>JARQOC010000003.1:871069530-871686056 GCA_033576535.1 Allobates femoralis | reverse complement strand
CAGTGCACCTGAGCTTTGAGTTGATGAACTTCACAGCAGTGGTGAGGCCGCTATCCATGTGGAGGGGCCTGATGTGAGGTAACGTACAGAGATTCCCATTATAGAACCAACACCAGCACCCACAAACACTGTACTGCCTAATGTTGAAAGTACATTGCCATCTGCGCCAGTGACCCGGCCTCTTACTCGCCGCCGCCGCAACTCCCCCAAGCCCCAGAGCAAGATGGCCTTCTCCTGGATGCAGTCCATCGGCTCCAGGAGAGCATGAGCCATACACAAGCGATGGTATGCCGGCAATTGGAGGGGTCTAGGCCCCAGGCCGCACCTCCAGAGTTATGTGACTGGGACCATTTCATGTTGGCGTTTGTGCCTGACCATAAAGCATTCAACATTACAAAACGGGCTGCGTTTAGAGTGGAGATGGCCCAATTGGTCACAAAATATGTCGCCAAAATTCCCATTCAGTTCTCGGTTGTGATGGCTGAGGAGGGTGGAGATGCGTAATGATGTTCCATTATTTTTTTCCCTTTAAAAAAAAACTCTAATATTGAGGTAAATGTACCCATAGCAGCAGGTATGGCTTTTGTTAGTCCGTGGACTTATTCTCACTGTATGCTGTGTCCTAAACAATACAGATTTATTTTGCGAAGTGTGTTTGTTTGGTATTGCTTATCCATATTTGTGTGTTGATGATCTGATGAGGAGGATGTTCATCTTCTTCCACTTGCTCAGCCATGCACACCTTATGGGGCTGTGCCGCACATCAATATTGTTTTCCCACACACTGCAGCACATGACGTTGTAGCGATATTGACGTGTGTGCCAGGTTGAATGTAGCGTAAAAAACTGGCTGGTTGATGGTGTGGATGTTTTTGAACAAGTCACAAAAGCCGCTGTTGGTCAGCCGGTGGTCACGCTGCCTTGTGGCAACTGACACCGGGAGATGAGAAAGAAGCCAGCTCCCAGCGCCTGTCAGCTAGCTCAGCCAGCTGGAAGTCATGGCAATTTGCCGCAAATTAAGGGCTGCGCATTGCTTAATTACACATGGTTAACAATGTGCTGCGGTAAGCGGCAGGTAAGCGCTTACCGTAGCAAAGTGGTAAACATAAACAGGGGGTTACTAGGAGTTAACCACTGTGTTTCATGTTTAGCAGACTGTTGCCACTTACCACAGCAGGCTGCTAAGCAGGAGCAGGATATTATGGAACGAGTGTTTCAACGATGTCACTGGTGAATGGTCGCTGTTGAATCTGTCTGTTTGACAGCTTTCCAGTGACTGCATACAGACTCTGCATCGATCCCGGACAAGTCTGATTGCTGGCTGGGATCGCTGTAAAGTTGGTGTGAAGTGGCACATATACATAATTATAGGTGTGAGCCACCTTCTTGGACACTCACACATCATACGTGTTGCATATTACCATTTTCGAAGTGGCTAACAGAGGTTGGAACACCTTTAAAGTCTAACACACACACACACATTAGTGTCAGACTTAAGATATTTAATGGCAATGTGTCACATCTGAAAAATTCTGAAAAATTAACTTAAACAGAACCACAGCCGGGCACAAATCAAACAGAAACCCATGTAGGCTCCAGACAAAAACAAGTCATTAAACATGACCAGACAGATGTTGTGACTGGCCAACTGGCGACATAAAATAATCTGCAAACTAGTTACGGAGTTCCATAGCAGATGTTGGAGACCGAATACTGTGTTGCAGCATACCTACAAGGTGACATTCCCAGTCGGATGGGTCCAATACTTCTGGATCGTTAAGAGAAACATAATTGTGTAGGCAGACACACGCTTTAACTACGCTGTCTGCGTTACGTGGTATTAAGTGAATGGTTGATAAGAGAACACGCCATTGTGTAGTTAATCTGAAATGCCTCATCGCCAATAAGGACGTGTGGGACGGTCATGTCAGTGGTGCCAGGCAAAGGTGATGGTGGTGGGATGTTGATTCGACCTTGATATAAGGCTTTCCCCATGTTGCTGGCCTTGAAAACCTGCGCATCGTTCGATCATCCGTAGGCGCCAATGTCTACCGCAACAAAACGAACATGTGCGTTTGCTATGGCCTTGAGGACTATAGAATGGAACTGCTTGTAATTGAAATACAAGGAGTCACCGTTCGGCGGCTTACGAATGCGGATATGTTTACCATCTACAGCGCCCAAGCAATTTGGAAACTTTTGAAATTCATAAAAATCTCGTGCATTCTGCCGCCAGATATCCTCTGTGGGTGCAGCCATCAGGATCGGGTTCAGCTTCGCCCACAACACCTCACATGTCTCAGGCACTATTCCAGCAATAGTTGACCGGCCAATACGAAATTGAAAGTGTAAGGATGCTTAAGTCTCACCGGTGGCCAAGTACCTGCAACAACAATGAAGACAAATTAGTCACACACACGCACATATGACCCAGGGGCAGCCTGGCCCAGGTGGCAGAGGACCAGATGCCGTGAAGGCCAGTGCTAAAGCAACAGTTTATAGGGCACTCAGCATATAGGCTACGGTCACACAGGGACCATGATAATTTGAAAGCGGTGTCCGCTGAATATTTTGAAAAAAAAATCACCACTACACAGGCTGTGTGCAGGGATAACACTGGCTCGAGCAACATGCCGAGTTTACTGGTTACCAGCAAAACAGGGTGTTGTTAGGGGCACTGTTATCCCTGCACGCAGCCTGTGTTGGGGCTGCATGCAGGCTGTGTGACAGGCCAAACTTTCTACGTTTTCTATTGACAACACTGCAGTGTGCCAATGTGATCCTACACAAATACATACTCATGGGCCACAGCTGTGTGCATGGCCCCCAGGGCACAATTTACAAGGAACCTCATGATTATGACATGATGTGCCAAAAAACAGCATAAACCATATATGTATGGTGTTGGTACATAATAGCCACAAACAGCCCAGCAACACCTACCTCAGTGTGACGATGAGGCGCTCTGCAGCTGATTTGGCCTTCCGGCGAACGAGTGTCCTGCCGAGTGAGATCTCTACTCACAAGCTCCAGGAGGGCATCAAAGGTTGGAATTGACATGCGGAGGTATCTCTGTAACTTTGGTGAAAAGCTACGCAGTTGATTATAGAGCACATGGAAGTCTCCATGGTGAGGTCGCAACAGATTAACTTCATGCACCCACAATCTACTCTGTCGCTGACGTCTCAGCTGGCGACATCTGATAATGAGGTATTCAATCTCAAAGAATATGAAAGCCTCCATGACAACTTGACAGCACACACAGCCAAAATGAGACACTAAGTATCAGGTTGGCAAAGGGTAACACCCCCACTTTTCAACCCCTTTTTATTGGGTGAGGGGTGTGTTTTAGTCATTATTAACATACCAAATTTCCATGCCCCATCCCACAAATGGACCCATGCGAAAAGGCATGTGCAAACGCATGCAACATATGTGACACTTGCGTTAACGTATGCGTTTCTTGGAAGACTCCCAGGAGTCAGATACACTTTGTAGACACCTAAATACCACCCTAAAAAATGCATGCGTGTACTCGTGTTTAAACCATCCCAAAAACATGCATGCAAGTGTGACTCTAGCCCTACACTGATTGTGTAAATATGTTGTGATTGTACACATTAAATTCATTTAGAAAACTTGGCCAAAGGTGTGGTTCATGGTTATTGTGTGTGCCATCATACATGTGTTATCAGGAAATATCACTCCTTACTTTGTGTGTCTGCATTACAAATAATCCAGTAACTACCATCAGATATGTACGAGATATGCGTCCAAAACAATGTCTAAACATGACATGGCAATGCCTGGTGAAGTACATTGTCATATAGATGATGGTGTGGGGCCTGATAGGAATATTTCAAAGAAAACAACATCTTTAATTTGGGTTTCTCAGTTTTCTGTTTTGGCCCCATTTGCATGGGTACTTCACACATTGCACCTTGCTAGCGATGACAGCTAATCGTTGCTTAAGGTTCAGGCCAATTTCACAGTAATTGGCCAACCGCTGTTCAGCAATCATAGTTGTGTGAGGCATATCAACATTAACTATTTGTGACTAATCCTGGCTGGTTCCGATGGTACTCAGCGGATAACTAAGCATCTTAGGCGGCCTACATACATGATGTTTCCCCTCACTCCCACACAACGCCACTTCCAGGTTGGTATGCAAGGTACACAGCAGCCAAATGGGTCCCTTGAAAAACGCTTTATCCCTTGGACACCTGCCTTCAAGCGGAAGAGGCTGGTAAGCGCGGTATACATTGTGTAGGTACACATTTACCGCTGCCTACATACACGCTGTCTAACATGGTTCTCAGACTGGTGCATGAGTACAACATTGATGATGTAATAGTTAATCTAGAATTGATTATTTAATAATATGCTATGTGTCTGCAACCTACATGTCAGAGTCCAACATAAACGAAATATTTGGAAAAAAAATGTATTTTCGAAAAGCAGAAAGATGACAAAAAACTAAAGGCTTGTCAAGTCCCGGGAAGGGGAATGGATCATGAAAGATGATGTATTTTGGGAGTCAGTGGTGGATACAATGGTGGTGGTGGGCCCACTCTGCTGGGCCACACACACTGTGGCTAAGGACTGAGATATTGAGGGCTGCAGGGCTTGGTCCTGTGGGCTGCAGACTACTATTACTGGGCTTTGACATACCCAAGTTGCGCTGTGTTACGCCTTGTTGTGGCGTTTGGGTACATCTTGGCCGCCACATTTTGGCACTAGAGACAGTGGCAGTAGCAGACTGCCTGCCTTGTTGCTGCGGGTGGCCTTGTGTTATAGGCCTAACATTGCTGCCTCTGCTGAGTGGCCACAATCAATGGCCAGGCCTGTGGCTTGGTTGCTGGGTCCACTGGCCAATGGAGATGGTGGTCCACTGGCTGGGGTATGTGTAGCCATACAGGTTGGACAATGCGGGAACCTGGCTCATTCCCCCTTAATGGTACCATGATGCTGGTGTGGAGACATCTTCCTGTGTGTATATGTATATGAAAAAGCTGTCAATGTGTCTCTCACCCATGTTGCCACCAGCACCAACATGATGGGTAGACACAGGAACTTGGTATGGATATCTCCAAGCCCCCATGTTTTCCCTTTGTGACCTAGCCAAGGCAGGGAGGACAGATTGGCGTGGGGGTGTTTCAGCATCCCTCCTTGGTGTAATAGTGCCTTCAGGTGGAGGGCTGCTGGAAGGGTGTTGGGTGGCCTGAGACTAATTTCCTGCCAGCACATATTTGGCCCCATCTGTCTAGCTCGACGCACAACCTCTTGGCAACCCTGGACAAAGTAGGCCTGCTGCTCGCTGTTTTTTTGTACCATTTCCCTGGCCAGAGTGATAAAATACTGGTTGTGACAAATGTTGCCACTTGTCTGCAGATCCCTCAGGTCAATCTGGATATTTTGAAAACCATCGGTAATTTGGCGAGATATATGTTGCCAAATACCCTGATGGGCCTGAGTGATGTGCAGAACCTCAGGCTCAATGCTCCTTTCTGTTACCCTTGGTTGCTGGCAGGCAGGCCGAGGCCCAGCTTGCCTACGTACACCAGGGACAGAAGGTTGTGAAAGGAGAACAGATGAAGCTGCGGTTTGTGCCGCGCTCCGAGATTGCCAGGAGGATGTAGCATCATCACCATGGTCATCATCAGATGGGGCTGCGGATGTGGCCACAGTGTCACTGCACACATCTTGGGGGGGCAGCTACTGAATCAGAATGTGGTTAAACAGTACCACAAAAACATTTCCACTCCCATAAGATCACTGTATATCATATCTTAATTAATTCTATGGGTAGATGAAAAAGAATAACAGACCCATTATTATTGGACCAATCGTATCTAGACACCCCCTCCCCCACATTTTCCCGTAAGGGAGAAAAAAATGATAATCGGTCCATTATAATTTTAACACATATAAATTTTATTAATAGACAAGTGTAATGCAGGGATAAGGAAGGGTGATAATCCCATAGCAAAAATATGATACAGGAACATGAGAATAAATATCACATTTATACATTTATACAAATCATGTATTAAGATACAATAATTCACGTTTGTTATTACCAATTATTATTAAATAGCACTCTAATGCTCAGTATATATATAGAGAGAGATCCTATGTCTAGATATAGTTACTTGATGATGGTTGTATTTATGGTTCATATTGCAATACCTATGTCATATTATCTTATCATCCATATAATGGTGTAGAGTATTAATTTATACTGCAAACATTAGTAGAGTATGGAATCTCTCAAGAAATCAGATTCACTGAATCAAAGTACATGTCAAATAATAGTCAGCTGTATCAGAAAACCATCTATATGGTGCTCACAATCATCTTATTGTGAACCAGATTTCTGACAAGGATCCACACTCATACCATTATTTATATATCGATCAATAAGACACCTGTTATAAGAAATGCACCTATTATTAGAAATGCAAATCGCAGTAGGGTGTATACAATTACACCATAAGCAACACACATCACTATTTTAATATATGGTCACCTCTTTTGCTCATAAAAAGGAACCACTAATGGTGGGTTTACACACACCAATTTATCTGTTCAATCTCTGAACCAATCTCTGGTTGCAGTGAAATCATGGATACATTGCTCCATGTTGTACACAGCCACAAAATTGAGCAATGTATCCATGATTTCACTGCAACCAGAGATTGGTTCAGAGATTGAACAGATAAATTGGTGTGTGTAAACCCACCATTATGCAACCAATTCATAGGGAGTCTCACAGGACCAATACTGTATATAAGGTGTCAAACCATGCCCAAATATTTATATTTCTGTCTCAGCTGTGTGAGAAAACAGCTAATCTCAATGCACAGTATCCACCATGATACTACAAGTGATACAACCCACACCTATCTATATCTATACAGAGAGCTGCAAAGCAGACACCTCAGAGTAAATATAATCAGAGCACTACATCCTAACATAGAGCGCCCAAATCTACACAGAGCGGATCAAACCGCAGACAAACGTGACATATTGTACCTGCTCAGTCCTGCTTATCATACGAGCAGCAGCCCTATGCGCATTTCGGATAGTCCTTCATCAAGGGGCATGTGAACACAGGGGAAGGGGAGGATTAAAATAATACGCTCAGCCAATAGGGTTACATCTCTGTTGCCATGGATGCAGACGCCTCATTCACCGCCATTACAGGCTACGCATCTCCGCTTGCGTCATGGAGGGGAGTGATCTCAGGTCACATGACCCGAGAACCCTCCTCCATAGAGACGCAGCCACGGTGAGCGTGCCGATGGCAGCGAAAGAACCTCCGCACAGCACAGAATGATACAGCCGGCCACACTGATTACTGACCCACTTGTACTTATTAGGACCAACAACTCAGTATTCAATATGGTGATAATGTATGCACTCATTATATGTAATGGAATAGATAAGATGTATGTCTACACTGATCTCTACGCAATTAGCCTGCATGTATTAAAAGCAGTATAGGAGAACCTCAGGATAGACACATCAATTCCACTATCTATATAGAACGGTATTGCCTGATGTACAACTGGAAAAGGCACATGTTCCCTAGTATCACTGAATACCACCTATACTGCAGAATATTACAGCATGAATCTACATAATGGATCCCATATATGCTGATATATCAACATACTGCAGCCTAGAAAAACAAAAAATAAAAAATATACATCAGTCACCATTCATAGGAAACATATTAACCACTAATATCCTTTACATGTGGGTCCATATAGATAACTTCAAATACGATCATATCTCATTTAGGGTCTTTTCTTCGTGTGGTCGTGTCTTCTCATATCCATGTATAGGAATTATTATATCCATCCCATCACTTCATAGGATATATGCATCGATATATGCATCGATAGGTACATCTAATTCCAAACGTACCGCAACAGATAAACAACCCAAGCTAGAATAAAAAAAATTATTTTAAAAACATTAATGATAGAATCATTATTTCAACCCTTATAAATATTACAACTATATGACAAGGTATATATCAATAAGAGGGAGAGTCGTAGAAAAGGTATGAAACTTATAGGACAGGACGGATAGGACTGACCAAATACTAAAGAAAATAATTTGGGAGCCGTGTTATGAGATGGGAAAAGGGCTGGCCATGACGTCTCTGTCTCTCATCAGCAAAAGTTAGAATAGTCTCTGCTTGGCCTGCTTACGCCTCAATAGGTCACTAATGAAATCAGATGAATACCTCCTGGATCGCTCCTGGTCTCACAACACAATTAAGAAAGGTAAGAGGTTCAAAGCAGAAGCTGCTCCACAGGTTTTTTAAAATTGCAAATAGAGTGTGGAAAAAGAGAAGAAATTGTATAAAATGTTCTAGTAGGTGTGGATTTCTCTCTCCTATACAAAATACCGTAAGATGTCAAATATATTGGTTAAAATGTTCTGAAGTAGAGTAGGTAAATAATATGATTTTTGCTGCTTAATTAGATACTAATCATATTATGGTAAATAAATAGTTGTGTGTTCTTTTCTATGCTATTTTGTTATTCTTTTTTACCTGTTTTTCAGGAAAACTGAAAGACCATTGATAAGTATAATTCTATTGTCTATTATTATTATATCTGTTTGACTCTATCTTGTTATATTGCTTTTATTTGTTCTTTGAGAAGGTTGCTATGACCTGTTTCTATTACAGACTATTGACTGTGTACCTGGTGACCCTTATATATATATGTAAGATCAGGGAAAGGTTAGGGATAGATAGGGTGAGTCGACGTGGAGCGGGGGCACCACAAGCGTTCAAAAGGGTGCCAATCTCCGCTGTGTAGGTAGGTTTCCAGCTTTAAGGATATTGTTAGGGAACTATTAGGAGTGGTCAGGTCAACTATTAAAAGTCTGTAAATTTCATGTCTTTGTTCTTATGTACTATCCTGGGTGATTATTTTTATATTACAAATCAATGAAATATGATTTTTGTTGTGTATCTCTCTTCTCTTGTGGATAATTGGGCTTATTTGCAGATACTTCAAAAGTTTTATATCCTTTTGTTAAATCTCTTTAATGATAGTGGTATATATAATGCAAGTTAATAAAATGTTCAAGGGGGGTGACTTATATTTTTAAGGTTATATGTGATATCTATATGTAACAATCTCTGATACACAATTTCTCAGACTGTTTCTAACATATTTTGAGGTTTTTCTTTTTCAATAGGTTTTGTAGATCAGAGATATTCCCTGCAGCCTGGGGATTGAGTTGTAGTGCTGTGCCTTATCTCTGGATGTCCCATATTCATGATTGCTGTTTTATTTTTCTATACTTACTCTGTATGTAGATACTGTTTTAAGAATTTTTTTGAATTCTTTTAAGGACTCTTTTATACTATTATGATCGGGACTTTATACCTTTTTCCTGGATTTAAATTTTGCTAAAGACTTTTCCTAGATATAGACTTTGCCAAAGACTTTTACTGAGGATTTTCCCTATGGATATTTAACTCTATGCTATAAAGCTTTTGCTACTATAAAAGACTTTTATTATTCCTAATAGCTTAGAGAATGTTATAAAAATGTATGTTTTTATACTAAAGTATTAATACCCAAAATTTATATTGCTAGTTAGATAATGTAAACTACTCTAGTATCTGAACTATGTAGAACATAGAGTTATTGTTTTTGCAAGAGGATGAGATAATTGTGTATTCTCTATTCCTTATCTATATTTCTGGGAACAGGGCCAAACACTTGTAACTTTTTATCTGTCAGTCTCCATATTTTTCTACTGCCTGATTTTCTATTATTTCTATGCTGTTCCCAATATTTCCCTAATTACTAATCTCTCCAGTTTGTATTCCTTCACTAAAGACCTTATGTATTCTATTGTTTAATTATTGTAATTTTATACATGTCATTTATATTTGTGCCTGTCTGCTGTGTAAGGTATTATTGAGAATAGGCTATGCTTTGTGAAGTAATATGTTTTCAATATTTAACCCTCATGCACCAAATCTATATGTGCATGGAGGTATAGTATAGGTTTTTGGAGAAAAGTTGTGTATTTAGGGGGAGCTGTTAAGGATGGAATTTATAGGGTTAAAACAAATATCACAACTTTTCTCTCTTTATATATATTTTAATTTGAAATGTCATGTTGTTTGTTATACATTAGATGGTGCCCATGCTCCATGCAGCCCATTAAGAAAGGAATTTAGGTATTAAAATAACTTGATAAGGATTGACCAATTAGGAGATGATTATTTTGTAGAAAGTTCCAGAATTCTAACATGCCTCTTGCTTTCTGTACAAAAAATGTGTGTTTCAATAAACGCCTGCGCAGTGTGTGTTAAATCTCATACGGCGTAGGCATGAGTAAGGCTTGAGACGGCTCTGTTGTCCGTATCATTTACTTGCGATAACACAGACGTGCGTAAATGCCTAAAAATATAATAATTAGGAGTGGCTGATGGACTTGTGATTGAACTGAGACCCTCAACATATTATGTAAGAGGATTGGCATGTGACCTTGTGCCTGATCTGAAAGGTTTCATTAGTGGTGTTTGATTGAAAAGTTTTCGCTTGGTTTTGGATCACGTTGCAACATAAACACTTAGGTGTGTTGCAGGCATAACAACCCCAATCAATGTTGCAACTCTCCTGTACCATTTTATGTTTCCTCATTATATTACTGGGCGCAACGAGATTCTTTAGGCTCCTGTTCTTTGTATATATAATTTTAGGTCTGTCGGGGATCACTGAGTTCAAGAGGGGGTCTCCTTTCAAAATGAACAAGTGTTTCTCCAGCATTGTTTGCACGATGGATCTGGAACGGCAAAAAGTGGTCACTAAACTCCACTTATTTAGCGCCATTCCTTATTCCCGTGTATTTTTCCCCTTCTCCATCTTGTCCAGACATGAGTCCTGACGGAGATTGCATGTTCTTTTATAGGCATCCTTGAGGAGGTTATTGGGATAACGCTTCTCAATGAACCGCTTTCTGAGAATTTTGGATTCACTTTGAAAGTCTGTATCAAAAGTACAATTCTTCCGGACCCTCCAAGGGGTGGGGAAGGCACATTAACAAAAGGACCTCTGTGGTGTGAGGTGAAGGCCTGGAGCTACAAGACCTTTTCTGTCTGAGCGGTCATGTGTTCAGAGCTGGGGGGCCAGAGGAGGCAGCTCACAGGCAGCAGCACACGGAGGTTCCAGGGAGAGCGGTTAAGCTCCACATTTCAAGTGCTGTACCGGGGCTGTGCAGGGTAGTGCACAGCCCTCCAAGGTGAGCAGCTTTATTACTAGTTAGGGAAAGAAATTGTTTATACAGGTGTACCCATTGCGCATCCTTTTCTGTTTAATTACATAAGGACCAGGAGATGGGAGGGAGGTAGGTGAATAAGGAAGCTAGAAGATATGGGAGCATTGGGAGAACGCCATATACTAGGCGGTGTTATGGGCTGTGACAGCTCTGAAACTGTCCAGGGAGGACATGATATGGATATAGTAGTGTCCAGGAAAGCGCCAAGGACAAGATTATAAAAAGAGAAAAGGTACAAGAGAGGCATATATAGTTGAGACCTTCCCCAATATCTGAATCACACAGACGGGGTTAAGGTGGTTGAATAAAAAGGATGACAACTAAGGAAGTATAAACAGGCCAGGGAGATTAGACACAAAATTGTGAAGACTGCCAAGACCCAACCAACACCCGCCTCCTAGCAAATGACGTGACACCAAATGTTTAACTTTATCAAACTTTGTGGAGAGGTAACGCTCTCATCTTTTACCACACATTGGCATAAACAGGGTTGCAGCTCTTTAAAACGGGCAAGCTGCCCACCAAGATAGGGTTCGGGAAGAATTACAGACTTCGGCCTTCTGTTGCGGGTTTCTTACCACTGGATAGCTACCCCTTTTCCGCCAAGGACAATTAACAACCATCCCATCAACTATGAAACACATGCAAATAAACTGTTCCTATTTACACTTCTTGCTACCTTTTTTTTTTTTTTCTTCCTTTTTTGACCACTTTTAGCAAACTGTTACCCAAAGAGAAGTTCTACAAAATCAACTCAGGCCTGATACATCTGGATCGCCATCTCCCAATCCGCTGAATGTCGTGTTAAGCCATGCCCGTTCGGGCGGCTTCTGTCGCCTCTCCTACCCGAAAAGAGTGGGTACCATAGTTATTGCCGGAAAACCCAAATTAGTCAATATTCTCCGCAAAACCGACAGAAATTGACCCACCAATAACGGGGACCCGTCCTCATGAATGAAAAATGCGTCGCCGACACCTCTCATGTTTGCGTATGCCGTAGCCAGGGCCATGGGGCACACTGGGCCCAGGATCCCGAAAAGAGGAAACAAAGTCCCTTTCCCGTCCGGATCGGTTTTTGATTTTCGTAATCGCAGTCGTAAACTATCCCCACAAAACATGTCATCACGCCGCAAACCCTCCTGCCCCACACGGGATCTTGGTACAATCTCCCCAATCCGAAGCGCACCGAAAAAGCTGAGTCCAAATGCTGTTGAAAATAAAACCGACTCGTAAGTAGAAACGCAAGCTGTAACCGTCCCCTTTATTAAATCAGCTAGCAGCTGAAATGTAATAGGCCTTCTGCTATCCGTCCGGGGATCCAATCTCCGCCAACCCCTCACTATGTGACCTACCAGAAAACTTTTTGTAACATCTGGCTAGCTGCGCAACTTCAAATGAAAAGCTAAACCAGACATTTGATTACGGGCCACCGCTCCCGAAACGCTGCTGTTGCGCAGATCATGCAAGTATAACAGTATACTTCAACAGTGATTCGTTGGACAGCCCGACCGGGTTGTCGCCCACCATCCTACTCCAGTCGCCCACCATCCTACTCCAGTCGCCCACCATCCTACTCCAGTCGCCCACCATCCTACTCCAGTCGCCCCACGCCTTACCATCCTACTCCAGTCGCCCCACGCCTTACCATCCTACTCCAGTCGCCCCACGCCTTTCCATATGATCTCCACGTGGAAGGCACAATTGTTGACCGGATAAGTTGCATCAAGTCTGCTCAATTCCCACATTGATGCCGGGCAAACCGAACCTGTCGCCTGGGCGGACGGGTGAAGTTCCCGAAATTTCTGAAAGTTAAAGCGGGAGAGAGCATCAGCCACCTCGTTATGACAACCTGGAATGTGCTTAGCTCTAAACCACACGTTAAACGACAGACATTTTAGGACTATGAACCTAAGGAGTGTAATGCCTGGAGGAGATGAAGACGATAAGTGGTTAATCGGGTGAACCACGCTAGCGTTGTCCGACCAATAATGCACCTGCCTGTTGCGAAGCCCAGATCCCCATAACTTCACTGCTACCGCAATTGAGAATAATTCCAGCAATGTCAAATTTCTCATCCAACCCCTCTCCACCCATGTGTCCGGCCAGCCCGCCGAACACCATTGGTCGATAAAAATAAACTTTACAAAAAGCCGGCACTTGGACGGTTTCTTCAATTTTTCATATTTCTTTATTCAGTGTTCCAGAGTGATAAAAACAAATCGGGAACGCAGTCCCGTACAGCTGCATCCGAAAAAAGCTGGATGTCAGAATTGGAGCATTCCTCCTCCTGAAAACACGTATGCCCATTGTACGTTGACAGGAAAGTCTTCCAGACTCTCAAATCATCCCTAAGGGGCCTTGTAATCATGATCCAATGATGAGGGCGAGATACTTCTCTCGTTGCGATAAATAGCCGTCTGGCAAAAATCCGGCCCATCGGCATAACTCTACAAGCAAAATTAAGGGATCCTAACAACGACTGCATTTGAACAAGTGTCACCCTTCCAACTGAAAGAAATCCTTCAATCAGCTCGCTCAAGGTCAGAATCTTGTCCTGCTGGAGCCGAAACTCCCATCGCCAAGGAATCGATGACTATCTCTAGGAACGACACCTCCTTAATCATACCTACGGTCTTATCTACCAACAGGGGCACACCGAAAATTCTCATTAAAGACCGAAATTGATCCAAGATGTCCTGACATGCGGGGGAACTGGCGGGTCCCACGAACAAAAAATCGTCTCGGTAGTGGGTAACAAATTTTGTATCACCCACTCCAAAAAAAGTGCTAAATGTTTCAAATTACTGACAGGAGATTGAACAGCCCATGGGCAAATAGATGTCATAAAAATACTGGCCGTCGAATGACGCGCCCAAAAGGTGGTAGCAATCGGGATGAACGGGCAACAGCCGAAAAGCTGATTCGATGTCCGATTTTGCCATAAGAGCGTCGCACCCGGCCTCCCTGACTAGATCAAACCAACCGCCCTGTCGAAAGAAACATAGTGCACCGCTGAATCGGCACTCGGGATTACGTCATTCACGGAACCTCCCTTCGGGTAATATAAATGGTGAATGTTCTTTTTTGGGAACAATACCCAACGGGGAGACCCGCAAGTTGCGAAAAGGCGGGGAGTCAAACGGCCCCCGAAAGGGTCCCGGTAAGACTTATTTAGCCAATTTTTCACGTAGAACATCGGGAGGCAACACTGCCGAGCTCATGTTAGGGGCATAGGACAGAAAATTAGAAAAAATGAAGGGGATGAAAAAACCAAAGGAAAATCCAAAACGAATCTGGGGTACAGGTCTAACCACGGCCCCATCTTTTTCACGTTCACCGGTGTCACGGACATCCCCCTGTGCATAGTTTCTAGGTCCCCCGGTTTCTTGAGGGTGGCGAGTGCACTTAGCCGCCGCATGGGTTCCTCCGCAAGAGGAACACTCGTGCTTGTACTTACGCCAGCCATAGAATTTGCAATGCCCTTCATTGAAGAGCCAACAGGTGCCCGGTCTGCGAACGACCACTGTACCCGTGCTGGCACCAGGCCGCTGCTGGAAAGGGGGATTGAGCGTTTTTTTGAGCCATCATCAGGCGGAGCCACGAATCGGTGGCTTTAACGCCCCAGCCGAGGTGCGGGTGTAGTGCTAATCGATGACGAAAATCCTCGTTGTACCTCCACCACGCTGATCCCCCGTGTGCCTTGTAAGAGTTATAGATGCTATCCATGTATATTAATAGCTCCGAACATCTTTCAGGGTGTCTTTGCCCCATTACACAACCCAAGACTGCGAAAGCCTGCAACCAATTGTTAATCGTCTTCGCGACCTTGGGCTTGCGGTCGTAAACTCTGTCGCCGACCCTGCGCTTTCTATCTATGGAGTGCTGTTTTGTCGACACTAGCGACCAAATGTCGACAAAATCATTTGCCCAAATGGCTTCCCTAACTGTTAGATCTAAATGTGAACCCAGTGGGGGGACGCCACAAAATAAGCCATCCTTGTATGTGTCAGGCCGCCGAGGGGGAGGTAGTTTGGGAACGTCCACTAGCTGCATTACTTTGGGATTAACGAATACCTTATTCCCCGTAGACGCCGATCCCGCCCCCCAGGCTCCCACATATGGGTACTCACCGATCGTCAAGACACGTATCTGCTGTGCTTGTTCCAGAGGAGGATCTGAACGCTGCACTGAGTGGCGCACTGCTGCGTGTTTTGTTCGTTTTCGTGACCTAACCGACGAGTCGTCCGATGAGGAAGGAGACCACCAGCGTGAGGACCTTGAACGTCTGCTGCGGCAGCCAGATCTCGACCTGTGGGAATGGCAGCAACTACTCCTATGCCTGTGACGGGTTAAAGTACGCCGCCTGTAACCGTCCTCCGAAGAGGACGGGCTGCGTCCAGTGCGGGTGCCCGCACCCCTTGTCAATCCTGAGGCCGGGGTTCCTGCACCTGGTAGGGGTACACCAAGCTCCACGCCACCCATCCCCTGAGGCCCCGACTGCATTGGGAACTGAGGTGTGGAAGTATGCAGTGGGGACGCAATGAGCCCCGCGGGGTTACCCTGCTGGCTCATCGCCTGAAATATGGCGGGGTACGACGGGAATATCGGTGAGAAACTACCTGGTCCCGGGTGAAATAAGGCTGTCGACATTATAGACTGTCCCACAGCCGGGGGGCAGCCCGTAGTTGGCCATACTGGCTGCTGTCCTGGGGCCAATTGAACCTCCCCACCTGCCGCAGCGTCCCTTCCCATGTCCGTGTCATGGGTGATCGGGGGGTTAATGTCAGTGGTGGGCTGTGACATCAGGGGTTCATCTATCCCCCCACCTGATGCACTGGAGAAACTCTTGAGTGCCTCCCATATCACCCCTACCTTGTCGACCCAAGAAGGGAGTGTTATCCCTGTGACCCCCAGCAAGTCTGATCAGGGAGCAGGGGTTGCTGCAATCTGTGCAGCAGGGGGCACAGCACTAATTGCCGCAAGAGCTTACGCGTGTGCTCCGGCGGCTAAAGAAGCATGGAGACGGGTGGGTGGGGCTTGTGGAGCAGCGCGAGAAGAGGACTTCCGCGCGCTCCTTTTTAGATGGCGGGCTCAAGCTCGCCGGTGGACGGGTAGCTCTTTTAGGTCGCCGCTCGCCGGCTTCCACTACTTGAGCCTCAGCAGGAAGGGAGCCGGTGCTGGCTAACAGCGCCACGATCCAAGCTCTACCCTCCCTGCTGATGCGCTCTCTTACCGCCTCCTGGAGCGGGTCCATCATACCGGCTGCCCAACAGGTCCGGGTCCAAAGAGAGTGCCGGACCTATTGGGCAGGGGCTTTTATATTGGTGGGTGGACCTCCTCCTCCTGCGTCACCAGCTGGGAGTAAGCTGGCCTTCGAGAAAATGGAGGGGGGGGGGGGGGCCCGGCAGTCAGGGGGCAGCAGCCAATACTGCGGCTGCGGTGCCCCTCATCATCATTCCCATAAGGACCTGTATAACATGATTATGCAGTGAAGAAGGAAGAAGCCATCCTCGTGTGTGTCTTAACAACCATACAACCTAGTTGTGGAAACACAGTATAGAACAATACATCGAAACATAATCACCCCAACCCAGTAATATTTGTGATGAACAAAAGCTGGATCAACCAGCGACGATTTTATGGTTCATCCTGCGAAAAATGTAACAGAGGCACCCCGGGTTTGTGATTCGTTCTCAAAAATCATAACAAAATGAAAGAAGAGACGGTATTAGTAGGCTGGCCAGCCAAAATTAGAGATTGGACACGGTTACATAAAATTAATTATTTTTATATTGAATCCAATATAATGCCACACGATATGTCAATATAAATAGATCAATAGGTCCCATATAGGCTCAAAATGGACCCCCAGAACCAAGGGAAAAAAAAAAGTGATTTATATTGAGGTCCAAGATGAGAGCATAGTCAAGGGTGTTAACCCCAATATGATGAGGAAAAGAAGGCACGTGTAGCAGTCTTCGTAAAGTCTTTAATTTTGGGAGAACATGTCTGGTAGATAAGGTTGCCGGAGGAGGAAATGACAATACAGTCCGTTCAAAGCATTCCTGTCAGGGTTGAATCGAAGTTCCGCTGTCCCAAACAGAGGTAGAGATGTCCAGGCACGGTGGCCATAAGGTTATAAAAGTATAGGTCTCTTCCCACAGGGAAGGAGATGGAAAAAGATCCAAGGGTAGAGCTTCAGGCGGCATAGAAACGGACACAAGCAGGGCCAACTATAAGAGAAAACAGGAAAAATATATATGATAATAATTAATAATAATTGAGCAATAGGCTGGTTAATAGAAAGGCCCTATTAATCACCAAGGAAGCCAGTAAATAGCAATTCTTCATTGATTCCTTTGGGACGGACAGTATTTAAGGTGAAAATCCATCGTGATTCATGTTGTAATAGTGTGTTTCTCAAAAAGTCACTACTGCCCATGCCCTTGATTTTTTGAAGCCCGTAAGTACGTAGACCAATCACACTACCACGATGGTGGTCCAGGAAATGTGCTGCAACTGGTTTAAGATAATGGCCCTTTGCTCGTTTGCTGGCGGCTAAGTTGATAGTAGATACATGTCCTTGTATGCTTTTAGGTAGCTCCTGAGATCTCTGACCAATATACAATTTGTTACATGGACAAGCAAGAGCATAGATAACATTATGCGTCTTGCAGTTGATATAGTCCCTCAAGGGATGAGTATTGTTAGATTTTGGATCAATAAAAGTATCCCTTGTTAGAACCATGAAGTGGCAAATATTACAGTCCCAGCATGGAAATGAACCCTTTAATCTTATGCCTCTCTGGAGCCTGATAGTGGGGCGTTGATCCCCGAGATTAGGTGCTCTTCTAACGGAGAGAGACGGTGTAGGGCCAACCAGCTCTAAGACATGTCTATCTGTGGTTAGAATGTCCCAATGTGACTGAAATAGGCCTTGTTCACACATATCATCTTTTTTGGCCATCTCTGCGTTTTTTGGGCTGTTAAAAAAAATGCCGGTGCGTTAAACGCAGGGTGCACTTGAGTGTACATGCGTTTTTCAGCTCCAGTTGCGTTTTTTTCCCCTAGTTCAAAAAACGCTGCATGCAGCATTTTTTGGGTGCTGGAAAAAAACGCAGGGGTTGCTCCCAAAACCGCATGCGTTTTTTTTAACATGGAGCCCTATGGGAAACACATGCGTTAATGCAGGACACATATAGGCACCTGCGTTAACGCAAGCGTTTTTGGTTAAAAAAATGACAAAGTCCAAAAATTATTAAAATCCTTTCAGACACACAAGGGACATTTTTTGGCACTCTTAAAAAAATGCATGTGGTTTTAGGAGTGCTAAAAAAAAACGCAAATTGTGTGTGAACATGGCCATATAGATCTCATCTTCTTCCATTTATCGGTGAAGTTGGTTACAAAACGGATGTTGTCCGATAGGTCCCTTGATCTAGATACCAGAAGGTCCGTTTGTGAGGAAGCATTAGCTCGTTGGAATGCTGTAGCGATGGTTTTCTTGGGGTAACCCCGACTTTTGAGACGATGATTAAAGTCTGCTGCTTGTCTCCTGAAATCTGCATCAAGTGTACAGTTACGACGGAGTCTCAGGAATTGACCCGTGGGAACCCCCTGACGTGTATGCAATGGATGGAAACTATTATAAAGAAGACTATTAGTTGAAGTCGGCTTACAGTAAAGATCTGTGAGGATGCGTCCGTCTTCCATCCTGATCGCAGTGTCCAGGAATACGGCCTCTGTCTGTGATATTGAGAAAGTCTGAAAAATGTTGAGGGAGTTATTTAACTTATCAAAGAAGGAATGGCATTCAGAAGCAGTACCTGACCAGACAAGATATCGTCAATGAAATGTTTCCAGATGATGTCATGCTGTTTGAATTCTTCTAAGGAATAGACTACGATTTCTTCCCACCAACCCAAAAACAGATTTGCAACTGCCGGGGCGCATCTTGCGCCCATCGCCACACCTGTGACCTGGCGGTAATATTGCCAGTCGAATATAAAGTAGTTGTGGGACAGAACAAATCGTAGTAAATCAATAAGAAAGGAATCATGAAGACTGTTGGAATTATCTTGTTTATCTATGAAAGACATCGTGGCATGAATGCCATCCTCATGCTCAATATTGGAATATAAAGATTCCACGTCACATGTGACATAGTGGTATCTCTCATGGAGGGTTAACTCCCTGCATGTGCGGATGAAATCCGCAGTGTCCTTCAGATAAGATGGTAGAGAGGTGACAAAGGGCTGCAAGAAAAAATCCAAATACAAGATTTTTCATTTAGACTGCCAATACTGGCAATGATGGGACGTCCCGGTGGCTTGTCCAATCGTTTGTGCACTTTAGGTAAAAGATAGAAGGTGGGCGTCACAGGGTGTTCAACTGTTAAAAAACGTCTTTCCTGGCTTGTAATAATGACCGATGAGTGGCTAGCCACAAGTAATCGATTGAGTTTGGAGAAGATGGTTGTGGGGTTAGATGGCAACTTGGTGTAAAATTAGGAATCACCCAATTGTCTTTGGGCTTCCTCCAAATACATTGTGGTAGACCACAACACCACATTTCCACCCTTATCTGCCTTTGCTATCCTTGGTTTTAACCTATTCCTATGACCATATAGGATGTAAAGTACAGATCAAAAGTTTGGACACACCTCATTCTAAGGCTACCTTCACACTGCATATTTTGCTGTCCGTGGTGAGGTGTGTCCAAACTTTTGATCTTAACTTTACATCCTATATGCTCATCACTAGTTCTTAATATTCTTGCGTTGCCTTTCTTTTAAAGGTGCTGCAGCTGACCAAGTTTTTCTCCTTTTGAACTGAGGCTCTTGGACCACGTCAGATGTTGCCTTTTTAGGTCTCATATTATACCTATGGTTCAGAACCAAGAGGTGGTGCCAGTGATGGAGGTGGTGCCAGTGATGGAGGTGGTGCCAGTGATGGAGGTGGTGCCAGTGATTGAGGTGGTGCCAGTGATTGAGGTGGTGCCAGTGAGTGAATGAGGTGGTACCAGTGATGGAGGTGGGGCCAGTGATTGAGGTGGTGCCGATGCTGGAGCTGTAACCAAAACCTGAACCCTAAGATTAGGGAAGGGTGGGCGAGGGTCAAGAAACCAGCTGTTCTGACTGACCTGGCCAGAAATCTCCTCTATTTATACTCAAAAACCCCCTGTCTCTAGCCAATCACAGGCCATAAAAAAGGCGCAAAAAACCACTGGCCAGTGAGTGACCGTTACTAAAAGTGCGGGAAGCGCCCTTTCAAACCTTTCCTCACAGCTAGACAAATTAACCTTATTGCCCTGTCACCACATAATGGCCCATACTATTGCATGGGCCATTCTATGAGGTGACAAGGCCAAATTCTCTAATGAACTACTGAAATAACGACACCAATAATTGGTTTGGAAAAATTTATTAATAAAAATTCAATTTTAAATAAATTAAATAAATAAATACAATCATTTTATTTTTAAAACTTTGTTGGCCAGGTGCCACTGTAAGGTTCATAAATTCACATTAAAAATCAACTTCCATCAAATGTCATAAATAACCGTATGATCATCAAATTTACATTCATTAATGTAATCCTGTAATTAATCCAAGAATCTTTCCACCAGATCTCCCCAAACCCGCCACTTCTCAAAGAGAAGCGGCGCCCCCCAAACCACCACCTAACCAACCTTCCACAATACCCTGCAACCTCAAATTAAAAATATCATTCCCAACGTCAGAGAAATGAATAAGATCCTTGCGATAAAATCCAGACAGGAACCCTTCTAGATCCCTATGTCTAAAGGAAGAACCACCCACTGAGGGCATAAAGCGCTCCATCTCCTTATTCATCTTCTTCCTTATTTTTTCCAGGAAGCACTGCTCCCCCAACTTCCACGCTAACCGCGGGATTATCTCCGAAAATACCAAAGAGGTGCCTGGAAAAAGTTCCCTAATCTTAATCCAGTCCTTCTTAACCTGCCATAATAAGTCAACCGACCTCACCTTACCTAAATCGTTACCTAAAGCATGTATAATCAACAAACCGGGTGCAGGCAACCGACTTTGTAACCCTATCAACCTTTCCACCACCTGCCCCCACCGCAAACCTCTAAACCCCTCCCACTCAATTAGTACCTTGCTGGGATCTAAAAACAAATTAACAGCATATTCACGTTTACCGGCCCGTTGCTGCGCCCAGTAGACGTAAGAATGACCTAGAATCCAGACGGATCTCGGCCCTAATAAACAAGGAAATAACAATTAACATGAGATATCTAGGTGCGGTCGTACATAAAGTTTATAACAATTTGATTTCCACCGACCCACCTTCTTTACTAATTCCTCACTTACCCCGGCTTTCGCCGCATCAGTTGCGGCGCCAATCCGGAACGAATGGGACGACAATTTTAAATGGGATAAACCCAACTTATCTAAGCACCTTTTAAAAATGAATGAAAACTGATATCTCGTGGCCGGAGAAGTATCCACATGTATGAAAAGTAAACCGGCATTCTGAGGTCGAAGCCGGCTCCAATTGGCTAGACACAAAACCGGACAAACAGCCGAATCAAAAAGGGGGGCCAACGTGACTAAGGCACCCCTTCCTAATTGGTCAGTTTTTGATTTCCTAATTCTAATTTCTACACCCTCCTTTCTCCAAGTGACGTCGGAGAAGCGCAAGCCTTCGTCTGAACCCTTAGCCGAAGGGAGTACCTCACTAATACGTAAGGCAGCAAAAACATTAGACGAAAAATAGCTCTAAACAGCGTGGTTTCAAATGGCCCCGCACACACTTCAGGAAGAACATCACACAGTCTGCCCAGCATAGCCACCGAAACAGGGCGGCGATTATCAGCAATAAAATTATGTTTCTTATATCCCTTCATAAATTGTTTAACAGTGAATACAGAAAAAACTGATTTGCCTCCATGCAATTTCATAAAAAATGAAATTCCTGAAAGAGTCTTATGAACTAGAGAATAAGACAAGCCTTCCTTGCTCAGTTCTTCCAGGAACTGCAATAGTGGCTCTGCCTTAGTTGAAAAAGGATCCACTCGAAGAGCCGTACAGAATGAAGACCATCGAAGCCAGGCTGTGGCGTAATCGGTCCATGTGCGTGGTGCCAGTGAATTTAACACAAACGCTGGCACTAACTGCAAATCAGCTCCCATAGACATTGAGGGCAACCCACTCCGTCCCGATCTGCATCCGGTACCAACATCTGAAACCGGTCCGACCGCTGACAAGAAAGAGTATTCCCCAACACATTAGTAAATTCAGGTACAAATGCTGCTTTAATCCAAATATTATATTGTAAAACAACCAGAACCAAATACCGCAGCACTCGCAATCCCACTAAGTCACCGCAAGACATGTTATTCAAAAACGAACATACCCCAGGTGAAGTACAAAATAATACAATTCTTGTATTGCGCAACTCGGGACCCCACAGAGTGAAAGCAAGCGCGATAGCAAATAATTCTCTAATGTCAAGGTCACAGGACCAATGCCCAAGATACGAGCAACCATAACCCACCTGCGAGACCCCAAAAAACATTCTAAGCGATACGGAAGACACAAAATTACTCTGCCAGCACGAGATACCGTCAAATGTTGACAAAAACGTTAACCAAACAGATAAATCAGCTTTCACCTCTGCCGTAATAAATATTTTGTCCAATGGGGCAGAAAACCCTTTAATGCTTAAATAAACACGACGCAGAAATACCCTTCCCATGGGGAGTATACGGAGTGAAAAATTTTAGTAATCCCAACAGAGACTGGACTTCTTTGAGCGACGCAAAAGTACGCAATAAGAATTCGTTAATTGCGGCGATCAACTTCAATAGTTTATCCTTTTGCAAGCGACAGATCATGCGGTCAGAGTCAATCTCAATCCCTAAAAACTCGAGATTCGCACACGGGTAGCATGTTTTTTCTATCGCAATAGGGACACCGAATTCCTTCATAAGGGATAAGAATGCCGTCAGTAAATCATAACAATCGGAGAATCAGGTGGTCCGACAAACAAAAAATCATCTAGATAATGGACGGACTCGCCTCTGGGGCAAACCTCGTGAACGGCCCATTCTAAAAATGATGAAAACATCTCAAAATAATAACATGACAACGAAAAACCCATGGGCATACACCGGTCGAAAAAATAAAACCCGTCAAAACAAAAACCCAAGGATGAAAAACCGCACGGATCTACTGGGAGCAACCGGAAAGCAGATTTGATGTCACTTTTTGCAAGTATGGCGCCACGACCCATCCTCTTCACACAGGCGAGAGCCATGTCGAACGACGCATAGGCGGACAGATGACAAATCCCTGTCCTCCTGGTCGTTCAAGGAATCACCAGGAGGAAAAGAAAGGTGATGAATCAACCTGAAGGATCCAATTTCCTTCTTTGGGACGATGCCCAACGGAGAAATTCGGAAATCCTGAAAAGGAGGATAAACAAACGGGCCAGAGCACCTGCCCGCCGCAAGCTCTTTAATTATCTTATCCCGAACCTCCTCAGGAAATTAACGAACCGAGGATAAATTCTCAATAAAATTACAGCCGAAGCCCGGGAACGGGGGGACCCAAAAACCTTTACTAAAACCCTCGCACAGTGTATCAGCCTTCACTTTGTCGGGGTACCGTTTTAGGAACGGCAGCAGCGCCTGTACTAGTACCGGGGTCCGAGCCCTTGAGAAATGGCTCTTTCCCTGGAACAGCTTGAGGTTGCATATGTTTCTTAAAGCATTTAGCCATAGGGTGGCTACCACCGCAGTTCGAGCATTCATGTTTGTACCTACAATTATGTAGCCATTTACATGAAGACTCATTGAATGCGTAACAATAACCCTTCTTGACATTCTGGGAAGACACTGGCTTAGCAACCGCAGTGCGCTGGGGGATCATCAGGTTAAACCACAACCCAACATCCTTTATCCCCCAGCGCAAAGACGGCTGCACCGAGAGCTTTTGGCGGAACGCCTCGTCATAAGTTAACCAGGCGTTCCCCCCGAAGTGTCTGAATGCCTCCAGCACAATATCTATGTGCTGGAAAAGCCCGCAGCACAGCTCAGGAAACCTCTCTCCTAATACCGCCCCATAAATCAAGAAGGCCTGAAGCCAAAGGTTAAAAGACCTAAAGGTCTTTTTCTTTTCATCCGAATCAGACCTCTCGGACTTGGGCTGGTCCTTGGATGGCAAAAGAGTAAATAGGTCTACAAAGTCTCCCGACCAGATCCGCTCCTTTATTGCCACCGCCAAGTGAAAATCAAGCGGTGACAAATCGCACGGCAGTGCCTCCTTATAGCAAATCCCAGGCACGGAGACTAAGGAGGACCCACTCCCCACTCCACTAGGCTGATAATGAGTTCCTCCCATTGCCTCAGCGACAGCCGCAGCTACAAATTACTTAACTAAATCAATCATGACAGCATTATTATTACATGACATCTCACCCTCCTGAAGATTTCCAGCCGCTGGTCCTCCCCCAACGGATGCCCTATCTGTCCACTCCTCCGACCTCCGGTCTTCAGACACTGCTCTTTGTAACGCACCAGCCGCTGGCCGTTCTGAATGTCCTGACTGCATCCGCACCTCTTCGTTATGGCGTAGCGCCTGGCGACTCCAGCGCTCTGATATGGCTGACCCACGGGCTCCAAGAGCCAGGGTCCCTGAGACAGTACCCCTCGCAGCTGAGGTCGGCGCTTGTATTGAAGCCGCCACCTGATGCGCCCCAGGACGAAGCCCTCCAGTTGCGGATCGAGCCTCATAGGGTTGCCCACTTCCCATGCCTTCAGACCTCTGGGATGGGTCCATCCCCATCCTCTCAGCAGCTCTGCAGGCCAACACCGCAGACCCTGCAGTTCCACTGCAAATCATTGCTGGCTGGGTGTCATCCCTCTCATCACTCTCCTGAGGTTCAGGCAGCTCCCGAAACCTGGCTGCCACTGTGCTCTGCCTTTCACTGAACTCTGCTGCCATCTGGTGGTGCGATGCCTGTACTGCAGCTTCCACACAGTCAGACACTGCAGCCCTTACCGGAGATAATCCCCTCCTCTGAGAGGTGTGCCCACCAGCGCCGGATCTTGCCTCACTACAGCGTGGCCTGGAGGCCTTCCCCGCTGCTGTACCACCCGGGTATCCAGGCCTGGTCTCCGGCCGGCGTGCCCTCACATCGCCGGCCGCTGTCCCGAGCGGCGGCTCCAGACGGGAGCGGGAAGAACTCTCACCCTCACGTCCCCTTGCTGTTGTCCTTCGGGGAGCTGCTGCCCTCGGTGAAGGAGGAGAAAGGCGCCGGCGCTTCCTGGGCCTCGCACTGCGGCGAACTTCTTGCTCCGGCCCAGCCAGATGATCGGCCGCTGTCCTCTCTACAACCGGTAAATTGCTCCCTTCAGCTGGTGCCCCTTCATCCAGGCACCGCTGGAGCCAATCCATGCCCCCTGAAGCTGAAGCTCTCTCAATGAGACGCTCCAACAGCTGTTCCATGGTCAAGAAACCAGCTGTTCTGACTGACCTGGCCAGAAATCTCCTCTATTTATACTCAAAAACCCCCTGTCTCTAGCCAATCACAGGTCATAAAAAAGGCGCAAAAAACCACTGGCCAGTGAGTGACCGTTACTAAAAGTGCGGGAAGCGCCCATTCAAACCTTTACTCACAGCTAGACAAATTAACCTCTTATTGCCCTGTCACCACATAATGGCCCATACTATTGCATGGGCCATTCTAAGAGAAACAAAAACTGTGAAATTTAATTTGAAATCTGACAGTGACAAAACATAGACAGGTGTGTTGCTTGAAAGTATTAATCCCCCGTCACACTTGGCGACTTACCAACGATCATGACAACCATACGATCTGTTATGGCCCCTTTACACGCAGCTACAGGTGTGACACGCTGGTCAGCTGATCAAGGTCCTGGCGGGCTCAGCTATTGAAAGTGGAGGAGTCGCATCGCAGGAACGGGCGGATGAGGTGAGGATTTATTTATTTTTATATACGGTAGAATAGAGAAGGGAGCGGGGAGAGACTGAGGAGAGAGAGAGAGGAGCTGGGAGTGACCGAGGAGAGTGAGAGGAGTGGGGAGAGGAGAGAAAGAATGCTTGCAATCGGATGGCCTATTTAACATCAGATTGCAGGCATCTGTTTGGATCCCTTGCTGTCCGTGGTGATCCTTAAAAAAAAAAAAAAAAAGGATCATCACGCACAGCAAAATATGCAGTGTGAAGGTAGCCTTAGAATGAGGTGTGTCCAAACTTTTGGTCTGTACTGTGCATCCTATATGGTCATAGGAATAGGTTAAAACCGAGGTTGAGGTGAGGGCTCCCGCAGCATTTTCATGTCCCTGCTAAGGGTAACCTAAGCAGCTACTGGCTAGTCTACCTTTGCTGGCACAGGAATATGCAGGAATATAGAGCACCTTCAGCTAATGGCTACCTTGGTATACAAAGAAGTGCAAATGCAGAAGTTAGAATGCTATATGTTCCACCTTCTGTATTAGTGTTGATTGGTTACCAAGGAAGCCATTGGCTGAAGGAGCTCAGCTGCCATTGCATAGTGCAATGTTACCAAGTAAGTCAGACGCTAAAGGAGTGGCCCTGGTAACCGGGATGATTCAATGGGACACACAGCTGCTTCTGCGTATCTATGCCCTGGGGGCGTACATACGCCCCAGTCAAAAAGTTGTCATAAGTATTATAATTGTGGTTGAGTTTCTGTGGTATTCAGCCAAATAACGAGTATTTTACTACTTGATCATAACTAGTTCTTACTATTCTTGCGTTGCCTTTCTTTTAAAGGTGCTGCAGCTGTCCGAGTTTTTCTCCTTTTGAACAGAGGCTCTTGGACCACATCAGATGTTGCCTTTTTAGGTCTCGTATTATACATATGGCTCTGAACCAATAGGGGTGCAGCCGAAGATGGAGGTGGTGCCGGTGATAAAGGTGGTGCTGGCGATGGAGGGGTGATGGAGGTGGTGCCGGTGATGGAGGTGGTGCCGGTGATGGAGGTGGTGCCGGTGATGGAGGTGGTGCCAATGATTGAGGTGGTGCCAGTGATTGAGGTGGTGCCAATGATTGAGGTGGTGCCAATGATATAGGTGGTGCCAATGAAATAGGTGGTGCCAATGATATAGGTGGTGCCAGTGATATAGGTGGTGCCGGTGATATAGGTGGTGCCGGTGATATAGGTGGTGCCGGTGATATAGGTGGTGCCGGTGATTGAGGTGGTACCGGTGATTGAGGTGGTGCCGGTGATGGAGGTGGTGCCGGTGATGGAGGTGGTGCCAGTGATGGAGGTGGTGCCAGTGATTTAGGTGGTGCCAATGATATAGGTGGTGCCAATGATTGAGGTGGTGCCAATGATTGAGGTGGTGCCAATGATATAGGTGGTGCCAATGACATAGGTGGTGCCAATGACATAGGTGGTGCCAATGATATAGGTGGTGCCGGTGATATAGGTGGTGCCGGTGATATAGGTGGTGCCGGTGATGGAGGTGGTGCCGGTGATGGAGGTGGTGCCGGTGATGGAGGTGGTGCCAGTGATGGAGGTGGTGCCAGTGATGGAGGTGGTGCCAGTGATTTAGGTGGTGCCAATGATATAGGTGGTGCCAATGAAATAGGTGGTGCCAATGATATCGGTGGTGCCAGTGATATAGGTGGTGCCGGTGATATAGGTGGTGCCGGTGATATAGGTGGTGCCGGTGATATAGGTGGTGCCGGTGATATAGGTGGTGCCGGTGATGGAGGTGGTGCCGGTGATGGAGGTGGTGCCAGTGATGCAGGTGGTGCCAGTGATTTAGGTGGTGCCAATGATATAGGTGGTGCCAATGATATAGGTGGTGCCAATGATTGAGGTGGTGCCAATGAATATAGGTGGTGCCAGTGATATAGGTGGTGCCGGTGATATAGGTGGTGCCGGTGATTGAGGTGGTGCCGGTGATGGAGGTGGTGCCAGTGATTTAGGTGGTGCCAATGAATATAGGTGGTGCCAGTGATGGAGGTGGTGCCAGTGATGGAGGTGGTGCCAGTGATTTAGGTGGTGCCAATGATATAGGTGGTGCCAATGAAATA
Source organism: Allobates femoralis (assembly GCA_033576535.1). Classification (NCBI taxonomy): domain Eukaryota; kingdom Metazoa; phylum Chordata; class Amphibia; order Anura; family Aromobatidae; genus Allobates; species Allobates femoralis. Next base: position 871,657,657 of record JARQOC010000003.1, on the reverse strand, counting down.
GGTGGTGCCAGTGATATAGGTGGTGACGGTGATATAGGTGGTGCCGGTGATATAGGCGGTGCCGGTGATATAGGCGGTGCCGGTGATATAGGTGGTGCCGGTGATTGAGGTGGTGCCAGTGATGGAGGTGGTGCCAGTGATTTAGGTGGTGCCAATGATATAGGTGGTGCCAATGAAATAGGTGGTGCCGGTGATATAGGTGGTGCCGGTGATATAGGTGGTGCCGGTGATATAGGTGGTGCCGGTGATATAGGTGGTGCCGGTGATTGAGGTGGTGCCGGTGATTGAGGTGGTGCCGGTGATGGAGGTGGTGCCGGTGATGGAGGTGGTGCCAGTGATGGAGGTGGTGCCAGTGATTTAGGTGGTGCCAGTGATTTAGGTGGTGCCAATGATTGAGGTGGTGCCAATGATTGAGGTGGTGCCAATGATTGAGGTGGTGCCAATGAATATAGGTGGTGCCGGTGATATAGGTGGTGCCGGTGATATAGGTGGTGCCGGTGATTGAGGTGGTGCCGGTGATGGAGGTGGTGCCAGTGATTTAGGTGGTGCCAATGATATAGGTGGTGCCAATGAATATAAGTGGTGCCAGTGATATAGGTGGTGCCGGTGATTGAGGTGGTGCCGGTGATATAGGTGGTGCCAATGATATAGGTGGTGCCAATGATATAGGTGGTGCCGGTGATTGAGGTGGTGCCGGTGATTGAGGTGGTGCCAATGATATAGGTGGTGCCAATGAATATAGGTGGTGCCAGTGATATAGGTGGTGCCGGTGATTGAGGTGGTGCCGGTGATTGAGGTGGTGCCGGTGATTGAGGTGGTGCCGGTGATGGAGGTGGTGCCAGTGATGGAGGTGGTGCCAGTGATTGAGGTGGTGCCAGTGATTGAGGTGGTGCCAATGATTGAGGTGGTGCCAATGATATAGGTGGTGCCAATGACATAGGTGGTGCCAATGACATAGGTGGTGCCGGTGATATAGGTGGTGCCGGTGATATAGGTGGTGCCGGTGATAGAGGTGGTGCCGGTGATGGAGGTGGTGCCAGTGATGGAGGTGGTGCCAGTGATTTAGGTGGTGCCAATGATATAGGTGGTGCCAATGAAATAGGTGGTGCCAGTGATATAGGTGGTGCCGGTGATATAGGTGGTGCCGGTGATATAGGTGGTGCCGGTGATATAGGTGGTGCCGGTGATATAGGTGGTGCCGGTGATATAGGTGGTGCCGGTGATATAGGTGGTGCCGGTGATGGAGGTGGTGCCGGGGATGGAGGTGGTGCCAGTGATTTAGGTGGTGCCAATGATATAGGTGGTGCCAATGATTGAGGTGGTGCCAATGAATATAGGTGGTGCCAGTGATATAGGTGGTGCCAGTGATATAGGTGGTGCCGGTGATATAGGTGGTGCCGGTGATTGAGGTGGTGCCGGTGATGGAGGTGGTGCCAGTGATTTAGGTGGTGCCAATGATATAGGTGGTGCCAATGAATATAGGTGGTGCCAGTGATGGAGGTGGTGCCAGTGATTTAGGTGGTGCCGGTGATATAGGTGGTGCCGGTGATATAGGTGGTGCCGGTGATTGAGGTGGTGCCGGTGATTGAGGTGGTGACGGTGATGGAGGTGGTGCCGGTGATGGAGGTGGTGCCAGTGATGGAGGTGGTGCCAGTGATTTAGGTGGTGCCAATGATATAGGTGGTGCCAATGAAATAGGTGGTGCCAGTGATATAGGTGGTGCCAGTGATATAGGTGGTGCCGGTGATATAGGTGGTGCCGGTGATATAGGTGGTGCCGGTGATTGAGGTGGTGCCGGTGATTGAGGTGGTGCCGGTGATGGAGGTGGTGCCGGTGATGGAGGTGGTGCCAGTGATTTAGGTGGTGCCAATGATATAGGTGGTGCCAATGAAATAGGTGGTGCCGGTGATATAGGTGGTGCCGGTGATATAGGTGGTGCCGGTGATATAGGTGGTGCCGGTGATATAGGTGGTGCCGGTGATATAGGTGGTGCCGGTGATTGAGGTGGTGCCGGTGATGGAGGTGGTGCCGGTGATGGAGGTGGTGCCGGTGATTTAGGTGGTGCCGGTGATTGAGGTGGTGCCGGTGATGGAGGTGGTGCCGGTGATGGAGGTGGTGCCGGTGATGGAGGTGGTGCCAGTGATTTAGGTGGTGCCGGTGATTGAGGTGGTGCCGGTGATGGAGGTGGTGCCGGTGATGGAGGTGGTGCCGGTGATGGAGGTGGTGCCGGTGATGGAGGTGTGCCGGTGATGGAGGTGGTGCCAGTGATTGAGGTGGTGCCGGTGATGGAGGTGGTGCCGGTGATGGAGGTGGTGCCGGTGATGGAGGTGGTGCCGGTGATGGAGGTGGTGCCAGTGATTTAGGTGGTGCCGGTGATATAGGTGGTGCCGGTGATATAGGTGGTGCCGGTGATATAGGTGGTGCCGGTGATATAGGTGGTGCCGGTGATATAGGTGGTGCCGGTGATGGAGGTGGTGCCAGTGATTTAGGTGGTGCCAATGATATAGGTGGTGCCAATGAATATAGGTGGTGCCAGTGATATAGGTGGTGCCGGTGATTGAGGTGGTGCCAATGATATAGGTGGTGCCAATGAATATAGGTGGTGCCAGTGATATAGGTGGTGCCGGTGATTGAGGTGGTGCCGGTGATTGAGGTGGTGCCGGTGATGGAGGTGGTGCCGGTGATGGAGGTGGTGCCGGTGATGGAGGTGGTGCCAATGATTGAGGTGGTGCCAATGATTGAGGTGGTGCCAATGATTGAGGTGGTGCCAATGATTGAGGTGGTGCCAATGATATAGGTGGTGCCAATGATATAGGTGGTGCCAATGATATAGGTGGTGCCGGTGATATAGGTGGTGCCGGTGATATAGGTGGTGCCGGTGATGGAGGTGGTGCCAGTGATGGAGGTGGTGCCGGCAATAACTGTATAACTTCCCTTCTACATCATACTGTATGCTGTAACAGGTTATTTTATTGTGTTTTTATTTATTTCTGCTGCCGGAGCTGTGTATATATTTGACTACACATCGTGTATGACCAAATTACATAACGCTTGTTCTTTTGCTGCCAGAGATGGAGGTGGTGCTGGTGATGGAGGTGGTGCTGGTGATGGAGGTGGTGCCGGTGATGGAGGTGGTGCCAGTGAGGAAGGTGGTGACGGTGATGGAGGTGGTGACGGTGATAAAGGTGCTGATGACGACAAAGAAGGTAGTGCAGCCTTGTTTGATGGGCTATATTTGTTTGTCAAAGCATACATTCTTCTAGCTCCCGTTCCTGTAATCTGCGTGAGGATGTTTTTCTGCACGGCTTGTTTTATGGCAATATTAATTCGAATTCCGTCTTTTAAATCAGGATATTGTTGTATAAGATATTTTTTCAGTGCAATGGCTGATGCGCGATTCCTGTATGCACATGCGTGAAAAGCGGCTATTAGCCTATCGTTAAGTCATTTACTTGTAAACAAAGAGAAACAAAAACTGTGAAACTTAATTTGAAATCCGACAGTGACAAAACATAGACAGGTGTGTTGCTTGAAAGTATTAATCCCCCGTCACACTTGGAGACTTACCCGCGATCCTGACAAAGATACGATCTGTTAGGGATCGCTGATACGTCGCTAGAGAGATGTCATGTTAATTTTAGATGTAAACAGATCTGACTCCAGCACACATCTATAAAACACTTTATTCTGTATTGCTTCCTTATTGTCAGTGGCGTAACTAGAGTCAGATGAGCCACGGTGCAAAATTTAGACCTGGGCGCCACCCCCCACGTGTACACACGTTGGTCAGATGCATGGGCCCCTTGTGTATATATGTCCCTTATCCCTCCCACCATAGTCCTCCAATTATTATAATGCATCCCCATATTCTTCCATACATTACAATGTACTCTCACAGTTATTTATGTATTATAAGGCATCCCATAATACTCAAGTATAAGCCGAGGCCCCTAATTTTACCCCAAAAACTGGGGAAACCTATTGACTCGAGTAGGTAAGGCTAGGGTGGGAAATGCAGCAGACCTCCATATGGCAAGGTGGAGAATACAGTTACATAATCCATTGTCTTCATGCAATCTACAGCAGTGTGGAATAAAAAATTCTATGTGCACACACCATTCACCTATATACAATGTCATACTATAAAGTAGTGATCGATTACAATCAAGCAGCTATAGATCCCCCATCCCTCCTCACACCCCACACCCGCAGATCCAGTGATCAGGGCATGCATTTTGCCATGTGTATGTGCCATGCTAATTACAGGCTGCTGTAATCTGGATTATTTATAGAAATCAGGACAACGGAGGGTAATTTACAGGCTGGTGATACCAGGGAGAGCCCAGGCTGCAGATCAGTCTTGTGACAAATTGCGGTGCCACGACGGTGGTACCGCTGGGCTGGGGAGAGAAGGGTGACAAGTCTCTCTCTGTGCGTTCCACTTCTCTTCCAGCCTGTGGTTCGCACTCCGCAGGAAGAGGAAGTGAGGGGGCGGAGCGGGGTTCCACACAGGCAGCGGGAATGACAAATATGACGGGCCGGAAGCGGGGGAAGACATTATACAGTGCACTGTGCCGTGCCATTAAGTGCACTGTATAATAAAGCATAAAGTGCACAGTGCTCATCTGCAAAATCCGCCGTTTTTGCAAAAATGCAATGCGTCTCACTTGTGGCAAGGTTGCGCTTTTGCTAATACATTGTAAATGGACCTCACATTTTCCCTGCACTTGCTGCAGTTTGCAAATCAGCTCAGTTCACCATCACCAGCCCAGTGCACCAGTACCAGCTCAGGGCTCCATCACCAGCCCTGTAGCTCAGGGCTCCATCACCAGCCCAGTGCACCAGTACTCCATCACCAGCCCAGTGCACCAGTACCAGCCCAGGGCTCCATCATCGAGAGCTGAAACTGGAGCCTGGGGGCAGAGAGCGGCATCGGGGAATCATCTTGATCGGGAAAGCAGAACGGTGTGTGTCACTGCCCACCAAGAACACATCCTCCTCCTGTCATTTGACTTTGTCACCACTGAATTGTACGGGGCATGCTCTGCACTTGAATGTTACCCAATAGAGAGGCAGTTAGAGAACCCTGTTGTGGGCCGTCATTCACATGCAGACGTGACCTTAATGCCAACTGGCAGTATATTTCCGGTCGAGGGGCATCACAATGATTCCTTATTTGGACAAATTGCAGATACTCGGGTCAACATCCTCAATAGCGGTCATATCCCTTTTTGTCAATTCAAAAAATTCTAATGTTGGGGATTAGAGAAAAGGATCGTGTTACTTTATATCTTTTTGTGTAAAGAAACCGTCGTCGTCCCATATTTGCGTCATACTCTTCACTGAGTGCCATGAGGTCTCTCATCACTTCTCTATCATCCGCCGGTAGTTGATCTGCCAACTCCGGTTTGTAATGGACCATGCCTAAGGTAACTCTTCTTCAGAGCAAATATAAATCTTTAATTAAAGTGAATTTGTCCAATGAATGTGTAGGAGAGAAGGTTAGACCATGTTCCAGTAAAGAAAGCTCGGTAAAAGAGAGGGAATAATTTATCAGATTAATCACCTGAAGTTTATTTGGGGACATCGGTGGGAGAAGGACGGGATTCGATAGTGTTCATGCAATTAGTAGAGTTTCTTCCGCCCTGTTCGGGGGTAAGTAGCCCCTGGTATTTTGGGTCTTGGAGTGTGAGGACGAGCCCCACCCTTGGGAGAAGGTCGGGGGAGAGTCACTCTTCCTGCCCCTCCTACCCCTACTGCTGCCCCTACCCCTACTGCTGCCCCTGCCCCTACCCCTACTGCTGCCCCTCACCCTTCTGGTCCTGTGTCCGGGTTGCTGCTGGTTGCTCCTAAAAAAAAGTCTGACGTGCCACCGTCAGGCAAGGAGTCGTCGGGGGTAGGCGTTGGATTTGGGTTTGGGGACGGGGTTGGGGTAGTTGGTTTACGTGGTCCCTTACCTCCCCTTTGTCCTGGGCAAAGTCTTGTCGGTCTCTATTAAATTTTTGCTTCTTTTTCGTGATTGTCACTCTCGTATTTATCCAAAATATCTTTTAAGTTTTTCTCTAAAGCTTTCTATACCAGTAGGTTCGTCAAGGGCAGATAATAGTTTATCAAGTTCCTTAATTCTATTTTTCGTAGAGTTCAATAATTCTCGATCGTGCTCCAGTAGCATTTGGATAATGATGCCGGAGCAGCAAAGGAGTCCATGTTCCCAAGTCCGCTTAAAATCGGGCGAAGGCTCCCAAGCCGGGAAGATAGTGACCCTCAAGCCCCTAGGTACAAGATTGTTTTAAAGGTACTCCTCAAGACATCTAATATTCCACCAGGTCCTAATACCCTTTTTATGACAGTTGGTTAAGTCAGTACACAGGGTTGAGAAGGGAAGAGTCTTGAGGAGGCGTTTCTGATGAGTCAACGATATTGACAGACTGTGTTCTCCAGAGGGCTTCTCTGGTATCCCAGTCCATAAGTCCTATGAGACACAGAAGGACGTGACAAAAACAGATTACAGTAAAAATTATATATGAGAGGAAGAGAATTAATACGCTCAACCAAAAGTGATAATAAATTGGGACTGCCTTACCAATATTGCGGCGTGCGACTACCCAGAAGAACCCGTATAAGGGGTTCGAGGATTCAATACTGAAACAAGGAGAATCTTTGTTGGGCTGCAACTGCCCAAAACAGTATAATCAAAAACGGGTGCTGCTTGCACAGAGGTAGTATTACACTGAAAATGGAGAAAAGAACCTCTGTATAAGAAGCAGAGAACCAGAATCATTCATGCAAAGTGAATTTTATTAGAGAAACATGTGCAGGCTAAACAGGCCCCAGGGTTAAAAACCACTGAGTCTGAAACATCAACAGTAATTTTAACATGTCATGACAGTATCCAACCGTTATGAGATCAGAAAGTGACACATAGTTAATAATGATTTTTTTCACTATCGCTTCCTGGTTGGCAAGTGCATCACATCCGTGATCGCGCCGCCAACCAGGGGTGTGTCTAAGGACCAGGAGATGGGAGGGAGGTAGGTGAATAAGGAAGCTAGAAGATATGGGAGCATTGGGGGAACGCCATATAGTAGGCGGTGTTATGGGCTGTGACAGCTCTGAAACTGTCCGGGGAGGACATGACCTGGATATAGTAGTGTCCAGGAAGAGACTAGCGCAGGTGTCTGAGCGCACTCAATGTCTTCACATCGCTGCACTTGGAATCGGCAGTCTAATTCCGAAATTTGCATTCAGCATTACCCATATGCAAAACTGCCCTAATAAGTGACTAGCACAGCTGTCTATAACCCTAACCATTGTCTTATAGATAATCCAGTGCCGTATAGCAGGCGCCTAGTATTAATAAGTGTGATTTATTGTTAGCAATCCTGTACAATAGTGGTAATACACAGTGTCACCATTCTATATACTATTGCTATCAGGAACATCATAACTCCATTAGGTCTCCAGGGCACATGGACCATGCTCTACTGATGGACACCTTACAGGTACTGACCTTTTATTACTGAACAAGTTCTAGTGAACATTACTTGTGTTGTATAGCTGGTACCTGAGCCACAATATAGTAAAATTGTGATAGACATGAAAAAGGAGCTCTTACTGCTTAAAACCCGTCTGTTAAACCCTACCTCACTTTTTCCATATACAGATTCCACAACTAGCACACAAGGTAGATACCGATAGGGGATACAGTCGGGATACACTTACAGTATAACTAATTTTGTTCCATTTTAAACCCCTTACACTTTTAGAACAAAACCAATTCATAGCATTAAGAGCTTCTATCAACCTCTCCAATTCCTGAGAATTTACTCCAAAAGGTCAAATATGTATAACACTTGTTATTGTTGTATCGGCCTCTATAGTGTTGTATTGGTGCCGCTCTTGTAAGTGGATTTATCTGTACAATTGGTTTGAGTTTCTAATAGTGGTAATAGCGCATTAGCAATCGTTGATCCTGTGATTATTGAAGCCTGACATATTTGGAGGAGAAATAATGAAAACAAATTAGTTTATTTGGCACAAATCCAATTCATCTGAATATGGTGAATAATGTGGACAGCAATGCATGTGTAAGAGGGTGGACCTGCAGTCCTGTGCCCCCCTGAAGACATCAATGATTTCACTGTGTTTTGTGTGATTTCATGATTGTTTATTAAGAAGACTGTTATATAGTGATAAGAGATGTTATGTAATGATATCAGATCTACAATTAATACAACATAGCAGAGCTTGTTATGAGCACATAGTATAGGCTATAAGATAGAAGGGTTAAATCTGGGTGAGTGGCCAGTCCAGAGTGAAAGGTGTGTGGACACGGGTTGCGTCTAGTTCTTACGGTAGTTGATTTTTTGCGGTCCTCATTTTAGCCACTCCACTCTAGCTGATTCACTAGTGAGCTGTCTAGATCGGAGTTGATTATTGGAGGCCTCATTTTATCAACTCCGAACTAGACGGCTCACTACTGAAGTGTCTAGATCGGAGTGTTTTTTTTTTTTTTTTTGTGGTCCTCATTTTATCCACTCCACTCTAGCTGATTCACCAGTGGACCATTAGATCGGAGTTGATTTTTTGATAATCTCTCTGCAGCTTCTCCATTGGAACATAGACCCACACTCACCACACCCATTTAACAAAAATAATAAACTAACTAAAATAACTAAAATTCCCGTGCTGCGAAACTGCATGTAGCTACATAGACTGCGGGATATTGCATCACATGTCTCCGGGATTAGAACGCTGAGCAGGGGCCTTGAAATGGCAGCAGGAAAATGCAAGTCTTGAAATGAACTGGTGGCCAGGAATCGCAGCATGACTGCCAATCTTTCATCTGTTGGAATGGCGGGACGCATCGCTGTATCCTTCCGTTGAATAAGTGGTGTAACTCTTTCCAGTAACACTTTGAAGGAATCCTCAGACATCCGCAGATATGAGGATTGTCCTCCTGAAGCTCTTACAAGTCTCATGTGGGACAATTCAGACCTCTTCTGCAGCCACTGTCTGGTCCACATGCGACGCTTTCGTTTGGACGTTCTTGACGCCGAGCTTCCTCCATCAGCAAGGCAGCAACCACAACTGCACACTACACACTGCGCATTGTTCATGGTGTGCAAACTGCAAACATAAAATGAAAAGATGAGAACATATTCTACAAAACAATAATGAAATTATTAATACTGCACAAGCAAAATGTTATGTAAAACTGTGTACTATTATGTGAGCGTGCCAGAAAACGTGCTGTGTGGGTGTGTGCACACGAGACCCCCTCTAAAATGTCTGCCCATCTATAAGCATATGTTAAATCATACAAGACAAGCCCTCCCCTCTCTTCAGAGCAATGATAGCAGATACATTTTTTGTTGTCCTAAAAAATATAGTAAAAAAAAAGGTGACGCATTTGAGACCACAAACGATACCTACCGTGCAAACATCACAAATCTCGGAACAATCAATGAAAAAAGAAAGAAATCCAAGTGGTCACAGCCGGAGAACGCAACTGAGATACGATCCTCAATCCAATCCGCAATCCAAGGCGCATTCACGAATCAAAGATGAGATAGGAATGCAATGACAAAATAGCGTGGAGAACACGGAGCGCTTTCTGCGATCTTTAACCAAAACGAGGTGAGGAACAAAGGACGGAATCGCTACTACTTTGCCTTCTTTTAAAACATGGCTGCCCAATCAGAACGCAGTAGCGACTGGTACAGAGGTTTGAATTGTTTAACCTTAACCATCTGTGTGGATAGTTCAGAAACATGGCTGCCCAATCAGAACGCACTACTGACAACCAATTAGAGCTGAGGTGACATGGCAAAGGCACACTTACGTGTCTCATTCAGAGTCACTAACGAGATCGTTGCTAAAGTGTCAGACACAGCGATGCAGCCTTCCCAGCGAGAGCACAACGACGTAGAAATGACCCAGAGCAGTATGTAACGATCTACGATCTCACAGCAGGGGCTGCATCATTGGTGCGTGTCACACATGGCGACATCGTTAGGGTGATCGTTGTGGCGTCACAAAATCTGTGTGACGTTACAACGATCTCGTTAGCGATCTCGCGATGTGAGACAGGGCCTTTAGGGGTTGTAACTGTGTCCCTCCCCCGGCCTGTGTTCATGGACTGTAATGTAATCAGGCCTAGGTCAACATCTCTTGTTGCATCTAGTGGGCATGAACCCTTCCCCCATCCAGGGGCTGATTCAAGGAGACAGAACAATAGCCTCATGTTTGGCCCAGTCAGTTGCGGGCTGACCCCTCATGCTGGTGGGTCTGAGGCTGTGGCCAAATCTTCGTGCCATGTGTAGAGTGATGGATGCTGCCATGTGGGATTGAGTTAGGGTGCGTGCACACGATGAGTGTACGCAGCGTTTTGGACTGCGTCCAAAATGCTGCGTAGTACAGTATAAGCATACTGGATGGGATTTCAAGAAATCCCATCCTCACTATGCGTAACCCGCCCGCAGCATGTTTGGAGCTGTGGTGGGGGTTGCCGGGAGTCTGCTCCCAGCGGCTCCCATCGGGTACTGCAGGGGGAAGTCGCCCTGCAGCCGCTGCACGTGGAGAGTACAGGGTGGCTGCGGTCTCCCTGCGGCCACCCGCGGCTTCACTCAGGTCCGGAGGAGTTGCGTCCAACACTCAACTCCTCCGGACCGTGTGCACGCACCCTTAGGTCCCTCATCTGCAGGATGCATTGAATTCAGACATGGAATATTTCTATCTTTTCTTTTTAAGTTAGATTACCGGTGGCGTACCTGGATCTATTCCCTTTGTTGTGGACTCATTGCAGACTATTATCTTAATTTGTGCTGTTCAATTTTCAATGTACAAATAAATCTCTTTGGATTGATCATCGGCCTGATGTCCCTTCCTGCTCTGCCGCACACACTGTCACAATGACCACTAAAACTTAAGTTCTACAAACCACCTGGAATGCAAAATCACCACAGAAGGTTGTGACGCACCAAGATTGCCATAGCTAACCAAACACTGCGGTTCTGCAGCGGTGCCCCACCTGAGAAGGGGAGAGGCTAATCCCCCTACGTGTCTCCATACCTGCTAGACCACCAGGTGCTTCTCATTGTGCGCTTATCTTTCTTCTCAAGATTGCCACAGAAACATTGCTGTGTCCTAATAAAATAGTCTGTAGGAGGAAAAAGATCCACATTATTGCAGGTCTATTATTGTGGACATTCGTGTTGATACTTCTGGATTTTTTGAAAAGACTATCAAGGTGTGGAAACATTTCTGTTTTCTTGCAGAGATCAAACTGCCAGTTACCGAATTAATGCCACAACAAGCTTCTCTCAAACTGTTCAATTAAAATAACTATCAATAACAAATAGAAAATGTAACAAAAACTGTAACATTACACAAAACATGCTGATCATAGTTACTGCCATTACAATGAAGTTTACATGTAGTACATGAAGATGTCACGGATAGTGCCTAATTCTTTTTTTATTAGACCTGTACCCCACAATCACTAGAGCCCTTCTGGGATATGAAGACTTTGAATTTATATTGAGTTTCAGTGTGCGGGAGTAAAGGGCCCGTTAAATGCTTGAATGTCCCAGCAATCCCACCAACGATCCGTCGTGAGTGGGATTGCTGGGACATCATTAGCTGATTGCTGGTGATCTGTCACATAGGCAGACTCACCAGCGATCAGGACCAGCGAGAACGCTGGCATCCAAGGTAAACAGCGTGTAACTAAACACCGTGCGGCGCTTAGTTACCTGCTATTTACCTTGGATACCAGCTCCCAGCGCTTGCTGTGTGGAGCCCACTGGAAAGGGGTACTCAGTACCGGACCGGGGTACTGCTGGGGATGTCATGGAGGGCCTGGTCCGGACCGTGTCCTGGGTTCTCACAAGTAAAGGGGTATTTACAATGGATAAAGTTTGTCGTAACGCCACCCATGGGTTGTGGTCAGTAATGGGACCATAGCTGCAACGCTGCTCTGCCAGGAGGATGGATGGTTGATGGGGCTGCAGCCAGATGGATGAGCCCGCCTCGGGTCGGGCTGCTCCTGGCAGGATAAAAGGTATGATGTACGGTTCTGTGTACCTGGAATCAGACACTGACACTCAGGCAGGGATCACCAGGGTTTACTTGTCAGCTCTTCAAAACAGTTCACAGCAATTCTCAGTACAGTTCTCAACACAAGTTAGTCAGTTAACTCCGGTAACACTGAGCCCTCTACAGCCAGGCTGTCACTCTGAGACCCCTCACTCCTAAGTGTCCTTTCAAGCTGTTCTCTCCTGTTCTTTCTCCGGATTGTATAGTGGCAGCTCGGACCCTTGTGGGTCCTCGTGGTTGCTGCTGTGCTTCGAAACCTTGTGTTGGGTACTTCAACCTGAAATTGAAGCTCCCCGTCGGTTTGTCTGGGAAGCCAGAATATTGCTTTAATTCCCCTCAGAGCCGACACTCTGGTGTGTGCCTAGCCTGCAGTAACCCTATCTTACAAGGCGTTACCAGGCTCCATCTAACCCGTGTGATTCCAGCCCAACTAGGGAAAACTACTCCGCCGGTAGTTGGTCCGGTGTTTCCGTGTTCCTCGGACCCGGTGGTACCGGTCCGGTCTCTTTTCTCTCACTCCCCTGGGATGATGGCTATGGACGAGCTTTCTCTCCATGGTTTCTGTGACTCAGTGGATTCTGCGTTTCCAGGGAGCCCAACCCCACCGGGATGTCTTTCTTTCTGATGTCTGTACCTCTCGGCTCACTCTGGCCTACTAACTTTTTCCTCCTCTTCTTCCTCTACTTGAAATCTGTCACCTGACCTTCATGCTTCTCACCCACTTTCCTCTAAACCCACCACCCCTTGCCCGCCTAGAGTCCTGGACTCCGGGTTGGGTGCCGCCTTTGTGGGTGAGTGTGTCCGTGTGGGTGTTTGGTGTACAAACTGTCTATTTTTCTGCCTGGCTGCCGTTCCCTATGTGGCCACCCTGGTCGCAGGAGCGCCACACTGGGAGCTCACTGATCATTGGTCTCCCACAGCGATGCGCGACCAGCGGGTGACCAACGCTAGATTTATGGACAGGAGCATAAACCTCCGTTCAACGACTTAACGTTGATCGTTGATAGGTGTCACACACAACAATGTCGTTTCAACATCGCTGCAACGTCACTAGAATGGTGACGTTGCAATGATATCGTTCACGATATCGTTGTGTGTAAGAGACCCTTTAGAGGAGAAATCACATGGGTTAGGTCACAGGAGAAGCAGAATCTGCTTTGAATGGTTTCACACAAACTAAATACATTTTTATCAATAGATCTTGGGATACTTAAACCTTTCTTTCAACCGCACATTACAATACTTTGCTCTGTCCTCAGCAGTGCACCTGTGCAGGAGCGTAATGGAGGACACTATGCGTATGACATAGGATGTGATATCCAGATGAATCAGAGGAGGAACACCATTAACAAGAAGATAGAGGCGTTGTGCCAACATCAGCAACGTCCATCAGACCAGACTGTCCCTCAGGTGAGAATAAGACATTTATACACTGCGGCCTGGAGACTTGTATACTGCCTTATGGAGTAAGTTATAATGGGCTTACGGTGATGGCTGCAGCTTAAATGAGAAAAAACTATTGATAATGTTTACTTTACCCAAGAGATAAAGGATGACCATATGTGTTGATGTGTACATTCTCTCTTTGCTGCTTGGGTATCAAGGAGGATATACAAAGTAGCCGAGATAGGACTCAAGAATTAATTATCCAATAATATTGCCGAATATTCAATGTATTCTTAAATATAATATCGTAAAGTTGTGAATACAAGAAAGAGGTTTTCTGCACATTAACTTGTAAGCAAATTTTGTGTGGATTGGGGGGAGGGCAAAGCCATACTTTATGGTTAAACATTTGGGGCATCACAGCATAAGAAACATAAAAGTTAGTCATTGGATTTGAATAAATTTCCATAAAGCCAAATTATGCATAATTGTGTCATAAAGTGTATATTGTTCATGGGATTAACCCTTTAACGTATTAGCTACAAACAAAAATAGCAATGTGCTACAGATATTATGCACACACATAATAGGCGTGTATACATAGAATAGTAAGCAACTAGTTCAAGCCACGTAAAGTGCAAAGAAAAAGAATTGCTACTCAAATATTAAGTTAAAATTAGTTCCATCAACTTTGCTATAAACTCAGGTCAGCATTGGAAGACAGTATGATTCTTATGTAGCATGCATTGTAGAGGGGGCTGAGCACCTGACCGGAACCTTTCTATCAGCTTTGTCCAATTGAAATCTTCGTGAGAAAAATGGCTTTTCGATTGGAGGAGACGGATGGGTCTGGTCACATGTTCTGTCACCAGGAGCCATTTTAAGGAGTGAAGAACTGCAGTCTGTGAGGACAAACTGTCAACTATATAATGGTAAGAACCTCGAAATGACGTCCTCAACACATCCGATAGAAGAAAGATTAATGTGCCCGACCTCAGTCACTGATTCTGCAGCCATCAATAGACAATGTAATAAAGCAGCCGCAAGAGACAGAGTGCAACATTTTCAATTACAACTAGTTTAAAAAATACTGCAAAAAGCCCACAATCACTTGCTTCTTTTTGTTTCTAGCAACCAGGGGTGAACTAAGCCTCCCTGCCGCCTGAGGCAAAGAGTGGGGGGGGATGCCATCAGTGCCGGCGGCGTGAGTAAAGGGTGAGGTGGCTTTTGCTATCAGGAGTAAAGAGCAGGGGGGAGTTGGGGTGCTATCAGTCAGTGCCAGTGCCGGCGGCGGGAGTAAAGAGGGGCAGTGCTGTCGGTGGGGGCACGGGCAAGGAGCAGGGAGGCATTGTGTGCATATACCTGGACTTGTTGTGGAGGCAGGCGGCGGAAAGCAGCGGGCAGGGCACCGCCAATTGCAGCATAGCTGCTCCCCTGTCTCCCTGCTTGCCGCCTGAGGAACAGGCTCAAGTTGGCTAATGGTTGCTGCGGCCCTGCTGGCAACACATAACTGTAATATCCAGAATTTTATTACTGCCATGGAAAAGTGTCCTGAACATTTTCAAGATTAGTTTTTTTCAGTGTGTCAGAAATAGAAGAGGCGTGCAATGAGTTCTATACAGTGACCACATTGTTTCTACGTGCTGAAACTAGGCAGTGTGTGCCAACGTGATGGATCTGGATGATATGGCTGCCAGTTACCAAAGGAATCTGAATGGGCCAACACTATTGTGTCCAGCAAACCTGAACCTTCCGGGTATGCTTCTCTAATTAACTGCTGGCATGCATTAATTATATTATCGTCTAACCAATCATTCATGATTGTGTCACGATCCCTGAAGCTCAATTTCAGATTCTTTACAGTGACCTCACACAATCCAGATTTAGTGTTGGGCGTGTTTGTGGGGATGCCCCTTGTCCATCTACATTCACAGTTCCCCATACATCAGCTGTTTTATTCTCTGTCTTACATCCTACCCTGTGAATGTCCATGTTTCTTGGTTTTCCATATTTCCTTACCGGAAGCTCCTGTATAGCCTTTGAGACTGTTATTTTTGGTGCCAAACCACCTTCTTGGGGGATTTGTTCCCGCACTTCTATATACAAATTTCTTAATAGGACAGTGAGATGTGTCACAAAGTCTTGATTCTCTAATAGATATACTGAGTCTATAAATCTTTATAAAAGTCTGACACAATGGTGAATCAGATAGGTCAGATTATTTCTCCTCCTAGAGGACAATCCTTGCAGTGTTGGATCTGAACTGACACTATTGTGTGGTCTGCCCTCATGTACTTGTAAACCATTGTCACGATCCTAGTGTTTGTGTCCACAAAACAATCATTATCCAGGATAAAAAGGGTCTTCAGAGTGTTGGATTAATGTTATGCCACTGGCAATTTGCAACACGCAAAATCAAACAGGTGTGTTCACGTGGTAGCAGAAATTTCTGCCAGTCTTTGGATGTGCAAGTGGGAAACACAAACACAACACAAACGGTATGCAGTTCTTCTAAATCACCTGCAGACTCGCTTTTAACTTCAAAAAGTCCCTTATCAGAGTCCAAACATTTAAGGTGTGAGAAATCAAGGCCAGTGTAGTATCGCTGCATTACATGGTCAATGAATCCACGAGGCCGATGGCGCTTCTACGACGTATTTTCAGTAAGAGTCAGCAAATTCATCTGTACATATCTGTTAAAATAAAACAATTCACAACACAAATGTAAAATAAAAGAAAACCACTTCAAAAAGATAACATTAAAAAATGCTGTTAACCTGAAGATATAGGGTGAATTGACCGGTTAATAGGGTTTGGAAAGTAGCGTGACTGCTGCACTGAAAGCCCTAATGCCGGGAACAACTGAAAATAATTCCCCTGCAGTGCATCAGTACATAGTCAGTGCCAGGATGTGGTTACAGCCACAGCGCACTGATAGCCGGCTGTACAGTGCATCAGTACGTAGTGCGCTGTGGCTTTAACCACATCCTGACACTGACTGACAGCCGGCTGTACAGTGCATAAGTACATAGTGCGCTGTGGCTGTAACCACATCCTGACAGCTGGCTGTACAGTGCATCAGTACGTAGTGCGCTGTGGCTTTAACCACATCCTGACACTGACTGACAGCTGGCTGTACAGTGCATCAGTACATAGTGTGCTGTGGCTGTAACCACATCCTGACAGCTGGCTGTACAGTGCATCAGTACATAGTGCGCTGTGGCTGTAACCACATCCGGACACTGACTGACAGCCGGCTGTACAGTCCATCAGTACGTAGTGCGCTGTGGCTGTAACCACATCCTGATAGCCGGCTGTACAGTGCATCAGTACGTAGTGCGCTGTGGCTTTAACCACATCCTGACACTGACTGACAGCTGGCTGTACAGTGCATCAGTACATTAGTGTGCTGTGGCTGTAACCACATCCTGACAGCTGGCTGTACAGTGCATCAGTACATAGTGTGCTGTGGCTGTAACCACATCCTGACAGCTGGCTGTACAGTGCATCAGTACATAGTGCGCTGTGGCTGTAACCACATCCGGACACTGACTGACAGCCGGCTGTACAGTCCATCAGTACGTAGTGCGCTGTGGCTGTAACCACATCCTGACACTGACTGACAGCCGGCTGTACAGTGCATAAGTACATAGTGCGCTGTGGCTGTAACCACATCCTGACACTGACTGACAGCCGGCTGTACAGTGTATCTGTATGGATCTTGCAGCTTCAAATTATGTGATTGCACTTCCCACCACGATTTTATGTTATTTTTATAGCAGATAAAGAGATCACTAAATATCTTTTTCAAGTCTGTGGTTTTCTTTGCTCCGGTACCAGTGCTCGACTGATCAGAAAAAACATCATTAGCCTCAAGTTGCCACTGGTTAATGTCATGAGGTGCAGATAAAAAAACGACCATTTAAGAAAATCTGCATTAAATTTTATACTATAGTTTTACTATGGTATTAGGTCATATTTTTGTTTATATCAAGTAGTTATAAATTAGCAACTTATTTTGAATAAAACAATTTGTTTTTATCATTACAAAAAGTTAAAAGGTTCGATTGACCTACAAATGAACAGTGAAAACACAACATATACATAAAGGTAACACACTGTTGTAACCAGATACAGGGTATCCTGAATAACCCTACCTCTTGCTCCTGCCTGACAGTGGAGAGTTTACGCACTCTAGAGTGTGGTGCCACCACTCACCGGTGGCTTTCCGTAAGGGTACCGTTACACGTCACAATATCGCAATGCAACGTCAACAAAAAGTCACGTGGTTTGGTCGTTGCAGTTGATATCGTTCGTGCGTTGTGGTCGTGTAACAGGGCAATGCGACTGCAATAAATCGTAAGTACGATATTGCAAGAAGATTGTGCAAACCCTTCAACCGTATAATGTTGCATATGCGATCTGGCATGATCGTGCTGTGTGACGGCGCAACTACGATGTGGAACGCAACTTCCCTATTCACTACAATGTAAATGCTCGGACGCTGGGTTGCTCATACCCAGCGCACAAAAGTTGCATACAACATCCTAGTTGCGTTGCCTGCCGATATCTCCCTGTGTGACATCTCCTATGCGATCTTGGACAAGTGCCAAAAATGTGTGTGCTCCTGTGAAATTGTATGCGATATCGAAACGATATTGCGACGCGTAACGGTACCCTAAGTGTCCATTACAATAAGAACAAAAAGGAGTTTGAGAGGAGGATGATCCTGATTCAAAATTAAATTGGAGTCCAAGAGCAGCTTGTATTTTTCTCAGGGGACTCCCAGACGGTTTTCAGTGGTTCCCAAATTTAGATAAGTAGATTTTCCAGTCGCTTTTCACCCTTTCCTATGTAGCGGGGCTCATCAGAAGAAATGGAGATGTAGTTGTAGCTCTGTCTAGAGACAAAGGGTCAAATCGTTATGTTTCACATAGTTACTTGTTTGGCCCTATAGAATATGCTGTTATCAAATGTACCTGTTTTGAGGCCTGTGTTTCTAATACAATGCTTGTCCAACGGGCAAAACTGAACGCTCCCAATGGAAGAGGTGTCAAAGTATAAACCAAAAACAGAGGTGTTGGAGAAGAGATTCTTCTCACCCAGGTTGCACTAATTAGTTGGGGATTGGCACCAGTTCACACATCATGTGGAGACGCTCAATACAAAGACACAGAGAGCAGGTCTTTACAAGAGAGAGTCACACAGTTTATTGAAACAAAGAGGTTATATAGTATTCTTTAAGAGTCATAAAAAAAATCATACAATGAAGGGATGTTTTGTGATACTTATAGTAATAGTGATTGGCGTGCACACCTGATGGATATGGTTGAGGTGCTAGTGTAGGAGGCCCTTGGGTCTCAATGTCATATAGAGCTTAAGGAACACTGCACACTCCAAAGTCTATTCAAGGTGAAGATATGTGTTTATTTTTAGTGCATAAAGACAGTTTTGCGATAAGGCTGACGTTTCGATCACATCCCGTGATCTTTATCAAAGTATCGCTGTGAAATACAAAAATAGTGTAGTGAATATACAATATTTACAAAATGTACATACAGTTTCAGTGTTGTGCATAGTCAACACTTAATGCATTTACATAGATCTGTCATATGATTGGAGGTGTGTAGTAGTACAAAGATTTTCCATGAGTAATCCAAAGAGATGGAAGGAAGGGATCTGAGAGACTTGTGAGAAACTATATGTGATTGGAAAATGGGAATCTCATTTATTGGCAGTGTATGCTCAGTGTAGAGATAGAGAGATATTAATGTTACTTGTCTTTTTTAGAGTTTGCACCTATGGGAACCACAGGACCTGTGCAGGCTAGTGGAGGATTTTTCTATCCTCTGGTAGTGGTTTCTGTTAAAAAATCACTAATAGTGAATATAAGGGACAGGTTGTCATGTGGGTTCAATTGGTGAGGTAGTTACCTTAGTATTGCATATATTGTGTATGCTTCATTAGAGAGGTCTATTCGGTCTGTGCCTCCTTGCAGGGTAAAGTTTAGCCCAATGGGTGGATTATGTCCTATTAGTGGGAAAGTGTTTCTAATGTACTTAGCTTTTGTAGATGGCATTGGTGGTTCAGTGTGCTTGCCTCCCGCTCCGGGCTTTGCCAGCGCTTCCTGCACCTTGGCTGGGAATGACATTGTACAGGGGGACGCGATTCTTTATGTGCCCCTCCCGGTCAGCTGACCGGAAGTGACGCGATGGATCGCACGTGCTCAGTGCGCGCCGCTTCCCTGGAGATGGTAACTAGGTTCCCGGCACTATCGAGCGGTCGCATTGTCTCATGCGCGGCTCGCCTAGCGTCGTTTCCTATTCAGATAGTTTGTCACTATCAAGTGGTGTATAGGGAGGTTGTCTAATGTCACCCTCTAGTGGGGTGGTGATGTCTCCTACTAGGAAATGGAGGGGATGATGTGTCGCGGCCTCTATTGTTTTGATGTGGTATTGCAGGGTACTGCATAAGGGATTCTATAAATAATTGTGTTTATGGACAATGTTGGTATTAGTCATTCCTATACAAATGTTCTGTATCACTCATCTCTTTTACATGTTTTTTAGCATGTTTACATGTTTCTTAACAGATATACATGTTAGTTTACAATAGTAGAGGTCCAAACCTTTGTCAAAAACAATTTCTCAAATAACATGGTCTAAAATAATCAAGACAATCAGAAAGGAGAAGAGAGGAGAAGACTGTACCGTATTTTTCGCACTATGAGGCGCACCGGATTATAAGGCGCACCTCAATAAATGACTTTTAAGCCGTCTGGTCCATATATAAGGCGCACGATTATAAGGCGCACATATTCCCATAAAAAAAAAAAGCTCAGACTGTAATCAAAACTTTATTCAACTTTTTAACGAAACTCTCAATTTGCCAATACCATACATTTACTTTTCAGTTCATTCATCAGCAAAATCCATCAAATTCTTAATCTTCAGTATCGGAGTGTAACAGTTGTGCGATTTCGGCATCAACATGCTCGGGTCCCCCTCATATTATCTGAGTCGGTCTCGTTGCGATGCTTAGCTCTTCAGTGATGATTCGCTTTCTGAAAGCTTGATGATACGGGAGACTGATACTTCTCCAGGCATCACGATCACTTGCACATAGTGCCATAGCTCGCCGCGTTGTGCATGTGTTGGTGAATGTGTGGTCACCTTCTGTCATCCATGCTCCATGCAGCCGCAATTTAACTTTAAATGACCTGTGACGCTATATCTAGTGGCTGGAGGCTCTTTGGTTAATCCACCTGGAATGACTGCAAGTCAGAATTATTTTTTTACTTGGCTTTGACATTATCGTCACATTGGCGCGCATAGAGTCATAGACCAATAGGATGGGATCTGTGAAAAAGCCATCCGGTCTCTTGACATAGACCTCCTCCACTCACTCATATCCTCGCCCATCAGCCTTGGGGTTAGCTTGATGATGACAACCAGCAGGAAAATTTTCTTTTGGGATAGTCTTCCTCTTGAAAATGACCATGGGTGGTAGTTTATGGCATTAGCTGACGGCGAGAACTTCAGTGAAAGATGACTTCTCGTTTCTGTAGTGCGTATAGATACTACTGGTCCTGTTTTCTCACAGTACGTTTTACAGGGATGTCGAAAGTGTAGGGGACCTCATCCATGTTAGTGATGTGTTCTGGTTGGATATTCTTTTCATTTATTTTGGTTATACAGTATGCGGAAAAGGCCAGCTCTCTTCATATCCTTTGGCAGTTGCTGGCAGACAGTAGTTCTGGCGCGGATGGAGAGATTTCTCTTTATAAAAATCAAAAGCACATTGAAGGACCTCCTGAAAGTCGGTGATTCATGTGCGTGCTAACGCTATGGCTTTGAGTCGAGTAGAGACGTGGAGATGCTTCTAGCTGGTTTCTCTGTTCGATTAACCCATTTTCTATTTGTCCTCCAATGTGGCCATCTTGCTTTGTTTCCTCTGAAACTCAGTTTGGTTCTTTACCTGGCGTAGGATCTTCTTGTTTCCTCACTTAGCACCATAGATTCATGTAATGTTGAATTCTCTCGCAGCTGCTCTATTTCCATGCTCTTCTGCATGACGTACAGCTTTAAGCTTAAATCTGCATCATAAGCATGTCTCTTAACGGGAGTCATTTTTGGGTAGTAGATATGCTGAAACAATGTATTCCAGGGGCTCTGTGGACAGAGCTGTATGTAGCACCGCAGGACTCCGGGGGACCAGGTTCTGTAGTGCTGTGAGATACAGAGGAGCTTCTGTATACAAGTGCACACAACCAATTGCAGGTGAAAAGTTTCGGTACGTACATTTCCTGGTGAAAAGACAACAAACCTTGATGTACAGTACTCTGTAGACCCCTTCCATCCTCCAATATCCTCTGTAGCCCCCCATCACCTCCAGTATCCCTGTGTAGCCCCATCACCCTCCAGCTATCCGTCTGTAGCACCCTACACCTCCAGCATCCTATGTAGCTCCACCACCTCCAGCATCCTCTGTAGCCTTCATCCTCGGTAGCCTTCCATCACCCTCAGGATTCCTCTGTAGCATCCATCACCTCCAGTATCCTTATGTAGCCTCCCACCACCTCCAGCATCCTCTGTAGCTTCCCATCACCCTCATACATCCTCTGTTAGCCTCCATCACCTCCAGTATCCTCTGTAGCTTCCATCACCTCCAGCATCCTCTGTAGCACCACACCCTCCAGTATCCTCTGAGCACCCACCACCCTCCAGTATCCTGTGTATGCTCCATCACCTCCGCACCCAACAAGTCATACACACACACACACACACACCACACTCAGACACACACACATACACATCAGACACACACACACATACACACTCAGACACACACAACACAAACTGATTTTACTTTTTTTACTTTTACTTTGCTTACTGTACTGTGTGGCAAGGCACTCTCATGCTGGAGCCCTCAGAAATCACAGGCTGGAGCCACAGCCAATACACGCTGGAGCCCACAGCAATCACAGCGTGGAGCCAGCCATCACAGCGCTGGAGCCCTCAGCATCAGAGGCTATGGCTGACGTCAGCTGGCCTCGATTGGTCAAGGCTCCTGGGCGGAGCTGTGATTGGCTGATGGGCTCCTGGGCTGTGAGCGCGCGCAAAACAGCGGCGGCACCAGAACCGGACGCGGGACGGCGGCTGGTGATCGCGTCCCCGCACGTGATGCGAGGCAGGCACCGGCACAGCATGGATGGCGGGACGGCGGCTGGTGATCGCGTCCCGCCGTGATTCGAGCAGGCTATCCGCATCAGCATGGATTGGGGGGACAGCGGCTGGTGATCGCGCCCCTGCACAGCGATGCCAGGTAGGCACGGACAAAGGGATGGAGGCCAAAGGTATGCCTTATTTTTGGGGATGCCAAATATTTGCAGGCAAATGCACCCCTTAGCACTCTGGAAAAAATCCGTATATAAGGCGCACTGCAACTATAAGGGCGCACCTATGATTTGAAGGAAAATCTTAGTCTTAGGTGCGCCTTATAGTGCGAAATACGGTAATTGTATTATAACATTTCCAGTTATCTATAAGCCCTATTCATGCTTACCAACCAAGGTGGCAGACTAAACAGAGTGAGTCGACTATATTCTTAGTGCGTCTGTAAAGAAGGAAAGCATATTATAGTGTTACCAATCAATTTCTCTGTTTAAACCTTTAGGGGCAGAGTATCAAGTGTATAGATCCAGAAGGTCTCTCTTTCTTTTAGGAGTTTTATATGGTTACCCCCTCGTCTGGGTCTATGTACTTTTTCGATAATTTGGAAACGTAATTGCGATACTGAATGTCTCGCTTCCTTGAAGTGGTGGGGGAGCGGAAGCCATATCTTGCCACATCAGATGGTAGATTTGTGGCTAGATATTCTATCTTTTATGGATTGTATGGTTTCTCCTACGTAGAGTAGGCCACAGGGACACTTAATCAGGTACACTACAAAGTTAGTGTCACATGTATAGTAGTCCTGAATCCTATAAGATTTCCCCGTTCTGGGGTGAGTAACCATATCTCCTTTTATCACATTAGAACAACAGGTACAATTAAGGCAGGGGAAGGTGCCCGTCTTTTTTGGTTGTAGGTGTGTCTGAAACTCATGTGTACCCAAACTCCCTATATCAGCCCGCACTATTCTGTCCCTGATGTTTTGTGGTCTTTTTGTGCACATCAGAGGTGGTGTTTTAAAGGCCTCAACTTGTGGGTAGCCTTTATTCAGTAGTGGCCAGTGTCTTCTAATTAGTTTGTGTACTTTATTCATTGTGGGGTGATAGTGGTGTACAAAAGGTATCCTTTCTACCTTTTGTCTGGGTATTGGGTCTAACGGTGCTTCTTTCGCTATCGTTAATTCATCATGTAAGAGTTGTTCTGGATATAATCTATCCCTGAATTTTTGTGACATCTCTGTCAATCTTCTTTCTCTGGTGTTTGGTGTTGGATACTATCCGTGATACACGTTTGAACTGTGATCTGGGGAGACTGGCTCTCATCGATTTGGGGTGGCAACTACTGTAGAGTAAGAGTATGTTACAGTCGGTGGGTTTCGTTAAAGAGGTCAGTATGGAGATGTCCATCAGTATCTCTGATTATTTTAGTGTCGAGGAAAGTAATGTCCGTCATGCTCGTTGTCATGGTGAATTTTAATTTTCCCGGGTGGTGTTTATTCTGTTATAAAACATTAATAGGCTATCCATAGGGCCATCCCATAAACAGAAGATGTCATCTATGTATCTTACCCAGCAGGTGGCATATTGTTGGTTCAGTGTATCAGGGTAAATGGTTGTGTTCTCAAAATGATCCATATATATATTTGCATAAGCCGGTGCTACATTAGCACCCATTGCGGTACCACACTTTTGTACATAAAAATCGTCTCCATATAGGAAGAAATTTTCCTTAAGGACGATGCTCAAGAGGTCTAGGCATAAATTCTGTTGCTCTATTGTATAGTCGGAATTATTTAGTGTTAGTCTGACGGCGTTTATTCCTTTGGTGTGTTCTATGGAGGTGTATAGACTATTGACGTCAAGTGTGGCTAGAATGCTTCTGGGAGATACAGTTAGGGCCAGAAATATTTGGACAGTGACACAATTTTCGCGAGTTGGGCTCTGCAGCCATCACATTGGATTTGAAATGAAACCTCTACAACAGAATTCAAGTGCAGATTGTAACGTTTAATTTGAAGGGTTGAACAAAAATATCTGCTAGAAAATGTAGGAATTGTACACATTTCTTTACAAACACTCCACATTTTAGGAGGTCAAAAGTAATTGGACAAATAAAGATAACCCAAACAAAATATTTTTATTTTCAATATTTTGTGGCGAATCCTTAGGAGGCAATCACTGCCTTAAGTCTGGAACCCATGGACATCACCAAACGCTGGGTTTCCTCCTTCTTAATGCTTTGCCAGGCTTTTACAGCCGCAGCCTTCAGGTCTTGCTTGTTTGTGGGTCTTTCCGTCTTAAGTCTGGATTTGAGCAAGTGAAATGCATGCTCAATTGGGTTAAGATCTGGTGATTGACTTGGCCATTGCAGAATGTTCCACTTTTTTGCACTCATGAACTCCTGGGTAGCTTTGGCTGTATGCTTGGGGTCATTGTCCATCTGTACTATGAAGCGCCGTCCAATCAACTTTGCAGCATTTGGCTGAATCTGGGCTGAAAGTATATCCCGGTACACTTCAGAATTCATCCGGCTACTCTTGTCTGCTGTTATGTCATCAATAAACACAAGTGACCCAGTGCCATTGAAAGCCATGCATGCCCATGCCATCACGTTGCCTCCACCATGTTTTACAGAGGATGTGGTGTGCCTTGGATCATGTGCCGTTCCCTTTCTTCTCCAAACTTTTTTCTTCCCATCATTCTGGTACAGGTTGATCTTTGTCTCATCTGTCCATAGAATACTTTTCCAGAACTGAGCTGGCTTCTTGAGGTGTTTTTCAGCAAATGTAACTCTGGCCTGTCTATTTTTGGAATTGATGAATGGTTTGCATCTAGATGTGAACCCTTTGTATTTACTGTCATGGAGTCTTCTCTTTACTGTTGACTTAGAGACAGATACACCTACTTCACTGAGAGTGTTCTGGACTTCAGTTGATGTTGTGAACGGGTTCTTCTTCACCAAATAAAGTATGCGGCGATCATCCACCACTGTTGTCATCCGTGGACGCCCAGGCCTTTTAGAGTTCCCAAGCTCACCAGTCAATTCCTTTTTTCTCAGAATGTACCCAACTGTTGATTTTGCTACTCCAAGCATGTCTGCTATCTCTCTGATGGTTTTTTTCTTTTTTTTCAGCCTCAGGATGTTCTGCTTCACCTCAATTGAGAGTTCCTTTGACCGCATGTTGTCTGGTCACAGCAACAGCTTCCAAATGCAAAACCACACACCTGGAATCCACCCCTGACCTTTTAACTACTTCATTGATTACAGGTTAATGAGAGAGATGCCTTCAGAGTTAATTGCAGCCCTTAGAGTCCATTGTCCAATTACTTTTGGTCCCTTGAAAAAGAGGAGGCTATGCATTACAGAGCTATAATTCCTAAACCCTTTCTCCGATTTGGATGTGGAAACTCTCATATTGCAGCTGGGAGTGTGCACTTTCAGCCCATATTATATATATAATTGTATTTCTGAACATGTTTTTGTAAACAGCTAAAATAACAAAACAGGTGTCACTGTCCAAATATTTCTGGCCCTAACTGTATAGGGCCCATGGATCTAATTTTGTTTAAGAAATCACCTGTATCTAGGATAAATGATTTGGTCCTCTTAGCAAACGGGGTTAGTATTTTCTCTAAATAGATGGACAATGGATTGAGTATAGAGTCTGTTGAAGCTACTATCGGTCTACCCGGAGGATTGGTTAGGCTTTTATGTATCTTTGGTAAGATGTGGTGATTCGGTTGCTGATTGACAAGAAATGTCCTAGTCTGAGGATCAATGGTCTTATTATCGACATATGTCTGTAACGTATCTGTTATTAGTCTTCTAATTTTGTACGTAGGGTCACTCTGGATTTTTACATAAGTTTTGTTGTCACTTAGTTGTCTCTGTATCTCCCCCATGTATTGATGTCTGTTTAATACCACGATGGCACCCCCTTTGTCCGCAGGCTTAATGATAATGTGTCGATTTGTTTTAAGGCTCTCAACTGCCTGTTTTTCCTCCGCCGTATAGTTATTGTGGACCGGAAGAAAACCCAATTGTTTGTCTTTTATGAGTTTATCAATGTCTTGTCCAATATGTCAATAAAAGCCTCGATAGCATGATAAGTATGTGGGGGGTTAAAATTGCTCGGGTTGTGCAAGCCTAGATGTTTTAAGGATAACCGTGAGGTAGGTGTTGTATCCTGCGTACTAGTTCTAGTGGGATTATCTATGTGGTTAAAGTGTGTTTTTAACCTAATTGATCGATAAAATCGCTGTAATTCCTTTTTGAGTGTGAAGGAATCCCAGCGTGGGGTTGGGCAAAAAGACAGACCCTTGTTTAATACTGCATGTTCGGTGAGGGATAAAGAGTAATCAGATACATTTATGACAAGGTTCGGACCCCTACCTGTGACAGTAGGGTCATGCTGCTCGAACCTCCTCCCCCGCTCTGGGCGCCTCCGTCTCGACCTCCTGATGGGTTTTAGCGTGATAGTCCTAAAAAACAGCTGGGGTTGGTGGAGTAGACGGTATTGATCCTCCCGAACTTCCAGTATCGCTGTTTGTACCGGGTGAAGGGTTTTCCTCGCGGTCTTCCACCTTTCGGCCATGGTTTATTCGGTCTCCTCGAGTTTTTTGGCTTATTAGGGTTTCTAGGTTGCCTTGGGCGTTGGTCTTCCCACCTGTATACTCTATTTGTTAAATATCTTCAGTGTCCCTTTGAAATTTTTGGCGCTTCCTCTCTTGTAAAGTCCTGGTGTGTGTCTCCAAGATATCGCGACCCTTGTACCGAGTTCTTTCAGTTCTGTAGGGTTCAGAGTGGGCGTTGGTTCTCGATTGTGCTGATTTTTTTAATTTCTGTGATCGCCACTTGTAGGTATTCTATTGTGAGAAGAATAAGATCAAAGGAGCACTTATTCAGTATTTTCTGAAAGGTCTGGCAATATTTTTCATCATCAGAGAAGATGGTGGGTCGTAGGTTACTCCGGAGGCCCCTAGGAATCTTGCCTTGACGGTGGTATTCTCCAAGGGTAGCGCAGTGTAGTTCATATGAGACAAGTCGTTTTTTCTCCTTCTCCCAATCACGAGTCTTGATATCCTTAGAGGGTATGTGTAGGAAGTCGTGTGGTATCCCTATTTTGGATAGAATGGAAATCTCTGTTTCGTTGGTATAGGCAAAGGTGTTAGATGACATTTGGTCTATGTATAGGGTGCCACAGCCAAAGGGAGCAGTTCAATAGTAATAGTGATTGGCGTGCACACCTGATGGATATGGTTGAGGTGCTAGTGTAGGAGGCCCTTGGGTCTCAATGTCATATAGAGCTTAAGGAACACTGCAACTCCAAAGTCTTTTCAAGGTGAAGATATGTGTTTATTTTTAGTGCATAAAGACAGTTTTGCGATAAGGCTGACGTTTCGATCACATCCCGTGATCTTTATCAAAGTATCGCTGTGAAATACAAAAATAGTGTAGTGAATATACAATATTTACAAAATGTACATACAGTTTCAGTGTTGTGCATAGTCAACACTTAATGCATTTACATAGATCTGTCATATGATTGGAGGTGTGTAGTAGTACAAAGATTTTCCATGAGTAATCCAAAGAGATGGAAGGAAGGGTTGTGAGAGACTTGTGAGAAACTATATGTGATTGGAAAATGGGAATCTCATTTATTGGCAGTGTATGCTCAGTGTAGAGATAGAGAGATATTAATGTTACCTGTCTTTTTTTAGAGTTTGCACCTATGGGAACCACAGGACCTTGCAGGCTAGTGGAGGATTTTTCTATTCTCTGGTAGTGGTTTCTGTTAAGAAATCACTAATAGTGAATATAAGGGACAGGTTGTCATGTGGGTTCAATTGGTGAGGTAGTTACCTTAGTATTGCATATATTGTGTATGCTTCATTAGAGAGGTCTATTCCGGTCTGTGCCTCCAGGAATGTCCCCTTGCAGGGTAAAGGTTAGCCCAGCGTTCTGTGGAGGGGTCCGCAATGTGACCGCAGCGGCCGAGCTCCTATCTTTATAATGGGAGCGCACGGTGTTGCTCTTGACAGTGCATGACCGTGCGCACCCATTCACTTCCATATGTGATCTGTGCGCAGGCGGATGCCTGCGCACAGATCACACAGTCTCATCCGCACCAATGGACGCGACATGTTGCATCCCTGGTGCGAGGCGAGAGTGTGTGATTTGTGCGCAGGCATCGCCTGCGCACAGATCACATATAGAAGTGAATGGGTGCGCACGTTCATGACACTGTCAAGCGCAGCACCGTGCGCTCCCATTATAAAGATAGGAGCTGGCGGCCGCTGCGGTCACATGGCGATTCCCTCCGCAGAACGCTGTGGAGGGGAACGCTAATGTGAAGCCACCCTAAGACATAGTCTTTTTTTCACAATCAATATGGCCCAGTTTTAGGTCAGACAGGATAGTTTAGGGGGTAAAAACAACCCAACAGCTTCCCTTTAAATGGTCTTGTGAGAAGGTTCTGTCACTGAATCCACATGTACAAATCATCAGGATCCTCTTCCAGTAACTACTGTGTGATCACAAAATACTGATGTCACCAAGGTGCTCGACGAGAGGTCGGGTTCCACAGACCCGGGCCATCGACGTAGAGGCGGGTCCACAGAACCCGGCAGCCACTGGAATACATTTAGGCCATACAGGTTGCACATAATAGTTTGAGGGAACATGAATAGTGGATTTGTCGGTGTAAAAACGGCTCCTGGGAGATTTTTGAAAAATGGCTGCACCTCTGCTTACACATGAAAAATAAAGGGAAGCCAGGCTGTTAATTCACCTAAAATGAAGGTTACCATACATTATGCCACCCAACATAATCTAGGGAGTAGGACTGGTGTGCAAGGCTGTAAGCGTGATTAGCGGTGCATGTGATATTCTTACTGTATACAGTATTAGGCCCATAGATTATCAGATGCCCTCCTACAGCAGATCATCTCTATATATCATCATTTATGTATCTCTGCACATCTTTAACGCAAAACATTCAATTCTTTATCATGTGTTCTTTACAGTATGTCATACAGATTACATTCATGTGCGGTATGTGTCATCTGTGCTAGTTGCTCTGTGTGGATCACATGGACACGTCCATGGTTAACAGGGTCTGTGTAAACATATTAAAATCAATGAGGATCTTCATAGCTGTATTAGTATGCGTGTGAACATGTCTCTCAAACATGTGGAAATGGACTCCACACATACTGGATACGTAATCAAGGACTGGTTATGTAGACATGTGAAGCAAGACAAAGATGCAGCGGGTTTTAGATACGGGATGGAGGGGGTTTGGGTAGAGTTTAGAGTGAGTGATAGGGTGCCGCCTTACAAGCCAGTGCAATGCATTATGGGAATTGTAGTAATAGAAGCAGAAAGTCAGGGGAGGAAGTTGTCGATTTATCAGCAATGTGAGTGTATTGCTAGAGCGCAACCAGAGATAATATTGATAAAATAAAATAATAACTTTTTTTTTTTCTCCTGAAATCTTGCTATTATGTGCATCTTAAGAAATCTATGTTACTGGACAACCTCTAATCTTTGATAACTGCACAAAATAAACCCTGCACATTCTTGGTAATGTCTGGTGAGCGCCGTGTCCCCTCATCCAGGCCTAGTCATATGCCCACATATGCCTCTGCTCAATACAAGAGCGCCAACAACTGTGCACAGACACCATGCGACAATGCTTAGTTCTCAGTGATTTTGGACAGGCTATCAGCATTCTTCTCGTTGATGGGAAGTTCACTTACAAATATATGTATGTGTAGTATTGTAAACATTTTTACTTACTAAACATCTTAAAAGTCCATAAAATACAGTAAATGTAAATATATATCTCTAAAATTTTAATACTACTACATGTAAGCCCGCAAGGGCAGGGTCCTCTCGCCCCTCTGTACCATGGGATTGTAAGGCCCATTCAATCTCATACTTAACTCTAATTAAATAAATGACTATGACAACCAGATGGCAAAGATAGCCGTGAGGCTTTAATGAGGGTTACTCATATTATACCAACTTTGTTATGTGTATTAACCATACCAACTTTGGCTTGGTTGAAGACTTAACCAAACCTGACAACATAGAAAACGCCAAAAAAACTGCGGGCTATTTTTTTTCCAAACGGCCTCTCAACCAGAGAGCCCCCCCCAAACCTTGCAACCATCTCTCAATACCTGCCTCAAGACCAGAATTAAAGATGTCTAACCCTGTTGGAGATAAATGTACCCTGTTATGATCCGATGACCTAGGAGTAACATAAGCAGATTTCACAGAAGTAGTTGGCAACTGTACTGACCACAGTCCCTGACTAAATACCGCAACTAGAAGTAGCTGTGGGATGTAACTAATCATGCCCTAGACACTTCAAAAGAGGCCACACTAGCTAGATAGTAAGGACAGGATGGAATACTGTTGCGGTCAGTATTAAAATACTACCAAAAACCTCCAACAGCAGATAGAACCAATAAATAACCCTGAGTCTGCTAAGACTCGTGCCCTCTATATCTGCAGGAACTTCTGTGAATCAAACTAGAATAAATAGATTCTAACACCAGCAGAACTGGAAGTTGCTGACAACAGTGAATAGCAATTCATACCTAGGAAGAAAACTTTCTAACAGAGCAGGTAAACAAATATGTAGACTAAATATCAACACACAACTCAGAGAAAGACAAGCAATAAGCAGATCCTCAAGCACACTGCATGTGTGCCATAAAATAACAAAACAAATTCACTTAGCTTGCAAGGATTCCTCAGAGCAGGAAGGAACCAGGGAGAAATGTGGACTCCTCCAGGAATAATTACAACTGGCAGAGATTGATCAGCTCCAACCACCTATATGCTCCAAACTGAAGCAGACTGCCAATCATCAGGATCAGCTGAGGAACTCTCCAAAACACAGCCAGCTGCATCACCAACAACCACCACAGGAGGGAGCTCACAACCAGAATTCTTCATCAATGAATTCACAACAGTACCCCATCTAATCTAAACCCGACAAGAAACCCTCCAACTAACTATGCCTAATAATGAACCCTCCCAACACTGGTTTGAATTGCTCCATTGCCCTGTTCACACGTTTACGGATTGATTCAACAAAGTACAAGTGTCAGGATTGCCAGACCAGGCATGGAACGACCTTGTAAAATATGAAATCACACTTAGGAAACTTGGCCTTCAGAACCTTAAGATCATTCTTTAAATGCAAAAGTAAAACCAATGTTTAAATTTTTCCTAGGTCGTTACCCGCCAGGTGAAAAATGATAAACTCCAGAACTGGAAAATGATCCATCAAACGAAACCTCACAAAAGAGAGCGATTCCCTTCGCATTCCCCTTATTCCATGCCTTATTCCATGCCACCAGATCCTCACGCTATCCCTATCAAATGATAAGTTATTCGAGTATACTTGGACAGCTGCCCTTTCTCTAGCCCAAAACACAAATGAATGTCTGATAATCCAAATGTTCCGGACACCTGCAAAATAAAAAGAAAAACTTGAAATGCAAAACCCCGGGTGACTATAAATTTTAGCCCTATTCGAATTCCAGCGCCCAATTTTCCTAATAGCCCCGCTATCAAAACCACGGCGAGAAGCCTCAGTTACCGCTTGTATGCGGAAGGAATGTGATGAAAAACAAAGATCAGAAAGACCTAGCTTACTGATACAATTCCTGAACCGCTGAAAATTGATATTTAGTGACAGGAATACGATTCTCATAGATAAAAAATGCTCCAGAAACCAAAGGCCGGATCTGAAGCCAATCTGCCAACTGCTTATATTGGCAGAGGGAGGACACAGGAATTCAATGCAGTTTGATTACCGTACCTCTACCTTTTTGATCAGTTTTGGACCTTTGTAGAAGCACAGTAAAATAATCAGAGCCGCAAAAAAGTCTTCTATCTGTGTTTGAGCCCTTATTATGACTCCCTAGCTCCCCAATCCGGAAAGCCCCGAAAAAGGCCAAAGAAAACAGGTTTGAAACAACACCATTTCAAATTTGTTAACACAAACAAAAGGTAAAATGTCCAATAAAGCACGTAAAATCTTTGGTGGAATAGGCCTCTTCCCGTCAGGGTGAGTGTACTGTTTTTGAAAACCTTTTAAAGAATTGTTTTTCTTGAAACATTCTAAATAAAGAGACACCACCCTGTAACTTCAAAAAGAAAGAGAAGCCAGATATCGATTTATGCATCCTGGCGTAGTGCATACTGGCGTAGCACTAAACTGTGTATACTGGCGTAGCACTAAACTGTGTATACTGGCGTAGCACTAAATTGTGTATACTGGCGTAGCACTAAATGTCAAGCCCGGATCCTGAAGTAAAGTAATGACAGCTCCTGCCATGCAGTGCAAAATTGATTCCATTCAATCCAAGCAGCCGTGTAAGCGGCCCAAGTTGTAGGTGATATCGAATTTTGAATATACGACCGCATTACTTCGGGAGTAGCTCCCATAGCTCCTTTGGGCAAGGAAAACCTTCCCTTTGACGTTCCGTACTAGCGGTGAAGAATTCTGCCACCCCTGATGAAAAAGAGCGTCATCCACAGCGTTGTATAAACCATCGACCAACTCCACTCTTAACAAGACATTACATTGTAAACATAATAAAACTAACTTCCTAATCAACCTAACCATCTTTTCACACTTAGAATCCAAAAGATTGATTGCCATCACCGCCCCCTTATTATCTGACAAAACCTGTATCCGCCGGTTACGCAGTTGGCTTCCCCACTCAAAAATAGCTACTAGAATAGTGAACACTTTACGCAAGCACAAAAAACAACCCTCACAGACAGCCGGACGCCAAAAATCCTTCATCCATTGGGACCCAAAGGAAACCACAAAACTGTTGTCCCACACAGAATTACTACTGGGCAACAGCTCAGATGCAGGTACCAAAGGTGATTGAATGTAACACCTACCCGTGAATGACTCCAAAAATTGGGGCCAAACCACAAAATCAGAATGCATTGCCTTAGTAACCCTAATATGTGCGAAAGGGGAAGAAACGCCTTTCGCACTCTTGTAAAGCCGCCGGCTAAATGCCCTAGCCTTAAGCAAAATTCTGAGGGCAAAATTCAAGCACCCCAGCAGGGATTGTAAGGCCTTAAGGGTCATTTTCTCTTTCCTTAAAACCTTCAAAATGAGGGATCTTTATTTAGCAATTTTCTCCAACGACAAGCGAAGCTCCATTTGTTCCGTAACAATAACTATACCTAAAAATTCTAAGAACATTGACGGAGCAACAGTCTTATCAATTGCCAAAGGCACGCCAAAAGAACTTATCAGCTTACAAAAACATTCCAACAATACCGTACATTACACAGAATCTGGAGGACCAAAAAGTAAAAAATCGTCAAGGTAATGTATTACCGCACCCACCCCTGCAAAGCGTTCTGTCGCCCATTGCAAAAAAGTGGAAAACGACTCAAAGTAGAAACAAAATAAGCTAAAACCCATAGGAAGGCGCCTATCCACAAAATAAGAACCACAAAATGAAAAACTCAACCATGAAAACCCCTCTGGCATCACCGACAACAGGCGGAAGACAGATTTAATGTCGGCCTAGCCCAACAAACAACCGCTTCATAAAAAAAATATATGTGACATCTGCAGGAAAACTTGCCACTTCGTCTCGTAACGAATGACCAGATGGGAAGGAAAGGTGATGATTTACCCTGAAGGTGTAATGAGGTGAACAATTCAGACTGCCGCATTGAGATGGACATGGAATTGGACTTTGTACAGTCCACTAATGCCCCCTGGTGGACAAGTGCGGAAACAATCACAGAGGTGGGAAATCCCCCACCATCTCTTTTGTTTACCCAGGAAGAGAAAGGGCAGGAGAGCAGTGCAGACCCAGAGCTCAGCCAGGACAGACCTGCGTGTGGTGTCTCCTGACATAGGGCTCTTTAGCAACCAGATTCTTGGGAAGAAATACCCCGTGAGGATCGCTGTTGCAACCCCCGGTCTGCAGGACATTATTTTACCGAGGGTCCAACTCAAATTCAGGACATTGCCACCGGATTACATGTTATGGGGCTGTGACCGACATAAGGGAGCCATCTGTGCTACTGTGATCTCCCTTCTGCTGCTCGGTGTGCCCCGGGACAGAGAGAGAGACTAACAAAAATCTGTTACCTGCGGAAGAAGACCAAAGAAGAGGACTGAGGAGTTTCCCCCTTCAGCGCTGCACCGGGACCCGTCATTGTGAGATCCCAGGCCTGCCACGTGGGAGCGACATCATCTTCTGTGATAGACTGGTACGTGATTTGAGGGAAAGTTAGGGAAAGATACCTCTATTTTGTTTTTTTCTCTTTATCTTCTTGCTGCGCACCCGGATAAAGTGAAGATCCAGGGACTCCACCATATACATGTGTGCAGCTACATCAGTTGACTGTGTTGTAGATATGTTTTACAGTAAAGCGATGTTAAGACCGGTTAAATCTGAGTATGGAGATTCTGTTGAAGCAAGACATACACACACCCGCGGCCTTACCACCGGTCATTACAAAGGTACCAGGATCTTTTTTTGGGACCACACCCAAAGGAGAGCTCCTAAAATTGTGACGCATTGCTGGGCCTTTTCAATGCCCTCTGTTTCCCAAAGACAATTCTTTAAAGATATACTCCTCGACTGCATCTTCATGTGATGCCACAGAACGCAAATTATCATACAACAAACATCCTTTCCCAGCAAAACAGTCAATGAGTAGACGAGCCTTCTCCTGGTCTGGATATCGGCTTAGCCATGGTAGCATGGCGGCCAACCTTACCTGGATTGGCCCCTTTTCCCGAAGCATCCCTGTAAGCGGCGGTCTGCTGTGAAATACACAATTTGTTTTAACTTTTTTTTTTTTGAAAATTTGTCTTTATTAGGCAAGTAGAACCATACAGTTTTATAAACCGAATGTAAATATCAAAAATGCAACACTTGAAAGTGGAAAAGTCTGGAAGAGGGTTACAAAAGCTCAACATCACTAGAGGATATGACATCCCACAAAAAGGGTCACATTGTGCGTAGAGTAGTCATGAGTCTCATCCTCAGTAACATATCAGGAATGATCGTGGTTCCATGAGATATTCAGGCACGTGATAGAATTACATATCAGCAATGGTAAGCATAAATTCAGGATAGAGAAAAAGAAAAAAAGGAGGAGAAATAGAGTGAGGAAAGGAAGTAGGGGGATACAGAGGGGAAGGAAGAAGGTGGGGGGGGGGGGGGGGGAAGGCATCCTAGTCTTAAGAACTCGGATTTTACTTTTGATGCGTCCGTTTGAATCACGCATTTTATTTATTGATTTTACACTTCGTCTCCAGTTTCCTGTGAGAGAATGGCCTCAGCAAATTCTGGGGACTCTCTGAACAAGAGCCATGACGTCCAGGTGGTGTAGTGTTTGGTCAACTGAGTGTCTTGAGTGAATAGTAAGCTTTTCCATTCAACAGATATCATCCAATTCTCTGACCCAGTCCTGTAAGGAAGGAACCTGTTTGAGTTTCCATTTTCTGCGTATTATTGATCTGGTCGCATCTACAAAGTGTCTCAAGAGGCCACGTTTAATGTCTTTAAAGGCTTTGGGTATTATGGACAGAAGTCCGATCTGAGGGGAGCAGGGAACCTTAGTCCCGGTAACCGACTTGTGAATGTAGAAGACTTTACGCCAAAGGGTGAGGATCTCAGGGCACTGCCACCAAATGTGGAGCATAGAGCTACCAGGGGCACTGCATCTCCAGCATGCGTCCGGGATAGATGGGAAAATTGTATGCAGCTCCCGCGGACATTTGTACCATCGTGTCAAAATTTTTACATTTGTTTCCTGCATCTTGCAGGGTAGTGGTAGCTTGTGCGTACACATGAATGACTTAGACCAGGGGTCTCAAACACGCGGCTCGCAGGCTGCATGCGGCCCCCGGGGCTTCTCAGTGCTGCCCCCGGGGCTTCTCAGTGCGGCCCCCGACACCATGGACAGTGAATCATGCCGGCAGCGTACCGGAAAATCTGAAGACTGGATTATACTGCAGGGGAGGTGATAGGGCTCTGAAGCCTGTCCGGGGGCTGGGGGAGGCTGTAGGAGGCAGCGGGAGATCTCCTGCTCCCTCTCATATAATATGCACTGCCGCTGTCCATCACCGTGGTGCTGAAACCGCACCGTGGTGATGTGCTGGGGGAGCAGCGCATATTATATGTGCCTGCGCCCCCCCCCCCCCCACATGCCCCCTCGTGTTCCATATGGCCCCCCTTGCTGCTGCCCAGAGTAAAATAAAAAAGTTTT
Source organism: Allobates femoralis (assembly GCA_033576535.1). Classification (NCBI taxonomy): domain Eukaryota; kingdom Metazoa; phylum Chordata; class Amphibia; order Anura; family Aromobatidae; genus Allobates; species Allobates femoralis. The sequence goes on along the minus strand of JARQOC010000003.1, from coordinate 871,620,710 downwards.
ACTCACCTTCCTCCAGTGCTGATCTCCCGCTGTCTCCCCGCTCTCCTGCTGCCGCTGTGATCGGCACGCAGAGATAATGTCTCTCTTCTGTGTCGATCACATGACCGGCACTGAGAAGCAGGAAGTGGAGGAGTGCAGTGGCAGGAGAGAGACCCGGAGGACAGCACTGTTGGAGGGTGAGGAAAGAGCAGGGGGAATGTGTGCAAGCCACATGGGACATGTGCCAGCCACAGGGGACTTGTGCAAGCCACAGTGGACATGTGCCAGCCATGGAGGACATGTGCCAGCCATGGAGGACATGTGCCAGCCACAAGGGATGTGTGCCAGCCATAGAGGACGAGTGCCAGCCACGGGGGACATGTGCCAGTGCCAGCCACGGGGGACATGTGCCAGCCACGGGGGACATGTGCCAGCCACAGGGGAAGTGTGCCAGCCACAGCGGACGTGTGCAGCCACAGGGGACGTGTGCCAGCCACAGGGGACGTGTGCCAGCCACAGGGGACGTGTGCCAGCCACAGGGGACGTGTGCCAGCCACAGGGGACGTGTGCCAGCCACAGGGGACGTGTGCCAGCCACAGGGGACGTGTGAAAGCCACAGGGGACGTGTGCCAGCCACAGGGGACGTGTGCCAGCAAAAGGGGACGTGTGCCAGCAAAAGGGGACGTGTGCCAGTCACAGGGGCCGTGTGCCAACCATGGGGGACATATGCAAGCCACAGGGGATGTGTGCCAGAGAGCGTGAGTGTCAGAGAGCGTGAGTGTGTGTGTCTGAGAGCGTGTGTGTGTGTAAAAAGAAGGTAGACCAGTTTGGGGACATCAGTACAAAAGGGGTCTAGCATCAAAGGGCCGATATCTGTCCCTTGATGGAACTAAGAGCCAAACCCTTATCCAAACCCGACTGGAGGAAGGCCAGAAGGGTCGACAGAGAGAAAGGCCAGGGAGAATTGCCGTGAACACGGCACCAGGAGAAGAAAACCTTCCATACTCTGCGGTAGATCCCTGCAGAAACCGGTTTCCTGGCCTGTCTCATGGTAGCTACGACGTTAGAGGAGAAATCACGGGACGTCAACAACCAGACTTCAAGCGCCACAAGGTCAGGCTCAGGGCCGAGGAATTGTGGCGGAAGAAGGGACTCTGAGACAAGAGATCCGGCCGATCCGGGAGCCTCCATGGAACCCCCACCAACCGTCGCAACAGGTCCGGGTACCAAGCCCTCCTGGGCCAGTCCGGGGCAATGAGAAGGGCTCGCCTGCAATCAGCCCCGAGCTTCCGCAGAACCCTGGGTAACAAGGCCAATGGGGGAAAGACATATGGAAGACGAAAGCGGGACCAATCCTGGACCAGAGCATCCGTCCCCACTGCCAGACTGTCTCGGGCGCGAGACATGAAGGCTGGGACCTGCCGATTCAGCCTGGACGCCATCAGGTCCACGTCTGGAGTTCCTCAAACGGTGCAAATGTGCTGGAACACCTCTGTATAAAGAGCCCATTCTCCCTCGTCCATTCCTTGCCGGCTTAGGTAGTCGGCCTCCCAATTGTCCACTCCGGGGATGTGGACAGCCGAGATGGACGCGTCGTTGTCTTCTACCCACCGAAGGATGGGTTGGACCTCCGCAAGCGCCTGACGGCTGCGGGTGCCTCCCTGGCGGTTTATGTAGGCGACCGCAGTCGCGTTGTCGGACTGGATCCGAATTGGATTCCCCGACAGAAACCTCTGGAAGGCCAGGAGAGCCAAGTAGACGACACGAATCTCCAGGACGTTGATCTGTAAAGTAGACTCCTGTGACGTCCAGGTGCCCTGAGCCCTGTGATGCAGGAACACCGCACCCCAGCCCAGAAGGCTGGCGTCCGTCGTTACCACCAACCAAGAGATGGGAAGAAACGACCTGCCTCGGGACATCGACCTGGGCACCAGCCACCATCAGAGAGACTCCTTCGTTGCGGAAGAAAGGGCAATGCACTGATCTAGAGAGGAAGGATTCTTGTCCCATCCGCGCAGGATCTGCAGTTGAAGCGGACGCAGATGAAACTGCGCAAAAGGAACCGCCTCGATGGTTGCCACCAACTTCCCCAGGACGTGCATAAGACGTCTGATGGGAACCAAGTCTGCCAGCAAAAGGGATCGGACCTCCTCCGCAATCGAGGACTGCTTGTCGAGAGGAAGGATAACCAGAGCCGGGACAGTGTGAAACTCCATTCCCAGATACAATATCGTCTGCGAAGGGACGAGTACCGACTTCGGGGAGTTGACTATCCAACCGAATGTCCGGAGAGTGTTCAAACTGGCCGTAAGACTCAACTGACACTGTTCCGCAGACGAGGCTCTGATCAACAGGTCGTCCAGGTACGGAGTGACCGCGTGCCCCTGCAAGTGCAGCACTGCCACCATGGCAGACATCACCTTGGTGAAGATCCTCGGAGCCGAGGAGAGGCCAAAGGGCAACGCCAATGGGGATGTGGAGATAAGCATCCTTCACGTCCACCGACGCCAGGAAGTCCCCCTGAGACAGGGACGCTATCACCGAGCGTAAGGACTCCATCCTGAAGGGCCTGACTCTCACATGTCTGTTGAGGAGCTTGAGGTCCAACACCGGTCGAACTGACCCGTCCTTTTTCGGAACCGTGAAGAGGTTGGAATAAAACCCCCAAAACCGTTCCTCCAACGGGACCGGGATCACAACCCCACTCTGTAGCAGTGCGTCCAGCGCCCGCTGAAAAGCCGCAGCCCTTGCCGGAGGCGGCGACGAGAGGCAGAACCGAGTCGGAGGCCTCTACTCCAGTTCGATCCTGTAGCCATGAGAGACCACGTCCACCACCCACCGGTCCTGGATATGATCCTGCCAGATGCTTCCAAAGCGGGAGAGCCTGCCACCGATCTTGGACGCTCCCGGAAGAGGCGAAGAGTCAGGAGGAAGCAGGCTTGGTAGCTGAGGCGCCGGCAGACTTCTTCTGCTGGGCCTTAGGCTTCCAGGACCTATGGGATCTCTGGTCCTTGTCCGAACGGGAAGAGGATGCAGAGGATGAAGCCGATTTGGAGGAGGGACGAAAGGAGCGAAATCTAGCATGCAGCTGATGCTGACCGGTCTTCTGCACCTTAGACTGCGGCAAGGAGGTGGATTTCCCACCCGTAGACTCCTTGATGAGATCGTCAAGACGTTCCCCAAAAAGTCTATCTCCCGAAAACGGGAGGCCCTGGAGTAACGTCTTAGACGTAGCGTCCGCCTTCCAGTCACCACAGCCACAACATCCGTCGGGCTGCCAGCGAATTGGCTGAAGCCACCGCCGATCGACTAGCCGATTCCATTATTGCGGATTTAGCATAGTCCGTAAACGCCTCCGCCTGAGACGTCAGGACCGCCACCTCAGGAATCCCTGAAGAAACTCCAGGGATCTCCGAGAGACAAGCTGACACCTTCTGAAGGGCCCACACAGCTGCGAAAGCTGGAGTAAAAGAGGCACCTGTGGCCTCAAAAATGGACTTCTGCAGAAGCTCAATCTGCCTGTCCGTGGGATCCTTGAGGGAGGACCCGTCCGCCACCGACATCACGGTGTTGGCAGACAACCAAGAAACCGGAGGGTCCAATCTCGGAGAAACAGACCAGCCCTTGACTACATCTGGTGGGAAAGGATAACGGGAATCCTTCTGCTTCTTAGCAAAGCGCTTGTCAGGACAGGCCTGGGGGGTCTGAACCGTAGAGCAGAAGTTAGAATGATCTACGAAGATCCCTGGACCTGGCCGGAGGAGAAACTGATAAAGTTCCTCTGACAAGGAAGCATCCACCAGCTGTGCAGGCGCCGTCAAATCCAACACCGTATTGATAGAGACACTAAGTCGTTCACCAGAGAACCCTCGTCCTGGTCCTCGTCAAGAGCCCGGACGGAGTCTAAGTCCTCCTCCCCTCCAGCAAAGAGCCCGCAGCTCTGGAATCCGCCTGCGAGGGCGTGGCCATTAGGAGGTCGCGGGGCCGGTTCTGAGAGGCCAGAATTGTCGCCAGAGTCCAAACGACGCCTACGACGTGTGGCGGAGGCCCCAGGGGACCCTCCCATCCACCTGACAAGGACTCCTGTAAGGCTCTGGTCATAGCAGCCATAGACTGAGATACAGAGTCAGAAATGGACTGAGCAAAAACAGCCGTCCAAGGCGGAGGTACTGTTGGATCCACCGGGCCAGGCGGGACGCCAATGACCAGAACTGGGGGGTGGCTCGTGGACCAAGTCAGTGACTTGGATCACTTTTGCCGGCGAAATATCAGCCCCTGCGGGGCACAAGCCGAGCAATGAGGGAAAGAGGATCCAGCAGGCATCTGGCCTTACATGCTGTGCAAGCATGATAACGTGTCTGCACCCTGGGAGCTTTGTTCCTGGAGCTAGACATGGTGTCCCCTCAGTGCATCCAATGATAGATCTCAGAGGAAGGGAATTGGGGTGCAACTGCAGAAAAGGGGGGAAAATAGAGCACCACCAGAGACTGGGGTGACCTACCGGACCTTGTGTGCCCTCCAGAGACGCGCAGCCCTGCAGCCAACAGCCAAGAGCAGGGAAAAGAGGCCCCCAATATGGCCGAAGAAGCTGAGAGAGAGGGAGTAGGCCGGGAGTTTCCCCAGCCAGCGCGGGAATCAGGAGGGCAGGCCCTTTCCCCACTGCAGAACCGCCCCCTAAGCTGTAAAGCAGCCTTTCCCATAGGGGACCAGGGCTCGGCCTGCCGCGGCCGGCCTCCAGAGGGGCGGGCACGAGCCTCTCATGTCTTTTGAGGACGAGGTGCGGCTCCGCCTCATGAAGCCCCGGCGCGGCTCCGCCTCATGAAGCCCGGCGCGGCTCCAGAGAGACTAGGCCGCAAGCCAGGGCCTAAATTTATCACCGCGGCCGCCTGCCAGCAGGGGGCCGGCGCGGTGCACCCACGAAAATCGTGGGAGTGACTGGCCAGGAAGCCGGGGGAGACAGTGCTCCACTCCCAGCCGGCCTAATGCAGCAGCAGAGGCATCCCAGACCCACACAGAGTACCTCATTGGTGGTGCAGGGTCCGGACCCAGTGGATCCCTCACGCAGGCCAGCAGACACCCAGGGAGCCGTGGACTGTGTGGATGAGCCCAGATGGGGGGGCCAGGGGGATCACACTTCCCCAGAGCCTCTAAGGGATGGGGAAGGATAAGCAGCATGAGGGCTCCAGCCCGTTGTACCCCAAGGGTACCTCAACCGCCTCCGCCCAGGGGAAGAGGAAGGAGACATGCTGGGGATCAAAAGATCCTCTTTGCTTCCATCCGACACTAAGTAGTGAGAGAGCATGAGGGTAGAGTGTGCCTCCTTCAACACAAAGCAAAGAACTGATGGGATTCTCCCGGGAGGGGTGTATAGGCTGTAGGGGAGGAGTTACACTTTTAGGTGTAATGCCTTGTGTGTCCTCCGGAGGTCGGAAGCTATACACCCAATGTCTGGGTCTCCCAATGGAGCGCAAAAGAAAATTCGATTCTGTGAACAACATCCGCTCTGTAAAGCATATAAAAGAGATTCTGTATGCAGCATGTAATGTACCCTGAGGAAGGTGCGTGGGTTTGTGTGGAGGAATAAAGAAGGAGATGGAGAAAGCAATGCTTTCCGAGTACATTTATTGAAGCAGCAGCGCGGACCGTTGACACCATTTCCTGTTTGAGCTTCTGACTGAAACATTCATCATATGTGATCCAAGCGGACCCACCAAAATGCTTGTAGGTTTCCAAAATGATGTCTACATGTTGGAAAAGCCCACTACACAAAGAAGGTTCTTTTTCTCCCAATGCAGCAGCATAAATCGTAAATGTTTGCAACCAGGAGAAAAAGGACCTACTACTCTTCCGTTTGTCACATCTACTTCTACTTCTACTTTATCATCCTTCTTCTCTAACCCTAATGAAGCAGCAGGGACTTTAGAAGACGGTAAAGAGAAAACATACTCTTGTCTCCAAATTTTCTCCTTAACAACCTCTGACAGGTGAAAACCTAAGGGTGAAATCTGACAAACCATAGCTTCTTTCAATAAAGAATCAAATACAGTAAGGGACCTATTGGGACAATCAGGAATTCTCTTAGACCCAGTGTCCACCTGCCTGGTTGCCAAGGCGTGGTGAACTGCCCCCTCTATTAAGGCTTGCAACCTGACATCCCCATCCCTAAAATTCATTAAATCCCTGTGCTCAATCTCACCATGTCTATGTCCCGCCGTGATAGGAGAGTATCTGCTGTAGTCATCATCCCAGTGCTGGTCCTCTAGCACCCTCGGTGACACCGGTCCATATTCCTCAGCTGGCCTCTCCAGGGACATCCAGGCTTGAGCAACAGAGAGGGCTGTGTGAGGTGATGATGGTCCGGGGTGGGAAACAGCTGGTGTAGCCGAGCGCTCCCTCTCCACATGCCATTCCGGTGTTGCGCGACTTCTGCCTTCATTCCTCGGGAGCTCCAATCATTCTGACGGCCCCGCACGAATTCCTCCATTGTACTGCTGCCTAGCAATGAGGGGTTCCTGTGTCCAGAGGCTCCTCCTGCCCTTGCCTGAAATGTCGTGATGAGGAGGCCGGGCATCTCGTGATATGATCGCTGCCTCCTTTGAACAATGCCAGCTGTCAGACGTCGACACAGGATTCTTATTGCGACCTTTAGACCATCGCTTAGGACTCACCGACGGTAAGTAGGTAGCACGGGGTGTCCGTTTCCGGACATTCCACTTCACAGGGTCTTCTGTTATTTCGCTCCCAGGCTCCGGATTTACGAGTGACAGCAGCATCGGGAGCCGGCACATCTTCGGTGTGGTCCCTTTGTGCAGGGACAGCCAAACATCCGCTGAGCCACTCCAGGCCCCTTTCAGCTGCTACTTTAGACCGAAACAGCTCCAGTAACTCATCCATGGCTCTTACTCTTCAGTCTGGTGACAGCTGAATGACGTTCCAACAGCTGTGAGGGTCTAAAATAGTCCAGCTTCCCGCCAATATCCTATTAATATTCCTATCCCATAATTCATTCAAAAGGACCCACAATCCCATGTGACCCCTTGCATTAATGCACTCCAGTGGGCAGTCAGTCTGTTCATTGTATTTATAACTTGTTGGTATGTATCCCTTTCTCATGTACAGACCATGGAATCAATGGGGCTCTATAAATAAGTAATACACACTATATTTACATTTTTCTTACATAATCTATTTTAGTGCATAAATATAATATCTAATAAAGACATCTATATTGAAAGTCTAAAGATTATTATATATTACCCTAAAATCTATATAATAGAAATGAGCAGACACCGCTTTTGGCGAAAACATTGTATTGTAATTAACAATAAATCCAGCACTAAAGAGATCCATTAAAATCTACTAAAGTGCAATCCATGACTTGAATTACAACAATTCAGTCTCAATCCATCAACGTTAATAATGTTATTAACAATCAGACATGTTTAGTTGTGAAAAGACTTGTAATCATTTGCATGTAGAAGATGCCGGCTCTCATGGAGGAAGGGAGATAACTTTTTTTATCTTTTCACAATGTTGTTGTGGTAGAAGATTTAGTTCTTGTGCTTGGTTAAGATAGACCAGATTACTTACCGGTAATCTTGTGTTATGGAGCCACGACGGCAACCACTGAGAGAGGGGATCCGGCCCCAGGGACAGGAAACCTACAGATAAAAAAGGTCGGTCCTCATCGCCTCCTCAGTTGTACTAATTAGCGGTTCCTCTTGGTCTCTATAACACAAGTTCATATCAGCACCACCACACATGTGACAAAACAGCAGGCCAAGCCGTGCCCCCCCCCCCCCCAAAAAAAAGGGGGGGGGGAGTGAGTGGGTGCTGTCGTGGCTCCATAAAAAAAGATTACCTGTAAGTAATCTGTTTTTTTCTCATCGCCACGACAGCACCCACTGAGAGACTTAAAGAGATGTAAGCTCAGGGTGGGACCACCGTGTGGAGGACAGGCCTCCCAAACACCAAATCAGAATCAGAGGTTAGGTTAAGCCTATAGTGGATATAGAAAGTGGAAGGTGAGGACCAGGTTGCCGCCTTACATATCAACTCTATAGACGTGTCAGCCTGTTCAGCCCAGGAGGAAGCCATTGCCCTAGTGGAATGGGCCCAAACACCAGCCCGATGAGGCACGCCCGTAGCCTGATAAGCCATGCAAATGGCATCTCTGATCCATCTCGACAAGGTACTCTTTGTGACCCCAGATCCTTTCTTGTGGCCCTGAAAGGAGATAATTAGAGCCCTACTCTTCCTCCCTGCCAGAGTCCTATCGATGTACGAGGACTGAACATCTGACATCTAGCGTATGAAATTTACGTTCGTAAGGGTTAACTGGGTCAGGATAAAAGGAGGGCAGAACGATTTCCTGACTGTGGTGAAATTTTGAAACGACTTTTGATAGGTAAGAGGGATCAGGTTTCAGCACTAACCTATCCGGAAGACTGAGAAAAATTGAGGGTCTATGGAGAGTGCCTGAATGTCACTAACTTAAGGGCAACTAACAAAACCATCTTAAGGGTATGTGCACACTGGCCGGGTTAGGGTCGGATTAGGTGTGTAAACCGCCGGTCGGTTTACATAAATTTCATGTAAATTTATGTTAATTTATGTTAATCCAAACCGGCGTTTGGATTAACATTGAAACCTATGTAAACCGACACTCGGTGTCCATACACCGGCGGTTTACACATGCTCATCCGTTGCTAACCCGCTGGGTTCCCAGCGGGTTAGCAAAGAATGAGCATGTTCTATAATCCGGCCGGTTCTGCAGTGGCTGCAAGTAGAATCATGTACTGCTTCCAGCCGCTGCAGAACCGCCGCCGCTAACCCGCTGGCCACCCGCCCGGCACCCGCCGCACATACCCGCCAGGATGCCGGTGGATGGCTCCGGAGCTTCCTGGCGGGTCCGCCCAGCCGCCGCCGACCAACCCGCCGGCCAGTCTGCACATACCCTTAGAGAAAGCCTTCAGCAAGGAGGAGTCTAATGGCTCAAACGGGGAACTAGTAAGTGCTTCCAGAACAAGGTTCAGGTCTCAAGGAGGCACACTGGCAATGTGAACCGGAGTTCTGCGTTCACAACCAGAAATACAGATTCTTGGACAAAGTGCCTCAGTGTCCGCGCTGCTGCTCCGAGACCAAAGAAACACAGACACGGGAATGTCTGGTTCAGCTACAGCCTTTATTTTCGGAGGCGTTTCGGAGCCTCCTCCCGAGCTCCTCCCTGGTGGTGAACAAATCGATTTCCGGGAGACCCCACAGGTTCACAATCTGCCGGAACACTTGTCTGCTCAATGTCCATTCGCCCTGACGCAGAGTATGCCAAACTCAGGAAATCCACTGTGGAATTGTCCGTCCCTTTGATATGAAGGGCTGTGACGGACAGTAGATGATGTTCGGCCCGATGGAGAATCGTTGATAAGAGTATCCTGATGCCGTAAAAAAGCCATCACCTCCGACATCACTTTGGTGAAAATGCCCGGAGCCATGGCGAGGCCAAACGGCATTGCTGCAAATGGAAATTGTCAGAGCCGACCGTCAACCACAGCCGCCACTCGGAGAATCCGCTGATGGGCGGGATGAATTGCCAGATGGTAGTAAGCATCTTTCAAATCCAGAACCGCCATAAAACACCTGGGAATTAAGAGCTTAATTGCAGATTTAATAGACTCCATCTTGAAAGTAGAAAAATGCAGAAAAGTGTTTAAACATCTCAAGTTATTAATAGTACGAAAGAACCATCAGGTTTAGTGACCAGGAATAAAGGGGAATAAGCCCCCCTTCCTTCCTTGTCCCGAGGGACCTCTAGCAAGACTCGTTTCTCTAACAACCTCCTAAACTCCAACTCCAGTGCATGCTGCTGCAAAGGGGAAGGAGGGGAAAAAAATCCTGAGGAAAAACCTCAAAATCCAACTTAAGACCCGAAGACACGAGATTCAGGATCCAAGCGCTGGAAGTAATATTCTGCCAAGTTGCGGAAAAATCTCCTAACCTGCCACCCACCGGTGGGGCAGGACTAACGGAACTTATTATCTCTCTTTGAAAAGGAACCAAAAAGGGCACCTTTGGACTTTGATGCCTTGTTGTCCCATCTGTTATGTTCCTTATAGGGCTTCTTCTGACCGAACGGACGGCGCTTGAACGCCCTCCTGCAGGACGGAAGATATGCATTAGGGAATCCCGAGGTACTTATCCTAACATGGCAATGCACATAAACGGGACTTTGTCTGTGCATCTCCCTTCCAGCCTCTCAGCCACAGGGCGCGACAAGCCAAATTAGAAAGGCCTGCTGATCAGGCCGCCAACCGTAAGGAATCTGCAGATGCATCAGCCATATAAGCCGTGCCACCCCTGATCAGTGGAAGGGAAGAGAGCAACTTGTCCCTGGATGTACCTCTCTTAATTTGATCCTCTAAATGATCAATCCACACCAACATGGACCTTGCCGTACATGTGGCCAAAACGCCTGTGCAGGACTCCCATAAACGTTTGAGTAGCATATCCACCTTACGATCCAAGGGATCCCATAGTACGCCAGAATCTTCTACGGGAAGCGAAGAACGCTTAGACGCTGAGGCGACTGCTGCGTCCACTTTAGGGATTTTTGACCATGCCAAGAATTCATCATCCTCAAAGGGATAGCGCCTTTTTGAAGATGAAGGACGGGACCCTCTGCACTCACGCTTCTCCCATTCACGCTGAATGACCTCTTTAATCGCAGAACTGGCAGGAAACGAACGTCATTTCCTCTGGGAAACACCAGTGAACATAATGTCCTGGGAGGACTTAACATCCTTAGAGTCAGAAATCCCCATAGTAATGCGGATAGACTTGACCAAATTGTCCATACTCTTGGAAAACAAGACATGCCGTCCTCCTCAGACGATGATGACGAAGAGGAATAATCAGACGAATCTGTGCTAACCTGACCGCTCTCAGAATCGGATACAATCATGGACCTCTCTACAGATAAAGGAGAAATAGGAGATCAGCTTAATAGACAGAGCCTACACTTACCGAGTGAAGCTGAAAAACCATGTACCGGTCCTGGAGGCGCGGAGGTCCAGCATGAGTGGCAGATGGATCCGTCTTGGTCCTCTCACTCCTATCTGTGGAGCCCTCTTCCCTTGAGAGTCCACTGGCGCCTTTAGTCTTGCTGGCGTATACCTCCTCTCCTAGAGGGTGCACCTCCGAAGTCCCCGGAGAAGACATGACCGCCCGCAGCACGCTCCTGCCACTTTTAACTGTCTTTTAACCTCCTCCTCGGGCACACCTCCCTGGCGACCCCGGAAGTGCATCGTAACACTCGGAGCATACAGCGCCACTGCGCGCCTGTCACGCCGGAGGAGCCCGCGGGATGGCGGTCACTGACACTGCTTCGGAAAAGACCTGCCAACTCCCACCTCACCACTGCTTCCCCGTGACAACGTAGCAGGAACCCGGCGTACCGTGGCAGCGCTCACTGCTCCTCCATGTGTCAGGGTGGCCCCCCCAGCGCTGACAACATGACACCTTCAGACGAAGGGAGAGCCTGAAACAGGGCCTGGGGCTTCAGAAGCAGCAGTCCTGTCGTTCCCACTGTAGACTGCAGAGAAGCTGATTGGACCCAGGTAAGCTCAACTTCATGCTAGCTGTAGGTTTCCATCAGGGACAGGAAACCAACTGAGCAGATGAGTGGGACCGCCCCTTTTTATCTGTAGGTTTCCTGTCCCTGGGGCGGATCCCCTCTCTCAGTGGGTACTGTTGTGGCGATGAGAAAGCGGATTTTACATACTAAGCTTAGGGCCCCGTCACACTGAGCGACGCTCCACCGATCCCGACAGCGATAGCAACCTACCGGGATCGCTGGAGCGTGGCTACCTGGTCGCTGGGGAGCTGTTAAACAGGCAGATCTCCTCAGCGACCAGGGAGCCACCTCCACATCACTGAAAGCGGGAGGATGCTGGTAACTATGATAATCACTGGGTATCTAGGCGGTATGCGCTGCCTAGATACCCATTGTTTACCATGGTTACCAGCCTGTGAAGTCGCTGGTCGTTGGTCTCTCGCTGTCACACGCAGCGATGCATGCTGACCAGCTGGAGACCAAGGACCAAAAAATGGTCCGGAACCATGTGCACCGATAAGCGACCTCACAGCAGGGGCCTGATCACTGCTACATGTCACACACACAGCAACGTCGCTGGAGAGGTCGCTGTTACGTCACAAAACCTGTGACGTATCAGTGATCTCGCTAGCGATCTCGCTATGTGTGACGGGGCTTTAGTTCTTCGACAACAACTGTAAAGGGAGTTTGGATTGATATAGTATTTATGTAACAAGGCAGGTACTTGTACTGGAGTTATAGGACAAGATTTGTCATGTTATTTCCATGACCGTGGTATGACACCGGCACACCTATGATGCATGATATGCAATTATATCTATATAATAGATGGATTTACAATATTGCTGACACAGGAGTGGACATGGCTGTGCTGCGGGTACACTCACAGGAGTTGGCATGGCTGTGCTGCGGGTACGCTCACAGGAGTGGGCATGGCTGTGCTGCGGGTACACTTGTGGCGCCCCACTAAGAGTGCGTCACAGGAGGGTACTGCACCCCTGACTGAAGGTGCTGTATTCTCCGTCTCAGTGGTGAATAGGATAATCCCAAGGCTCCATGTACCACATGCAATACCTAGAGGCAGAGGACCAATTAGATACCCGTTTCCTGGGCAACCGGTCCTGGTGGGAGGAGAGTTAGGTATATAGCAGTGGGGAAGAGAAGAACAGAGTTAGAAAAGTTGGAGAGATAAGAGCAAGTGTAAGTCGAGTCGTGACAGGAAGAACAGCTAACGGAGGGCACCGAGCACTGGTGACCCAGAAGTGAAAGGGGCCAAGAGAAGAGGAAAACGGTTGATAGACCAACCTGAGCCCAATCCACAACCCTGAGTACCGGCTCTGAGGTGGTACAGACGCTTTACCTTTGCACCACAGAACCCGGAGTGATTGAGAGCTTTACAGGAGCACAAAACACAATCTACCATCACCGCACCTGTACCAGGGGGTACCCACCATTGGGGTTCAGGGACCTACCGTGAGTTGGAGGCCAACGGTTCGGGTTCCAACAGAGGATCCTCAGTATCCCGGCTAGATATATAGAAGCAGCGACGAGAGAGGGACAGTCAGGATAGAGAAGGACACCTGTGGAGCCTTGGAGGGACACTATTCACCGCAGGGTCCACCCGGTCCGTTACTCGGCATGGAGAACTGTTATACCTGTCTGCCATGAAAGAACTAAGTAAATACCCGTTCAGAAGAGCAACGTGTCTCAGATTTATTTCAGGACTACTACTAATTACTATTACTCACACTACAACCTACAGCCCCGGGGACCCCCGCTCGTCCTGTAGGGAACAATTCCACCTTGCTGCCGCCCATCACCCCGGAGGCCCAAGCAGTGCCGGTGCCATCACCGGACCTCCTACAGGTGGCGTCACAAACTAACAACTTTATTTCTTTTACTACTTTACTTAACCCTTTTACTGACCACCGGGCCTGCAGCCTCAGACACCGAACCGTGACTGACAGCCAGCGCCTGAGACCAGAGAACCCGGCCCACGGTGAGTCACACTCACAGGAGTGAGCATGGATGTGCTGCGGGTACACTAACAGGAGTGAGCATGGATGTGCTGCGGGTACACTCACAGGAGTGAGCATGGATGTGCTGCGGGTACACTCACAGGAGTGAGCATGGATGTGCTGCGGTACACTCACAGGAGTGAGCATGGATGTGCTGCGGGTACACTCACAGGATTGGGCATGGCTATCTGTGGGTACACTCACGGGAGTGGGCATGGCTGTGCTGCAGGTACCTCACAGGAGTGGGCATGGCTGTGCTACAGGTACTCTCACAGGAGTGGGCATGGCTGTGCTGCAGGTACTCCACAGGAGTGGGCATGGCTGTGCTGCAGGTACTCTCACAGGAGTGGGCATGGCTGTGCTGCGGTACCTCACAGGAGTGGGCATGGCTGTGCTGCGGGTACACTCAGATGAGCCGATTGCAGTGTTTTATTTTACCCCCAGAGCAGCATATCAGAGTGATTGGATGTAGTGAGTAAAAAAAAGAAATTAAAAGTAAAATGACAAAACCTTGCCCTCCCTTGCCCAGTGCTTTGCTTATGGCTGGCTTTGTTTGGGCAAAACCTTGGTCAATCAGTTCCTTCCAATGAGGTTCTGGTCAAATTTAGATGCACAACAGAACTTTCTAAGAAGTGCAGCTGAGCCACCAGTACCTCCACAAGTCCGCTCATCAGTAGTAACCATAAAAGAAACAAAAATGGGAACTAATTACAAAAGACATATGAGTGCCCAAGAAGATATTTTGTTATTAACACCTTTACGACCTATGATGTACTGGGTACAGGTCGCCTCCGTCCCTTTTATGCTGGCTCACCCACTGAGCTCGCATCATTCCCTGCACATGCTGGCTGATGTGATAGTGTCTCCAAAAAGTAGCCCAAGGGTTTGTATCGTAGTTGATGAAGGAATCAGGCCTAAAGGGCCAAACAATTATGAAGCTAGGACTAGTAGCACAGTAGTTGCACTGCCCAACGTCCAGGCATAGCCATGGGGTCTCCAAAAAGAAGCCCAAGGAGCTGTACCATGGTTGATGAAGGAAGCATGTCTCAAGGGTCAAACAATTATGAAGCTAGGACTAGTAGCACAGTAGTTGCAGTGCCCAATGTCCAGGCATAGCCATAGTGTCTCCAAAAAGTAGCCCAATGGGCTGTATTATGGTTGATGAAGGAAGGACAGTCTCATCACAAGTGCCTCCGATGTGAAAAATTAATGGAACATTGTTTTAAGCTTAGTGACCATGAGGTACATGTTGCAGAAGCAAGAGTTTAAAACATGTGTAAGAAGAAGAAAAGGGGTTTGTATGGGAAGGGATGGACGTGATCACCAGTAGCCTAAAATAACATTTTGGGTGCCTTTAGGTAGGGATGCTGTCATCAGGAGGGCTTAAATACTCTGATCAAATTTAACAAGGACTGAATTTCGCAAGAGTCAGCCTGATTTCATTCTCTGTAGTCAGTCATGTGCGTGTATCTCTGATGATTGCCCCAGCGGCACTGAAAACACGCTCTGACATCACATTAGCAGCGCCTCCAATGCATAAAAGTAGAGGTCTGGCCAACTGTGCAGCTTGGATACCCAGTTATTAAATGGAACAGAAGCGTCAGGAAGGACGCAGGTATGATCACTTAGATAGTCGTTGACCATCTAGTGCATATTCTCCCTCCTTGACATTGTTACCGGTCCAGGTAGCCCTTGCTGATGAGTCTGTATATTTCAGATGGCCCAGTTTGAGGACATTTTACTACCACCTCTTTTGGACCTGCTGGCCATATCTCTCTCCATTATTGCATGCTCATGCACAGAGCTGGTTCCTCTGCTGGCAGCGGTGTCTGAGGGTGATGTTGCCATCAAATGATCAACAATGGCCCTCTTGAAGGATTCTATTGTGAAACCCTTTGGTGACTGCAACAGTAGGAAGAAAATTTGTCCTTGCATCGTGCGTCTAGAAAGGTGGCCAACTAGTATAGGTTGCTGTTGAAAATGTGGATTACGTGAGGGTCTTGACACAGACAGTTAGATATGAAGTGTGCCATGTGTGCCAAGCTGCAAAGAGGCAAATGTTCTGTGACCCCAGAAGGCGGAACATTACTCATGCTCACCCCACATTGATGCTCTTCCTCCTCCTCTCCAGCTCACCAATGCTGGATAAACATGAAGCTGGGGTTGGGAGTCCCCTGTGTAGCATGAGGGGTCCCCATGGTACCACTGAAAAAGAAGTCCTCTCCCTCCTCATCTTCCTCATCATCTTCATCTCCCAATCTTGCCTGATTAGATTGGCTGGGCTGGGTAAGATCACCCATTGTGAAATCTTGGTCCATACCCAGCTGCTGGGCACTCAAAGATTCCATATTTAGGTTATGCCGCGATTCTTTCAGCAAACATAGCATAGGGATGGTTACGCTAATAATAGCCTGATCACCGCTCACAAGCTTGGTGCAGTACTCAAAGTTATCAAGCACCTCACAAATGTCAGTTATCCACACCCACTCGACAGTTATGTGTCTTGGCTGAGTCTCTGTCTGGCGGGCATGTTTAAGCTGGTATTCAGCAAGTGCCCTCTGCTGCTCACTTATCCTTGCCAACATATGATATGTTGAGTTCCACAGTGTGGGCAGGTCAGAAATGAATTTGTGGTTTGGCAAATTAAATTGCTTTTGAAGCATTGCAAGACCAGCAACAGCGGTTGAGGAATGGCGGAAATGGGCGCAAATACGGCGCACCTTCTCAAGTAGGTACGGCAAGTCAGGTTATGTTTTTATAAATTTCTGCACCACTAGGTTCAGCACGTGAGACATGCATGTCATGTGTACCAGCGTCCCGAGCTTTAAAGCTGCCACCAGGTTACACCCATTGTCGCGAACAACCAGACCGGGTTGGAGTTGCAGTGGGGAGAGCCACTGATCGGTCTGTTGTTTTATTCCTTGCCACAGCTCTGCTGTAGTGTGTGGTGTTTCACCTAAGCAGATGAGCTTCAGTAGAGCGTGTTGACACTTTGCCGATGTGCCGCTGCACAGCTCCCAACTTGTGAGTGAAGTGGAGGATAATTCAACATAGGATGATGAGGAAGAGGAGGATGAGGGGAGACTGGAGATATATGAAGAGGCAGAAAACCTGATTGAGGTTGGGCCCGCTATTCGTGGCGTGGGGAGGATATGTGATGGTCCAATTTGAGACTTTGGCTCAACCTGGTGGAGGGTGGGACAGTATGCCGTGACAGAGATGTATAGTCCCTGTCCACAAGTACTTGTCCACGTGTCTGTTGAAAGGTGGACCTTCCCAAGTACGGTGTTGGTGAGAGCACGCTTTAGATTGTTTAAGACATTCTGGTGTAACACGGGGACGGCACACTGGGAAAAATAGTTTCAGCTGGTAAACAAGTATTATGAGGCAGCCACAGCCAACAGATCACAGAAAGACTGTGTCCCCACAAGCCTAAACGGCAACATCTATACAGCTAGCAACTTGGCAATGTGCGTGTTCAGTGTTTGTGGATGTTGGTGCGTGGCTCGGTATTTATGCCTCCTTTCATATATCTGGGGCATGGACAACTGGACGCTTGGCTGGGACGAACAAGTAGATGAGCTTGTTGTGTTCTGCGTCTGTGCAATTACATTTTGTGAGCAAAAGATATAATCACCTGCTTCCTGCCCAGCAGATTGGGAAGGATAGATCACAGGCAACATGGCAGTGGTTTGACCGGCAGACACTGATTTGATGCCCTGTTGTCCCACCCATGGACTAGGGTGCTTTGCTGCCATGTGCTTCCGCATACTGGTGGTGCTTTGTATATGAAGCTGAGCAAAGGCAACCAGATGCCACAGGTGAAAACATTTAGTTCAGAAGGACTATCTGAAAAAATTTCCAGACAGCGGATGAACGCACTCTTGCCTTGACTTGGGGCACAGAGGGATTGCTCTTGGCAATAGTGACACATTTCGAACTCTGCTCAAACGAGCAACCCTTGGTGCCTTTGTTGGTGCTACATATCCACTTTCTTCCTCTGTGCTGCTGTGCTGGCAATGCATGCCAGCGGTTCAGGTCAGATCGGTGGACTCATCATCAACCACCTCGTCGTTCATGTCATCCTCCTTCCGTGTTGATATTGTCGGCTGGCCAGATGGCAACTGTGTGTCATCACCAGCAGCCTCCACCTCTTCACCCGGTATATCATGTGGGTGAAAGTGGCTTTCTTCTGGTCGTGGGTTTTCAAATATTTGGCCATGAACAGATTATACCTCCTCATGTTCCTCTTCAATGTCGCGTGGTGAGAGGCCAGAGGCAAGAAAAGGATGCGGACCAAACAGATCCTTGGATTGGCCAAGGTTGGGGTCATATGTTTCCTGTGATTCCTGGCTGATGATGAACTGAGAACAGGTTGAGAATAGGATGACCCTTTGTTCTCTCTATGGACAGGAGACTGTGTGGTCGTGGATGATTGGGTGCTGCAAGAAAATTTCGTGGAGACCTTATCACAGCCATCCAAGACAGTATCTGCTCTTGCTCTTCTGGCTTACAGACTCGTTTACATTCCACACCGGGAAATTTCGCGAGGAACAAAGATGCATCAACCTTCTTCTGTCTCCCAGACTCTGTGCCTTGTCAGGCACCACTGACAACCCCACACCCACGTCCGTGTCCCTGTCCTTTTACAACAGCTTTTCTAGGAATTTAAGGTTTTTCTGTCATAGCTGCAGATGTTCAGATGCAGATATTGGGGAATAAGGAGCAGTTAGTGCTTTGTGGAAGGTAGCACTGCAGCCTAGTACTGCTTTGTGTTTTACACACAGAACCGCAACGGCACCCCAAAAATTGCCCGGAGGTTTATGGCTAAATATCACGCGCGCCAGCCATCACTCAAGACAGCGGTATCGGCTGCATGTCACTTGTCCAGTGCCGTGCGTGCTATTTGGTGTGAACACAGCACCGCAAAGGCAAATAAATTTACCTACAGGGGCGAATGTGACCCCAAAAATAGCTGGGAAAACTGTAACTACTCCCTGACCTTATACTTTCAGCTCTGAGAATAGGTGAAATATTGCTGACTGTACTATGTGTTCAGTAACAACCCTTCTTGTCTCTCCGTAAACTACAGTCACCTAGTACTACAATAGTGGGAGATTTCACGAGATCTTTTGGGTGTTGCAGAGGATTTCTATACGATTTGCACAAGAACAACTCTCCCTATCAGCTGCTCACACTCTCCCTACACTAGCTGTGTTCTGCTTGCAGAAAATGGCGGTGGCAAGGCTTATATAGCGCCTATGAGTAATAGACTATGACGCATGTATGATGCTGGGCAACCAGCCAATCATAGTAATGCCACAACCAAGAAGGCTAATGCTGGCGGGAGATCCGAATATTACGAGGCGAGTAGTGAAATATTTCCCTGCAGATCAGACAGAGACAATGTGAGTCTACATGGGGGGAAAGTCACTTTCTCATTCCTGAAATTCTCTATGAATTGTGCAGATTTTGAAGTTGACAAACAAAACATTTACATATTGTTACAATCACAATAATACAAATCATAGAACAGTCAGAAAATTGGTTTATTGTGAGATTTCATGTTTCCTAAATTCACCTAAGTAGGTGAATACATCGGTCCATTTACTTCTTCTCTTGCAGTCTATGGATAAAGTCCACTGAACATCGTTATTGCTCCATGTGGAAATCTGCTCCATGGTGACGGTGTCTACACACTCAACATTGTTTTACTATTCAACAAATCTACAGTAACCATTGTCCATGGAAAGTCTCCTGTGAGCAATCTGTAGAGAACAATCCCTAAGGCCCATACATCCAGGGTGTGATCTACTAGTAAAGTGTCCTTATCGGTATGTTGTCCCATCTCCGGAGCCATATATGAGATGGGGCCAAACCTACTTTTCAGCATTGACCCCTTGATATGTGAAAGGACAAAATCTGTAGTTTTGGTACAGAGACAATCCTTATCAAACACCAAGATATTCTGTGGTTTGATATCCAGATGCACCAACCCATTACTGTGTATGAAGCCCAGCGCTCTGGAGATCTGCACTGTACATGACTTTACTGTGTCTTCTGGGAGGCCGTTCTGAAATAGAGGAAAAAATGAAGTCACCACCATGACTACAATCCTAATGTTCCTCAGTCCTGTAGTATTGTAGTTTTTTGGATAATTCAGGGACTATAACTTACGTGATGTGGAATAAGAGAGGAAAGGTCACCCATCACCAGCTCCAACAGAAAGGCAAAGTGGTCAGAAGTCCTGATAGTAATGTCAAAGGTCTTAATGATGTTGGGATGGAAGGAGAGGAAGGAGGACATGCCGAACTCCATCAGAAAGGCAAATTCAGTTGTTTTGTTCCTGGTCAGAACCTTCAATGCCATTTATTGATCTATTCCTAAAAGAAACCGAAGTCCACATATTACATATTGGTCTGTATAGTGTTGTCTCATTAGGCTTCTGATAACTGCCAAAACCATTGTGGATTTAGCCTCTTTCTCATCTATCCTCCATCTATGAATCAAATAAGATAAAACTAAGATTTTATCATGTGAAATGCACATTTACCATACATGTTTCCATGTACCAAAATACGTGGACAATATATAAAACTCGTCCATATCTAAACCATGGAGAAACTATCTTGTTATGATCTTCAGACTCTTTCATATCTATAAACCCCAAACACTATCGTGAAGGTATATAAACCACGATCAGTACAGACACCATCCACTATAATGCTGTTTTAGAAAACGATGTAAGGTTGCGCATACCTAGGCGGTTCACTTGGGAGCGTAAGTGACACCAACCACCATAAACCGCTTACTACTCACATATAGAACATAACAGAACATCACAGTTCATACATCAATACAGATCATACATCAATACAGATCATACATCAAACAGGAACATTAATCACAGCTCCATAGAATATTAGGAGCACTATTGACTGCTCCAATGGTGGTTACAGCCGCCTGGCCTTATCTGCTACACTTTACATTTATACTGTACATAACCAACAGAACATATCGACATCACCATCTGTTCTAATGGCGGCTATACCCGCCTGACATTATATACATTATATATGCTCAACAGCATACCGTCTACTGTGCCATCAAGATATCTATGTATCCCCAAGGACTCCTCGGCACATGTCTTACCAGGTCGCCAGCCACTTCCAAGTCTGCCATGGAAATAAAATATTAGCTCAAACAAGTCAAATCATATAAACACCTCGTATTCACGATTGAGTCCCTTGGGCTCTAAGGTCTGTAATTTAAATATCCAAAAGGCCTCCCTTTGTTTAAGACGTCTGACCCGATCTCCGCCCCTTGTTATTGGAGGGACATGTTCGAGTATATGATACTATAGAATAACCAAGGGACTCAATCGTGAATACGAGGTGTTTATATGATTTGACTTGTTTGAGCTAATATTTTATTTCCATGTTTATTATCTATAACAATTTAAACCCACTATAACAGATTGTTTTTATCATGTGGACATTTATATAGTTTGACTTTTAATTAGCCTTCCAGTCTGCTCTAATTCTATACCTCACTTGTTTTGGTTTTTTTTAAATAATATTTTTTATAGTCAATTTCACTTTCTCCATATCTAATATATCTTAATTTCTTTCCACAGACCAATCGAATGTCTTTTCACTGAAATTTGGAATCTTGGCAAGGCTTCACACCTTATTGTATCCTTTATTAAGCTTCTACCGTAATTGATCACTGTGCATGCGCAGCTTGCGTACCGCAGCGCGACCTCCTGCGTTCCAAATACCGGAAGCAGGAAGTCGCTCCACATCCGGTATCATATAAAACACGCGGCGATGGACACAGACGCCACTCACAGCGTTTCCTTAGCCCCCCACGGCAGACTTGTAAGCAGTCCACTAGCGAAATTGCTTTGATTCACTTGGTTATGGTGGATGGTTCTTGTATCAGTGCTAATTTGGATTCTTTGTGGGTTCTCTTTAGGTCTTTTCTTAAGAACCTTCTGGTAAGCTGATTTTTCAGTGTCATTTTTTACTTATGGCTTATGCATTCAGTCTAATGGAACCTAAAAGTCTTATTGTCTTTAGGCACGTATCCTAGCTGTGAGCCCTTGCCATGAAAGATAGGCTTACCTATAGGTAACATTTATTACTGTTTATCCTACATGTACCAATTTTTCAATTGTCTTATTCTACATCTCTTTGCCTTTTAGATGGCGTAATTGAGATAGTGCCTTATTTTTACTCACAAGCTGTAAGTGCTGATAAGGTAGTATTTTCCATTTACTGTTCTGCTACAGTGGGCTATCTTTCCTGATAACAGGTATGA
This sequence comes from Allobates femoralis, assembly GCA_033576535.1. Taxonomy (NCBI): domain Eukaryota; kingdom Metazoa; phylum Chordata; class Amphibia; order Anura; family Aromobatidae; genus Allobates; species Allobates femoralis. The sequence goes on along the minus strand of JARQOC010000003.1, from coordinate 871,598,783 downwards.
TCATGATATAATCAGTAATGGAGCTCAGCTATAGATTTTCCTTAACAATATGTATCTAGATTCTCAAAATCATACTGGAATTTGTTCATTTCTTGTATCTTTATTATATGCTTTATATATATATTTTTTCAGTGGGATATACACTCCTTTTAGATATCTGTGACAACATAACAGAATATTCAGGATTGAGCACAGGTATTCCAGATTTCTGTGCTCTTATTGCATGAATCTCATTGTAAATACGAAATAATCACTGCAAGTTGCTTGTCTCCAGAAGCAGTGGTGTAACCGGAGTCTTGACCCTCAGGTTGGTATGTTTTTGTATGCTATGTGGGCTGCCTGTTTAGTTTGGCGATCAGGTCAGAATTTGTGCTGCAAATCTGTAATGTCAGGCTGGATTTTGCAATGTTCTGTTATGTTTCATGTTGCCAATTGATAGTACAGGTGCACACTGATTTTCGCAGTTTTCTGATGTCCTTTTTGTCTTGGAATTTAGCATTGTTAAACCACAATTGCACCAAACATACACAATTGGCTGCCAGCCAGGTGTTAGAGTTATGTTTGTTATTCCTCAAATAATATCATTACTTAGTCATGGTTTGGCCCTCCAAAATGTACACTCTTCCCTTGCATCAAAGTATGTTGCAAATATGGCGCTTGGGACCAAACACAACATGTAATGTTACCGTCACAACATTGCTGGCGATGTTGGCGGGGAATTGCGGGAGCGTGCATCCTTGCTGACATCGCCACCGAGTTGTCACACGGAGCAACTTGTCAGCGACTTTGCTGGCAAGTTGCGGTGGCTATCGCTCGCTGGGTTGTTGACGATAGCCGACATCGCCTGCAACATTGCGGGTTGCTGCATTACACAGGGCGATCAGGCATGATCACCCTACCAAGATCGCCCGGTTTCACTTCATGGAGTGAACCCTGGCGATGTTGCTGTGTTGAATTTTCGGCCAATTATCACCCTCTCACTCAGGCCAACTGTCCGGCCGCAACAGGGCCATAAGTATCTGACCTGCCCCTCCTTTGTGTAAGCCTGTGTGTTTTTGCTCCACACATGTAGTTGTGTACACACAGCGTCTTGGGTCTGTGTCCAAATTTATGTATAATGCAATCTAACAGTAGTGTATGCAATGTGTCTAAGGGCCATACTGACTTTGCCTTACCCTGGCCCACCGTTTACATTGCTGCGTTCTGTGTGTTTTGTTCCTGCACATGTCCCAAGCATGGTACTTCCATGGTGCAGTGGATGAAGTGGCTTGTTGCATTTGTGTGCAGGGAGAATGGGTGAAATGGTGGATGAGGATGAGGAAAAAGCAAATATGCTAAATGACTTTTTTTCAACAGTATTTACACAAGAAAATCCCATGACAGACAATATGATCAGTGATAACAAAAATTCTCAATTAAACGTCACCTGCTTAACCCAAGAGGAAGTACGGTATTGTCTAAAAATCACTAAAATTGACAAATCCCCGGGCCCAGATGGGATACACCCCAGAGTGCTGCAGGAATTAAGTACTGTCATAGATAGACCATTATTTTTAATATTTAAAGATTCCATAATATCAGGGTCTGTACCACAGGACTGGCGTATAGCAAATGTGGTGCCAATATTCAAAAAGGGGACAAAAACTGAACTTGGAAATTATAGGCCAGTAAGCTTAACCTCTACTGTGGGTAAAATCCTAGAGGGTTTTCTAAGAGATGCTATACTGGAGTATCTGAACAAAAATAACCTCATGACCCATTATCAACATGGTTTTACGAGGGACCGTTCCTGTCAAACTAATCTAATAAGCTTCTATGAAGAAGTAAGTTCTGGACTGGACCAAGGAAATGCAGTGGATGTGGTGTATATGGACTTTTCAAAAGCTTTTGATACGGTGCCACACAAAAGGTTGATACATAAAATGAGGGCAATGGGGATAGGGGAAAATATGTGTAAGTGGGTTAAGAACTGGCTTAGTGATAGGAAACAAAGGGTGGTTATTAATGGAACACACTCAGAATGGGTCACAGTTAACAGTGGGGTACCACAGGGGTCAGTGTTGGGCCCGCTCCTATTTAATATATTTATTAATGACCTTGTAGGGGGCATACAGAGTAGAATCTCAATATTTGCAGATGACACTAAACTCTGCAGGGTAATCAATACAGAGGAGGACAATTTTATATTACAGGAGGATTTATGTAAACTAGAAGCTTGGGCTGCTAAATGGCAAATGCGCTTTAATGGGATAAATGTAAAGTCATGCACTTGGGCAGAGGAAACAAAGGGTATAATTATGTGCTTAATTATAAAACACTGGGCAAAACTATCACTGAAAAAGACCTGGGTGTATGGGTAGATGACAAACTCACATTTAGTGGCCAGTGTCAGGCAGCTGCTGCAAAGGCAAATAAAATAATGGGATGCATTAAAAGAGGCATAGATGCTCATGAGGAGAACATAATTTTACCTCTATACAAGTCACTAGTGCGACCACACTTAGAATACTGTGTACAATTCTGGTCTCCGGTGTATAAGAAAGACATAGCTGAACTAGAGCGGGTCCAGAGAAGAGCGACAAAAGTTATTAGAGGACTAAGGGGTCTGCAATACCAAGACAGGTTATTAAACTTGGGGTTATTTAGCTTGGATAAACGAAGGCTTAGGGGTGATCTTATAATAATGTACAAATATATGAGGGGGCAGTACAGAGACCTTTCTAATGATCTCTTTACTCTTAGGCCTGAGACTGGGACAAGGGGGCATCCTCTACGTCTGGAGGGAAGAAGGTTTAATCATAATCACAGACGCGGATTCTTTACTGTAAGAGCAGTGAGACTATGGAACTCTCTGCCACATGATGTTGTAATGAGTGAGTCACTACTAACATTTAAGAAGGGCCTGGATGCCTTTCTTGAAAACTATAATATTACCGGTTATATATACTAGATTCTTTGATAGGGCGTTGATCCAGGGAATTAGTCTGATTGCCGTATCTGGAGTCAGGAAGGAATTTTTTCCCCCAATGTGGAGATTAGTGTTGCCACATGGGGTTTTTTTTGCCTTCCTCTGGATCAACATGTTAGGCTATGGGTTGAACTAGATGGACTTAAAGTCTTCCTTCAACCTTAAAAACTATGTTACTATGTTACTATGTTACTTGCCACACATGTTTCCTACACGGTGTCACATGTTTCCCTTGTGGCACACGTGTGCTGTTGTCTGGCTGAAGTGTGTCTCCAATGCTTTGGCTTTTGTACTGTACATCATACCCTACTTGTGTGCTCATGTTTCTTTACATATTCATTTTCAAGTTTCTGGCAACGGGTCTGTCCTTTGCTGGGTTACATGTGGAGTTTCTCCTGGGCAAGTCGACCATTGGACCAATTGTGCCTAAGACCTGTGAGCTAATTTGGGAGTGTTTGAAGCCGATGGTCCTTCCCGAGCCAACTGAACTATCGTGGTACAACGTGGCAAATGACTTTTTTTAGCAGATGCAACTTTCCCAACTGCATTGGTGCCCTCATTGGGAAACACATTAGGATTAAGAAGCCACCCAACTCGGGGACTCTTTTCTTTAATTATAAACATTATTTTTCCATTGTTCTTTTAGGTTTAGTAGACAGCAATTACATGTTTCTGGCAGTCAATGTGGGTTCTTATTGCCGAACAGGTGATGCAAATATTCGCAATTCTATCTTGGGGCAAAGCCTCATTAATCAGGATCTTCATGTGCCTCCATCCACACCACTTCCTGGCTCTCCTGATGGCCCTCTTCCCTTTGTCATCGTTGCAGATGAGGCATTTCAGATGAGGCGGGAGGTGTTTCGCCCACATACTAGACGTGGTTTGGATGAGCGTCGTCATGTGTTCAATTATAGGTTTATCCCATGCCCGAAGAATGGTGGAGTGGACATGTGGCATTTTGACTGCTAAATGGCGCATACTGATATCACCCATTCAACTGAGTGAGACAAATGTGTCCCCCAGCTGACACAGCCGTATCCGCCTGCATTACAGCATCCTAGGGCCAGACTGGAGCCCTCAGCACTGCGTGTTCGTGATCATTATGCAGATTTTCCCATGAGCCCTGAGGGTTCAGTCCCCTGGCAGGCCGATAATATTCTCCCATCATAAGGTCATGTTTTGCTAAGACATTTATTTGCTGAACATGTATTTGTGTGGACCTAACTATGCAACACATACCGTGTGCTTGAACACATCATATTTTTTTTTTTTTAACAAAATCATTCCATGTGTTTAGTGAAACAACACGACCGTTACTTTTTTTGGCCCCTTGATGGTATGTTTTGCAAAAATGATAGGCAAACCTAAAGAACTGTGTTCCTATTGTGTTTTAAACATTCTTACCCAGTTTGGCCAACATGATCGGTTTGAGTAGGTACCCACCCACATTTGGCTTTGTGAGTGCTCCTCAAACACATACCTCATCATTAACCCATATACAGCATCAACTGTGCATTTCTGTTGGTCCGAGTCATGTAAACATAATTGGGCCCATGTGCACATGGTGTTGTCTGCCAACATGCCCAAAAAACATTTTTGGCCCTCACCATTCACTTGGACTTTGTGTCCAATATGGACACCCCACGGCAGGCCAGGCTTGCACTTTAATTTGTGTGCATCATGTGTTATGCATAACCAGAAACGGTTTGTGGTGGGTTACCAAAGAATACTAATGTGGGCTTGTATGCTTCTAACAACACAAGTGCCAGTCATGCACCGTGTTGTCCTTTTGTTTGTGCAAACAATATATTGTTGGGTGTAGGCATGACACAACTGATTTAGAGGCAACAAAACAAACCATTTATTTAGTTGTTTTTTTTGTAAAATTTTGGTTTGGCCTTTTTTGGCTCTTTTTTTTTTTTTTTTTTTTTTTATACTTTTTGTCCTTTTGTTACCCAACACTTTAGAACACAAAATAAAATATGGCTGTCACACTTACAAAATTATAAACAAAACACAGCAGTCCTGGACCCAAAAAACAAACCAAAAATAAAAAAAACACACGGCATATGTCCAGGGAACAAAAAACATCTGGTGCCCTACATGTGGTGGTAGGTTGTGTCGGCACTGTTTCTGGCCTTTTTTTTTTATCTCTCAAAAAAACAATAAGGTGTGACTCTAACCATACAAATTTTAATCTACAAAGAGTGCACAATTAGGATAAATTCTTTATTTAGTTAATACTAAAAACAGTCAGTAGTGTGAGTGTACCCTACACCTGTATCTAGTAAAAACTGAACAGTTGTGGAGGGAGGGACCTGAAATCCTATCCTTCTCCTATCAGCTGTCCCTGTCTCGCTACGGAGACTTAGACACGTAACTTATCCGGTGTCCTGGTTCCTCGGCGGCTCGCCCTGGCGTCCCTATATTTCCACTAGGGTTGTTTCCTACCGATGTAGGTTCTATACCGGTCTAGGTGTTATCCTAAGAAGGCCTGGGTCGACCCCCATTGCCCTCCCAGTGTGTGTACATTACTTTCTGATCTGATATGGTGAGGTGCTATGTTCCTGGGTATGTGGTTGTGCCAATTATGGCCAACTACCAGACTATAGTATGACCTATGGCTCCCGTAGATCAATTACACACTGTTCCAATAGACCGCGTGCAACCATAGGGGGACCACACTGATCACAACAGATCACACCCTATTTGGCGTCTGGTTGGTATTACGTATAGTGTTCCCACTACCAATGGGCACCTCCCCATCCTCCTATATGTATATATATACACTGTATACTCTGCCTCCTTAGTTATGTGGCAACACAGGTTTAGTGACTAACACATATCCCAGATAGATTAGATAACCTTTCCAAGGCAGATATGAATTATTATTTTACTTATCTGATGCACATAAGATAAGATAAGATAAACTTTATTGATCCCGTAGGAAATTACAGTATTACAGCAGCAGAACAAAGATCAAGAACATTACACTCTTTACAAAATAAGTCTATATGGACAGCAGATGCGGGTAGACTGGTACAAGTACCTCACCTTTTCCCCCCATACCCTTAGAACTTCACTTAGTCTTGGGATGCTTTACACTTATACATTTGTTAAACATCCCCACAGCTGTCGGAACAAACAATTTTCTGTATCTTTCCTTTTTACACATTAGTTGGATTAGACGCTTGCTGAATGTGCTCTTCTGCTTCGCAAACAGTTCAGAGAGCGGGTGTGTATTGTTGCTCATTATAGCCTTGCATTTCTTATTAATTCTATCCTCTAATACCTCCTGGAAAGTCCTAAGTTGTAGACCCACCGCCGCACTCGCCTTCTTGATAAGTTTATTCAGCTTATTAGCGTCAGCTGTGCGCACACTACTACCCCAGCATATTATTGCAGCAAAGATTGCACTCGCCACAATAGATTGGTAGAACATTTCAAGCATTTTGCTGCACACATTAAACGACCTTAATTTCCTTAGGAAGTAAAGTCTACTCATCCCTTTCTTGCAAACCTTCTCCATATGGCACCTCCAATCAAGCTTGCTGTCCAGGTGAACCCCCAAATATTTGAAATTCTCCACCATCTCCACATCCTGACCATCAATAGTGATAGGTAAGCAATTCTGAAGGTGACAAAGGTCTGATTTATACTGAAAATCAGCTGTGTATAACGTAAAAAGGAATGGCGACAGCACCGTTCCCTGAGGGGCTCCAACACTGCTCAGAACACTATCCGATACGGCCGCCCCCAACCTTACGAACTGTGGCCTGTCCGACAGGTAATCAATGATCCAATTCACTAATCCCTCATCAACCGCCATTTCAACCAGATGGTATGCCAGTCCCAGTCTTAGTCATATAGATCTCTCGACGCGTTTCTGCCCGCCAGTAATGCTGGGCGTCCTCAGGAGTGACTGTGCTGTTCAGATACCAGGTGACCCCATCCACGTCACCAGGGGCGCTGTGAGAGGTGGTAAGATATCCTCCCCTCCTTTCCACATTGGTGTCAGCGTCACCGGGTGCCTCCTGGAGCTCCCTTATATCTGTGGTGCCTCCTATGAGTGATGCCAGGTGTGTCAGCGTTCTCCCCAGCGTCAGAAGCACTATTTCCGGTTCCGCGCTCCGAAACCAGAAGTGCGTCATCCGACACGCTGGGCGGTGCTGTTTCTGTTTGCATTCCACCCGGCTGCACATGTGACTTCCGGTGTGCGTTCCACACACCGGAAGTACGTCATTTAGATCGTATTTTGGCCTGCCACTCCTCCCTGGCAGTAATACAGGAAAGTGCAGCGGCATTAAGGGTCCGCCAGCACTTCCTGTGCTCCCAGTAAGTGAGCTGTGGGGGAGCAGAGGTTGGGGCAAATTGGTTCCACTCAAGGAAAGAAGCTATATATAATAATACAATTACTTAGATCCAGATGTCCTCTCCCTATCTATGTAGGGTGTAAAGCTTACATATAGATCTTGGGCACCCATCATACCGCATTGTTCCCCATCCATTGTACTATCTTAGTGGATATACAATCTACAATTAAGGTATTAGTATTTTTCTCAACTTGAGCATTTTCCACCAATCATCAAATTGTGTGTACAAACGCGGTATAGTCATGTACCATATATGTTTTGGTTATTTGATGCCTCGCTATGTCTGGATCATTACCTTCATCACGCATGCTTAGAACTTATTTTTCTCCTGATGTATAGTGCTAAGTTTCACCAGATTTAGTTCTGATAGTTGTGTCTCTTCAGTGAAGGACAAAATTATTGAATACTCTCTGGTCCTCTTTGGACTGATAGTTTGTGCAGGAGTTCTGGAGAGATAGTAGAAGAAAGATAAACACCTCCAAAGACAAAGGGATGCCATTGTTGAAGACGGGGTTTACAAGAATGGAGTATACGATATTTGTTCATTCAGGCCTCCCCTTCCCGTAGATTCCATTCTATATATCCACTTACATTCTCTCCTGAGTATTTCACCATCCCAATTACCTCCTCGTTTGGGTTTTTCCACTATTTCCAAGATCTGGAATCTGATTCCCCTTACGTCCCCCCCCCCCCCCCCCCCCGTGAACCTCGCGTACGTGTCTAGAGATTGGGGTATCTCTTTCATTTCTGATGTCACCTATGTGGTCCCCAATTCTTCTCTTGAACTGTCTCTTCGTTTTCCCCACATAGTCCTTTGGGCAGCCACATTGGAACAAATACACAATCCCCTCAGTCTTATATATAAAAACAGACAGTTTGGTAACTGTAAGAAACAATAAAGGAGACAAACGAGGCGCAATAGTGCCCTATCAATGTGACACAGATCTTTGCACATAACTAGACAAAGTGAGTGCACCATTTGCGATCTATGTGCACCCACAACTAGTTTGAATGGCATGTAGTTTTAATAAGCTGCCGCAGGACCTCAACCTCCACGTAGCACGTGTGAGAATATCCAAATCCAGGGATGGTGTATATACAGTCCGCGCTGCTTGAAATAATCACTCCAAAGTCTTGTGTAAAAGACCCCCCTTCTTTATTTTCCACCTACGCGTTTCGATGCTAATCCAAGCACCGTCATCAGGTGCATGACACAACCGTCATTAGGCATGACACAACTGATTTAGAGGCAACCAAACAAACCGTTTATTTTGTAGGGTTTTTTTTGTAAAATTTTTGGTTTGGCCTTTTTTGGCTCTTTTTTTAAATTTTTTTTTACTTTTTGTCCTTTTGTTGCCCAACACTTTAGATCACACTTACAAAATTATAAACAAAACACAGCAGTCCTGGACCCAAAAAAGCAATAAACCAAATACAAGGGAAAAAAAACACGGCATATGTCCAGGGAACAAAAAACATCTGGTGCCCTACATGCGGTGGTAGGTTGTGTCGGCACTGTTTCCGGCCCTTTCACGAACTTGTCCCTCGTCACCAGGGTCATTCAGCAGGCTGAGCGCCCGGTTCAGCACCTCGGACAGGGGTCTGGAATCTGGTTGCAAAGGTATGGGTGCCACATTGGGGACACTGACGAGCTGCTGGTAGGGAGCCACCAATGTCTCAGGAACCGGGAGTCTACCCAGACTATGTGAGCCCTGCACAGGTGGTGGTCGTGCTGGCTGCTGGAGGGTTGGCCTAGTAAGCAAGTTGTCTGGCGAACTCTGCCACCCTTCCAGCATTGCAAAGACCCGTGTGGGGTTATTGGGTGGCACACAGGCATCCAGCTCTATTTGGACGGCTGCTCTTACACGCAGCCTGCATTCCTGTGGAATCTCAGTGAGATATCCAATGAGGCTGTGTGCAAAGGCAGCCTTCCCATCTCCCATGCTGGGCACAGCATTGTCTGGCCAGACCCGCCTGTCCCAGGGTGGCAAGGTGGTAAGGCCACCAACATGGGCGAGACATCTGGGGCAAGGGGCCAAGCTGGAGGGACCAGCAACCGGGGCAGAGCTGGAGGGACCAGCAAACGGGGCAGAGGTGCAGGGACCAGCAACTAGGGCAGAGCCATCTGCTCCTCACCACTTCCTGCCTCTTCCACTCCTGGCAGTGGCGAACCTGGTGGCAGTTGTTCAGCCAATGGTGGGTTGGCTTCTGGCCCACACTCCTGCCCTCCCTCCAATGGCCTAGGCTGCGCTGGTCCGGCTTCAGCAGCCAAAGCTTCACCACCGTCACTTCCAGCTTCTCCTGGGACCCGCAAACGGAGCCTCCAGGTGGGCCCAGATCTAGTTAGGGAGAAACAACACTAGAGTCAGCCCTGATTAAATGATGGCATGAAGTAAAGCCCTTAAAAATTTTATAGTGTCCCAAATGTCAATAAGCTACACATACATTTTATTTGGTGTGAAAAACACTACACAATTTGGAATTTGGGAATCATTGCCGTTGGTTTACACTGGGACTTAACAATAATCCTTATGGTTCATGATGTAGACAGTCAGACTTCACATCTCACCAACTGCCAAGAACTGTTGACCTTCAAAGTTGGTGTAAACATCTCAGACAAATGTCCAGTATTTCACAACATATGTACCTATAGTATGTATGGCCAAAATGGGCCAAATGGAAGCACAACAAGATCTGACGATGCCATTGGGTTTGTAAACATATGGACCCACATTCATAAAAAACTAAAACATGCACTACTGATACCCCTGACAGTTCAGACATGCTAGTTGCCCTTGTGATGTTTTACAAATAGCAAAACCAAATACATGGTAAGGCCAAACAGACTGAAGGTACAGATGTGGGTACCAAGACCAGACACATGGACATTTGCCAGACATTTTGTCTGTTCATATTTTGGACATAACGAGTTTAAAAAAGAGGCGGTAGCCTTGACACACCTCAAATGTCTGAACACATAGAATTGGAAAAAATTTATATCTTTATTAAAGTTTTTTTTCATTTGTACAAAAACCAGAGACATGTAATATATATATACAAAAGTATAAACAATAATACAAGTCAGCACAGCTATCTCATCTTAAGATAAGCACAACTGAGGCAAAGAAAGGGAGAAAGAGAAAATCCCTAGATGGGGTAAAGAAAAGACTGAATCAGGAAAAAAGAGGGGAGAAGGGGAGAGACAGGGAGAGGGGAAAGACTAACAAGGATGGGAAGAGGCAAGGGGCTAAGGGGAACCCCCGGAGAGCCACCACTCCAGCCCAAGGGTCGCAAGCCCTAAGAACCTCTATATTCTTCATACTCCTCAGATTGTTAGAATTGTAGCCAGCTGAACCAAGTATTACGGAAGCTAGTGTATGAATCATGCAAAGACGGGGTAAGATCCTCCATATGCATTATATCATTCACCTTTGCGATCCAGAAAGAGATTGGTGGACATGTCACCGTTCTCCACAGGAGCAAAAATCGGAGCAAGGAATGCTTATATCTCTTTATCGGAATCCTGCAATGGTGGAGCAAGTACAGTGCTGGGCCCAACTCTCCATCAAATTGTGTTACTATGCGAATAATGTCGCTTACTTTAGACCAGAAAGGCCTAAGGACCTTGCATTCCCAGAACACATGCAGGAATGTACCCTCCGCCCCACCGCACCTCCAACACACCGGATCAGTAGATGGGAACATTTTATGTAGGCTCGAGGGGACCCTATACCAACGGGTCAACACTTTGTAATTTGCTTCCTGGAACCTTGAACTGACCGTGGCAACATGTGCCAGAGTATTAATCCGGGACCTCTGTTCTTGGCTAAGCTCTAGACCCAAATCTAGCTCCCAGCGTGTCATAAAGGAGGGAGTCTGTGGCTCTGAGGAGTCATTCAAAAGTGCATAAGATTTAGATAAAGCGTGTCTGCATGTCCCCGAACCTCTACATAACATCTCAAAGGCCGTCTTAGATCTATTATATTCTTTTCTAGGAGGCAGGTTATGAAGGAAGTGATGCAATTGGAGAGCTCTCCAGAATCCCAGTGGTCTCGGCTCCCCAATGGAATGCAAAATCTCCAGAGACGGCCAGGACTCACCCCCTCCCCAACTTTCCACGCTGTCCATGCCTGCCCTGATCCAGCTTTCAAAAATGGGGTTAGTCACACTCGGAACAAACTCCGGATGACTGAGGGTCGGGGCCAGAGCCGAGTTACAGGAAATAATTGTCTCGCGAATAAGTTTATTACAACATACAGACAGCTTCGACCCTATGGTGGGGTGGTTTAGGAGATCGTTGTGTGGTTTCAGCTCAACCCAAGGCAGTGTATTTAGTGGGAAGGGGGAAAAGCTCTGTTCAAGTCCAACCCACATTTTGTTTTCCCTATTCCTTCCCCAATCTATGACCCGGGCTAGATGACTTTCCAGGTAGTACATTTTAATATCTGGAAGGCCGAGCCCATCCCCAACCTTAGGACGGGACAGAATTGTTCTTGCTACCCTAGGATGTTTATTGTTCCGAATAAATGTCTGAATCCTCGTGATAGATTTAAAGAAGGAGGCTGGGATTCTGATTGGGAGGGCCTGAAGGTAGTATAGGATTTTTGGCAAGACCGTCATTTTAAAAAGCTGGCATCTGCCTAACCACGTGAAAGCAGATTTCGCCCATCTGTCGCAGTCAGCCCGTATGTTATTTAGCAAGGTCGGAAAATTAGCCTCATAGAGATTGTCCACATTTGCCGTCATCTTCAGTCCCAAATAGGTAATAGCTCGTGTCGACCAACGGAACCCGAACTTCCCCACGAGGGACTCCACCAAGCTCGTCGGAACTGACACATTGAAAGTCTCAGATTTAGATTGATTGATGTTAAAGTTTGAGACTGGAATATCTCTCCAATCCTGTAGTAGGTTAGGAAGAGAGACCACAGGGTTCGTTATAAACAATAACAAGTCGTTTGTATATGCCGCAATCTTAGACACTGACCTCTTCACCTGAACGCCGGAGACTTCGCGATTTGCTCTTATGTGTCTCAACAGAGGTTCCAGGGATAGGACGAAGATTAACGGGGAAAGTGGGCACCCCTGTCGTGTCCCGTTTATGATATCAAATGGTTCTGAGAGAACACCGTTCACCCGGACCCTAGCCGACGGGACGAGTACAAGGACAAGACTCCGTGTAACATCCTGGCTCCAAGGCCAATATGAGCCACTGTTTCCGCCATAAATGTCCAATTTACTTGGTCAAATGCCTTCTCGGCATCAGTCGACAAGAGCATCTTCGGAGAGCGGGAAATTTTAGCTTTATATAAAAGGTTTATCGTCTTGGTGGTGTTGTCCCTGGCCTCACGCCCCATCACAAAGCCGCCTGATCCGGGTGGACAATATCACGTATCCAGGGGGCCAATCCGTTTGCCAGTATCTTTGTAAATAGTTTATCATTATTCAATAGTGAGATCGGTCTATAGCTGGAGCACTGCAGAGGATCCTTCCCTGGTTTATGTATTACTGTTATGGTGGCTCTCAAGGAGTCTCTCGGAGGCACCGCCGCCTCCGTCAGGGCATTCAGTGAGGCCTTTAGATGTGGGAGAAACCTGTCCTGTAGTTTCTTATAGTATTGGGTTGTAAACCCTTCAGGGCCTGGCGCCTTGCCATTTTTAGCTGAGGAGATCACCTCTATCAATTCCCAGTCAGAGATCGGTTCCTCCAGAGAGTGGATCGCCTCCTCCTGTAGGGTCGGTAATCCAGAGGCCTCTATGTATTCCCTGATACGTGTTTTAAAGGTCAGGGAAGAGGTCCCCGGGTTAGTACTATCCACATTATAGAGTGAGGCATAATACTTTTGAAATGTATTCAGTCTTGTGTCATACATGGCATTGTTATCAGGGTTAGTGGCCTTTAGGGTGTAAATCACGTCAATTTCACTTTGCAGCATTTGTTTATGCTTCTGCAACTCACCCATCTTCCTGACCAGTCCGGGTATCTCGGCCTGGAAATCGTAACCAACAGAAACTTACTCCAGCCCTCGGTGTCCCTGAACTTGGGGTAATTGGCCCAGAATCTGTCCAGGTCAGACATTAGCTTGAAGCTGACCTCATAGCCCTGCCAGTCCTGCAGATTAGATACTGCTAGTATCTCATGTACCTCAAACCCCATCTGGTGGCACAGTAGCTCCCTCACCACATACCTGCGCTGCGGCAGATCCTCCTTGGCACCTATGTATTTAAACCGCACAACATTAATACGTTTAAACGTCTGTCCGGTATACCTGGCGCAAGAGGTGAACGATGGGGCATTCCTGGGGGGCACCTGCTGGGTAACACTGGGCTGACTGACAGGGAGAGGGTCCGCAGCAGGGGGGCTGTCACACCTTGCAGATTAGATGGCAATGGGGGATAGTCACATATATCATGCACATTATCATGAGCAGCATCATTATCAGACAGTGCAATGTCCAGCACAGATAGTGCATCCCCTCTAGCCCCCGACCCCACAGGTACAGCGTCATTAACCCCAGTCAGTTCCTCAGCCTCATCAGTACTAACAGTCTCACCCATACTGTCCTGCTCCTGTGAGGAGCATGCTGGGACCTGTGGTGCCTCTGCTGTATGCTCCTGTTCAGATTCTACAGGCTGTCCCTGCTGCTGCAGTGGTGCTTCATCCTGGAAGCAGAAGCGTGCAGTCCGTATCACCGGCCGTGTCTGCTGCTGGGGGGTCTCGTCCGGAGCAGTCTCTGACTTTATGTGGGGGGTCCTGGTCTCCACAGCACGGTCCTGTGTATAGGAGGCGAACCGCTCTTGGTTCTCATAGGTCTCCTTCAGGGGCCCCATTGCCACCAGATAAATGCCAATGTCTTGCACCACACCTGCCAGCTCTGCACCAAGTTCTGCAGCAGTGTTGTGTCTCTTCATTTTTTCAGCTCCCGTTATGTCTCAGTTTCCTCTCTATAAAAATAGATAAGGCTTATAATTTTGCCTAGGCCATACTATACCTCGAATAATAATATATATATATATATATATACATTTTAGCCTATGACAGATGATAGAGATATATATAAATACAAAAAGGGGGGAGACAGACAGTGTCACTAGTGATAGGGCACTATTGCACCTCTTGTGTCAGTTTATCAATAGGTGTACACTCACCTGATCCAGTTGTGTGACCCACAACTGGTTTATAAATATTTGGTTTTTAGATGCTGCAGGACCTCCACCGGCTACTCGTACGTGCAAAAACGATCATATATAGGGAAGATGGTCTATCACGGTCCACGCTGCTGCCTCAAAAGGAATCACTAGGGATGCAAGGTTCAAAAAGTAACAACCTCCTTTATTCCACCAACGCGTTTCGGCACCTCTCCGGGCACCTTCATCAGGGTTACATCCGTTTTGCCAAAGCAAGTGTACGAAAGGGAATAGGGATAGGGACTGTGGGGATATTTGGCAGGGCCTGTAAGGAAGGTGGATGCGTGGCAGCCACAATAAGAATCTGTCAGGTGTCTGTGTGCAAGGGGAATCAGTGCAGTCCAGAGGCCTGAGATGTGAAAAATTAGTTACTGGTAAAGAAATATTTTAACACTTGGTTATTAAAGTTGAAAATTAGTTTATTAAATAAATATTTTAACACTTGAGTATTACAGTCGATCAAGGACCCTATATGAAGGCTTAAGGTGCAGTCACACATAACGATCGCTCCAACGATCCCGACAGCGATAACGACCTGCCGGGATCGCTGGAGTGTGGTTACCTGATCGCTGGGGAGCTGTCAAACAGGCAGATCTCCCCAGCGATCAGGCCCTGGGAGCCACCTCCCACATCGCTCCCTGCTTATAGCGCTGTCTTGGCAGAGCAGGGAGAACGCTGGTAACTATGATAAACAGCGCGGTATCCGGGCAGCGCACGGTGCTTGGATACCCGCTGTTTATCATAGTTACCTGTGTTCTCCCTGCTTACAGGCAGTGCTAAGCAGGGAGAACGCTGGTAACCATGGTAAATGCCGGGTATCTAGGCAGCGCGCGCTGCCTAGATACCCGGTGTTTACCATAGTAACCAGCCCTGTGAAGTCACAGATCGCTGGTTTCTCGCTGTCACACGCAGCGATGCGTGCTGACCAGCGGGAAACCAACGATCAAAAAATGACCCAGAACACTTTGCAGTGATCAGGCCCTGCTGTGAGGTCGCTGTTCGCTGCAAAGTGTTCTGGGTCATTTTTTGATCGTTGGTTTCCCGCTGGTCAGCACGCATCGCTGCGTGTGACAGCGAGAAACCAGCGATCAAAAAATGACCCAGAACACTTTGCAGTGATCAGGCCCCTGCTGTGAGGTCGCTGTTCGCTGCAAAGTGTCACACATAACAACATCGCTGGAGAGATCGTTGTAACGTCACAGTTACAACGATCTCTCTAACGATATCGTTATGTGTGACTGGGGCTTAAGGTTGGAGAGCAGCATGTCGACATTCTCTCATCAATTCCCAGTATCAGAAGGAACACAGTAGGAGTGATCAGGTTATCTGTGCCATGAATGGAGCATGGAAGACTTTGAAGTGTAATATGTTGAGGCATCAACATAAAAGGTGCCGTCACACAAAAAAATATAAATAAAAAAAAAAAAAATTAAACATGGGGGACCTGGGTGCTGATCTTGCCCCAGGGCCCGGAGCAGGCCAGCTACGCCACTGCCTTTACATTTTTTTTTTTAATTTATTATTCTCATATTTAAAAACAAATGTTAAACAACTAAATAGACCCTTTAACCAATAGCATAGCTAGCGTGGGGGGGCAGGGGAGGGCAAGCACCCCAGGCCCCCTGGCATAAGGGGCCCATTGCCCGCCCCCTAGGGGGGCCCTTGCTCCCTCTGGGGGGCCCCGTGCTGGCAGACAAATAATTAAATAAGCCCTTTAACTAATTTAATTTATACTTTAAAAACCCATCTGTTAGTCTTGGCGTCATTGCGCCCCCTAAACCAGCTGTACCACGATAGGTCTACCCCTGGGTGGGCACTCTTAAAAAAAAAAAACAGGAGATACAGATTGGTTTTTAAAAATAAGGGGGGCGAGCGCCCTTGGCCCCCTGGGCATGAGGAGCCCATTGCCCGCCCACTGGGGGGCCCCTGCTCCCTCTGGGGGGCCCCGTGTAATGCGTTGTCGCATCTACATAAAACTGAACAGTTCAATGGCAGTGTTGACAAGTACACACTTCAGACGTTGTTCTGAGGAAAGAACCATAAGAATTACATTAAAAAGCAATATGTTAAAGGGCTTATTTAAGATAAAATTAAGGGGGGACAGGGGGGGGCGAGCACGGGGGGGCCCCGCTCCCTCTGGGGGGCCCCATGCTGCAAGACAATTAATTAAATAATCCCTTTAACATATGGTTTTTAAAGATAAAAATAAGAGGGGGCAGGGGGGGTGAGCGGCCCGGGCCCCCTGGCATGAGGGGCCCATTGCCCGCCCCCTGGGGGGGGGGCCCGCTCCCTCTGGGGGGCCCCATGTTGCAAGACAATTTAACATATTGGTTTTTAATTAATTGTCTTGCAACATGGGGCCCCCCAGAGGGAGCGGGGCCCCCCCCCAGGGGGCGGGCAATGGGCCCCTCATGCCAGGGGGCCCGGGCCGCTCACCCCCCCTGCCCCCTCTTATTTTTATCTTTAAAAACCAATATGTTAAAGGGATTATTTAAAGATAAAAATAAGGGGGGGCAGGGGGGGGCGAGCGCCCCGGGCCCCCTGGCATGAGGGGCCCATTGCCCGCCCCCTTGGGGGGCCCCGTGTAATGCATAACTACATAACTGAAAAGCTCAATGGCAGTGTTGACAAGTACACACTTCAGAAGTTGTTCTGAGGAAAGAAAAAAAATGCCCATTTGCCCCAGTGTATCCCATTCAGGCCCCTGGGAAAGGGTGCAGGGCTTTGTAGGGCCCCGTGTTGGCCCAACCTCGGGGCCTGCTTGGCCAGTTTGGCCCATGAACCATAAGAATTACATTAAAAACCAATATGTTAAAGGGATTATTTAAGATAAAAATAAGGGGGGGGGCAGGGGTGGCTAGCGCCCGGGCCACCTGGCATGAGGGGCCCATTGCCCGCCCCTGGGGGGGCCCCCACTCCCTCTGGGGGGCCCCATGCTGCAAGACAATTAATTAAATAATCCCTTTAACATATTGGTTTTTAAAGATAAAAATAAGGAGGGGCAGGGGGGGGGGGGGGTGAGCGCCCCGGGCCCCCTGGCATGAGGGGCCCATTGCCCGCCCCTGGGGGGGCCCCCGCTCCTTCTGGGGGGCCCAATGCTGCAAGACAATTATTTAAATAAGCCCTTTATTTTTATCTTTAAAAACCAATATGTTGACTTCCGGTTCCGGCGCCTCCATGTGCAGCCGCGTCTAAGGGCTGCTCCGCTTCCCGCCCCAGCAAATCCGCCGACATCTAGCCTCCAGCTTGGCATCAGACCCCCGAAGGTATAGTGGCGGCTACAGCAGCACTGGGAGCGTCCATCACGAGCGCGATGGATCGCTTCGTTACAAGGAGTCGGGAGGGAGAGAGGACAGCGGCGCACCACGAGGATACTGGTAATGGCGGGCGGGCGGGTCGGTCGTGGAGTGCAA
This sequence comes from Allobates femoralis, assembly GCA_033576535.1. Classification (NCBI taxonomy): domain Eukaryota; kingdom Metazoa; phylum Chordata; class Amphibia; order Anura; family Aromobatidae; genus Allobates; species Allobates femoralis. The sequence goes on along the minus strand of JARQOC010000003.1, from coordinate 871,580,845 downwards.
AGCACGCAGGCAGACTCAATGGAGGAAGAAGGAGTGATGAGGAAGCCCGGGACTGGACCTAGCGAGGCTAGTGAGAGTGGTGTGGAGGAGGAGAGGAGTACAGCACAAACAGCCGCAGTGACTCCACAGGGAACTGCTCCAGAACAATGTAATCATGCTGCAGCAGCTGCCATAAGCAATCAAACCAGGAGCTGCCCACCTACAGCCCAGGAAGTAATAGGGGAAAGACAAGGTCCAGGGGACAGGAGAGAGACCATGGAGGGCAGATGGGGAACCCCCCACTTTGACTATAAGGCTCTGGCAAAAGAACTCGCAATACACCTGGCCGATGACTTTAAATCAGCAGTGGCTGAGATGGTGACAGCCACTACAAAAGATTTAACAGCCAAAATAGAGACACATGATCAGCAGCTTATTGAAGCTGAATCAAGGATCAGTGCAGCAGAGGATAGAATACAGGAGTTGGAGGAACAGATAATGACTCTACAACAACACTCTGAATATGCGCACACAAAATTAGAGGACATTGAAAACAGAGCAAGGAGGAGTAACCTCAAAATAGTGGGACTCCCTGAATCTATCCCTGCGAACCAATTAGAAGAAATCTTTGAGGTAGATCTTCCCAAAGCATTGGGTCTCACCCATAGATGCAAGACGGAACGCTCCCACAGAATTGGCCAGGCGAGAGAGGCACAGGAAAAGAGGGTGACACCAGGATCTAACATCTCCGCCACTTCCAAAGAACCTAATAAAGCTAGACATGCCATAGCAAAGTACCTTAACCACCGTGACAAGGAGGAAATACTGCGCGCCTACAAGGCCAAAAAGCATCCTCTATTAATACAAGGTCATAGAGCGCTGGTATTTGCGGATTACTCTATAGAAGTTACACGACGCAGGAGGTCCTTCAGTGAGGCGTGTTCAATACTTCATAGAAGAAATATTCGATTCCAATTGAACTTTCCGGCAATATTAAGATTCAGGTCCAGAGAGGGAGCCATGCTGACCTTTACTGACCCCGACAAAGCAATGGCAGCTATCCGTGACAACACAAGTTCTCCAGGATCTACGGCATCTTCGTCACCACCTCACCAACCCACCGGATCACCTGTAAAATTCAATTCCACTATAGATCTGGACTCCGAGACTGACAGAGGCTCTGTGAGAGCTTATAGACTAAGATCAAACTCCCTGATAGACGAGGGGGTGGGGAAAAAAACCACCACTGGAGACTCCACGACAACAAAGACAATCGGGATCTCGCTGGCAGAGGAAGAGATGAGGGAAGAGTGAGAGGCCATTGTCACTAAGCGATAACTGTATTGTCTAATTGCTAGACGATTCGGATATAAAGGCGACGAAACTGTTATGAGAAGAGAGACATACAGGAAAAGCGGAAGGAGATATGTATGAATGTCTTGTTTCTTTCCTTCCCGCTCAGCTCTTCTCTCTATTGCCTTTGCCTTTACGTTTTCGCAGGTTTCATATTCTTTATTGATAGGCTGCGCAAAAATTGGTAAGATAACATAGAGAGTTAAATAACCTCCTTACTGTTAAATGTTAAATGTTTAATGCAAAATAATAGGAGAACTGAGTATGCAACAGCCGAGGGTCCCATACTACACATCTCCCTATAATAGCGGACTTATAATAATATTAACCATAAGATTGAGATGCTTGATATATTTTATTTCTAATGTGATGGGGAAGAAGGCTTTGAAAGATGGGGGGAAAAAGGGATCCTAGAGGTACGCCAGGCTGGGGACAACTTCAATATAACCTAAAATGTTTAATAAGTTGGGGGGAGGGCTGGGGCGGGGCGGAATTATGTTTGTCGACTGCACACGAGGGAAGAAGTGAAGTGTTCTTACTAAACAGATGGTTGGAGTTGGTGTGTTAGTAAAAAGGGGGAGGGGGGCAATAGGGGGAAAAAAATTGGGAATTATCTACATACCTATGCTTAACAGAATGTGCATCTCCTGTGCTTTATTTTTCCTACTTCGGTGTACACCTGAGCTTTCAACATATGTGTGGACTACGACCAAAAAGAAAGTAGAGGCCCCGTGTGGGGAGGATTCTGATGGTTAGGTGGGTCTCCTGGAACGTTAAGGGGCTGCGCTCCCCAGCAAAGCGCATGATGGTTCTCCGCCATCTCAAAAAATTGAACATAGATATTGCTTTGCTCCAGGAGACTCACCTGACGTCGGAAGACTTCTTCCGCCTTAAAAAGCTGTGGGTGGGGGAGGTCCTTGGGTCCAGTGCAGTGGACAGGAAGGGGGGAGTATTGATCTTAATACACAGGTCCTTGGCCCACACAATTATTTCTACCTCAAGTGATAGCGAAGGCAGATTGTTTCAAATGACGATACAAATACAAAATGATGTTCTCAGCATCTATAATATATATGCACCAAATGCAAATCAGAAACCCTTCTTGCAACATTTACAGAACAAAATACTTCAAGACCCGGGGGTTAATAAAATAATGGGAGGTGACTTCAACACAGTGATGAGAGTGGAAGAGGACAGGCGCTCCCCAACACATACGAGGAAGGGGAATCAGGATGAGAGAGGCTTGTGGGCAGAAAGTATCCTAGAATCATTGGCGAAACTTACGGGGCTGTCGGACACATGGAGAGTGGCTAACCCCTTGGGTAGAGAATTTACTCACTTTTCACATCCCCATGGATCATGGTCCAGAATTGATATGCTCTTTGGGTCCACTAAGATACTACAAAGAATGATAACTATTAAAATTGAAGATATGGTAATTTCGGACCATAGTCCATTGGTTTTAGAGATTAAAGATAACTATGAGAAAGGAACCGATTATTTGTGGAGGTTTCCTGACACATTTACTAAAGAAGAAAATTTCACCAAATTATTGGGAGAATGGTGGACGCACTACAGTGTAGACAATTTGGGCCATAGATCTGATCCGGGACTATTCTGGGAGACTGCAAAAACGGTCATGAGAGGTCATATAATGGCGTACAGCATGGGGATCAAAAGAAGGGCTAAGGAAAAGTTTGTGGAAACCAGTGCAAGGGTGAGAACAGCTTATTTACAATATAAAGATACCATGGCGGATCCTGACAGAGAGAGATGGATGCAAGCTAAGAAAGAATTCGATGAATGGGCAAAAAAACGGGAAAATATATTTAAAAATAGATTAGAGCTAGAACTGCACAAATATGGGGATAAGGGTGGGAGACTGTTGGCAAGATTGGCAAAAGGCAGATATACCTCCTCCCCTATTCAATCAATAAAAGATAAACAGGGTAACATATGGAGTGACCCTAAGAATATTGTAAAAACTTTGGGCAGGTTTTATGCCTCTCTATATACAGAAAATACAACATCTAACACAGAGACACCTTCCTGGCTTAGCAAAATCAAAATGCCATCTATCACCCAGGACGATATTAGGGACTTAAATAATCCAATTACGATTGGAGAAATTGAAGCGGCAATAAAGAATCTAAATCCTGGAAAGGCCCCAGGACCAGATGGTTATAATGGAGCCTTTTATAAAGCAATGATAGAACAGATCTCCCCGATCCTTTGTGACTTATATAATGAGATATTACAGGGATCTCCTATCCCGGACAGGATGAATTTAGCGTATATCAAATTAATCCCTAAACCAGATAAAACGCCCACTGACCCAGCAGGCTACAGGCCAATATCCCTGATAAACCAGGATCTGAAACTCTTGTCTAAGATACTGGCCGATAGATTGGCAAGGATTTTACCCAAAATAATATCTACACATCAGGCAGGATTCATTAAGGGACGATCGACAACTACAAACATCCGTAAGACGATGCTTCTGATGGATATTATGGGGAAAAAAGCGAAACTAAAGGAGGGTAACCCAGCCATGATCACCTTAGACGCCGAGAAAGCATTTGATAATGTCGGGTGGTCATGGCTGGGTATAGTCTTGGATATGGTGGGTCTTACGGGTTCCTTTCGGCATTATATACAGACTCTCTATAGTACTCCTAAAGCCTGCGTGAGCATACCAGGTTTCCTGTCGGATTCCTTTACCCTCCAGAAGGGAACAAGACAGGGGTGTCCTTTGTCCCCCCTTCTCTTTAATTTGGCAATAGAGCCTCTGGCACTATATCTGGAGGAGTGTAATCCTTACGCAGGCTTCACAGTGGGAGCTAGGGAGATTAAATTATCATTATTTGCGGATGATGTCATCCTATATGTCCAACACCCTGAAAGAGATCTTCCAATAATACTGTCAGACATAGAAATGATAGGCAAACAAACTGGGTTTACCCTGAACAAAAATAAATGCGAAATTATGTTTATAGACTCAGGGAATAGGTTGCAGGGAAACCTTTATCTCTGCGGCCTACCAATAAGAAAAGATAGTAAGATAGCCAGAACTTCTGAAATGACATACAAACTGAATTTTTTGCCAATCATACAGCAGATAGAACAGGAATTGGCTAGATGGGTGGGACTGCCTCTCTCTCTGTTGGGACGGGGCCATCTATTAAAAATGGTCAGCTTTGCTAGATTGCTTTACCCCCTTCAAACTATCCCCATGCTGTTGAGACATAGTGACATAACTAGAATTAATAAAGCATTCTCTAAATTTTTATGGAGAGGAAAGAGGCCCCGTCTAGCCTATGCAACTTTGATCCAGTCCAAACAGGAGGGAGGACTACAGCTCCCAGATGTTCGGGGATACAATATAGCGTGTATCCTACGCAACGTTCTTGATTGGATCAGAGGCACTGATAGATTCTCAGATACCATATTAGAGGGGGAATGGGCCAGACCTTGGGATTTAGTAGCCTTATTACACTCACCAATGTCCTTCCTGCCCCCTACTCTAAAAAATACGGTGATATATAAGGATACTATAGCAACGTGGAAGGAGGTCAGGAAAAAACTTAAGTTAGCATGGAAAATTTCGAAATTGCTTAACCCCTGGAATTGCCCGTCTTTTCCCCTGGGACGAGAGAACTCATTGTTTAAAAGTTGGAGAGACAAGGGTATCAAGACGTTGGGAGATCTCATGAATCTGGAGGAGAAGAGATGGATGTCAGAGACAGAGGTCTTGCATACGTATAACTTATCCCAATTTCATGTGTTGCAATATCGTCAGTTGAGACATCATCTCTTATCACATCTAAGAGATATATCAGGGGAAATAGAGAACTCCTTGTGGTCTGAACTGATATCTATGAACAAAGATGAGGTATCTATTACTTCACTTTACGCCAAATTAAAACGGGTTCTTAAACCGCAGAGAAAGAGGGGCCAATTTAACAAATGGCGAAAGCATTTCACAGATCAGGAGCTTTCACAGAAAATCCTTGAGGGGTGGGGCACGTTCAGACAACATATTATTAATGAGAGATGGAGGGATTCTCAATTCAGGATCATGCATGGCACCATCCAGGGTTTTAACATTCCTCCCTCTAAAACCAATCAGGAAAGAAAGGTCCACTGCCCAAAATGCAAAACACCCATGTCTGATTTGGAGCATGGTCTGTGGTCCTGCACCGAGACTCAGAAATATTGGAGAACAATAGAGGCATGGACTAAAAAGCTTTGCGGAGATATGGGGGAGTTGGATCCAATGAGATGGATTTTCCATTATCACCCAACTTCCCAAATGGTAAAGCAACCTCATATATTATGGCATTATATCGCGCTGATAGCAAAGAGGCTCTTACTCCAGTACTGGCTCGATGACAGGCCTCCAGACCTTGCCCAAGTGAAAATGACATTACACCACACACTATTACTCGAATCAATAGACACGCTTCGCAATCCAAGTAAATTGGCCAAAAAGTTCTTTTTCAAATGGAGGCGTTTTGTTGAGCATGAGTTCACAGATGCAGAAATTAAAAATTTTATGCTGCCCTTCCGACCATCGGCATGGTACGCCCTGGAAGAGTTAGAGGGTACATTGGGTAGGCTAAGATGTTAGGTATAGGAGATATAATAATCTTTGGTACTAAGAGGGTAATACTTGAAATATTTTCTTTCATTGATTGGATATTGATTAATATATGTAGATAATTGCTTAAGGGGTGGAGGGAGGGAGGGATATGGGGACAATACAATGTACATTACGAATGTTTTGTCTTATGCTTTACTGTTCTACGCAGGTTCCTTGGGGAAAGGTTCCATTTATATGATATAACTGTTTCTTTTTCCTGTTCTTGTACAAAAATTTATATGACTAAAACCCAATAAAAACGATGATTCAAAAAAAAAAAAAAAAAAACAATATGTTAAAGGGCTTATATTTAAATAATTGTCTTGCAGCATGGGGCCCCCCAGAGGGGGCGGGCAATGGGCCCCTCATGCCAGGGGGCCCGGGGCGCTCGCCCCCCCCCCCTGACCCTCTTTAACATATTGGTTTTTAAAGATTAAAATAAAGAGGGTCGGGGGGGGGGGGGGGGCGAGCGCCCCAGGCCCCCTGGCATGAGGGGCCCATTGCCCGCCCTCTGGGGGGCCCCATGCTGCAAGACAATTAATTAAATAATCCCTTTAACATATTGGTTTTTAAAGATAAAAATGTAAAAATTATAAATTTAAAAATTACAGTCATAAATACTTTAAAATTGGGGAATTAAAGTTAGTCCCTTCGATATTCCAGTCCGGTCTGTAATTATTATTTCTTCTGTTGGAAATAGTCTATGATCCCAAGGCAGCGCCGCATTGTCCTGGATGCCGTAAAGCAGTGTCCCTTCTTACTGACTTCTCTGATTAGTGAAGCATGTAGTGATGAGTCAATTACGTTCCCTTGACACTTGGTTACCTAATTTGCAAAAAAAAAAAAAAACAAAATTGTAGTTTACACATTTTTTTTTTCTAATCACCATTAATTCTATAAGTCTAAAGGCCACGTCACACACAGATATCTGTTCACATATTGTTCGCAGATCTCTGGTTACAGTGAAATCATGGACACATTGCTTTATTTTGCACACGGACACAAAATAGAACAATGTGTCCATGATTTCACTGCAACCAGAGATCTGTGACCAATATCTAAACCGATATCTGTGTGTGTAACGTGGCCTTTAATATCAGACTCAAGTGGGCATTGTCTGATAACAGAAGTGAAGCTCCTGATGTAAGATTAGCTTTCCGCTGTGCATCAATACCCTCTGATACTGGATGATAATAGAGAGCAGCAAATCCCACACATGTAATGTAAGAATGTATTGGTATCATGGAAGTCACTGAGCGACCAGAGCGCCAACATTATCATTTCACTCTTATGAGCAGACTATGATAATCTGCACAAGGAAACACAGTATGCTAAATGTCTAAAGAAAGTGTGTTGCCACTTGGAAACTGCCCAGGGGCCTGCGAGGCCCTGGAGAACACTGTGCAACCCCTGCCCAAGGGCCTGCAGGGTCCTAGAAGGCCCAATGCTGTCCCTGCACCCCAACCCGGGACTTTGGATGGCCTGGTGCGGCTTTGCCCCCCCCGTGCAAAAGGTTGCAGGGTTGGTGTGATCCCTGCACCTCTGCCCAGTGGCCTGCAGAGCATAGTAGGGCCCGGTGAAGCCCGTTCACCACTTCCCAGGGGCCTGTGCGCCATTGTGCGCCTGCACTCCTGCCCAGGGGCCTGCAGGGATTTTGTATGGCCCCGTGCAGCCTCTGCATCCCCTTCCCAGGTGTCTCTCTGCCATTCCACATCCTAATAAAATCAACTTATGTTCAAGGCACCAAAGTCACCGCAGGACATAAACTCACAATAGGCCACGTCAGCAGGCCGCCCTGCAAACTGTGTGCCAGGAGTGTAGGGTCTGCTGAAGCAGCCCCTGCCCCGCCGGCCTGAGGCTGCTGTAGCCCGTCCTCTACCAGGAGATAATTAAACTATAATCTGATACTAAAAACATATGTATCATTACTTACCCAAGCCAAGGATGAAGAGGCCAGGAGTGCTGCATTGTTATGGAGGCTGGAGAGCAGCGTCCCTCCATAGTGATGTCACCAATTAGGGAAGCACAGTCCACGAGTGAATTAAGTGTCCACTACTCTTGGTTACCTAATAGAAAGAGAAAAAAAAAATATATATATATAAAAATAATCAATTACTATATTTTAAAAGTGTTTTTAGTCAAAGCCCTATTAATTCTATTAGTGTTGTGAGGTAGCACACACACACACTAGGGGACCCGCTTGATAACAGAAAGACACCAACAACAGTGTTCTCTTAGGCTGCTTTTACATTACGATTTTTTGGGATCTGCGTCTGTTGTAAAACTGACAGCCACGGATCCAATTTGGCCCCTTATGTTATCCTATGGGCACGGATCGGATTGGACCGTAATGGCATCCGATTTTTCAGATCAGATTCTGTCCGATTTATAGCTGTACTCAAAATCGGAGACTGCTCTAATTTTGGTCACAGCAGATCAAATCGGACATGATCCGTGGCACATAACATGGAGGCCTATGGAGCACGAGTCTGAGAAAACATCAGATCGTTTCTGTGACCTGATTTTAGAGAAATGAGCATGCTGAGTACATTAAAATTGCTCCTTCCACCTAATTTCCCTTCCACAATGTATATACTTACCTCGCGGAAGTGAAATTTATTTAAACAAAAGAAAACAAAAAAACCCACACACATGTTCACCTCTCCGGTGTCCCGCGCTGTCACGCTCCTGCCTGGGAGTGAAGGACCTGTGGTTGCCCGGCAACCCGATCAGCTGAGTGGTCATGTGAACGCTAATCTGATCAAGTTGCCAGGCAGCCACAGGTCCTTCACCCCCACGCAGGAGCGAGATGCCAGAGTGGTGATTAATAACATTACTAACAGCTCCATCGTCTATGAGGAGCACTAACCGTATCTGCTATATACAGATTACATAACTAAGAACAACTGTACAAGACATTTGTAGTCTCAGTGGATGGTACGTGTGCCCACTTTATGGAACACTAAAAACACAGACCCACCAGGATCCGGGTACAGCCCTGTTCACACAGGTTGCTATACTGCACACAGCCTCCACGCATCCGCAAGAGGTCAACAGGACCATAACATAAACTAACAATCAGTCCCAATGGCAGCTATGACCACCTGGCCACTTGAGCCGTTCTCGGCCTACACACATCACATAACATGCGGAGCATCGTAACACATCAATAGACCATACATACATACAGCCGATCATAAAATATCCATGGACTGCTGCCCTTCCAAGCACAGGCCAAGTTTATCAAACCTGAGCTACCGGGTAAAGCAGGCATCCCTAAGGTCTCCTCCAGCACATGTTGCAGGACGCCAGCCGCCTCCATACCAGTATGGGTGGGTTTACATTGCGTTTGTGTCTGCATGCGGAGGGCATAAAGACACAAACGCAAATGTGAAACCGCCCTAACTGGGGGTTGTGGGTGTGTGGATGGGGGTGTGAGTAACATTACTACGTACGTTTCAACGTGCAAGTGTCCCTTTGGCAGGTGCCATCCTCTGGATAGCACATTCAGAAGCACCACTTGGCCCGACAAATGGCTGTAGTCCTGTAACACCCTGTCCGCCATGCGCCCACCCACTACCCCCACTTTGCAAGGTTATTTAGGAGAAAATTACACACTCCCCACACATCCCATGTGCGCCATCGGTGTGTTGAAGAAACACACCATTACAAGCTAGTTTTGTTCACAAGCAAAAAGAACACAACCTCATTTTTTGACAAGTGTTCATGTTGAAAAGATAAGTTAAACAAACATAGACATCTTATTAACATGGCCAAAACAGCAAAAGGGTCTTTTTCCCATCCCAAAACAACATACTAAAGACATTCTAAGTCTGTTGCTAAATTGTCGTAAAGAAAAATCATATAGTACAACACTACATACCCCCCCCCCCCCCTTTCCGCTTTAGGGTTGGAATCAATGCTGGAGATCTCCTCCCTCTGGCTAAATTGTCCAAAAGCCTCCCTATTTGTTTCCAAATCTGTGAAGCTCTACCAGTCTCTGAGACCATTTCATGTGCTCCACTTTATCTACCCAGGTATCAAAATGGTGTTTTGCCTCTAGCCATGTCTCCCTCGTTTGGGTGGAGCCGCTTAGCAGGAATGCCGTGTAAGCCTCCCTCACTTTTTCACTTGCCTGAGTGTAATGCTAGTTAGCCTGTCTTTTAACTTTAAGTGCATACCCTATCAGTCGCTCCTTCAAGACCGCTTTGGCTGTCTTCCAATAGAGCATGTCATTTTCCCATTTATAACTTCATATTCTGCCCACCACTCTTTCAGTGTTTAATGGAAGTCCTCCTCCCTTAGTAGGAAAGTCGGAAATCTCCAGATTATGTCTGTCCCCTTCTGTATTCTGTCATGAATCGTCACACTGACTAGGCTATGGTCTGAAATAACCAACACTTCAAACTCACACTTGCATACTCTTAACACTAAAGTGTCACTAATCTATATGTGGTCAATCCGTGACCAACTATTGTTTGGGAGAGAGTAGTGCGTGAACCCTCTTCTGTGAGGGTGTTGGAGTATCCATATGTCCTTCACCCCTTCCCCCAGACAGTTTTGGTCTTGAGCCTAGTTCTTTTGCCGTTCTATGTTCCCTGAGTTCGGCCTCCTATACTCCAAATGATTTGGAACCCCATTAAAGTCGCTACCCGCTATTAACTAGGTACAATCCTGAAAGATAATAAAACTATCTAAGTCCCAGTAGAAGGTTTTTGGTCACATTAGTCTGCGAGCTGGTCATGTCCGGAAAAAAGATGGACCAAAAATCCCCTACTCATGGTATAATCAGGCCCCGAGACCGATATGACATGATCCATCCGTTATTAGTTGTCAGTCTCAGACCTGCCTTGCATCTGAAAGTAGAATAACCGCTCAAGCAACACCTAGTGGAAAATATCCACATAGCGACATTCACTTAAAGGTGTCTCGGATCCTTTGGACCCCTTGCCCCTCACTGCTCAGCCTGGAATCACGTTGTGGTTTGGGGCTTTCCAACCTAGAATCTCGTTCTGCTCCATTCAGTTCCCTTGAGCCATTGCAGATAGATTTAGGTGATCCGTACTCGAATGCTCTCTCGCTCCTCAACTGTAGACTTTTTGCTTCGCCGCTCTCCATCCACTTTCTTTCTCTAGACCCGGTCGCCTGAAGACATCTTTTAGCTTCCTGGTGATCCTTGTATTGGGCAAAAGCATCATCTTGTTTTCTCACCTTTGGCGTTGCCGGATATAGTAGTTTAAATTTAACTACCTTTTGGTACAATGCTGTCTATAGTTGACTGAAAGCTTTCCTTTTTCTGGTGACTTCAGCCGAGTAGTCACCAAAGACTAGGATTTTATGACCCCTGTCATCCATATTAGGTGCAGCATTCTGCCTTTCTGTGTCCCTCATAGGGCCTACTCTGTGTGCCCTTTCAGCTCTGCATTTACAGTATGTTGTAACCCCAGCTCCTGAGGGAGTTCAGATTCACAAATAGCATCTAGTTGGTTTCCTGGGGAGTCCCAACTATATGCAGGTTTTTTCACCTGGAGCATTTTTCTAGGTCATCCATGTTTCGCTTTACAAGATTCTGCCAGTTTAGTCATGTCATTCAAGCGACACTCCAGTGATACTAGTGGATCTTCAGAATCAGAGATCCTCTGCGCCTCCTCTTTTATGCGTTCATCATGCAGCTGTAATCTGGCCTCTAGTTTAGACAGGGAGCATTGTATAGTGTCAGGTACGATAGCCCTAATATCTCCTAAAATATGAATGGCTAATTATCTTGCTAATCAATCATACTCAATCCTACAGTCTTGCTGGGGTCCACCTTTTGGGGTTTTAGTGCCAGAGTCTCTTACTCTTGCTCTCCCTCTCCCTTCACCACTTGTGTCTCTAATGTGGCCCTGTCGCTCTCCAGCTCTGGTGTGTATAGGTGTACAGAAGCAGGAGCGAGGCGTATTGGGTGCAGACCGTCTGTTGAATGCAGTATTAAGTGGCCTTGCCATTCCCTCTCTCTCCTCTTCTGCCCCCATACTTGTGTCCTCACTCAAGTCAGTCCAGCCTGCTCCCACTGTGCCTCTCCTCCTTGGGTCCCTCTCTCCTCCAGGACGTCTCTGCCCTCATGCTCCGTTCTACGCTCCCCATCTTCTCTGCTGAGGGTGTCGAGCGATCTCCCTGTCGGCGCCTTTACCCACTCTGCAGCAGCATCTCCTCTCCGCAGTTCACGCGGGTCACTGAGTATGTATCTTTCCACCCCCCTGCTTTCTGATGTGCCCATGGGTGATTGGGCGGGCCGCTATGTCGGCTTTACGGTCGGTTTTGATTGGGGGCTGCAGGAGCTGTCTCACTGCTCACCCTCCTAAACCAGAGCCAGAACCGGAAGTCCATATCAGAACCTATGTATAATATTGCAACCATATAGTGTGTTGAAATATTCACCGAGATTGAAGACAGTGTGATAGATGTTGACATAGGATTGATGTTCAGGGAGTGATTTGTAGCACAGTTAATGCTATACTGAAAGTGAAACAAAGAAGGTAATAAGAAGCAAGAAGAATGATGTATGCAAGGTACATATGAAAGGGTATCTACTATAACAACAGATACTTACTGACATAGTATAAATTCTTATGGTGTCTCTCCAAGTAACAAACACGTGGACTGGGGAAGTGGTTGGTGGCTAGGATGATTATCCGGTCAATTGAAAACAATAGTTGCACTTCAAAGGTTACTATATACATAGGTGGTCCAAAAGTAGGTGGACAGTATGTGTAATAAGGTTATGAAGGGGGAGATTTATCAAACATGGTATAAAGTGAAACTGGCTCAGATGTCGTTAGCAACCAATCAGATTCCACCATTCAATTTCCAAAGAATCTGTAAGGAATGAAAAGTGGAATCTGATTGGCTGCTAAGGGCAACTGAGCCAGTTTCACTTTACACCATGTTCGATAAATCTCCGACTTCATAAACTTATTACACATACTGTCCACCCACTTTTGGACCACTGTGTATATATATATATATATATATATATATATATATATATACACACACATATATAAACAAACAAAGCAGTTGCAGCACTCAAAGGCGTAAGATACATCGGAATTAGTTACCGCCTTGGGTACAGTTAGTCTACATTTCGAGCACACACGCCCTTCTTCCAGCACCCACTAGCTGGCAGACCCAAGTATATATGGATATGTTCTCATTACAATATTTAATACATCCATTATTCAATTTTTCATAAATTCCATTACAAGACATCATACCTATTACATTAAATTCCTTCACCATTTGTGCTTGTTACAACAGTGCTCAATTCCATGCTAAACCTTCATATTACCTTTTACACTTGATTGGGGTACTTCAGGCATACCTGCTGGTCATAACCGCTAACAAAATGCACTAAAAACCTGTTTCATAAGCCCACACCTCCCCACCGCCATGTGAACGGTGCAATCAGCGCTGCGGACGTCATTCTGCGCATGCGTCCGCTCGTCTGTGTGTACTGTTGCTGTGGAGACCGGGGGCGTGTTTACCGCGCCATTTTGGTAACATTACACCTGCGCAGAAGCCTCTACCCGTATCTGCCATCCTGCCAGCCACAACATGAGCGCTCCATTGCATCGGATCCCATTACTGTATATTATTAATTAAAGTGCATAGTGTTATAATTTAAATAGAATCTATAAGCTCTGAGAGCCTTATAATACATTTATATTATTCACTCGGTTTTGGGATATATTGTCAGGGCAACCGCTCCATCATTCAGACATACCCAGGCTTAGCATCTACCCTTTCTGGGTGCTGCACATTAGCCAAATACTTTTAACATCGGCCCCTTTCCTTGGGGTCTCTGAAATATAGTTTGGGTATTATGACACATGCATTCCACGGTGTATGCCCTTGTTTTTTTTTATTTATCTTTATCTCACCGATATTCAAATATTACAGTGTCACAAATGTGTCTATAAATGTGTTTATCATAGAAAGTGCAAACAGCACTATATACATAAATTGTATGTGACATCATATAAACGTTCAGTATTGGGCTTTTTTATCATTTACATAAAAATTTACGAAAAAAAATGGATTTTGTGCAGCTACTCCATGTGCCACAAATTCTCCAACTATCTTTCACCGTTCTAAAATTAAAAGAGAAGGAGAAATGTCACATTGTTGTCAAACTTTCCACTTCTTACTTGTAATAATTAGTTCATGTAAACGCCCAGTTAGTGATTAGCTTTTTATATAGTAGGCTGTATATTTTAAAGGATTGCATTGAGTTTATAGTCTACATTGAGTCCAGCTGGTCTTAAAGCTCCCAGCTCCTTTATCCATCTCTATCCCTTCTCTTTTAACATTTTTACTCTGTCGCCTCCTCTCCTTAAATTGGGGACCATATCAATAACTCTACATTTCAAGTCTCTTTCTTCATGTTTAGCCTCTACCCAATGTTTGGGGACTGGAAAGTCCATCCGTTTCTTGCGATATCTATGTTGACTCATTCTTGTTTTAAATTCTAATGTGTTTCTCCTACATAATACTTTTTGCATTCCAGCAAGTAAATCACATGGTCTGATGAACATGTAACAAGGGGGTTAATTTTGTATTGGACTCCTATACTGTCTCCTTTTAATATCTGTGGGCATGTAACACATCCTACACACGGATAACATCCTGTTCTCTCTCTTCCGGTTTGGAGCTACCTATGCTACACACGGATAACATCCTGTTCTCTCTCTTCAGGTTTGGAGCTACCTATGCTACACACGGATAACATCCTGTTCTCTCTTTTCCGGTTTGGCGCTACCTATGCTACACACGGATAACATCCTGTTCTCCCTTTTCGGTTTGGAGCTACCTATGCTACACACGGATAACATCCTGTTCTCTCTTTTCCGGTTTGGAGCTACCTATGCTACACACGGATAACATCCTGTTCTCTCTTTTCCGGTTTGGCGCTACCTATGCTACACACGGATAACATCCTGTTCTCTCTTTTCCGGTTTGGCGCTACCTATGCTACACACGGATAACATCCTGTTCTCTCTCTTCCGGTTTAGCGCTACCTATGCTATACACGGATAACATCCTGTTCTCTCTTTTCCAGTTTGGCGCTACCTATGCTATACACGGATAACATCCTGTTCTCTCTCTTCCGGTTTAGCGCTACCTATGCTACACACGGATAACATCCTGTTCTCTCTCTTCCGGTTTAGCGCTACCTATGCTATACACGGATAACATCCTGTTCTCTCTTTTCCGGTTTGGCGCTACCTATGCTACACACGGATAACATCCTGTTCTCTCTTTTCCGGTTTGGCGCTACCTATGCCGGCTCTGGTTAACTTTTCCCTTTTCTATAAGTTAGTAACGGAGGGTTTTTGAACTCTTCTACCTCTGGATGTGAATTTCCTAACACTGGCCAGTGCTTTTTTTATTATTTTTTTAATCTCTTCCCTTTCTTCCCTATATGTCATTATCAAAGGAATTTTCTTATTCTCATTTCCTGGTGAATACTTTTCTACCTCCCGCGCTTTCCTCTTTTCTTGTGTTAATATCTTTTTAGGGTAACCTCTCTTTTTAAACTTCTCTAATAGCACAGGCCTGTGATGAAAAAAATACAAGAGAAGTTTTCACTGATTTTTATGTAATTTGGTGGCTGACCTCCATCACGTAAGGATTTTTTGCAAAACCAAGATCAATATTTTTGCTAAAATCCTATTTGAAAAGGAATTCTGTCGAACAATTGTACATGTAATATCTGGCAACAGTGGTTTTTATCCATTTAACCCTCCGTCACATACAATATCGGTTCTAACGAGTTCACATACAATGTGACTGTCAGGCGCAGGCTAGAAAAATACCTATAATATCTAATGTTTGCAATTTCAGTGCTCTAAAAGTGATCAGTGACCTTCATAGGGATGTAATAAAAGAGACTACACATAATCAGGTGCAAAAAAACCCCATTTACTTAACATAAAACTAATAACTCTGAAATACAAACATTTCAAAACTCCCGCCAAATAGTCCACAGTTTGACTCTGTGAAAAAACTCTACAAAGAAACAAACTTTAATAATTTTAAGGTACCTTAAAATTAACACATATTCAATCAGAATTAGATCCTGAAGTTTCCCCAGAAAAATTACACTTGCAGAGCAAAGAGCATAAAACAAGCTAAATTAACAACCTTATTGAGTGTGACGTGTTCACATACAATGAGCTTCAGAGATTAACACAGTTATATCTGTCCTCCTGAAGCTCTGCAATCCAACTGTGGTATGAGGTTTCACAGAGCTGATAGAGACAGGAGACTACCTGGAGGGAGGGGATTTCCCCACAATCTGGTGAGGAAGGAGAAATTAAAGTAAAAGAGATGTGCCTGTCAGGCCTATTGTATGTGACGGAGGGTTAAATTTATGTATAAATACACAGAGGCCCACTGATGGCACACGGCCCCCCCTTCGGTATACAGAGGCCCCCTGCCTCCGCGTTGATCTCACCCACCGATGTCCACAGGCACCCAGAGTCCTCCGTCCACTCTCCTCGCTGTATGCCGGCGGGTTCTACTTGTGACCACCGGGCGCAGTGATGACGTCATCCCTGCTGCGCCGCTCTCAGCAAACCCGGCATACAGCGAGGAGAGTGGACTGAGAAGGCAACAGTCTTAATACACCCTGCCGGGTGTCTGGGACCTTCGGGATCCTTCCGCCGCCTGCTGCCATGGTCCCCAGTCGCAGGGTATCTTTCCCTTTCTGGGCTCCTCCGCTACCAACTCTTGGGGGCCAGTCAGGATCAACACTTCTTCCATTCGCACTATTCAGCCTGGCGTCCTGCTCTTCCGTCCGGATGTCTCGTAATCGCTGCCGCACTCCATTCTGTTTCATGTCTCACCTTCTTTGGGTGTTCTCTTCAGCTCCCGCCATATCATCATTGGGCACTACAGTTTGGGGTGGAAGTTCTTCTTTTAGATGGATGGCTGGCTCCCCTGGAGTTAAGAGGAGCCAGGGCGGACCTTTCTTTTTTCGCTCTGGTCTTGGCACACCTCCTTCTCTGCACATGGCCTCAGGCTCCTATGGCCGCCATTAAGATTTAACAGAACAGTCAAAATTTCACATTTTAGGCACACAGAGACCGGTTCTGTTGGACCAGGTCCATCCTGTTCGTTCTGGAGCCCACTGGGACGGGGTACTCGGTACCGGACCTGGGTATCGCGGGGTATCACGGCGGTCTTGGTCTGGACCGTGTCCTGAGCCCACAAGTATAGGTTGGGGGTTATTTACAGGGGATAAAGTCATGACACCACCCACGGGTTGTGGTCAATGGTGACCACCGCTGCTGCTTACTTCTGACAAGAGAATGGATGGGACTGCAGCCGGATGGATGAGCCTGCCGTGAGTCGAGCTGCTCCTAACAGGGTAGAATGATGGTTAAGGTGCAAGAAGGAGACTCACGAGTTCAAAGCAGGGTTACTGGGTCTTTACTTCCAGCTCAGTTTGTTTACAAAGTTGTTTCAGCTTCTCACAGGTTGACTCAGTACTTTTACCGTTCAGTTAGCTCTGCTGCAATCCAGGATCCTGCCTTGAGACCCTTCTCCTGCTTTGTACCGTTCAGGCCCTTTTAACTCATCTTGTCCCCCTGTGCTGTATGGTAGGTTGCTCGGGCTCACTATGGCTTCACCCTATGTGTGGGTATCTAAGCTCTGGAGCCCTATGTGCCACAGTACCTCCTTCACTAGTGTTAGGATCACTGACGTGGAGTCAGAGTTCCCCGCCGGAATGTCTCATCTCATCTACTAATGTGGCCAAATGGCCCAGTGTCCAAAGGCACTTAATGTTGCAAAATGCAACTGCTGATGTGCAACAAGTGCTTATTAAATTGTCTTTCTTACCATATTTTTTTTACATGTTTCCAACATCAGCAATGACGAATATGGACTTCGTTGAGTTCAGAAGGTCAAACACATCTGGCTCAAACATCACACACACATACCTTACAATGTCATGTTTATGAGAAATACATACAACATCTGCCATACACATGGTTTGGTTAGTGCAATGTGTGTGTTTGTGCAATTTTTGGTGTCACTTGGCATTGTGTAGGCCTTTATTTTGTTGTTTGACACCTTTTCCAACATGCATAATCATCGTCCATGCCTAAACATTCGAAACACATTGCTAAATGAGAGACAAATTGTGCAACGTTACCTTTATTGTGTTTAACTTTTGTCTTGATCAGCAACAAAAACATAAACCCCAAAGGTTTAGCAGATCCCTTGCAGGGCTACTAATCATCACATTCCCTGGATTTTGGGATGCAGTGGTGGTGTCAAGAGTGTGGCTTGGTCCACTTGCCTGATTCACACACACTGTGGGTCTGCCTTGGCCTTGTGCAGCCTGAAAGACTTGCTCCTGGGGACTGCACACCACTATAGGTTGACTGGCAGTGGCTAAGCTACTGGATGTGTGGTATGGCATACCTGGTTCACTTCTGTGCCGGAATGAGGCAGCCCACATTTGGCGTGTTGACTGAGTTGCTGGCCCATATGGGCTGGCTTCTTGGTGCTGCAATCCCACTGCTTGCAGTCAAACATGCTGGCCTTGGGTTTTAGTCCTTCACCGGTCCACATGGCTCTGTGTAGCTTGTGGCATCCACTGGGCGCTTGTGCTGTAGGTGCGATCAGGATGCTGTATGCAGTGAAAAGGATCCTGGCTTCTGAGGTGGTGTTGACCATAAGATGCTGGTGGGAACACATCTTGTTGGGCTGACGAAAGATAGGTTGAAGCGTGTCTCTGGCCCATGTGACTGGCTACCCGTAGCTGATGTGAAGATACAGGTGCCTGGTAGGGAGCCTGCCAGGCACCCATGTGTGGGCTGTGATGTTGGGCAGACATACTGATGCCTGAATGGCGGGGTGGCTGATGTAGATGCCATACGTCATGTCGAGCTCCTTCAGGAAATGGGCTGTCTGAAGGGTGTTGGGTGGCTCTCGACTCATATTGTCTCTGCAGATTTGTCCCCATCTGTCTGGCTCGACGCACTACCTCCTGGCAGCCCCGCATGATGTATTCCTGCTGATCGCTGCTCATCTGCTCCATTTCCCTGAAAACAGTACTAAAGTACTGATTTGGACAAATGTTGACACTTAACATCAACCTGAACGATCTGAGGATGACACGTTGAAAGCCCTCAGTTATTAGCTGCGACACATGCTTCAACATCTCCTGATGGACCTGGGACATGTGCACAACCTCTGGGAAAAGACTCCTTTCTGTATGCCTGTGGCCAAGACAAGCAGGGCCAGTGTGAGCTTCACTGGCTGCACCTGTGTGAGAAGGTACAGAAAGGGGAACAGATGACCGAGCCTCTTGTGCATGGCTCTGTGGTTGCCAGGAGGGTGTAGCGTGAGCAGCATGGTCCTCCTCAGATGGGGCTGCAGAGGTGGCAACATCGTCACCAGAAACACCTTGAGGGCCAACTTCCGCGGCAGGATGTTGGGCTGATGATGGCGGCTGCAGGGTACTTGCATGTGGAAACACCTTGAGGGCCAACTTCCGCGGCAGGATGTTGGGCTGATGATGGCGGCTGCAGGGTACTTGCATGTGCTCTGTGGATGTAAACAAAATTCATAATTAGTTACAACAACATGTGTCTTCATTTCTTGTTGTGCTACTTCTCTTTCCTCCTTGATCACATTAAATCAGGTTTAGGGAAACAAACCATGAGAGGAATTTGGGTTACTGCCCTACTACAAACACAGCAAGACCTAAGGCCAGATTTCCACACACTTGTGGTTTGCCCACACAAACCTGAGTGAACATGTTATTATTTGTAATAAAGATATGTGGCACAAAACCAAAACCACACCTTAACAATCAACCACCGTAAGAGACATTAGTGGGCACAAACATTTAGGGTGGGTTCACAGCACCGTCTGGTTCACAGCACCGTCTGGTTCACAGTGGACAGGGCTGGATGGCATCACTCAGGGCCAGACACCATCAGCACACCTATTTCCCAGTTGTTGTGGCCAGCCGAACACATCTGCATCTGCTGATGATTGCGGCCAGCACCTCCCGGGGAGCTCCCTGTTGTCGTCATCTGCCATGAGTGAGCTGCTCCATGGTGCAGCATTTACATGATGGCTGGCACACAGCGTCAGCACGTGTTATCCGGCTGATGGATGTTGCTTGGCTGCGATGTGGCCCCATACACCTATTTGTTATGGTGCTACCAAATAGGGCCTGACTGGCAGCATTGCTGACGATCCAGGAGGATGGGGTTTGTCACAACAGACACTAAAAGGCATCAGGCAGCATTTTAGTGTCACGGTGATACCCATAAACACAAACAACAACAATTGGCCAGGACACAAAGCAAATAGCAGATAGCTGCCATCCCCCGACCAGGCGTGCCCATAAAACACTATGGGGCCATAAACTGGTCATGGGATGGGCCCTTTTATACGATCACCATTGGATACAATGAGCCAGTTGTGTGCAGCCAGCGTTAGATAGAAGACAATTCCCACAGTTTACTTTGCAACAACACCATAAAGTCACACTCAAACCCATTAACACACTTACCCGCTTGGAAACATGGTTGGCCGTAAAAAAGCCAACATCGAGGCATATTTATATTCTTCTTGGGGCCCACACCCTTGGCAGCCTGCATCTCACTCTGCACATACTTCCGGCAGCTGTCCCTCAGATTCCTCCATTTCCAGACTATGGTTTCACCTGCAGGAGGACAATCAACATCACTTACAGCAAAAACACAAGTGATGATTGGGCAAGCCCAGGTAAAATCAATCTCACAACAATGTTGAAGCCATATTGTTTGTGTATGTTTGAGTGTAAGTAACTGAAATATACAACCAATTTGAACGTAGCTGTTGCAGTAGACACTCCATCATATGAACAAGCCCCACTTATGATTATTGTGTTGTAAATTGCCTCAACAATATGGTTGTCCAGGTAATATCAGCTAATAGAATAGTGATTACTCACTCCAAGTGTCGTTGATGTTTTGGGGGAAGAATGTAATGTTATAAGGTATCTAAACTACTTTCTAGCAACCACACCCCATCAGAAATGTTGAGTTCTGCCCACATGTTGAGTGTCGAAGGATTTTGGTCTTCAAAAAACATGTGTAATAATTATTGTAGTATTTTTTTGCTTCAGGAGGGTGCAGATTTGATAGCGTTAAGTAACACCTTCTACCTAGCATACTCTTGTTCTCTGTAACTCTTTGTTAGTTTTCAAATTGTTGCCTTCTTCAAATACAGCTACTACACAACAAACGTACTTACGGTGACGATGTTGACCAGCCTCATTGAGTTGGTTCCACCCACGGAGTACACCGACACACACCTCTCATCCCATAGTCACCGTGTAGTGGCCATATTAGCATGAAGGTGGGAACTCTGGTTCCATAACGGAGACCTTGCTTCGACCAACTGAATAAGGAGGTCAGTGTCTAAGCCCTCCTTCTCCATGGCACGGTGAGGCCGTTTCGAAGCCTATGTGAAGTAAAGAAAAATAAGGATGACAAGGGCAACAGCAACACATGCTACACTACACAAGTCAACACACAAGGTCAAATAACATGACAAACACCCACTCAGATGCCATTGCCAACAGAAGCATAGTAAGCCACTACCCAAACTAAACAAAGGTAAAGCAGAAGACAGTCATTCAAACAAAATGCATGTGTTGGAAGCTTTACAGCTGTTTCCTTTGCCAAACTAAGACCCTCATTCTCACACATGGATTAGCAAATGCAACCCTTGTGTGGACACATACAAGTCGTGTGTGGCTTTCAAGGGCTCCCATTGCTCAAAGTAACACACGAGCCAACATGGGACAGACACATGCATCGGCAACACACAACAACATACAGAATTACAGACATGAGGGGAAAGACATTTAGCACAATGTGTGAAGGCCTCGTTGCCTAATTGTCTTTTTTCCAGAATCAGTAGTCATAATGGGGAAGCAAGTGTACACCAACACACATGGCCCATTTAAGTTGCCACTCTCACATAAACACTTGGCCATAGCTCAGGAGTGGATCCCCACCAATACAACATGAGACCACAATGTACGGATCCACTCATATTGTGTAACTTGGCCCATTCGTCTGCACTGAGACACACAAACAGCTAATGTCCATAATGGTTTTGGTCAATAGTTGGGCATGCAACTAAATCTTCAAGGCCAAACATGTGCATGGTGTTTTGCCCAACTGTGCATGGTCCATGCAGCCCGTGCACACACACACATACATGGTGTTTTGCCCAGCTGTGCGTGCTCCCTGCTGCCCGGGCACACACACATGCATGGTGTCTTGCACAGCTGTGCATGCTCCATGCAGCCTGTGCAAACACACATGCATGGTGTCTTGCACAGCTGTGCATACTCCATGCAGCCCGTGCGCACACACACACACACATGCATGCTGCAATCATCTGCACACAACATGTGCTGCACAGTTGCACTCACCTTGATTAGTGCAACGCTGGGCACCTGGGAGCTGCGCTCCTGCTTGCTCATTTGCTGAGGGTAGTAAATGGTGTCTGGAGAGAGGGTGGGTGGGCCTCCAATTGGTGTTGAGCGCAGCCGCAGTGTCCAAAGAGCAAGGTGGGAATCTGTCCGGTTTTTGCACCGGACCGGCGGAATCCGGCGCTCATGCACTACCATGTTATGTCACGCCGGATTGCACCGGATCCGGGACTATCCGGTTAATCCGGCACACAAATGCTGCATGCTCCCATTAGGTGTGTTTTCTTGGGTAGTGCTTCATGTCCAAACGTGGTGGCGATCAATCCGGGATCGTTATATGGAGGACCGGCGAAATTTGGCAAAATATCAACGAAGCGGCTCAGGGGCAGCAGCACCTGTGCTATATCATCACTATGACCAACTGGCCTTCCTGCAGAATTCTGTGGAGGCTCGTGTGTGAATGACATCTGTTATGTTTTTGGTTTAATTTTATTTATTTTGTGTTTGGTGTTGAACTAACAGTTCCCTTTACTTACACAGGACACACTCTAGTATCCCGGCCTCGTTGGCTAATCCAACTCTGAGTCCTGTTGAGGAGCTGCCCTCTGCAGAACTCCCATCAGGTCAATGCCAGGTCACAGAACGAACCCCATTGACATCTGCGGTCCCGATAGGGAGCAGTAGCCGTGTAGTAGCACCTCCTGCTGCTGAGCCAACAACCACCAGGGGCCGAAAAAGGGCAAAGGGAAAACCCGACACCGATGTGCTGCTGATGGAGGAAAACTGGCAGCTGGAGAGGCAAACAGATGAGCTGAAGGCGGCCCAACTAAATCCCGCCAGCAATGAGGCACACATGTTCCTCTTATCCTATGTTCCCCATATCGCCACATTGCCTTTTGAGGGCCAGCATCCTTCGAGGAGGCAATTTCATGATTTAGTCGAGGGGGATTGAGAGCAGGGAGAGGCCCAGGCCAGTCTTGGGTTCGAGCCTACTGTTGTTCCTTAAGCTTCGTGGGGATGGGGATTTTACTTGGGCACACCAAAGTTTGTGGGCATATGTGTGTGTTGTGTGTCAACACTATTTAAAAGATATTTTTTGGGAAACGTGGCCAAGCACTAATGTGCATGTTTGTGTCATTGTTGTATTTGGCCTCCTTGTGTATATAATTAGGCAACACAGTGAGTGTTTATTTGTTTTTACTTTGGCCACAGTAAGGCTACGTTCACACCTTGCTTATTTTGCTGCGTTTTTTTACGCAAACATGACAGTGAAACAAAGTTTGGTGAAGGAGGAAAAAAAAGGGTCATTGATGTCATTTCCTCTACACTGGAGCATGGCTAATCTGGCAGCTGCAATGGCCTTGAGTCAAAGACGCCTCAGCAAGCGAAACAGACATCGGCTGGGGCTCATTATAGTAGCTGAAGTTCTTCGCCGCAGACTGGTATGTCCCATGGATGTGACTATTAGGTGTCTGTGCGGTGTCTCTCATCTCCCCCTGTGCCTCTGTATCCTCCTGTGCATGTATGGCAAGTATTCACCTCAGTTGTTTAATCACTAATGTTATGGAGTTTTTTTTAGGCCCGCAACCGTCCCAAAAGGTTGTGGGTTCATCCAATCCTGGAAGAGCGCGAGGATAAAGGAAGTTTTCAAAACCTGTACCAGGACTTAAGAACGTATGTTTCTGCCATGTTATCCCCAAACAAAATAGTGTGTTAGGCCCCTTTCACATAAGTGGTTTTGTCTGGATACGGCCAAAAAAAGCATATACCGAGGGTCACGCTTAATGGCCGCACTTGCGTCAAGCCCCATGCATTGTCTATGGGGCTTGCGGTAATGTGCGGCAAGTTTGTTTGCGGTACACGTTAGAGATGCGGCCGCTAAAAAAAAAACACGGTCAGCAGCGATTTTTTTTTTTTGTGGCTGCAACTGTCGGAACCGCACTGGCCGCACCTGCCGCACACTTACCGCAAGCCCCATGGACAATGCATGGGACTTGCCACAATTGTGCAGCAAGTACAGATGTTAGGTGAAAAATGCGGCAGGTGCTTTATATGCAAGCCCCTATCTTCCCCTTGTAGCCCTCAATATGGTATCCCCATAATCTCCATCTTGGTAATGGCCACTTTACATGTCCCAACGTCGGTCCAATATTGGATCCAACGCCGCGGGAGCGCGCTTTTTCTGGGCAGAATTCCAAGATCGCATAGGAGATGTTTCACAGTGCGATATCGGCAGGCAACGCCACTACGATGTGTATGCCCCCTTGTACTAACGACCTAGGAAGGACCATTTAACATGGGAGAGAATAGAGGACGTTGTACTCCACATCGTAGTTGGGCTTTCACACTGCACGATCCGGCCACATCGTCCATCCAATATTGGGCCATTGGAGAGCAGGCTAATTTGATCCCCGATATCGGTTTCGCATCATTCGTGCATCGTATTGGACATTTAAACCATACAACGCAAGAACGATATCGGGGCCAACGCACGAATGATATTGGGGCTAACGCACGAACAACATGACTTTTGGTCGGAGTTGGAAAATTTTTATATTTCTGAAACTTTTTTTACTTACTAAATGCTATTTTCAAAAATGCTATAAAAAAACATTTAATCTACATAAATTGTTAACATGTAAAAGTTTACAAGAAAAATCAAACCAAAGTGCAAAGCAAAAAAGTTGTGCGACCATTTTAAACCCACATGGATGTCCAACTCCACTCATCAATGGCCGCCAAGAGGGTATCTTCCAGCTCTCATTAGTATTGCCCAAGGCCCTATTCTCGTCACCACTGACGGTGAGTCATTCGGGAATTGGGCAACACTAATCAGAGCCGGAAACATGCCCTCTTGGCGGCAACTGAGGAGTGGACTTGAACATCATGGCATTGTAACACCATACAAACTGTCTTTAAAGGCAAGACTTACCTAATTGTCATGTAATACGTTTTGGGTGAAGGAGTAGTAGCTCCAGTCTGGAAAGTGATCTCCAGACTGCGCTGATACTCTGGAACCATGTGCACCAGCAGTAGGTACAGTGCAACTCGCTGGCTCAGGCTGCCACAACTCCTCTAACGAGGACACAACTTTTGGCAAGGAGGGCTTGCGGTTGGGGTGTTCGGCATAATATGTCACCACCATCGATAGAAACCACATGCAGGAGTCTCTGACGTCAGGGGTTAAGTTCCTTACACGTCCGGCTAGCGGGCTCCCAAAGGTGCTGTGTACTCATCATCTTCTTGCTGGTGGTGGATCAAGGCCATAGCCCGTGCCAGAGCCACCCTTTTCTCCTCCGCTGCCACATTTTTACTTTTTTTAGTCCGTTTTGTGGGTGGTGGTGACAGAGGGCTAAGAGAATGGACCACAACAGCTCTATCAGCACTACGGTCTTCAGCGTCAGGCAGGTTTTCGGTGGGCAGACTAGAGAGGTCGCTCTCACTAATCGGTGATTGACACTCTCTTGTCATTGTCACTGAGGTGGACTTGCATTCTGGCATTGGGGGTGTAGTGGTCAGCACAACACTGGGAATAGCCAGTGGCTCCGTTGCTGTTCCAGTCACCGCAGCAATAGAGGAAGAGGATGGCATCGTTTCAAGTGGTCGTACATTCCCAATGGTTCTGTAAAACATCAAAACAATTATGTTAGTCTTTTGTTATAACGGTTTAAATTAGAAGTTACAAACTTTATTGATACTTACGGATGGTAATGCCGACTTCCATTCAAAAATTGTAGCTCATGCTCATATTTCGTAACATTCCCATAGGCCGCAGAGCCGCTTGGCGCATCCTGTTTGGCCCGCATGTATCGGTCCTTCACCGACCTCCACCGTTTCTTCAAAGATTTTTCTAAAATGGGAAAAATCAAATACATTAGCATACAATTCTAGTACATACAGACAACAAATTAAAATAAACACCTCAAAACCAAAAACCATTTACCGATATCAGACTGCAACTCCTTTGTATAGGATTCATACTGGGGGTAGAGGATCAGGAATACTTTATTCCAGGACGCAGCCTTGACCGTCTTATTGGCGAAGTCCCCTTATCCCATAGAGCTGGAAAATTTTGAACCTTAAAAAAAAACAACACAGAAACAATTACGTTACTGATTTATCCACACCGGGGAACCGGAAAAATAAAAACTAAAAACAAGGGACATAAATTACACGCAGATTACCCATACACACACACGAGGGCGAATTATGTCATTTGTCCACCCACACCTATTACTCTCTGTGCACCTTACTACTACATCCCTAATCCTACCTGTGTCAACCAAAAATGGAAGATTATGCACTTGTGTCCTGAAAGGAGTATCTGCTATCCTCGAGGCAATCCACTTTTCTTCCCCAATTTTACATACAGAGGTTAACATTGTGAGAACCAATGGGGAGAGTTTTGTCAATGTATTTACATATATATATTGCTTGATTACTTCTGTATCTATCTCCCAACAATATTACTTAACAAGTTTGTTGACACAGAGATGCTTACGGATGTGATATCAAGGTGCATGGACAGGTACGCAAACTTTAGGGGGTAAACAGTAGCTGATAGGTAAAACTTAAAAATGGAACCGGACGCCTTATCCTAGACTCCTGACCAATCACTAGCTGTCCCTACACCTTCCTAGCTGCTCCCTAACCATCCCTCTTTGCTGTAAATCAGCCCTATAATGATGTTGAAAAATTACTTGTAGCCTTAGATCCAGATCCAACTGTGCCCTCTGAATTAGGCCTGTGTCCACCGGCGCCAGCAGGGGCTGGACCTGCAGGACTAACATGGGCGCCTCCCTGTTACTTACTGCTAGCAGGGGGTTCAACAGCTCTGCAGCCTCTAAGGTAGGGACCTGTTGGGACAATGGAAGGGTTAAAAGTTCAGCCGCAAGGCCTGTCTGGGCAGTTATTACCCCCATAGCGTCCCCTTGAACTAAGGCTAACAACCCCTCAGCCCTACCACACTTGACCCAGGTAAAGGGGGTCCTGCACTAAGTGTGCCTCCCATGTCCGGCCGGATGTGCTGTGCCTCCGCTCCCTCAAATAACCCCAAGATGATGGGGGTCGTGAATAGGGGGCCCACAGACCCAGGCAGCATGCAGCCCGAAGAGTGGGGGACAGCAGGCACCTGTGGATCCGGGGTGCTGGAGTGAGGCCGCTTCTGATGGTGAGCGGGACTCAGGAGGCGGAACCCTGCTCTGAGTGCGCGCAGAGGCTCTGCGCACGCTCCGAGTCTGCTTGACGTCGGGACTCAGGCACTGAGGCAGGCGGAAAAGCCTAGAAGACCTGCGCCCGCCCAGCGGCACGGCCGCATCGCTCGCAGAGGAGCCGCTGGATTCACCTAGAAAGTCATCGATCCATGAAGCTCCCTGAGGGGCAATCCTCTCCCTCACCGCAGATGACAGTGGGTCCATCCTGATCCGGCAGCCGATCGCCTGCTCCGGGTTCCAGATGTGGGGAGAGGTATAACAGGCCGGTCCAGCGGCCATCTTACACCACGTTCAGGTTCTTCACAGAAAATGGGAGGTAAAAGAGCAGGAATTGGGAGCCGGGGGAGCCATAGGAGGTGTTGCTTTTCGGCCACCTATTAACCCTTTCCGGGCTTGCAAGACAGGGGGAAGCGGAACAGCCGCAGTGCCCCACATTCCATGGTATCCATATGCATCATCAGGGCACATGATCTCGTCTGGCCAATAAAGTTCCGTTCAATAAAGGACATTTCCGATCGCTTATGCGCATGCTCTGGCGTCCTCACATTATAGGATGAAGCGCACATCAATCAACGTCCCTTGTACACTCTGATTGGTTGCGCAACAACTCTTACGCCGGCAGCATAAGCAGCACATCCGCTCCATTATTTCAACTGGCCATCATGCCATTACTTATGCAAATGGCTTAACTATACCTGCTCATCACGGTATAAAAGCGGTTAGCTGGGCAACAAAGGTCACAGAAACTCAGACATAAATTGCAGCCACTAATCATATTTTAACATAATTGGCGCTATCATATGAGTCGTATTAATATTAACATTTCCCTTGTTATTTGAGACTATGATCCCCTCCATCACGGCCACATATTATGACCATATAGCTCACATAATACTCATATATATAATAATGCAGCTGCATTTTATCATAAGGATAAAGCAATTTTATTTAAATCGTATTAACATATTGTCAACTCCATGTTGTCTATTACAGAATGTGACCTCCTATATCCTACTGTAAATGTCTACTGTGCTATTTCCCCAAACAAGGTATAACTAAGAAACACCCGACTTCACCATCATATATTTATCCAGACTGTTGTATAGTATTATGACAAATCATTGGACATGGATGCAGAGGGAGCAACCCACGTATCCTCCATATATCCATATTAATATACAATTACTCTAAACTAAATGAAGGGGACACTCATCTCTCTTAAGTAGCTCCTCCCAGATATTGAGTATCAAATAGTAAAGTTATGGTACATCGTAGAGCAACCCGCAATTGTATCTAAACTATGGTGGGACTCTCCAATGCATCCATGTCCATACAGCCAAAATTACACCCAGGGCCGGTTTTAGACCAAGTGGGGCCCCAAACTATGAAATCAAAATAGTACCCATACAGTTGTGTTAAATCAACCCAATTAAAACAAATCTAAACCATGTGAATATACACTATATGTTTTATTAAATAACTAGAAACAAAAAATGCTTTGCATGCAAAAAAGTTTCTGTCACATACAGTCCATGCAATGCTCTCAGGCAAGATCTTTTAAAAGTAAACGTGATAGTTAGTTGTTCACTAGAAACAATCACATGTGTATGATCTTTTACTGTACAACCTGTAACCCAAGGAATCATGAATGAAAATCAGTAAAGTGCTGGTAAAAACCCGTCAAATCTTGAAAGTTATAAGTACAATCACAATGCTAGTCTCACAGCTTGTTAAATACATATAGTAGAAAAAATTAAATAACTTACAGTACATGCTCTAAAGGAGTATTCCACCTTTTACTATAGTTGTATATCAAGAAAACACCAAATGGAACTCCAGTAGCCGGCATATAAAATATGCTGCATGTAATGTTATATATATATATAACTGGAAAGCAAAAATAAAGCAAAAAAATTATAAAAAAAGAGCATATTTATGATGAATGCAGAGACACTATGAAGGATGTATAAAGAATACATACATTACATATTGTACATACTAGCACAGTGCATAACAAGTAAGCAAGCAACACCCACCCATGCACAATGCAAATGGATGTAACAGCAAACAAAATAATGAAGTATATAGAACAACATAATAATATACATGTAAAGTGCAACTCCATACGCATAGCACACATCCACAAGTAACACCACAAATGTCCATGCTGTGCTCCAGAACTCATGTGAGCTTCGTAGTGCAGCGCAGGGGAGCCGCGGCCATCTTGGGCTTTCACTGCTGAAATTAGGGAGAGAACACACTGGTGAAATTCTCACCCGAAGTCCAACTGATTCTGGAATTTTGTCCAGATGATCACTCAGGCGGGACCAACATCTATCAGACATTTTTGGTATATCTTGTGGATATTGCTGAATTGTGCAATATAGAAATATTGGAATACCCTTTTAATATAAATAAGAATTAAAACTGGAAAAAAATATAAAATGTTTAAGGCCAAAGAACAATGTAGTAAAGACCAACAAGAGAATTTTGCTTTATATCACAGCTAGAGCAATGCATTCTACAAGCAAACCTTCCTGGCTTTTGCAGCGGCAAAGTCTTCAATCACTTTTGTGAAGTCCAGACTTTTGCAAATATCCCTCTCAATTGCAATCTCCGCTGGTCCATTTAAGCGATCTTGTGACATTGATGATCTTAAATAATTTTTGATTAATTTCAAATGGAGAGAAACGTCTCTCTCCTGAAGCTACTGTTACGGGAACACTCAAAAGGATGCGCAATGCGGACCCCCAGCCCACATAAAGGACGCAGAGATCCCGCACATAAACTCGGGCCCGGGGCTGGTTGCTTAACTCACCCAGCCCAGTCCACGGTCGGACGGCGAGTCTCGTCTCTGATGCAGGCAGCCACGAACGTCAATGGACAGAGCGGAGGCTGCAGCCGGCGCAGTGCCCAGGCCCCAGGGAGTGTCAAGATGGACGCTGGTGGTGCCTGTAGGTTGTAGCAAAGTCACATAAGCTCGGAAACCCCGCGGGACTTCCTGAGCTGATGTGATTGGCTCTGGGACGGTCACGGGCGGCTCAACAAGCTGCCGAGGTTGAAAAAAAAAAAAGATCCTGTGCTCAGACTCCAGGACTCTGGGGGCCCCCCCTCATGCTCCTTCAGCGGGGGGCCCCGGGGCACGCTGCAAGCTCCGCCTATAATCCGGCCCTGGGGGCCCTCTGAAACTTGGGGGCCCTGGGCAAATGCCCAGGCTGCCCCCCCCTAACGCCGTCCCTGATTACGCCATTATATCGTAACTTTATAACAACTCTCCATTTACCATACATTAGGGATATATACGTCAGTGCAACATACATGTGGTTACCCTCAATGGGAAACAAAAATAGAGGCAACTCGCCCAATTCTAGATCCAGGAGATCAAATGATGTCTTAATCTGGGGTAAAATTAAAATCAATTATTAAAACCAAATCAGGGAGAGGAACAGGGGGAACCAAGCTTGTCATGCACTTGATCGGCCCGACTTTGCGCATGCACGATGCGCTTATTGAAGCCGGGCTGATCACGTGATCGGCCCCATAATGCACCGGGCCGGAAGTGACAAGCTTCCAGAGGGTGGGGGATTCCAAATAGAGGGACAGAGAGGAAGAAACAATAATGCCGCCAAGGGGGGGTGTGCACAGCCGCATGGAGGAGTGCTACATGGAGCCTGGCACCGCCTTCTCAGTCCCCTTACTCACGGACTTATGTAAGTTAGAATTCGTTTTTCTAATCTTTTATAGGGCCATTTTAGCATAGATGGGGAGCATCTAGGAAGGTGTAGGGACAGGCAGTGATAGTGTAGGGCCTTAATTCCAGGTGACAGGTTCCCTTTAAAGTTACAAATATTTTTCTGAACGCCCCTTACCTCTGCAATAGTTTTTGAAAGAGCAGCTCCTTCTAGAGTACTGTCCTTCATTACTTGTCTAATGGTGGGTTTACACACACCAATCATTGTATCCAATCTCTGAACCAATCTCTGGTTGCAGTGAAATCATGGACACATAGTTCCATTTTGTGGCTGTGTACAACATGGAGCAATCTGTCCATGATTTCACTGCAACCAGAGATTGGTTCAGAGATTGGATACAATGATTGGTGTGTGTAAACCCACCATAAGAGCATCATCTATCTTCGAAATCTGGTTGCGGACAGCCTTGACCGCATCTACACGGCTTTCCCATCTGGAAGTACTTAATGGTTTCAATGATGTGAAGGACCAAGATTATGTCTAAGGATGGCCCATCGATGAGTAGAGGCAGAGAAAAACACATAAAGGCTTCGAATTATGTTACAAAACTCAACTGCTTCAACACAAGCAGATGCTGCATCACTAACAACCAGGTTTAAAGTGTGGGAGTTGCAAGGAACATAAAAGGCCCTGTAGGTTTATTTGTCGCACACAAGCTTGTAAGGGTACTTTCACATCAGCGGTTTTTGCCGTTCGCGGCAGATGCGGTGAAAAAAACGCATCTGCCGCGATTACCGCATAACCGCTGCACTTGCGGCACAGTTGCGGCAAGCCCCATGCAATGTCTATGGGGCTTGTGGCAGAAACCGCAACTGCCGCAAGTGCCGAAACCGCACCTGCCGCATTCTTGCGGCAAGCCCCATGCAATGTCTATGGGGCTTGCAGTAACTGTGCCGCAAGTGCAGCGGTTATGCAGTAATCGCGGCAGATGCGGGTTTTTCACTGCATCTGCCGCGATCGGCATAAACCGCTGATGTTACAGCAGCCTAAGCCATTGATTTTTCCTTTCATGTTTGAGCCATTGTCGTAACCTTGCCCTCGCATGTCATTTATATCAATGTCATTTTCTTGAAGACACTGTAAAAGTACTTTTGTCATGCCAGCTCCTGACGAATCTATCATCTATTTCAAGGAAACCTAAAAGGTACCGTCACACGCGGCAATTTTGCAAGCAAGTTCACTGGCAATTTGCTGGTTGCAGTGAAATCATGGATACATGGTTCTATTTCTACACGGCAACAAGATAGAACCATGTATCCATGAATTCACTGCAACCAGCAAATTGCCAGTGAAATTGCTTGCAAAATTGCCGCGTGTGACGGTACCTTAAAAGTGTTCCTTTATTTCTACCTCAGGGTTTTCATTTGCATAGCTTTCCTTCACTGTAACAAAACGTAACATCAAAGTCATTTGCTCTTTATGACTTATATCAGGGGTGCAGTCCAGAATTACAGAATAGGATTTAGCTGCAGATAATTGTGCTTAATTTGTTCAGCTATTAACTGAATGATCTCATTGTGAGTGCCGCTTCCGGGATAGTCACTGTGAATAGTATTGTTGGTTATTCGCTTGAGGTGTTTTTCAAGTACAGAGTCAAACCTTGCTATTACTTCCACAAATTTGAGAAAGTTCCCATTGTTTCTCTCATAAAGCTTTTGTAAACTCCCACGAAATGCAATGTTTTGAACTGCCATTGTTCTGATCAGGACCATCAACCTTATTAACACATTTTGCTAATGCTGTGTTTCAGATGCAATAAGTTTTTGGTTTGTATCCTTAACTGTTATGGTACCTTTACACACCGCCACAGAGGGTAGCAACCGTTAGCAACAGGTGAAAACGCGCACGTGCGTTGCCTAACGGTTGCCGATGCCGCATATACACGCCGCCACAAAGTGCTCCACAGAAGGTATCTGCGTTCCCCGGAAGTGCCGGAGCTCCTGCGGCTTACTGCCTGTTGAATACCTTCCCTGGTTTACATGCCGCTACCACACACGAATATGGGCATACATATTTCGCGCCTCAAGTACATAGGCGTGACAAAGTTGTGCATTACGTGACGCTCGTACGGTGATTGATCAACGCAATAGCATCATGTTTGGCCAGCCTGCGCAGGGAGGCTGGCTAATACATGACGCCATTGCAATTGTGGACTGTGAATGGATAACTCATTAAATATTAACTAAGTAATATGAATGACTGGCATCAACCTCTAAGTGTAGGTGCAAGCAGAAAAATTACATTAATTATAAGGGAGTTATCTGCTGCGACACTAAACACTACGACTGAGCGCCCTCCCTATCCCCCTTCCCCGCCCTGTGACCAGCTGAGGTCTCCATTTTGTCTGAGTCCAACACATACTTTTCTTGTTTTTAATCAGAATAGAGGCATATAAACCCAGTATCTCACATACCACCATTAGTCATAGCGTTAGGACCCGGAAAAACGGAAGCACCTTGTCGCTGGTTTCTGGGCACTCCGCAGTAGTTACTGTTGAAGCTAAGTCTTCCATTTTACATTGAATCTAGAGCAGTGATTGCTATACCCCTATTCACATTGTGTCTGTATTAGCTGTGCAGTTTAGCTACTGGTGACACTCATTAAAGTGTTCATAGTACACAGTACGTAGTGTTTAGTGTCGCAGCAGATAACTCCCTTATAACTCATTAAATATGGCGCCCTGTGAAGGGTCAACCAATCGTAACGCAGGAGCCTTCACCAATGATCGTTGATGGGGCGTGGAATCCATGACGCCGTGGCACGCCCCAGGGATTTCGTAGGCCACGCAAATACCATGCCTGTGCCCCGATTACACGCCGCCATCATAGGGATTGTGCCTTCCTGTTTTTGAGCACGGCTCAGACACAGGTATCTGAAGACACAGGAGGGAAAATCCTGAATTACACGCCGCCATTTCGTGGTGTTTTCATGGCAACAGGCACAATTGTGTCCGACGCCTGGCAGTTTCTACCTTCCTGTGGCGGCGTGTAAAGGTACCATTATGTTTAGCCTCAGCCTAGTTTCCAGATCCTTCCACTGGAGGAAAGCCCTCTCATGGTAGTCTAACTTTTCATGACTAGCCATACTTCTTTGCTCTACTGGAATGAGTGATTGGAAAATCTTCAAAGAACTGATATAACACATGATTTAGGTGGAAACAGTTTGCAGCAAAAGCAACATACTGAGTTGTTGGTTGATGAATACATCAGCCATTGCCTTACTAATAGCTCACCATTAGGCAGTTCTCTGGAATAATGTCTATGGTGAAATCTTCTATTGGATTTGTCTTTCGGAAATCTAAATGGCATAAAATTGCTATGGACCGTTCCAAACAAGGAATTCTCTCAACTCTCAACTTGTTATTTATATTTGGCCACAAACCAGGATCTAATAGAAGTGAGTTGTTGAATTCTTCAGAAGGTGTGCGGCCCTCTGTTACCTCGTTATCACTTGTGTATTCTTCTACAACCATTTCTGATGTTGTTACAGTAACTGTCGTCTCTGTAACTTCCACATTCATTTGTTCTGTAGATGGCGTAACAAGTCATTCGCCACTTAATCCTGTGATGTGCTCTTCAGGTGAACATAGAACCTGCAAAGATGGTGAAGTGGGTCTTGACGATATTTCGATTGGTATTTGTTGACTGCTGGAAGGAATACTTGTAGTTGCTGCATCAGGGCCAGTGGTTTCACGTTCCCTTTGGTCTACAGACGGTTCTTGTGTTTTTGATGAAAAGAACTTCAGAATCGCTCCGTCTGTTTTGAATGGGCAGTCTCTCTGCTTCCCAGACTCTCTGTCTCCCTGCCTCTCTGCCTCCCTGCCTCCCTGTCTCTCTGCCTCCCTGCCTCTCTGCCTCCCTGTCTCTCTGCCTCCCTGCCTCCCTGCCTCTCTGCCTCCCTGTCTCTCTGCCTCCCTGCCTCTCTGCCTCCCTGCCTCCCTGTCTCTCTGCCTCCCTGTCTCTCTGCCTCCCTGCCTCTCTGCCTCCCAGCCTCTCTGCCTCCCAGCCTCTCTGCCTCCCTGCCTCTCTGCCTCCCTGTCTCTCTGCCTCCCTGTCTCTCTGCCTCCCTGTCTCTCTGCCTCCCTGCCTCTCTGCCTCCCTGTCTCTCTGCCTCCCTGCCTCCCTGCCTCTCAGCCTCTCTGCCTCCCTGTCTCTCTGCCTCCCTGCCTCTCTGCCTCCCAGCCTCTCTGCCTCCCAGCCTCTCTGCCTCCCTGCCTCTCAGCCTCTCTGCCTCCCTGTCTCTCTGCCTCCCTGTCTCTCTGCCTCCCTGCCTCTCTGCCTCCCTGCCTCTCTGCCTCCCAGCCTCTCTGCCTCCCAGCCTCTCTGCCTCCCTGCCTCTCAGCCTCTCTGCCTCCCTGTCTCTCTGCCTCCCTGTCTCTCTGTCTCTCTGCCTCCCTGTCTCTCTGCCTCCCTGCCTCTCTGCCTCCCTGTCTCTCTGCCTCCCTGCCTCCCTGCCTCTCAGCCTCTCTGCCTCCCTGTCTCTCTGCCTCCCTGCCTCTCTGCCTCCCAGCCTCTCTGCCTCCCAGCCTCTCTGCCTCCCTGCCTCTCAGCCTCTCTGCCTCCCTGTCTCTCTGCCTCCCTGTCTCTCTGCCTCCCTGCCTCTCTGCCTCCCTGTCTCTCTGCCTCCCTGCCTCTCTGCCTCCCAGCCTCTCTGCCTCCCAGCTTCCCTGCCTCCCTGCCTCTCAGCCTCTCTGCCTCCCTGGCTTTCCTCATTTCCTTGTATGCTGCTCCAGAAAGTCTTTTCCGTCCATCAGACATTATTGAATTGATATCAGCTGTACTCATGTGCTTTGCAGATTATGTAAGTGATTATGGTACCATAATATCAGCTGATCACAGGTGGTGTCCCGTCTGACTGGAGTCTTTCACTTTTCTTGTCTTTTCCCTCTGGTTTAGACCGCGATGATGACTTCTCATGGCCACATCTTGTCTCTGCAGAATTTGACATACAGACAATTTTTTCTTAATGATTTTACAGATTCTTCCCTATGTTATCCAAACCTCTACACAATTGACGAGGCCAGGGCTAGGGGTGGGGGGTACTCGGTCACCGGGTCTGCGGAATGGGGAGTCACGGGTGGACGGGATCCCGGTGCCGTGCCCTGGGGATCATTTGAAGGGGGATGAAGGAATTATTTACAGAGGAACATGACGCCACCTGTAGTGTCCGGTAAGATGATGGATGGGGCAGCAAAGTGTGGTACAGCTCCCCACAGGTGGAGCTTTACCTCTGGGCAGCAATAAAGGAAGATGGTGAGGAAGGGCGGTGATGAGGTCTTTTCTGGCACAATGGTGAGTTATAGCTGTTAAACAGGCACACAGACACTCAGGGATGATTGTTCCGGTACCTTATTACTGGTAGTCACATAACAGGTACAATCCAGAGTAATAACCAGGTCCCTGGTGCAATTTAGGACTAACACCTTGGAAGGATATGAGGCCTCCTTTATCTCTGTGCTCTGCATTGAGGGATGAGTCCTGCCTGAGTCTGAACCCTCCACTTCTTTATTATCTTTAAACTAACAGTGAGGTCCTTCTGTGGGGTCCCGGTTCCTCCTGTGGCCCCTGGTCCTATGTTTGGTTAGTTTAATGTCTCTTTTCCTCTATCCTTAGGGTTAAACTCCTTCTGAGTTAGCTGGGCTTTCTACTGCAGCTCTGCAGGCCCACAGCATCGGACTCCAGTGTCCGGTTGTGCTAAAGGGGTAAATCTTTAATCCCCTGTCCTTGTTCCCTATCTCCTCTACTTGCCTCCGGCTCCTTACCTGGGGTCTGAACAGCCAACAATCGTCCCCTTGGTCCTGGCCTAAATCTCTCACCAGAGACCAGCAGCTCAGCCTCCTCCTTTCTCCTCTCCTCAGACGAACTAACTGCCAACAACTGTCTCCTGGGACTAACTGTCTCCTCCTCTCAGGCCTGGATCTTCTTAAAGGGGAACTGACTTAAAGCTCCCCCTTCAGGTCTGGAGTGGTAGGTGGTGTGTGCTGAACAAACCAAGGTGTCAGTCCTTCCTTGCATCAGTGTAACCTGTGGCAATCCCCTGCAGGGGTCCCACACAATCGTCCCATCCATAGTGCCCCTTATTGTAATAATACCACCAATAATGGCCCAAACAATAATAGTTTTACTCTTTTCTGTCCCCTCTAGGCCACACACAATAAGTACTGCTTAGACCCTCACATAGTATAAGTGCCCCCACTTAGCAATAATGCATACTTTATGCCCCTACTCAGTGAATGGGGACAAAAGCTGCATTATTACTAATTGTGCCTCTTTCTTCCCCCTTTTCCATACACACACTATGAATAGCCTTTGTTGACAGTGGTAACACAGCATATGCATGTCTGTGAAATATTCAGGGAAGCTTGCCAAAGGCAAGGACTGTAAGACACTGCACAAGGGGAAATGACTGTCACAAACCCCAAAGCGATTAAGGCACCTCTTTGCTATTCTTCTACCAACCTACTACACAGCCCCCAGTATACAGCAGGAAGCCGCATACAGCCCCCAGTATACAGCAGGAGGCCGCACACAGCCCCCAGTATACAGCA
The DNA here is from genome assembly GCA_033576535.1 of Allobates femoralis. Lineage (NCBI taxonomy): Eukaryota > Metazoa > Chordata > Amphibia > Anura > Aromobatidae > Allobates > Allobates femoralis. Next base: position 871,542,861 of record JARQOC010000003.1, on the reverse strand, counting down.
GGAGGCTGCACACAACCCCCAGTATACAGCAGGAGGCTGCACACAACCCCCAGTATACAGCAGGAGGCTGCACACAACCCCCAGTATACAGCAGGAGGCCGCACACAGCCCCCAGTATACAGCAGGAGGCCGCACACAGCCCCCAGTATACAGCAGGAGGCCGCACACAGCCCCCAGTATACAGCAGGAGGCCGCACACAGCCCCCAGTATACAGCAGGAGGCTGCACACAACCCCCAGTATACAGCAGGAGGCTGCACACAACCCCCAGTATACAGCAGGAGGCTGCACACAACCCCCAGTATACAGCAGGAGGCCGCACACAGCCCCCAGTATACAGCAGGAGGCTGCACACAACCCCCAGTATACAGCAGGAGGCTGCACACAACCCCTGTATACAGCAGGAGGCTGCACACAACCCCTGTATACAGCAGGAGGCTGCACACAACCCCTGTATACAGCAGGAGGCTGCACACAACCCCTGTATACAGCAGGAGGCTGCACACAACCCCTGTATACAGCAGGAGGCTGCACACAACCCCTGTATACAGCAGGAGGCTGCACACAACCGACAGTAGTAGAATCGCAACTATGCCCAGTGTAGAACCCATGAAGTAATAGCGCCCCTATGCATATCAACCTTAAATTTAATTAATGAATGACAAACAACACTCCAAATTGTTTTGGGATAAATTAATTTATTTAACTTAACTAAAACATTGGTAGGGTTTCTTTGCCAAGTTTAATTCATATATCCAACTCATCAATGAATATCATCAATAATAAATAACTTCCATTAACTTGAATAAATAATTGAATCCATAAAAATGTATTTAATTTAATTCCTTAAGGATCCACCCAAATTATTGGATGACCCGGCCCAACAGGGACTCTGCTAAACGGCAGAGGCCCCCCCCACAAAGCCACCCGACCAATGTTCAACCATAGTTTGGAAGTCTAAATTCAATATGTCATATCCTACAGCAGAAAGGTGTAAGGCATCTCTGCCATACAAACCCACTTCAAATCCTTCCAACTCGAGATGTCGGAAGCAAAAACCACCAATTTCAGGCAAAAATCTAGATAGATCCCTGTTCACTCTCCTCTTTATCTTCTCCATAAACAGTGACCCGTCTGCTTTCCAGCTGAGACGGGAGACTATCTCGGAAAAACACAAAGAGGCCGAAGGAAAAAGGTGCGATATCCAAGCCAGATCTCGCTTAACCTGTTTCAATAAATCCGATGATCTAAACTTGCCTAAATCATTGCCCAATAAATGTAGAATCAAGAGATCTGGCATAGGGAATTTAAAGCATAAATCTAACAAAACCTGTTTCAGTTGGCACCACCGAAGACCTCTAACTCCATGCCAATAAATTTGTATTGCTGAAGGGTCAAATGATAAATTAGCAGAATAAGTCCTCTGTTGCGCCCGGTGATGCGCCCAATAAACATAGGAATGACCCCCCGATCCAAACGCATTTATGGCCTGTAAAATAAAGAATTAACAAGTGAATAACAAATTTGGGCGAACATAAAGTTTATACCTACTAGATTTCCACCTTCCTATCTTCTTAATATGCTCCTCATCCAAACCGTACTGGGCAGCCTCAGTGGCTGCCCCAATTCTGAACGAATGAGCGGTAACATGTAAAGAGTTTAAATGCAACGAATTTAAACACTTCCTAAGCACAGCAGAAAACTGAAAGACTGTAACGGGAACCCCCGAATTATGAAGAAAAAGATGTGGAAAACCAACGTCTCATGTTATCGACTGGGCAAATGGACAAATCTTGCAACGCATGCAAGATAATTTCAGCACCTTTTCCTTCCAAATCAGTTTTAGATCGCCGAAGGAACATCACCAACTTATCAGATGTGACCAATACATCCGAAAAATAAAATCCAGGTGAACCAAAACGGCTTGCAGCTAACAACTCACTAACTCTCATAGCCGAAAAAAACAAAGTAACAAAAATTGCATTGAATAGGGTGCTTTCAAATTCATCAAAACAAACTAACTTGGAAACCTCACACAATTTCCGTAAAAGTTCAACCGTAACGGGGCGTCTGGAGTCCACAGAAAAACCTTCCTTTTTAAAGCCTTTTAGAAACTGTCTAACAGAAAAAAGAGACGTCAAAGGAGGAATATTATACAATTTCAAGAAAAAGAGAAATACCAGCCACTACTTTAGACAATGCGGGATGAGAGATCCCGTCTTGTACACAAAACGTCAAAAATAGCAATGCACATTCGGATTCGCAGGATACCGGATCAAAACCACGTTCCTTGGAAAAAATCTTCCAACGCTCCCAAGAACGGGAATAATCAGCCCACGTTCGTGGAGCGACAGACTGAGAAATATAACGGGAAGCCAGATTCAGATCACGTCCAAAAGAGATGCTGGAACAAAAATTCTCTTTCCGCATGACATCGGAAAACGGGACAGAAATTCTTCTATGCGCTGAAAAGACAAGAAAACACCAACCTCATCTTCATAAAAAGGCCTATAAGAGACCTTCAGCCAGATATTATGTTGAAGCAACACCAACATCAGAAATCTCAGCACTTTAGAGACCATGGTATTTTTTGATGACATAGTGTTTAAAGCAAAAGAAAAACCTTTAGATGAAGACAATAATAAAATCCGCTTATTGCTCAGGGAATGACCCCATACTGAAAATAACAAGAAGACCGAAAAAATTTCAAGAAGAACCAAAGAAAATTCTTTATCATGAAATGAACCAGGCCAAGTCTCAGAAAACCATTGACCATTATAAAAACCGCCAGCTCCAGAAGAAGAAGCTGAAGAAAACAGACGCAAGGTGCTTGACAACTGGAACTCAGACTGCCATGCAGAAATTCCGTTAAACTAATCGATAAAACGAGACCAAATCCACAGATCTTCTTTTAAGTCCGCAGAAACAAGTATCCTGGAAAAAGGAGAAGTGTGTCCGGCCGTAGCATCGTAGAACCGACGCAAGAAAACTCTCCCAATAGGAATAATGCGTAATGCGAAATTAAGGGATCCAAGCAAAGCCTGAAACTCCTTCAAAGAAGCATATTCCCGTCTCAAAAATTCACCGACCAACAATCTGAGCTTGTTCAGCTTCTCGGCTGGAAGGCGACAACACATGGATGCTGAATCGATCTCAATCCCTAAAAATTCTATACAAGTACAGGGAAGGGACCGTTTTCTCTTCAGCAATAGGAACACCGAAAGAAGACATGAGAGACAAAAAACGCTCAATCAATTGAGAACAAACATCTGACCGAGGGGGGCCTAAAAATAAAAAATCATCCAAATAGTGAAGTACACGACCGTGTGGGTAAAGAAACGTAACACACCAATGAAGGAAAGAAGAAAAAATCTCAAAATAAAAAACAAGACAAAGAAAAACCCATCGGGAGGCAGCGGTCAAAGAAAAAGGAACCTTCAAAAGTAAAACCCAACAAACAAAAACCCGAAGGATGGACAGGCAATAAACGAAACGCAGCCTGAATATCGGTCTTCGCCAATAAGGCATCTTGACCCAAATCCCGAAGGAAATCAACCGCCATGTCGAATGACGCGTAATGCACCGATGCGTCGTCTTTATTCACCTGATCATTCAAGGATTGACCAGGTGGAAAAGACAAATGATGAATAAGGCGGTAAGATCCTTTCTCTTTCTTGGGAACCACCCCAAGCGGGGAAATCCGAAAATTTTCAAAAGGGGGGTGAGAAAAAGGACCCGAACACCTCCCCAACTGTAATTCCTAAAGAATCTTATCCCTCACTACCTCAGGAAACCTAGAAGCAGAGGGCAAATTGCCAATAACCGTACATCCCAGCTGGTCAAAAGCAGGAACAATAAAACCGTAGGAAAAACCTTCAAGCAGGAGTAGAGCCTTCCCCTTGTCTGGGTACCGCCTTAAGAACGGTAGCATTTCTGCTACCTTCACTGGCGTTCCCGCCCGCGAGAAATGGCTCCTTAGGATTAACTCCTTGCTGTCCTTGAGCATACTTTTTAAAACATTTGACCATGGGATGAGCCCCCCCACAAGTAGAACACTCATGTTTGTAACGACAATTGTGGAGCCACTTGCAGGAGGACTCATTGAACGCGAAGCATAAGCCCTTTCTAATCTGCTGAGAAACAGGCTGCTTCGCTACAGAGGGTTGTCGCTGCGGAACTAATACCTGTAACCACAAACCTACATCTTTCACCCCCCATTTCAATGAGGGGTGAATGGACAATTTCTGCCGAAAACCCTCATCATATAACAACCACGAAACGCCCCCAAAGTGACGATAGGCCTCCAACACGATATCTACAGTTAGGGCCAGAAATATTTGGACAGTGACACAATTTTCGCGAGTTGGGCTCTGCATGCCACCACATTGGATTTGAAATGAAACCTCTACAATAGAATTCAAGTGCAGATTGTAACGTTTAATTTGAAGGGTTGAACAAAAATATCTGATAGAAAATGTAGGAATTGTACACATTTCTTTACAAACACTCCACATTTTAGGAGGTCAAAAGTAATTGGACAAATAAACATAACCCAAACAAAATATTTTTATTTTCAGTATTTTGTTGCGAATCCTTTGGAGGCAATCACTGCCTTAAGTCTGGAACCCATGGACATCACCAAACGCTGGGTTTCCTCCTTCTTAATGCTTTGCCAGGCCTTTACAGCCGCAGCCTTCAGGTCTTGCTTGTTTGTGGGTCTTTCCGTCTTAAGTCTGGATTTGAGCAAGTGAAATGCATGCTCAATTGGGTTAAGATCTGGTGATTGACTTGGCCATTGCAGAATGTTCCACTTTTTTGTACTCATGAACTCCTGGGTAGCTTTGGCTGTATGCTTGGGGTCATTGTCCATCTGTACTATGAAGCGCCGTCCAATCAACTTTGCAGCATTTGGCTGAATCTGGGCTGAAAGTATATCCCGGTACACTTCAGAATTCATCCGGCTATTCTTGTCTGCTGTTATGTCATCAATAAACACAAGTGACCCAGTGCCATTGAAAGCCATGCATGCCCATGCCATCACGTTGCCTCCACCATGTTTTACAGAGGATGTGGTGTGCCTTGGATCATGTGCCGTTCCCTTTTTCCTTCCCATCATTCTGGTACAGGTTGATCTTTGTCTCATCTGTCCATAGAATACTTTTTCAGAACTGAGCGGCTTCTTGAGGTGTTTTTCAGCAAATTTAACTCTGGCCTGTCTATTTTTGTAATTGATGAATGGTTTGCATCTAGATGTGAACCCTTTGTATTTACTGTCATGGAGTCTTCTCTTTACTGTTGACTTAGAGACAGATACACCTACTTCACTGAGAGTGTTCTGGACTTCAGTTGATGTTGTGAACGGGTTCTTCTTCACCAAATAAAGTATGCGGCGATCATCCACCACTGTTGTCATCCGTGGATGCCCAGGCCTTTTACAGTTCCCAAGCTCACCAGTCAATTCTTTTTTTCTCAGAATGTACCCAACTGTTGATTTTGCTACTCCAAGCATGTCTGCTATCTCTCTGATGGATTTTTTTCTTTTTTTCAGCCTCAGGATGTTCTGCTTCACCTCAATTCAGAGTTCCTTTGACCGCATGTTGTCTGGTCACAGCAACAGCTTCCAAATGCAAAACCACACACCTGGAATCCACCCCTGACCTTTTAACTACTTCATTGATTACAGGTTAACGAGGGAGACGCCTTCAGAGTTAATTGCAGCCCTTAGAGTCCATTGTCCAATTACTTTTGGTCCCTTGAAAAAGAGGAGGCTATGCATTACAGAGCTATAATTCCTAAACCCTTTCTCCAATTCGGATGTGGAAACTCTCATATTGCAGCTGGGAGTGTGCACTTTCAGCCCATATTATATATATAATTGTATTTCTGAACATGTTTTTGTAAACAGCTAAAATAACAAAACTTGTGTCACTGTCCAAATATTTCTGGCCCTAACTGTATGTGTTGGAGGAGCCCAGCACAGGGGACAATGGTCTTTTCGCATAAAACAGCTGCATATATTAAAAAAGCTTGGAGCCAAGAATTGAAGGACTTAAAGACCTTCTTTTTATCAGCCTCCTCAGCTTTATTCATTCTGAAAGAATCTTTGCTGGGTAGCAATGCAAAAAGATCCATGTACTCCCCAGCCCAAATTCTTTCTTTAACAGAAGAGGCCAAGTGAAATCCCAACGGTGAGATCTCACAAGGTAATGCCTCTTTGAATAATGCTCCTGGGACTTGAGCCTTGGGAGGGGGTCGTACAATACTACCAATCCCCTCAGCCGGGCCTGTCAAACCCCTAAGTGCCTCCCTCACCGCTGAATTAACTACATCAGCAATAGAGGATGATGACACATTAACCCCAGACACAGGGTACACTGATATCTCACCCTCCACTGAACTGTCAAGCGAAGGGAATCTCCATTCTTGTCCAGACGTCGTTGGATCAGATGGCAGCTGCCCTTGATGAGCCTGTGATAGAGCTGTTCCTCCATGGTTGGATGAAGCCGCAGTCACTGTCGGGTCCCATACCTCCGTCACCGATGCCGCTGTAACTCTGCTCCTGTGCTGTGGCCTTGGTACCGCCTCTTGAGGAATCATTGCAGACGCTACCTGCCCTTGTCTCACGTCACCTATATCTGAACTGTGAGCAGCCGGCACCGGAACTGGCTGATTCACCAGGTCCCGGCCCCTTCCGGGGCCGCGCGGAACATGTCCAGCCCCTTCATGATGTGCAGACAATGCCGGCCTCTTCCGGCCTTGACTCCTTCTATTCCCAGCTGGGGGAGGTGAAGGAGAAGGAGGCCGAGTCCTCCTGGACCTCTCACTGCGCCGAGGGGCCCTCTCTTCCTCCCGGACTTCCCCTTCCTCCAAAGGGTCCGGGGTTGCTGACACCTGCGCTGTCGCAGCTGAAGAATCCTCTGCCAAACAACGGAGCAGCCACTCTCTTCCCCCTCCAGAGCTTGCCCTATCCAGCAAACGGCCCAACAGCTCCTCCATGTTCATATGCTTCTTCAAACTCCTGAGGTAAAGTGACGTTCCTGACAGGAACCGTCACCTTATATAGTACTGGCCCCCACTCATCCCCCCTTGTCTTAACCAATCACCGTTTGTATTCTTTAGGCGCGCAAACAGATGTTTGCAGTGCACCTCCCACTTTACTACAAGCCTTTATTAACCCTTTAGTGACCAAATTAAAGAATATCTTTTGATAAGAGGCGCATTCCCTCATGAAGTCACCATTTTTATTAATGGTGCCTTTCCATTCTCCATTGAACAGTGTACTAGAGAATGGACAATCTACATGCTGCATTTTAATTAATGGACCGACGGCGCCTTAACAGGCAGAATAGACGTTGCTTGGGGCTCATCATGATCGCCGAAGTGCTTCGCCGCAGGCTGGTATGTACCATGTATGCAAAAGTATGTGCATGTGTTGGAAGTATTTATGTGAGTTGTTTAAATTATGTTGTCCATTTTTTTTTTTTTTTAGGGCCGCAAGCATCCCCAAAGGATGTGGGTGCATCCAATCCTTGAAGAAAGGGAGGAAAAAGGGACTTTTAACATGCTATTCCAGGAGTTAAGAAGGTTAATTCCTATAATCCAAATTTGGAAGTGGTGTATTTTCGTGTTTTTATTTATTTTCAGTTATGCGTATGCATTAATATTAATTTTTTTTTCTTTTTTACCCCCAAATTTTTTCTACAGTTTCCCTGCAAAATTCCAGCGCTTCACCCGACTCACCATTCAGGACTTTGATCGGCTCCTTGCTATTGTAGGAGGTGACCTGACCCTGCAGGATACCTGCATGAGGCAAGCCATCTCTGCAGATCAACGGCTACTCATCACCTTGCGGTAAGTGTTGTCAAAAATGTAAAAGCTGCAATTTACAGCAAAAATATTTTGCTGAAAAGTCCCCCCCTCGGCGTATACTTGAGTCACCTGTATTTGCTGTGGGGGGCAGTGTCCGGGGGCTTGAGGAGGCCGCAGTGACAGCGGGCGGTCATGTGGGCCCGCTAATTAAATATGCACGCATCCCCCTGTCCATCAGTGACAGGGGGAGCGGAGCATATTATATTCTACAGTGTACTCGGCCCCCCGCCCCCCCATAGTATCTGGCCCCCCATGCAGCGCACACCAAATGCTGTATACATCACCTTTCCGCGCATCCCTGCAGGCACCGTCGCGTTCTCCAGTCTTTCTTCTGCCGGTGTCATGGAGCGCCCGACGCAGTGATGACGTCGACGCTGCACCAGTCACATGTCACCGACAGAAGGAAGGCCAGAGGACGCGACGGTGCCTGCGGGGATGCGCGGAAAGGTGATGTATACAGCATTTGGTGTTTTAATGTGGCTGCAGCATGGGGGGGCCAGATACTAGGGAGGGGGCCTGTATATCACTGCTGGGGGCTGCCTGTATATACCACTGCTAAGTGGTTGCCTGTATATACCACTGCTAGGGAACTGCCTGTATATACCACAGCTGGTGCTGCATACCTCTGATGGGGGCACTATATACCGTGTTTCCCCGAAAGTAAGACACTGTCTTACATTTTTTTTTACCCCAAAAAGTCCCACTATGTCTTACTTTCGGGGTATGTCTTATATTGGGAAAATATATGTCGATTTTTGTTTTAACCATAAAATACAGCCCCCAGCAGTGTGGTATACAGCAACCTCCCCAGTGGTATATACAGGCCCCAGCAGTGTATACAGCTGCAGCCCCCAGTGGTGTATACAGCTGCAGCCCCCAGTGGTGTATACAGCTGCAGCCCCCAGTGGTGTATACAGCTGCAGCCCCCAGTGTTGTATAGAGCAGCAGCCCCCAGTGATGTATACAGCTGCAGCCCCCAGTGGTGTATACAGCAGCAGCCCCCAGTGGTGTATACAGCTGCAGCCCCCAGTGGTGCATACAGCTGCAGCCCCCAGTGGTGTACACAGCTGCAGCCCCCACTGATATATACAGCTGCAGCCCCCCCCCTTTGAGTATACAGGCGCCCCCCCCCCCCCCATCCCTGTAAAGTAAAATATCATTCTACTTATCTCCGCCGGTGTCCCGCTGGTGTCCCGCTACTGTCCCGCTACTGTCCCGCTACTGTCCCGCTGCCATCACGCTCCTTCGCATTCATCTGTCTTCCATCTCCGGCGCACAGACAATGACGTGAGTCTGTGCACCGGAGAAGGAAGTCGGATAAAGCCGGATGAAGACGGGAGAGCGTGATGGCGGCGGGACAGCAGCGGGACACCGACGGGGATAAGTAGAATGATATTTTACTTTACAGGTTGGCGGCAGCGAGGGGGGGGGGGGCGCCTGTATACTCATGGGGGGGGGGGGGGCTGCAGCTGTATATACCAGTGGGGCGCCCCCGAGAGTAAGACAGTGTCTTACTTTCGGGGTATGTCTTACATTACCCGACCACCCTAAAACCGGCACCATGCCTTACTTTCGGGTGCTCCCTACTTTCGGGGAAACACTGTACTAGTGATGGGGGCTATATAACAGGACAGGGGAGTGCTGCATTTCCCACCCTAGGCTTATACTCGAGTCAATAAGTTTCCCTAGTTTTAAAGGGTAAAATTAAAGGCCTAGGCTTATACTTGGGTCGGCTTATACTCGATTATAAACGGGTAAATAATTTTTGTAACTTTTTCAAGATCGGGTGCAAAATGTAAAAATTGCAGAGGTGACAAGAGCCTAATGACCAATGTTCACCCCATCTTGACTGAAAAAAACACGGATATGTCAATATTTTATCACATTTTTTTAAAGAAAAAATGCTCAGTGCTGACTAGAAGCACCTTTTTGAGGTAGTACAGCCATACAGAGTCTTCCTGTGAATGATGCAGTTTTCCACCTGGATTTGGGGATCATCTCATTCTTCCTTGCAGATCCTCTCCAGTCCCCTCAGGTTGGATGGTGAACGTTGGTGGAGTCATTTCCAGGTCTCTCCAGAGATGCTCATTTGGGCTTAGGTCCGGGCTCTGGCTCGGCCGGTCAGGAATGTGTCACATCGCCATTGGACTCGGTGGCTGGTGTTCCTGCCTCGGCCGCTGGGAGGAGCCGGATTCCTTCGGCTGGTGGCGCCGGTGATAGGAGGGCCTTGTCCTCATATGGAACTGCTCCCGTGACGTCTGCCTCTGTCGCTGAGCGCCGCTGTGTTTCCCCTCTGGGTGGTGTTGGTCGCAGAGGAAAGGGCCCTGCAGAGGTGTCCGTTAGGCGCAGCCTGCGTTCTTCTGTCAGAGGTGGCGTGGGTGGAGCCAGTCGTGCATCTCCATCTGGCCTGGATCTAGGGGCGGTCCGGATGAGATCATCAGGCTGTGAGCTCCAGCCTATGGGAGGTAGCCGTGCCCTTCAAGTACATTGGAGCCTGGCTTGCAGGCCGCCAGATATAGTTTTGGTTCCCCAGTGATAGTGTGTGTTTAGTTTCATGTCTGACCTTGCCTGGATTTTTGACTCTGCCTCTGCCTATTGATTTTGTACCTCAGCTGCCCTCTTGGTTTTTGCCCTTGACATTTGCCTGGATTTTTGACTCTGCTACTGCCTGACGATTTTGTACCTTTGCTGCCCTCTCGGTTTTGACTCGGACTTCTGACTTCGTTTTTCGGGTCTTGATTTTCCCCTGGCGACCTCCCCGGCTCTGTTGCTCATATAGGCAGCTACCCCTTGGGCTCCGCTATAATTCCAGATCCCTGTATAGGGGTTAAGGGTCTCGGGGTTTCTCAGGGTGCTGCCTACCAGCAGCTCGGCCTCACGGTGGATGGTCGTCACAGAATGGGCACAGAGTTGTGATGAAGCCGCTCCTTTGTTATTTTAGCTGTGGCTTAGGCTCATAGACTTGGCTGAAGCTTCACCTTCCAACAAGACAGAGGTCCAGAGCTCTGGAAGAGGTTTTCATCCAGGAGATCTCTGTACTTGGCCGCATTCATGTTTCCTTGAATTGCAACCAGTCGTCCTGTTCCTGCAGCTGAAATACACCCCATTGCATGATGCTGCCTCCACCATGTCTCACTGTTGGGATTGTATTGGGCAGGTAATGAGCAGTGCCTGTTTTCAATCGATAGCAATATATACATAGATAACTAGGTAGTGATAATTTAATTTGCAGTAGTGTCATTGTAATTTTTTTGGTGTATGATTTTTTTTTTCCCTGAGTCTCAATTGTGGGCAGAAATGGTTTACTTAATAATGTCCTTTTCTTTTGTAGATTTCTGGCCACAGGAGAGAGCTACGCATCACTGCACTTCCAATTCCGGGTTGGTATATCCACCATCTCTGGAATTGTGAGGAGCACATGTGACGTGCTTTGGCAAAAGTTGCAGCCCATCGTGATGCCTTCCCCAACCGAAGAGACTTGGCTACAGGTTGCAGCAGGCTTTAAAACTGTAGCCAATTTCCCCAACTGTGTGGGTGCACTGGGTGGCAAACATGTAAGGGTCCAGAAGCCACCAGGATCCGGATCAGTCTACTTTAATTATAAGAAGTACTGTTCTGTGGTCCTTATGGCAGTGGCTGATGCCCATTACAAGTTTGTCTCCATTGATGTTGGTGCCCCAGGCAGTTGTGGGGATTCGGGGATATTTGGAAGATCAGAGATTGGGAAGCAAATTTTTCTAAATCACGGAACGCTCCCAGCCCCACGACCTCTGCCAGGTTCCACAGATCCAGTACCCTTCGTGATGGTATCGGATGAGGCTTTTCCTTTGAGGCCAAACCTGCTGCGCCCATACTCACGGAGGGGACTGAATATCCAGCAGAGCATATTTAACTATCGGCTGAGTCGGGCACGTAGATTTGTGGAATGTACCTTCGGAATCCTAAGTAGTCAGTGGAGGGTCTTGCACACAACCATCCAGTTGGAGCAGGAAACAGTTGACGCCGTGATTTGGGCCTGCTGTATTCTCCACAACTTTGTGCATGAACATAGCACAGAGTATGTGGATGAATCACAGCATGCTCAGCTTACTCCTTTCCTATACATCTCAGCTGGTCGCCCCTCCGACTCGGGTGTCAGTGTGTGGGAAACCTCTAACTATTTTGTGAGTCCAGAAGGTGCCGTGCCCTGGCAAAACTCCTGTGTTGGTGTTGAGTAGCTGTACCTGCAGAGAGTCCTTGAAGAGAATTCCGGACCCACTTCTGGAACTTGAAGTGTGTAGAACATCTTGGCGACGTTTTTGCATGAGTGGACCAAGAAAAAAACCACAAGCAATTGGATTCAACTTGTTTATAAAATAAAGACACTTTTTGTAGCAAAACTATAGCACTATTTTTTATTAAACTTTGATTACTAATCAATAGATTGTGTTGGATGATTCCTAGCAAATGATCCAACAAATAAATTACAAAGACATATGGATGAACACATATGGACAGATATGGATGTCCAAGTCCACTCGTCAGGGGCCGCAAATAGGGAATGCTTCGAGCTTTGATTAGTATTGATCAAGGCTTTTTTCTCATCACCTCGAAGGGCGAATCATTCGGCACTTGACCAATACTAATCAGAGCCAGAAACACCCACTCTTGGCGGCAACTGAGGCGTGGACTTGGACATCCTGCCCTTAACAAGAAGTAGTGCAAAGCACCCAAAAATGGTGCACAATTAGTTTAAACAAACAGGACGAATTGAGTTATTGCAGATTAAACAAATCTTGGGAGTAGGAGTAGTAATTACCATTAGCTGATGAAAGGCTAGATTCTGCTGATGGTGGGTTACTGGTTGGTAGATTGGGATACCATAAATTTTCAAGGGAAGTGACAATTTCTGGCATCGACAGCTTGCGGCTGGAGTTCTCCGCAAAGTATGTTAAAACCATCGTTAAAAAGGACTTACACATAGATTGATGTTCAGGGACAATATTTCTGAGACCAACAGCTATTGAGTTGCCAAAAATGGTGCGCTCATCCTCCTCATGTACAGGCGTGTCAATTAACTTTATAGCTCGTGACAACGCCTCTCTCTCATCATCAGTTGATGACATGTTCTTTTTTTTTTTGGCCCGCTTGTTTGCAGGTGGAGACAAGGGGCTAGGCAGTTGCACTTGTTCTTCTGCAGTCACAGAAGGTCCAGCAGAGTCCTCAGTATTTTCAGTGGTTTGGACTGGCTCCGGCCTTAACTCATTATTTGCAGATTCTGGCAGCTGGGCTGTGCTGGTGACCACGGAAGTCGCAGTCGCTGCTGGCAGTGAAGCAACAGGCTGCACATTAGTAGTTGTGCTGTAAAGGCAAAGAAAAAAAGATGGTTAATATGCAAACTTCTTAAACAATGTCAACTTTTAATTTGAAGAACAGTAGTCATCATACTTACGGGCGATAATGAATACATCTCATCAAAAAGTCTAATCTTGCATCATATCTGCGATTATGTGCTGCAGATCCTGCTTCGCCCGAATGTAGCGGTCCCTGATAGATCGCCACCTTTTTTTTATAGATTTTTCTGTAATGGGGAATAAAAGAAGCAAATAAATTAGCTTACAAATCAACTGTATCAAAAACAAATTAACCCATACCACCTCCAAAAAAATGAAACCATTTACCAATCGTAGACCTCAAGCGAGGTTCATATGAGTGAAATTCAGGATACAAACACAGGTAGACCTTCCTCCATGAGTCAAGCTTATGATTCCTGTCTGCATATTCCCTGCAAATTTTGTCCCAAAGTGCGGGCAAGCTATGTATCTGAAAAATGAAAGCACAAACGTCACGGATTTATGCAAGCCATCAAAAAGAATTGCAAAAAAAAAAAAAAGTAATAAGACTTTTGTTTTTTGGGTTTTGTAGTCGCTGTGTTCACTATATGGTAAAACCGACGTGACCGTGCGATGCCTCGGGTCAGTACGAGTTTGTTGATAGCAAACATGTATACCTTTATTGGTATGTAGGTGGTGGAAAAAAATCCTCAAGCATGAAAAAAAAAAAATGCACTTTTTGCGCCATGTTCTGCGACCCGTAGCGTCCTCATTTTTCGGGATCTGGGGCTGGGTGACGGCTTATTTTTTGCGTCTCGAGCTGAAGTTTTTAATGATACCATACTTGGATGCGCTTTTTTGATGGCCCGTTAATGCTTTTTTTTAGCATTGTTGCAGTGACCAAAATAACGTGATTTTGGCGTTTGAACCTTTTTTGCGCTACGCAGTTTACAGATCTCATTATTTGATTCTTCATATTGATAGATCGGGCAATTATGAACGCGGCGATACCAAATATGTGTATTTTTTTTTTTTAAGACTATTAGTGTAGATGGGAGAAAGGGGGGTGATTTTAACTTTTATGTTTTTTATTTTTTTTTCAACTTTGTAAAAACTTTATTTGCTTATTGATTCTTTCTTTTACACAGCCCCTGTGAGAGGCATGCAGCTGCACAGTCCGATCGCTTCTGACAGATACAGAGGAGCTGCAGATCCTCTATATCTGTCAGAATCGCGGACCTTGGGCTGCCAACCACAACCAGGAAATGCTCCATGACAGGTTCCAGGGTCAAGCCAGGACCCTGGCCTGTGACGTCAGCACGGGAGATCCCGCGATACTATCGCGAGATCTCCCCTGGAGCCCGGTATGCGCGCGCTGCCCGCTCCGGCTTCCTTAGATCCCGCTCTCAGAGATTGAGGGTTGAGGGTGGGATCTAAGGGGTTAACAGCAACGATCGTATGGTGGGACCGCTTGGTGCTGTTAGAGATCGGCTGTCATTACCCAGTGTTTGAAGTGAGCTCCGGCGTGGAGCTCACTTCAAACCTCCCACATCTCAGCTGATGTCTAGAGACGTACGGCTGTCGTTAAGAGGTTAAATTGTACACAAAATATAAAATACGGCGAAGCCCACGCCAAATTTTTTTTTTTTCTATGTCCAGCAAGCGTAACCCAAGCAGCTGGGGGCTGGAATCCTCTGCGTGTTGAGGCCCAACGGTTCTGGGCCCCCCACGCTAAGGACCGCAGCCAGCAGCCGCCCCAGGAGTGGCGCCTCAATGAGACATGCCAAACCTGGCAGGTACCTCGCTCTTCCAGCTGCCCTGGGCGGTGGCAGTCTGGGTAATAACGGGGTTGTGACACCTTTTTTGACAGCTGCCAGCAAGCCCCTATTGGTGATGTCAGCCGTCAGTGTGACAGCCAGCTAGTAGCAATAGAGATATTGAGATTGGAAACAAAAAATAAGAACTTGGTAAAAATATTCTTTATTATTTAAAAAAAACTAGAAATAGGCGCGATGCTATTGCATCGGGAGTGCGGTGAAATGAACAGGTGCCGTAGAAATAGCCGCTGAATAGTACAGTCCTCTCTCCAGAAACTACACTGTTGTTGCAAGATTTATATGGAGTATATGGTGGCTCAGTGGTTAGCACTGTATATGGTGGCTCAGTGGTTAGCACTGTATATGGTGGCTCAGTGGTTAGCACTGTATAGTGGCTCAGTGGTTAGCACTGTATATGGTGGCTCAGTGGTTAGCACTGTATATGGTGGCTCAGTGGTTAGCACTGTATATGGTGGCTCAGTGGCTAGCACTGTATATGGTGGCTCAGTGGTTAGCACTGTATATGGTGGCTCAGTGGTTAGCACTGTATATGGTGGCTCAGTGGTTAGCACTGTGGCTCAGTGGTTAGCACTGTATATGGTGGCTCAGTGGTTAGCACTGTATATGGTGGCTCAGTGGTTAGCACTGTATATGGTGGCTCAGTGGTTAGCACTGTATATGGTGGCTCAGTGGTTAGCACTGTATATGGTGGCTCAGTGGTTAGCACTGTATATGGTGGCTCAGTGGTTAGCACTGTATATGGTGGCTCAGTGGTTAGCACTGTATATGGTGGCTCAGTGGTTAGCACTGTATATGGTGGCTCAGTGGTTAGCACTGTATATGGTGGCTCAGTGGTTAGCACTGTATATGGTGGCTCAGTGGTTAGCACTGTATATGGTGGCTCAGTGGTTAGCACTGTATATGGTGGCTCAGTGGTTAGCACTGTATATGGTGGCTCAGTGGTTAGCACTGTATATGGTGGCTCAGTGGTTAGCACTGTGGCTCAGTGGTTAGCACTGTATATGGTGGCTCAGTGGTTAGCACTGTATATGGTGGCTCAGTGGTTAGCACTGTATATGGTGGCTCAGTGGTTAGCACTGTATATGGTGGCTCAGTGGTTAGCACTGTGGCTCAGTGGTTAGCACTGTGGCTCAGTGGTTAGCACTGTATATGGTGGCTCAGTGGTTAGCACTGTATATGGTGGCTCAGTGGTTAGCACTGTATATGGTGGCTCAGTGGTTAGCACTGTGGCTCAGTGGTTAGCACTGTGGCTCAGTGGTTAGCACTGTATATGGTGGCTCAGTGGTTAGCACTGTATATGGTGGCTCAGTGGTTAGCACTGTATGGTGGCTCAGTGGTTAGCACTGTATATGGTGGCTCAGTGGTTAGCACTGTATGGTGGCTCAGTGGTTAGCACTGTATACGGTGGCTCAGTGGTTAGCACTGTATATGGTGGCTCAGTGGTTAGCACTGTATATGGTGGCTCAGTGGTTAGCACTGTATGGTGGCTCAGTGGTTAGCACTGTATATGGTGGCTCAGTGGTTAGCACTGTATATGGTGGCTCAGTGGTTAGCACTGTATATGGTGGCTCAGTGGTTAGCACTGTATATGGTGGCTCAGTGGTTAGCACTGTATGGTGGCTCAGTGGTTAGCACTGTACGGTGGCCTCCTCTCCTCCTTGGCCTCCCTTTCCTGTTGTCCCTGGCCTCCCTGTTCTCGTCTCCTCCATGTCCTCCTCTCCTCCCTGGCCTTCTCTCCCCCTTTGCCTCCCTTTCCTGCATGTCCTCCTCACCTCTGTGTTCTCCTCTCCTCTGTGTTCTCCTCTCCTCTGTGTTCTCCTCTCCTCTGTGTTCTCCTCTCCTCCGTGTTCTCCTCTCCTCCGTGCCCTCCTCTCTTCTGTGCCCTCCACTATTACGTGTCCTCCTCTTCCTTGTGCCCTCCTCTCCTCCTGTGTCCTCTGCAAGCCCCCCCATGTTCTCTGCAAGCCCCACGTCCTCTGCAAGCCCCCATGTCCTCTGCAAGCCCCCATGTCCTCTGCAACCCCCCATGTCCTCTGCAACCCCCACCATGTCCTCTGCAAGCCCCACCATGTCCTCTGCAAGCCCCACCATGTCCTCTGCAAGCCCCACCATGTCCTCTGCAAGCCCCCATGTCCTCTGCAAGCCCCCATGTCCTCTGCAAGCCCCCATGTCCTCTGCAAGCCCCCATGTCCTCTGCAAGCCCCCATGTCCTCTGCAAGCCCCCATGTCCTCTGCAACCCCCACCATGTCCTCTGCAAGCCCCACCATGTCCTCTGCAAGCCCCACCATGTCCTCTGCAAGCCCCACCATGTCCTCTGCAAGCCGCCATGTCCTCTGCAAGCCGCCATGTCCTCTGCAAGCCCCACCATGTCCTCTGCAAGCCCCCATGTCCTCTGCAAGCCCCACGTTCTCTGCAAGTCCCACGTTCTCTGCAAGTCCCACGTTCTCTGCAAGCCCCCATGTCCTCTGCAAGCCCCCATGTCCTCTGCAAGCCCCCATGTCCTCTGCAAGCCCTCATGTCCTCTGCAAGCCCCCATGTCCTCTGCAAGCCCCCATGTCCTCTGCAAGCCCCCATGTCCTCTGCAACCCCCACCATGTCCTCTGCAAGCCCCACCATGTCCTCTGCAAGCCCCACCATGTCCTCTGCAAGCCCCACCATGTCCTCTGCAAGCCGCCATGTCCTCTGCAAGCCCCACCATGTCCTCTGCAAGCCCCCATGTCCTCTGCAAGCCCCACGTTCTCTGCAAGTCCCACGTTCTCTGCAAGTCCCACGTTCTCTGCAAGCCCCCATGTCCTCTGCAACCCCCACCATGTCCTCTGCAACCCCCACCATGTCCTCTGCAAGCCCCACCATGTCCTCTGCAAGCCCCACCATGTCCTCTGCAAGCCCCCATGTCCTCTGCAAGCCCCCATGTCCTCTGCAACCCCCCACGTTCTCTGCAAGCCCCCATGTCTCTTGGTGTGCCGGTGAAGCGATCGGTCAGCTGACAGTCTCGTACATCACGAGCCGGTCAGCTGATCGGTCCTCCTCGCAGCTTCCAGCATCTGCCAGTGAAGCGGACGCATTCCTGAGGAGCGGGGAGTATCCTGGGGGACTCACTCACACACACACACACACACACGACACAGACAGGACACACATACACATAGTACAAACACCACACATACATTACACACACATACTTACCATGTCAATGAGGCGGTCCACATTAATAGTCATCCGATTGAACGCCGGCGCCTCCATCATGCCCAGACACTCGGTCACACAGGGACAGCCACGGGAAAGCAGGAATCCCAAAATGGTGGGATTTCCTGTTCCTGTTTTCCCTGGGGCTGTTCCCGTGTGACATCATTTCCTGCGCACATACCCCTTGCCCCGCGCTGGAATGCGCATCGTCTGAACGGCGATGCGTAATTCCAGGGGTTAAAATGGGGCCTATGGGAGAACGCGCACGTAAAAAGACGGAAAGAATGAACATGTTTATTCTTTTTACGCACGCACTTTCTCCCATAAAAGCGCGGCCGAAAATTGCGCTGCGTGTGAACAGCAAAAGTGAAAGTGCATTCACTTTGCTGTGACACGCAGACGCAGGTCCGCTTTGGGGTGAAATACGCGCGCAAAAAAGCGCAAAAATTACGCACAGTGTGAACGCAGCCTAATAATGGCCCAAACCATAATTACTTTACTCCTTTCTGTCCCCTCTAGGCCACACACAATAAGTACTGCTTAGAGTGACCCCACTTAGTGAATGGGGACAAAAGCTGCATTATTGCTAATTGTGCCTCTTTCTTCCCCCTTTTCCATACACACACTATGAATATCCTTTGTTGACAGTGGTAACACAGCATATGCATGTCTGTGAAATATTCAGGGAAGCTTGCCAAAGGCAAGGACTGTAAGACACTGTGACAGTCAATCATTTTGGAGTTTGCACAAAGGGAAATAAGACACCTCTTTGCCATTCTTCTAACAACCTACTACACAGCCCCCAGTATACAGCAGGAGGCCGCACACAGCCCCCACTATACAGCAGGAGGCCGCACACAGCCCCCAGTATACAGCAGGAGGCCGCACACAGCCCCCAGTATACAGCAGGAGGGCGCACACAGCCCCCAGTATACAGCAGGAGGACGCACACAGCCCCCAGTATACAGCAGGAGGCTGCACACAGCCCCCATTATACAGCAGGAGGCCGCACACAGCCCCCAGTATACAGCAGGAGGCCGCACACAGCCCCCAGTATACAGCAGGAGGCCGCACACAGCCCCCAATATACAGCAGGAGGCCGCACACAGCCCCCAGTATACAGCAGGAGGCCGCACACAACCCCTTTATACAGGAGGAGGCTGCACACAGCCCCCAGTATACAGCAGGAGTCTGCACACAACCCCTGTATACAGCGGGAGGCTGCACACAGTCCCCAGTAGTAGAATAGCAACTATGCCCAGTGTAGAACCCAGGATATAGCTTCTACAGCTTGTTTCATATATCTGCGTTTTGATTTTAGCACTTGGCATATAATGTGGCTGTCAGGTTCTCTTTTGGAGATCTGAGGTTAATTGTTGACCATAAAAACATATGTATGAAACCTAGACATAGACACTGCTCAGCAAAGAGCATCACACATAACCTTTTTATAACAATTCAGTAGCCCAGTTTCAAATATAGCAGGCATTGCCACAATGTTTGCAGTCACTCTGACTGCATACTTACCAATCCTCCCAGAACACGCAACGGTGCATTGTGAGGATTCGTTCGTTTCTGAGCAGGGAACATGCATAGCGCACAATGGTGGTCACGGGACCGCCATTCTTGGACAAGGAACTGGCAAACCCTCACGGCACACAAAGTGTGCGCTGCGAGGATTCATGAGTTTTTAGTCACGTTGACTGTAGATTTTTCAATATAGACTGGACAATCAATTCAATAAATCAGGCGAGGCATGTAGTGGCGGGTCCCTCTATGTGTGTCTCTACACTAATCTTATTCCAGTCCTGCTAGAGTAAGATTTGTGGTGTAGCAAATACTGCACCATTGCCATATGAAAAGTTACTTCTCTTTGAGTTTCACAATTTTTTGGGCACAAACCTGATGTCTTTTAGAAGCTTTATATGACAGATACTGTATTTGGCAAAAAGCTTTGTGCCGTGTGCATTTTGGAGGTGATTTATCAAAGTCATCTGTACTCACTTTTGTCACAGTGTCTTTCGCTTGTTCCTGTCTGCAGGCTTTCCTGACTACTTGCTTCTCTGCAAAGACAATTTGATTCTAGGAATAAAATCTAAGGTGAAAGAGAGGAAAAAAAAGATAAACACAGGTACCAGACACACTAGAAAATGACAGATAGCGTATGGTAATTAGGTTTAAATTTAAACCTATCACCTTGTACTATTAGGGATAGCATACAAACACAAGGTATATATACAGTCCGCAGCTGGTCAGTGGAATCTGTACACAGCTCAATATATGCTGTCACTTCAGATCCCCACAGATCTAGAAGGATTTTATGGGAGAAAGCGCTGGCGTAAAAAGAATTGACATGTCAACTCTATACACACCTACACCCGCAATTTCTCCCATAGGGGCGGCGCTGCTGAATCTGATATCACAGAGGGGAGGAAGAATCCTGTGTTCCTCCTCCCCTCTGTGACATGTGTGACTGCCCCCATTTGATTTCGCAGTGTATTAATATACACTGTGAAATCAAAATAAAAGAAAGACAAATGTGTTTAAAATAATAAAGAATAAATACTTACTCTTTGGCAGGTGTTCGGGGAGTTATGAGGCGGTACAACTGCAGGTATCAACCTGTAAGGACCTTGCATGATGTCATTGGCAACTGTGATTGGCCGCTCGCGGTCATGTGATATGTAACATGCTATGGCGTCATATCGTATGACCGCGAGCTGCCAATTACAGTGGGCAGTGACATCACGCAAGATCCTTGTAGGTTGATACCTGCGGCTGCTCCCGGCTCCCCGAACACCCGCTGAAGGGTAAGTATTCATTCTTTATTATTTTAAACACATTTGGATTCCTTTTATTAAGATTTTGCAGTGTATATTAATACACTGTGAAATCAAATGGGGCTTTTACACATGTCACAGAGGGGAGGAAGAATCCTAACTTCTCCTTAGGTCAAACAGGGATGGTTAGGGATGTGTTGGGAAGATGCAGGGACCGGTAGTGATAGTTAAACTAGGTGATTGTTTTCTTTAAAGGAAACCTTTCATGCTGTCCTGGGGGCCGCACTCACCTGTTTCCACTAGCTACACTCACACTTAGGGCCACGTCACACGCTTCAATTTGATGAACAATGTTGTTAGCGATCCCATGCACGAGAGATCGCTAACAACATCGTTCACATTGTTGGTGAGCTGTCGTACAGGCAGACTCATCAGTGATGTGGACCAGTGAGAACGCTGGTATCCAAGGTACACATCGGGTTACTAGGCGCCATGGGGCGCTTAGTAACCCGATGTTTATGGATACGAGCTCCCAGCATAGGCTGTGCAGTGCTGGAAGCTCGCTGGTCTCCCGGTGTCACACGCAGCGATGCTGCGTGTCCACCGTCGACAAACGATAGATTGATACCTGATTTGTGAACCTGTTCATAAAACAATCAAGCGATTTTTCAATGAAATATCGCTTGGTTACACGCAGCGACGCACAAACGATATCGCTTAAGCGATTGAAAAAGCAGGTCGCTTAAGCGATATCGTTCATCAAATTGATGCGTGTGACGTGGCCCTTTGGCCACCATGTTATACACTCAGGGCCGCAATCGTGCTGCTACTGGTCACTCAAACTCACTGCCACTCTGTCTCCCCCTCACCTGCTGGCTACAGTCCTGTTGCTTACAATCGCTGATGTAATGTTCTCCAAGTTCTTCTCCAACAATCTGCACACAGCACTGGCTGCTCTGGGACAGGTCACAGCCAGAAGTCACTGAACACATACACAGAGGTAGAGTGACTAACTGGATCTGACCAATCATCTCACACTCCCTTGCTGCAGGGGGCGGACACAGAGATAGAAAAGCAACAATTGGCTCTGTGACTCTGTCTCCTATTATAAAGAAAGTGAAATGAAAGTGTACTGTGTACTGCCAGCCCAGGCAAGTCTCACACACAGCTGTCATTCTTATCTTCAGAGCACACAAACAGTGAGTGACTAACCGCAAACACTGTATT
The DNA here is from genome assembly GCA_033576535.1 of Allobates femoralis. NCBI lineage: Eukaryota > Metazoa > Chordata > Amphibia > Anura > Aromobatidae > Allobates > Allobates femoralis. The sequence goes on along the minus strand of JARQOC010000003.1, from coordinate 871,520,649 downwards.
GCAGGAGCAGGGCACGTCGGCACTCAGCACATTATCTGACTGACTGCAGGTCACGGTGCCGCCCCCTGTCTTCTGACTCATCTTTGCCGCCTGAGCCTTTGTACTCACACTGGCTCATGGATGATGCGGCCCTGGTGAGGAAGAAGGCCGCACTTCAGCCTTTGAAATGCATTGGTAGTTATCATTCTAGCCTCATTAGAGCTCCCTGGGACTTCGCTCATCCATACTCAGAGCCTCATCTGAATCCCGCCCCCAAGCACACGACTCTGACATTAGGTCGACATAATGTCAACTGACTCAGGTGTGAGTGCACACACAGCGGCATACACCGAACGGGAGAAGCGAGAGCCGCTTCCAGGAAGTGTGAGAGCACACACGGCGGCATACACTGAGCGGGAGAAGCGAGAGACGCTTTCAGGGATGGCACGGTCATTCAGCGCTGTCTCCCTGCACAGCAGCAGAGAGAAGGCACAGCTAATCTGCCAATTTGAGGAGCGGGTACAGAGCATAAGATGAAGGTACAGTGATACGCTCATTCTCATCTATAATACTAGGGACCTGAACTGGGCGCCATGTGGCATACTATAATCATTAACATACAGTGTCACCTGTAACACTTACAGTGCCACCTGTAACAAATGACTTACATCCACTAACGATCATTAGAATTTAGTTGTGGTATTATTTGATTACAGATTAATGAACAGACCTTGCATTTGATTAAATTAAGTAACTTGCACCCTGCACCCCCAGCCCAGAAGTGGTAAGAGCCTGTAAATTCATCATCAAGCACCAGCAAAACTACTACACACTGGTGAGCACACCAGCAAAACTACTACACACTGGTAAGCACCAGCAAAACTACTACACACTGGTAAGCACCAGCAAAACTACTACACACTGGTAAGCACCAGCAAAACTACTACACACTGGTAAGCAGACCAGCAAGACTACTACACACTGCTAAGCACCAGCAAAACTACTACACACTGGTAAGCACCAGCAAAACTACTACACACTGGTAAGCACCAGCAAAACTACTACACACTGGTAAGCAGACCAGCAAGACTACTACACATTGGTAAGCACCAGCAAAACTACTACACACTGGTAAGCACCAGCAAAACTACTACACACTGGTAAGCACCAGCAAAACTACTACACACTGGTAAGCTCACCAGCAAGACTACTACACACTGGTAAGCTCACCAGCAAGACTACTACACACTGGTAAGCTCACCAGCAAGACTACTACACACTGGTAAGCACCAGCAAAACTGCTACACACTAGTAAGCACCAGCAAAAACTAACTACACACTAGTAAGCACCAGCAAAACTATTTACACACTGGTAAGACCAGCAAAACTTTTTTTTTTGAAGTCACAGGTTTTAACACAAGCTTTCACCAACACATTCTATATTTATAGGCACCACCAGGACCCAAGCCCCTGTTGCAAAACATTAACAGACATCTTTTGCGTGCAGTCTTTAAATGTAGAGGCTCTAGGTTTTCTTGTAGACACAAAGGTATTTGATTTTAATATTTTTAATATTTTAAATGTTTTAACAAAATTGATAGTAGAGCACATATATGTAATAAATGATATGAAATTTCAGAAAAATCTTTTATTATTAATTATTGTCGCCATTGTTATAACGTTAGCGCCGAGCTGTCACATGAATTTAGTATCTATATATAAAATGTAGGTGGGACATAAGTGGCACCCCCTAAGCTCTAGGCAGCAACGTTGTCACACCAATATATAGCTGGCTCTGGTATATTCATAAATTTTACAATTCTCACAGATATGCGGCTGATACATATTTATCTGAGCAAACAGCCACGCTGGTCATAATCAACATTCATACCCTTTGGGGTGAGGGTGTCCAATTCAAATATCTATCTCCGCCTAGGTGGGGGTGCATCATCTATCACCCTAAAACGGAGTTGGTTAACTGTATGTCTCACATTCAAAAAATGTCTGGGCACTGGTAGCTCTGTCATCCCCGTTATGATTGTACTTTTATGTTTGCTAAATCTAGCCTTAACCTCCATAGTGGTCTCCCCTACATAGTCCATGCTTTGACCAATTGACAGTCTTGGACATAGTTGATTACAGGTAACCACACCTCTTGCTTCATTAGCTGTAATTGATTATCAGGACCCACTGGGCTGTATGGCTTTATAGCCTCTTGTATATAAGGCGGCTCTGACACAGGGCACATCAGACTCCCCTGAGGAAGCTGCCTAGTTGCAGCGTAACGCGTGGGGTCCCCGGTCACCCAGGTTGCAGCATCCATCTTTGGTATGATCCTTCACTTATGATGCATGTTCATATTGACTTTCATTCATACCATGTCTAATTGGTTCCTCCATGCACATGAAGGACCTTGTTGTATAGTTTGTTTCACAGACTTCACATGGTGTGCTATTTTTGTTTAATCTTGACATTTCATCTGTCATTTCATTGGTATTGATCTGCTTGCAACCGGCATACTGGGACCTACTTTGTTTTAAGTGGTTTTAATTTTGTGTCTCATGTGTTGTTTGCCTTAGTTATTTTCTACAATAAACTCCATGTTTTGATCTTGGGTGTGAAAGTTTGTTCTGCATAATCTTTTTTTCTTCCCTCTCATGATATATGATTATATATGCAGTCTTGCACCCCTTATTTATTTGAGAGCTGTGCAGCACCAACCCCCCTTTTTTTCACTACATAGAGGAGACCACATGGGCAACAAATTGTATAGATGATATAAATGAACGAGTAGTTTTATCTCCTTTTGATGTAGTACTTCTTCCCAGATTGTGGATGACAGAAACTACACCCCTTAATCATATTACCACAACATGCACAGCCCAAGCAAGGGAAGTTGCCCAAACTAGGTTTTCTCAATGTCATTTGAATGTTACGTCTTGAACTACCCACATCCGATTTTACTAGGTTGTCTTTAGATTATGTCCCCTCCTATAGGAAAATAGAGGCGGCGTTTTAAACTCCTCTACATCAGTGTGACCTTTACCAAGTAGTGGCCAATGTTTTCTCACGATACCCGCTATCCTGTTGCTCAAACCATTATATGTTGTCACCAATGGGATTCTTTTCAACTGATTATCTCTCGTTTTTGGTGTCAACAAATTATCACACTTAAGACAACCTCAAGTGCTTTACATTTATGTTAAGTTTTCCCTCCAGTAACCCCTCTGGAGAAACTTCTCACACATCTCCTGTAATCTCAAATCAACCTTAGCATCATCTAAGACAATTCTCTGAACTCTGAGAAGTTGACTCCACGATAGGGATTCCACCTTCCTCCTAGTAAAGTGCAAGGTGCTATTGCGGTCAGTATTTTTTACGATCAGGTCCATCTTCAATGAGCCATGCTCCTCTTATTCACAAGAAAACATGCAATTTTTGGGTACGTTGGTATAAGAGGAAATAATTCCTCCCGAGGACGAACTCCCAACAAGCGCCGGAGCAAACCGTGCACTGTTTGGCGCCATGTCAGAGGCGGTGTGCATCACATTGAACACAACAATGGATTGTCAGTGGTCGATCGACGTGTAGAGGGATACAACATCGAATGAAACCAACCAAGTGGTAACCTCCACCTGAACATCCACCAATGATTTCATGAAGTCACTCTTGACCCTTGTGTAGGAGGGTGCCGCAGTAGCGAAATCGCGTAGGAGATGGTCCAAAAGCATCGACATCCTATTACACATTGAATTAAACCTAAAAATCCGACTAACAGTCCATCCAGATCAATGAACATTTAACCTAAAAAATAGTGAGGGAAGGTGAGGGGTCTAATTTTTAGACTTAGAATAGGTGGAAGATTTAGACCGAGAAAGATCCAGACTCATAAATAAATGCAAATAATTTATTGAAATAATTGTGTAAATGACATTATAAAAAATTATTTCCAACGTGACAAACAGGAAAGCAGCTGTGTAAACACAACAGAGGAACAGTTCAAAAGAGACACATAGGGACCTGTCGGGGTAGATTCAGAATACTAAAATTGGCACAATCAACATATAAGCTGTAGGTTATTCTGCTGGTACTCAATCTATCCCTGCCACGCTAACAAGGGCGGAACTGACTCGTGGACCCACTGTACCACAGTATAGTGTGGATGCTGATACCCAGAGAGCGAACCTGCCTTTTGTCTCCGGCTCTAAGGTTTATTTAACAAAACAGGCAGGGAGGGAGACCCCTAGAGGAGGACCACAGGACTGACACACCGGGAAGCCACCAAAGGAGCCCAAGACGAGTGACCCCTATACAGGAATTTCTCAAGGGCAGCTAAGGAGGTACCAGTGAGGCGGGAGCCTGCGAACCGACCCAAGGAGAGCAAAACAGATAAGTTGGGACACAAAACCAGGGAGCAGTGTCCGGGATCCTCCGGGAATACAAGATACGGGATGGAAGACAGGGTCCACACAGAAGACAGGGGATCCGACTGCGGAAAAGAAACCAGCAGTAAGAATAGTGATAGTAAATTGCAACAAGGCAGAAAGACCTGTGACTGGCAACTGCTCAAACAAGACGTTGCCTAGGCACCGGTCTAAGGTAAAAGTGAACATTAAATAGCCACCACCTGACAGCGATTGGCTGAGAGGTGGATCCGGAAGAATTACAACGCTAGCCCTTTAAGGCACAGCAGCAGAGCGCGCGCGTGCCCTATGCGCGCCTCTAGGAAGCAAGGAGGAGGAAGCAGCAGTCCTAAACAGTGAGGCAGGAGGGGAAGGGGAACAGGAGCAAGGATGGTGCTGCTAAGAGCGCGGGACCCCAGGAGACAGCGGCGGCCGGCTGGGACCCAAACCCCCTGCCTCCTGACAGACCTCCACGCCGTCGTAGACTGAGGGCAGGTGGGCAGGAAGGCAACAGGGTGCGGGTCGGCCATGGTGACAAGCCCACTTGTGCAAAGGCACTTATTTATTTGGCCTTTTGTTGTATCATGTGCAGCGTAGCATCATAGGAATAGTAATACTATATTATGCAGCTAAATCTATTATGGCACATCTAATACACATACTGGAGGTTACTCTACTGATGCTCCATACAGCGCAACTGTATAAAGATAGTCAATTCATTAACCATTTGCTATATCATGTGGAGCACAGAGCCACTGTCATGGTAGTAATATATAAGGTTGCTGAATCAATGGATTAAAATCTATGTAGCTATAACCTCACAGCATAATATTATAAGTGCACACATCAAGAACCCATAAGTCTCTATGACAAACAGATTCAATCCAGTCATAGATATAGTGTATTATTGCAGTATTAGGCAAATTTTGTAGCTAAAACCTCACGGTATAATATTATGGCACATCCAATACACATGCTAGAGGTTATTCTAATAATGCTGCATGCGGCGCAAATAGATAGTCAATCCATTAACCATTTTCTATATCATGTGCAGCACAGAGCCACTACCATGATGATACTATGTAAGGCTACTGAGTAAATTGATTGAGATCTAGATCACAGCATAAGATTATAGGTGCACACATCCAAACCCCATAAGTCTCTATAACAAACAGATTCTATCCACTCATAGGTATAATGTATTGAGGCAGTATAAGGCAATTGCTCGATATTCCCACATACCTTGTGACATGGTGGCAAAAAGACTAATGGGAGGAATCAACCCACACAGGTCCACAGCCCTCGACGCGTTTCACCGCACAAAACGGCTTCGTCAGGAGACGTGGCCTGTCCCTGAAGTTGTGTCCCTTATATGTGCCCCCAGATTGATTGCCTAACGCTCCACCGCTGTGTGCAGCGTTATCCCCACATGTTGGAGGCGTCACGGAATAAACAGCGCCGCCGCGCACCGGAAGTGACGACACGGAGGATGCGCATCGTCCGAGTCGTCACCCCGGCAACAGCCAGCGACAGCCGAAGACTGCGGCGCCCACAGCACATGTCAGGGAAACGCTGCCAGCATTAACTAGTCATCTCCCACAGATTGAGGGAGTACGGTCACAGCAAACTTGTGCCCAACAGTTAAGTAAACAGAATATAATCTTAACTCAATAAGAAGGTGTAAAACTTCCATAGAGATGCCAATTGGAGATATAAACCCTATACTAGATAATTATATCAGAAGAGATATAATAATAAATTGGTTTACTTTGGAAAGATGACCGAAACATAGTGAATTATGTCAAATTATGGAACCAAACATAAGTTATAAATCAATATAGGTGATCTAAATCCAATAGCCCTCGTATATAGTGAAGTAGTCGGACCCCCACCCACAATTAAAGAAATATAGTCATCACACAAAATAAGTGATAGGGGAACAGAATTTCACAAAGTTCCTTATCAGATGTTACAATCATCATCACAGAAGGTCCACTTGAGTCGTCTTCATCCGGAATAGAAGTGATAAACCAGGGCAACAAGTTATGGAGCGAATGCATAACAAAATCTGGGAAAATAAAAAAGAATTAAAAACCGTGAAAGTGACACCCAACCCCAATTAAAAGGAAGACACTAGGACAACCAAAAAGTCTCAAAAGAATTAATTAAAACTGACCATCTCATTGAGGCCAAATGGAGCCACTGTATTAAGTAGTGTAATCCACTTGGTCTCTTTTTGTAATAACATCTTCTTAACATTCCCCCCCTCGAGAGCCTACATACACATGATCTATCCCTCTGAACACCAATCCCTTGGGGTTACACCTGTGGAAAGTCCGAAAATGTCTCGGGATAGCTTTTAGTCCTTCAATCTGCTCCATTTCAATCACCTTTGAGGCGCCTAGAATATCCCTAATGTTTTCTTGTTAAAAGGTCTAGAAGTCATCCCAATATACACCAAGCCATAAGGACACGTGGCATGGTAAACCACCGCCACCGTGATACAAGTGAAGTGGTGCACGATCTTATAGGTCTTAGACCCTCCTGAATCACAAAAATCAAAGTTCCTCGGTATATAGCCTCAGACTGAACAATTCCCACAAGGAAAGGTTCCCCATGGAAGCCCTTTGCTGTTAAAAAAAAAATTGGCTTTTAGGGGGTATGTCATTACTTTTAGTTAGAAGATCTTTCAAATTGCATGAACGGCGCCAACTGATTGAAGGTTTATCTGATAGGACCTTAGACAACTCCACATCCGACAACAATACTCTCCAATGTTTTAAAAAGGAGTCGTTAATGCATTTCCATTTAGAATTAAAAGTTGTAATACATCTCACAGTGTCGCCACCCTTGCTTTTGTTCTTACCATCAGTAGCCAATAGTGTCTGTCTCTCACCTTCAAAGGTTCTCCTAAACCCATTCTGTATAACTTCTGCTGGGTAACCCTTCTGTCTGAAGTTCGTTTTCAAAATATCTGCATGTTTCAACATGTTCAATAACTTGGTATCCGTCGAATAGATTCCCCTGGCCCTCAAAAATTGACCATAGGGGATGGACCTTTTAAGTGGAAGGGTAAACTGAGGAAAAATGGAGGAGAGAGTTCGTGGAGGTCTTGGTACTGATATTTATAGAACAAAGACTACCATTCGAGTCTGGTAATTGCCAAATCCAGAAAATCTACTGAACTGCCAGGTCAACCTGATGTTAAGGTTGTTATCATTTAGACAATTTAAAAATAACTCAAGCTGTGACGCGGAACCCTGCCAGATGAGTAGAATGTCGTCTATGTATCTCATCCAGGTGATAAGGTGCTCATGAGCAGGGGTCTCAAGGACCGTATCCCTCTCCCACAGCCCTAGGAAAAGATTGGCGTATGAGGGAGCACAAGCTGCCCCCCCTATCCGTTCCCTGGAGCTGTAGGTAGGGGCGGTCCTTGAAAAGAAAAAAGTTATGATTTAAGAGAAATCGCAATAATTCAATAATGAATTTACCGAGTACTTTCTCGATGTTTTTCACCCCCAAAAAGAATTCTGCTGCGCGGATTCCCTGGTCATAGCGGATCGTCGTTAGGGGGATTCCACGTCACAACTTACCAAAAGCATGTCTTCCTCCAGAACAATCCTATCCAGTCTCCTTAGCACATCCGTTGAATCCTGCACAAAGGAAGGTAAAGCCATGTGTCATGACACTAAGTAATGGTCCACAAATTGGCAAATCGGTTCACAGAGACCCCCTATCCCGGAGACAATCGGTCTCCCAGGAGGGGATAGGGGGTCCTTGTGGACCTTTGGTAGCAGATAAAAGATCGCTATCACCGGACATTCAGGAAGAAGTGAGTCCCTCATTGGTGTAATTGCATGTGTTTCTGCACCATCATCAAGGAGTGAATGTAATTCCTCCTTGAAAATACGTCGGGGTGCTACCGGAAACCTCCGGCTAATCATCTGCGTAAGTTGTCTTATAGCCTCCTTCTCATACATTTAAACATAAAAAAAGAGTGTGTTCTCCAATTATCATATTTCAAAATTTCATTTATTTTTCACCACAAGGAACAAGGACAAGACAGAAATGTAAAGTTACCCAAAGCCTACTAAATACATACATATATACAATTATCTACGTATATCTTCCCAGTAGGGATATTACAGGAATATAGTCAGTTTACCGGCTATTCAGCAATAAAACAGTATTGCAGGCATTAAATAAAGCACACTTCTGTCCACCAATATGATATAAATATATCCTTCACAGGTTAGATTGGGGCACCTTTAACCCCGTATGTTTTATAAAGTGCCTAGTGCCTATTGCTACTGTGCCCTTATGGATGACAACCCCAAACCCTATATATAAGGAATAGAATATCACAGAGGATACTATGCAGCATCAATGAGGTAAAGGGTACATAATAGAAATCAAACCATTACCTGGTCCGTCGGTGGCCATCTGCACCAGGGCACACAGAGGGGGTGGCGTTGGACCACAGGACCCTAATGCGTTTCGTGACCCTCAGAGTCTGGGTCACTTCATCAGGGGGATATTAGAGCTCCCACCGCCGGTGATTTATATGCGCGCTGCTAAGAGACGTCACCGAAAGTGAACTTACGCTACGGCATCCCGTGACCGGATATGACACGTCACCCGGCCGGTCAGATTCCAAAGCGCCACCCCGCACCAGCGCCACGTCACAGGTGCACGCACGGCAGTCAAGACGCGTAACCATGGCGACACATGCACCTACGCATAGTGATGGTCATCCGCTTATTGAGCCCAGCAGAAAGAATAGATAACTATACTCAATGGCGCAAGACAAACTTCTAATATAAGTGGTGGATATATTAGTTCACTTTAAATATTGATGCCTGTAATAATATATTAGTTCACCCCATAACATGGATACACATGTAAACTACATAAAAAGAGGGAAAACATATAGTCAATTCCCTCTCCCAATCACAAAGTTCATGTTAGTTTCAAGATCCTTTATGGTTAATGTTGATCTTCTTAGTCCATGATCGATGGATGCAAATGAGGCCAACCACCGTCACACATGAGAGAGATAATTACTGACACCATTGCAGATACTCAACGTACCACGTCACACGAAAACGTACTCAAACAGCGATTATTTCATCCCAAAAACCGGAGGACGGAACCTATAAAAAGCTTAAAAATAGAAATAAATTAAAATCACATGTCAGAAACACTGACATATAAATAGAGGAGGTACAATTGGGTCCAAGACCACCGAGTGGAGGTGGCTAAAGGAAGGGCGCAAAGCTTAAGTATTCATTCAGACCACGTGGTGACATTGTATCTAATGCCACAATCCACTTAATTTCACGTTGTGATAAGATCTTACGGACATCACCACTTCTGATGCCACCGTGGATCACATCAATTCCACGAAACATCAGGGATGATGGATCAATGCTACGATGCATCAGAAAATGTCGTGGTAATGTCTTAAGTGTGGATTTATCTTTCACCGTGGGGCTGCGGAAATGCCATTCACATGTTCCCTCACTCGCCTCCTCAGCTCCCTACATGTCCTTCCCACATAGATTCGTGGGCATGAACACGTGGCATAATAGATCACTTTATTCGTGCCACAGGATACATACTGTCGAATCTCATATGTTCGGGAGCTATCGGAGGAGGTGAACGACGCAATGTGTTGCACATTTGGGCAAGCTACACAGTGACCTCAGGGGATAACTTCCCTTCAGAGGATGTTGAGAGCCGAACAGACCCGGTGTAACGGTTAAATGGTGGCTATGGACTAACACCTTTTTGAGATTTTTTGTCCGCCTAGCAGACCTAAGCGGACGGTCAGAAATAGAACCCTTCAGAAACGGATCAGAGAGAAGTATGGGCTAATATCTGTTTAATATCTCCCTTATCCTACCCCACCCATGATTAAATATTGATATAAATTTGATGGGCTGATCCACACTGTTTCTAGTGTCATTTTCTTTCTGTCCATAGAGTAGGTCATCTCGGGGGGTATTCTTGGCCCTCAGATACGCTCGTTTCACCGCCCTGTTGCTGTAACCCCGTTCTCGAAATCTTTCCCTGAGGTCAAAGGCGTGTCTCTCAAACAACTCATTTGACGAACATATTCGTCTCATGCGGAGAAACTGGCCTGTGGGAATGGCGCGAACAGTTGAACGATCATGGGACGATGATGTGTGAAGAAGTGAATTCACTGCTGTTGACTTTCTGAAAACATCCGTCTGTATGGTGCTATCCAGACCAACTTCCACACAGATGTCCAGAAAGTCAATTTTGCGTGCATCAGACTTATGCATCAGTTTAATATTTACCTCATTCTCCGCAAGTCTTCCCATGAGCTCGTCAAGCTGCTCCACTCTGCCCATCCACAAAATAAATCGTCAATATACCTCAGCCAGCACTGCACATGGACATCGGCCAGCCCGCCCCCGCAACACAAAAGACCCCTCTCCCAGAAACCAAGAAAGAGGTTTGCGTACGAGGGCGCGCAGGCCGCGCCCATGGCAGTGCCGCGGGTCTGTAGATAGTAATTATCCTTGAAAACAAAAAAAATTATGGGTCAGGACAAAATGGAGCAGCTCAAGGATAAGTTCGCTTGTTGCGTCATCCCTCCCACTTGCCTGTAGAAAAAAAACGTACTGCCGTCAGGCCATCCTCATGCCGTATACACGTGTAGAGGGACTCAACGTCAGCAGTTACCAATAATGTACCCTCATCCACAGAGACACAGTCAATCCTCATCAGGACGTCCGTCGTATCACGAACATAGGAGGGCAGTGACTCCACCAGTGGTCTCAAATAGTAGTCAATAAATCTACATACTGGATTACACAGCCCCCCCCCATGCCGGAGACGATCGGACGTCCCGGCGGAGTGACGGCGTCTTTGTGGATTTTTGGTAATAAGTATAGTGTAGGCAACTTAGGATACCTGACGGTGAGCCCCTCCACAACATTTTTTGGGATAATGCCTGCCTCACATGCACGGCTGAGGATGGCCTGAAGTCGATTCGAGAACGAGGTCACGGGGTTACAGGCCAATTTACGGTATGTATCTTTATCTCGCAATTGCCGGAATACTTCCCTTTCATATTGGTCAATCGGCTACATCACGATGTTCCCACCCTTGTCCACCGGTTTTATCAAGACATCACTCATATTTTCAGATCTGACAATGCACACTGCTGTTTGTGTGTCAAATTATCCGATCTGGAACGAACCGGGAGTCGTTTTAAGTCTTCGACCGCCAGGTTTGTAAAGATTTCCACCACCGGACATACGGACAAGGGTGGGAACCTCACAGATCTGGGGAAAGCCAGGGATGGAAACCTACCTGTCTGAGTAGATTCAATTTCATTAGCCATATCCTCAAGATTCTCAAGGGCTGCCCTCTCACCAAGATTCAACTCCTCCGGATGTCTCTGATTTTTGCTGTGTAGCTTTTTCAAGATGAATTTCCGTGAAAAAAGCTGAACATCTTTTAGAGCTGTAAAAAAGTGAAAATTATTTGTTGGTGAAATGGACAGCCCCAGAGATAAAACCTCAAGCTGGGTCACAGATAGGGAATGCTGGGACAAATTAATCACCTGAAGTGCCCTGCCCCTAGTATTTGTTCCCAATTGATGATAAAGTCTGAAGCGCGTTAATACTCCATCACCTGGAAGGGATTCGACATCGGATTCATCTGTACTACTTGGAATCGGAGTTATGGGTTCAGTTCTTGGTTGTGGTTTTGGGCGTGGGACGTTCTTAGATTTTCCCCTTGGTATATGATTCGGTTTAGGTTTACCGCCCACCTTCCACTTATACACTCTACTCGTACAATAGTCAGATTGATCTCTCTGAAATTTCTTAATTTTAAATCCCTTTACCTCTTTCTCAAGGCGTTTGAGCTCAGTTTCATTTTGAGAATTAAATTTAGTCAGGGCCTCACCAGTCATCTGCTCCTTAATCTGTCGCAGCAAATTTTCCATCTCCCCCTCCATCACCTCAATTGAGGCCGTATTTAGATCTACGAGGAGGCCCAAGAATCCCTTTGAGCATTCACTAGCACAGTCCTCCCACTCCGCTCTAAAGGTTTCATCTATAGGGAAAAAGGGGAAAACCTGTACCCTTTGACCGCGGGGTATCATTTCTCTCTCAATGTGTTTATCCAAAAAGGCCCTATTCCACCAGGTTCTTGTGCGTTTCTTTAACAACCCACTGTAAGCCTTGACTGCCTCCTCCACACTGCCACCACCGCTCGGCTACCCCACTGCACCTCCAACCTCATCCAGGGCCTTGTCAAGTTCAGAAAGCCATGTTGCATCATAGGCTCTAAAGTCCACACTGGCCACACGACAACATTCCCACCCTTATCAGCTGGTTTAATAACCACATCCCTCATGCTTTTCAATGATGTCAAGGCCTGTCTCTTCTTGGACGTCAAATTCTGTACCCCCTCTGGGGTTTTCACCACTGCAAGATCTTGTTTAACTAGGTGCAAAAATATACCTATCTGAGGGCAGCTTGACAAGGGTGGGAAATGTCTTGTGCGGCTGTGTAGATGTATGGGTACTGGTGTCTTAACACCCTCTATGGCTTCGGTCGCAAGAGACTCTAGATCTCCAAGTGCAGTATTCTCATCAGGTGGAGGGTCAGTAGTCGGTGCAGTCCTGTACATTTTCTTATAAATTAGTTTACGTGCAAAGATTGATCATTTCACTTTTGTGAAAGATCTATAAAAGTTCTCAGTTGGAGCGAATGACAAACAATGAACCAGTCCCAGATACGATCGGTTGTCCCGGGGGGTTCTTTAAATCTTGGTGGAATTTCCAGTTGTTCCAATATTGTATACCCTCCCTAAAATCCACAATCAAATAATCAGACAGGCCCTGGTCTATTACTCTCTCCTATAGGGCTTCCATAACCAGTACCCTCAACTCTTTTTGGTAGGTCATTGTTGGATTAGACAATAACTTCTCATGTATCTCAGTATCAGCCAGTTAGTTCAAGATCTCCTGACGGTATTGGGTGGTATCCATCACCACAATAGCCCCGCCTTTATTGGCTAGCTTTATGGTGATGGATCCATTCTCTTTTACCAGTTTGATCACCTTTCTTTCCAAGCCACTGATGTTGGTTCTTTCGCCCCTAACATTACTCTTCCTTAAAGGGGTTGTCCGATTTTGTGCCTGTCCGTGGGATCTGACTTTGAAGGAGCTGACTGACTCTTTGACATCATCACAGGCTCTTCAGTCCTGATTTTGTTGCAGCGTGAGAGCCGGTGACAGGTGATGTATACTCCGGGAGGAGTTTGGTTTTTTTACACACAGGGAAGACAAGATGGGACAGGATAGGGATTAGATGAGGATAGAATAGCGGGGGGGACAGAATAGAATAGCTGGAGGGACAGAACAGAATAGCGGGAGGGACAGAATAGAATAGCTGGGAGACAGCATAAAATAGCAGAGGGAAGAAGATGGAGGAGGCAGCAGCAGGGAAAGACAGGGAATACGGAGCCAACATCGGATCCGAGGTGAACTCGGATCCGATGTCCATAGGCTCCCATGTTGTGGGCACTCTGATCAGCATTGATCCAATGCTGTCCGATTTGAGTCACAGACACAAAATCGTAGCAGGCTGCGATTTTGTGCCCATAATTAAATCGGATCGGATAGTGCCAAAATCGGATGCCAATAGTGGCACATCCGATCCAATCCAATTCCCATAGGGGAACATGGGATACGATTTCGGATCCGATTGTATCCGTTTTGAAACGGATACAATCAGATGACAGTAAGGCTGCTTTCACATTACGATTTTCTAACACTAACTCCTGGATATAAGATAACACTAGATACTGTTTTGTTCTAGACGCTGCAACTAATTCACCAAAAGACACAGCCCAAAGCTACAGTAGTGATTGATGATCTCTAAAGGTAGAATATATTACTTGGGGGATATTTCTACCCTAACATATAGCTATTACTAGTAGTGATAATAAATTGATTTGTCATAATGCTCCTATTTTAGAGCAGGTGCCATAGCTGACACCGCTCAAATAAGACCACTCCGACCCAGAAGATCAGTGGTGGTCTGCATAGCACCCAACGGTTCCGCACATCCAGGATTTAAATCTTGACCAACTTTAAAGGTAACTTAATGAACCACAGGCATTTAAAGGTGACTACCAATATACTAATGTACTAAAAGTTACTGTTCCATTCCCTAGCACCTCTCTATTCTAACCTAAACTGGCATTGACTTGATGACTAATATCAAAATGGCTAAGCTTCAACTTCAAAAGAATAAGGTAATATAGAGTGAGATGCTGATCCAGTAAAACCAGGTTGAGTCCATGAGTTACACTGACCCTTGGTATTATTATTATTTTAAGGTCGCCAGGGATTTAACCACAAGAATCCAGATAAGGTCCCATCAACATCGGATCCTAATAACCAAAGGGAATGTATTACCTACACTAACTATACTGTTAGTGTATATTGCTTTTACATTGATCATGTTTTAAAAAAAATGTACCGTATATACTTTCAATAAATTTGAAACTATTTTAAATTCAATTTTATCTTACATTGAAAAACATTTTAAACATCCCGACAAAGGGTTAACTTTACAATAGAATACTGTGCTCCATTTTTTACATGCCATTGATAAGGGGTATGACTTAGACCTCCGGATTAATTATTTCTTAGCGCTGGGCCCTCTCTGATATATTTGCCTAATACACGGTAACCCTCCATGACCTTCTAGCAGCAACCACCTAAATAATTGTAATTTAAAAAAATAATTTACTAGTTTTCATGACTAGCCAAAGTCCCCTATTACAGTCATGGCCAAAAGTATTGACACCCCTGCAATTCTGTCAGATAATACTCTCTCCCTGAAAATGATTGCAATCACAAATTCTTTGCTATTATTATCTTCATTTAATTTGTCTTCAATGAAAAAACACAAAAGAGAATGAAGCAAAAAGCAAAACATTGATCATTTCACACAAAACTCCAAAAATGGGCCAGACAAAAGTATTGGCACCCTCAGCCTAATACTTGGTTGCACAACATTTAGCCAAAATAACATTGCCAATAACATAGCAGTTTGCCAAAGAAGAATGGTCTAAAATTCCAGCAGGAATTTTAGACCATTCTTCTTTGGCAAACTTCTCCAGGTCCCTGATATTTGAGGGTGCCTTCTCCAAACTGCCATTTTTAGATCTCTCCACAGGTGTTCTGTGGGATTCAGGTCTGGACTCATTGCTGGCCACCTTAGAAGTCTCCAGTGCTTTCTCTGAAACCATTTTCTAGTGCTTTTTGAAGTGTGTTTTGGGTCATTGTCCTGCTGGAAGACCCATGACCTCTGAGGGAGACCCAGCTTTCTCACACTGGGCCCTACATTATGCTGCAAAATTTGTTGGTAGTCTTCAGGCTTCATAATGCCATGCACACGGTCAAGCAGTCCAGTGCCAGAGGCAGCAAAGCAACCCCAAAACATCAGGGAACCTCCGCCATGTCTGACTGTAGGGAGCGTGTTCTTTTCTTTGAATGCCTCTTTTTTTCTCCTGTAAACTCTATGTTGATGCCTTTGCCCATAAAGCTCTACTTCTGTCTCATCTGACCAGAGAACATTCTTCCAAAACGGTTTAGGCTTTCTCAGGTAAGTTTTCGCAAACTCCAGCCTGCCTTTTTTACGTCTCGGGGTAAGAAATGGGGTCTCCTACCATACAGTCCCTTTTCATTCAGACGC
Source organism: Allobates femoralis (assembly GCA_033576535.1). NCBI lineage: Eukaryota > Metazoa > Chordata > Amphibia > Anura > Aromobatidae > Allobates > Allobates femoralis. Next base: position 871,504,514 of record JARQOC010000003.1, on the reverse strand, counting down.
CGACGGATAGTACGGGTTGACACTGTTGTACCCTTGGACTGCAGGGCAGCTTGAACTTGTTTGGATGTTAGTCGAGGTTCTTTATCCACCATCCGCACAATCTTGCGTTGAAATCTCTCGTCAATTTTTCTTTTCCGTCCACATCTAGGGAGGTTAGCTACAGTGCCATGGGCTTTAAACGTCTTGATGACACTGCGCACGGTAGACACAGGAACATTCAGGTCTTTGGAGATGGACTTGTAGCCTTGAGATTGCTCATGCTTCCTCACAATTTGGTTTCTCAAGTCCTCAGACAGTTCTTTGGTCTTCTTTCTTTTCTCCATGCTCAATGTGGTACACACAAGGACACAGGACAGCGGTTGAGTCAATTTTAATCCATGTCAACTGGCTGCAAGTGTGATTCAGTTATTGACAACACCTGTTAGGTGCCACAGGTAAGTTACAGGTGCTATTAATTACACAAATTAGAGAAGCATCACATGATTTTTGTAAGGGTGCCAATACGTTTGTCCACCCCCTTTTTTATGTTTGGTGTGGAATTATATCCAATTTGGCTTTAGGACAATTCTATTTAATTTGTCTTCAATGAAAAAACAAAAAAAAAGATAACACTCAATTTCTTCCTGAAAATGATTGCAATCACAAATTCTTTGGTATTGTTATCTGACAGAATTGCAGGGGTGTCAATACTTTTGGCCATGACTGTAACTAGCTCCAGTGTATAATAACATACTAGTTTGTGACAAGTCAAAATTCGTCAACTGATCTCTCCATCCGCTGTGATGACTTTATTGAATATGATGAAATAAAGAAGAAAACCTCTGAATTGTATGTAACAGACATCAGTGAATCTCTTTGCTGCTTGGTCTGGTGAAGTTTCTTGTCCACCCCCTCAGATAACCTCTCATTTAAACATCCAATTACACCCACAATAAAGGGGAAGTGGGGATGGAATTGTGAATTTGTGTGTCATAAGGAGGCTGTGGAATACGGGGCCAATTGTTTTTTCCACGCTTATTGGGAAAAAAGTTACTGGATATGTAACACCCAATGACTCGCCATCCTTAAGAAGATATAACAGTTCATTTTTAGTTTTGTCAGGGTCCATGGACAAGGGCAGGGTCAGTTTGTGACTGAATCGGCATGGACATAAACAATTTATTACATCATCGGAAAGTTAAGAAATCCACCCTTGTCCGAGGGCCTAATTACAATACGGGAATTGTCACTTAAATCCTTCAGGGCACTGCTCTGGTCTACTGTAAGGTTATCCCTGACAACTTTTCTTTAATTTAGTAAATTTCTAATCTCCCTCTTAATAACAGTTTCAAAGGTATCCATAGTTGCGACCCTTGAGGCCAAAGGATAGTAATCAAACCACAGAGCTGGTTTGCACACATTGACTCAATCTTTAACACTCACTTGACATTTTGCCAGCTGCAGTCCCTTATCTTCTTTACACTTGATAATACTATTCTCAAATCCTGCAGCAGTTGGGTCTTCATCTACATGAAAACCTAAGAAGACCTCCCATATATTTACAGCAGTTGCCTACTAATTTCGGTAAATCTGGTCAACTTTTGAAATATCTTGTGTTGTGTCTAAGTACGGGGTAAAAGTGGCTACTTTCAGTTCACTCACTGTCATTTGCAACCTTTGCAGGGATATCTATTATTTGATTTTATATTTTGGGGCTAATATACTTATCTGTCCCCTGGGTAAGTGGAGGAGCTCCTTCAAAATGTGGTCATATTCCGATAGGAGCTCTACAATGGAGAGGAAGTTACCATTATTACGCTCTACTGTTTTCTCTTTATGACCTCAGAATGCCAGATTTGCGATTGCCATAGTCAAGTATTACATAGAATAACTAATGTGACACTGTCTCCAAACGTTTTTCTTAAAATTTGTTTTTCATTTCCATCATCCGTTGTTTTTTTCTTCTCCGGTGATTGTAAACAATACATGTATTCATGTGAGCTTGTGAGGCTTCGTGAACTTGGATTTTGGCAGAAAGTGTTTGCCATGTTTTATTCCCTTTGCCCATGCTGGTTTAAAGCCTAATTTTTTACGAACGTCAAATAACCAGCATGGCTCACAATAAGCAACATTTAACTTTGGCGAATAGAGAAGCCACATCACTGGAATTGTGTCCTGCTTTTGTTATTATTTCATAGTAAACCTCAAACAAATACCTATGATGGGCATCTTGATCTCTCGAGAATGGATTATTAAGCCTGCAAGGACCATTAGCAGGAATACATTTTTTAACTTAGAGGACATTTTCCAAAAACCATAACAGACCCCAATCTGTAACATATATTTCTCCAATTAATGTTCTATACTGAGACTTGCTGTATCTGCACTTTCTAAGGTTTCTTGTAGATCAGAAATGTTGGCATTTGTATATGGCTCTACCAGTATCCACCTCTAACAATGTCGGAGAACTTGTAACTGAAGGGATCATAGTAGGTGTCTCAATCCTCTCCTCACTTTCAGTGTTTAAAGTGTCGGTAGATGTAGAAGCACCAATATTAGTAGTCTGTGTGGAGACACTGGGATCAGTGGGTGCTCTCGTCCGCTGCCTTTAGAATGACTGCATGGACCAGGGCTTATCCCAACTGAACACCTGAACTCCTTACACGTGGGCTGAATACTATGTCTTTTTTCATTAAAACTCCGATTGGGGCATTTTTTAATGTCCTTACATGCTTATTTAATCAACTTTCTTGTGTATTCACGCTCCAAAAACCTTTTCCCCAAGATCTTACTCTGATTTTCAAAATCTGCTGCCAATTTCTCTTTATTCGTTTATATTAGTTTTTAGGAATATTTTTTAACCATTTATCATAATGATTACTATGAAAGTGCACATAACTATTGGCATCTACTGTTTTAGAAAAGGTTTTTGTTGTAATCACCTCACCCAAATGCTCGATTGTAAGATCTGTTTCCGCATTTTTTTCAGGGTCAACTGAATGCCCCAATTATTACCAGTAATTGATTTAATAAAAGGCTCCAGTTGCAAATTTTCATTGTTAAAAACAATAAAAATATCATCAAATACATTGCTTAATTCGCTATTTAAAATAAACCATGTTTCAAAAACCGCCATAAAAAGATTAGCATACGTTGGAGTAACTCTTGACCCCATCGCTGTTCCTTTAGTTTGCTTGTACAGTACCTCATTAAATGTAAAAAAGTTATTCTCTAAAATAGAAAACATTCCCTTCATGATGAAATCTTTTTGACTTTTGGGTATCCGATTATCTCCAGCCACAAAAAGATTAAAACAAACATACAGCATAATATTGGTCTAGCTTGAGTAAAGGCCTGTGACATCCATGGTCACAAACACACATTTAGTCATATTCAATAATTCAATAAGATGTGTAGAATCCCTGAGGTAACTTTTAAGTTTAACCTATCTACATATTTGGATAAGAGAATGACCCCAATTGTTTTTAGAGGTGAGGGAATCAATACCTGCAGTAATAGGTCTCTCTGGTGGATTTTTAATGTCCTTGTGCAGTTAGGGAGATGATACATGAATGCCACATTAGGGTTTTTTCTAATAGGATAATCTTTTTCCTGTTTATTTAAGATCCCTTCTTCAATAGCCCCTTTGATCAGATTGACTATATTGATTCCATTCACCAATATAATATTTTCAGCACATTTTGCATAGGTCTCTCCATCAGATAGTATACGAAGGGGCCTCATCTAAATAATGATCCCTATCCTGTATATATATTCCTCCTCCCTTATCAGCGGATCTGATTACAATTTCAGTATTATTTTTCAATTCTCTAAGGGCTTTCTGCTCTCTTCTAGACAAAAAAAACTCTTTTCTTCAATTTGTTGTCAACCACCCCATCACTTTTTCTTTTATTATTATTTTTTATAAGATGTTTAAAATTGTGCAAGACCAAATCCGTATAAGTGTTTATATGGTGTCCTTGACTCTGTATTGGATAAAATTTTGATTTTTCTTTCGGATCTACATGTATGTTATCATCACCTCTCACTCCTTCATCCTGCCGCCGATTCAACTCAAAATGCCTTTTAAGAGTAAGCTTTCGAACAAGTCTTTGTAGGTCCAAAAAAAAGATCTAACTCCCTGCTGTTGTGAATCGGATAGAAAGGTAATCCTTTCCGTAAAACCGATAATTCATCATCTGATAATTTGTAACTAGATAGATTAAACACATTCTTTCACAGTCATAACATCAGAATCACACAAACCATCTTCAGGTTGTCCCATTACCGTGGTCTCATTTTTTTTTGGCGTTTTTTACAACTGGAACGCTTACCTCCTGTCACGTCCTACTGACGGACCCCACATGTGGACCCACTGAACCGCGTAAAGCGGATGCTGATACCTGGTTGATAGAGAGGCGGACCAGTACAGTCGAGTTAACGGGTTTATTGAACAGAATAGAACCCACGCCCCAGGGGAGGGCCACACGGCCACAGCACCGGAACACCAGCGAGGGAGACCCCGGAGCGCTTGACCCCCTATACAGGGATACCGCCGGACCAGCCTCGAAGGGGCCAATGAAGCGGACACGTGTGTTAAACCGACCCAAGGCGATGTGGAAACAATACAGCAACCGGGTAAGATAGAACACAGAGAACCGGAAACACAGAGAATCCGGAGCAGGACCTGGATCAGCAATTCAGCTTGGAAGGGATCCAGGAGGGTGACCCGGAACACGGGAGTCAGCAAGGAGCCGGTAAGGCGGAGATCTGTAGGAGGAAACACACAGAAATCAGTTAACCAGCAAAACAAGGAACAACCTGACCAGACCAGGATTAGCCACTTCAATAGGTAGAAGTTGCCCTGGCCAGGACTGACAGGAAACAGGAAACTTATATATCAGCAGGGCGGTCCTGATTGGCAGGACACAGAGGCTAGGCGATTGGCTGAGGGGAGGAGCATGCTCTCTGCAGTCTCTCCAGAGGAAACAGGTGTGGAGATGTTGTTTCAAGTGCTCAAGCAGTAGCCATGGAATTTGAGGAGCTGAGTGGCGCTACTCCAGCAGAGGGCGCTGAAACGTGGGTGCCAGGCGGGAGTTCTTCTCTGGCTGCTGAGGGTGCAGGGAGAGGTCGCTGGAACGCTGCAGCAGACCCCCGGGTGGTGACAGTACCCCCCCCTCCACGCCCATCCCCCCCCCGGCCAAAAAACGTCCAGGAACCCGCGCAGGAGGTGCGAGACCGTGACATCCGCCTCCATGGTCCTGAGGGTACCGGAGAGGGCAGAAGGGGCACGGGGGCAAACGCTTGGGCGGCTCGCGTCGAGCACAGGAGGAACAGGCGGAAACATAGTCGGTGATGTCCTGTCGCATCCGCGGCCACCAATAGTACCGACCAATCAAGCGCAGGGTCGTCGTCACCCCTGCATGGCCTGCGAGTCCGGATTCATGGCCCCAGCGAAGGACGCGCCCCCGATCAGCGTCGGATACCAGCGTCTTACCTGGGGGCGGCCAGGACAGACGGAGGGGCGCCGCCATGCAGACGTCGGACGGATCGACAATGGAGCGTGGCTCCTCCTCTTGACATTCGGACATTGGAGCCCCTGATACCGGATTAATGGGACAGTCAGAGGGTCCGTGCGGAGGCAACGTCTCAGCCTCCCCCTTGTCGAAGACGTCAGCATACGACCGATAGGCCGAGGGCAGACCGGGTAGCGCTGCCGGTGAAGGTGGCAACCGGACCGGGGACACGGGAAGAAGGCAACGACTATGACAAGCCTGCCCCCACCGCAGGACCTCACCTGTTTGCCATTCCAGAACCGGTTCATGTATACGGAGCCATGGAAGACCGAGCAGAAACGGAGGAGACAGGACCGGCAGGACATAGAAGGTAAGACGCTCAGTGTGACGAGGACCGACCTGTATTTCCACCTCTCCGGTGACACCCGTCACGGCGTCTTGTAAGGGTCTCCCATAGACCGAGGTGATGACGCGGGGATGCTGCAGGGGGTATATGGTAATACCGTAGCGTTGCGCCGTCTCTAGCTGCACAAAGTTACCTGCGGACCCGGAATCCAGACCAGCCAGCTCCGAATGGCGTACGTCTCCAACCGTGACCTGGATGGCAATAGTGAGAGGTGGAGAGAGCTTGCTCTCTGTTAGGTGAGCCTCTCTTACCTGCCCTAGCTGGAGGTTCTCTGGCCGCTTGGGGCATTGGCGGCGAAAGTGGCCAGACTCTCCACAATAAAGGCACAGGCCCCGGGCGATCCTCTCCTCCCTCCTCTGGGTCCGGAGCTGAACACGATCCACCTCCATGGCCTCGTACCCTGCCGGGAGTACCGAGGTCTCCGGAAAAAAGGACCCTCTCTCCAGTGGCCTCTCCTGCGTTCTCTCCTGGAACCGCTCCTGAAGACGACGGTCAATTTGGACAGCGAGGGCGATGTACTCCTCCAGGGAGCTGGGTAAGTCCTGAACCGCAAGTTCATCCTTGATACGGGTAGACAATCCCCGGCGGAAGACTCCGAGCAAGGGCTCATCCGCCCAGCGGAGCTCGGCAGCCAGGGTACGGAATTGGATGGCATATTGCCCCACAGACAGGTTACCTTGTCGCAGGTTAAAGAGCGCCTCGGTGGCGGACGCCACCCGTCCTGGCTCATCGAAGGTCCTACGAAAGGTGTCCAGGAACGCCCGCAGGTCGGACACGATGGGATCCTCACTCTCCAGCAACAGGTTGAACCATGCCAGTGCCTCCCCCTCGAGGTGCGAAGCCAGAAACGCCACTTTCGCCTCATCCGTCGGGAACTGGTGTGGTAATAACCGGAAGTGGAGCTGGCACTGGTTAATAAACCCCCGACATGCCTTAGAATCCCCGGTGTACCTGGTGGGCTGGCACAGCCGTAGTGAAGACACAGCTCCAGTCGGAGCTTCAGTTGGCAGCACGGGAACGGAACCTGGGCTTCCTGTTGTACTCTGTAGGCTGCTGAGCCGCTCATCCAAGGAGGACATATGGGATAAGATCCGAATCTGTATCTCACTCAGACGGTCCACCTGCTGGTGGAGACTCAGCACCTGGGAAGAGAGAGTGGGATCAGTGGTAGAGGGCGCCCCCAAGCGGGCCTCTAGGGACTGGATAAACGCCACAACCTGGTCGTGACTCTGGCGGAGTGCGGCCAGCTCTCTTTGGGCATCAAACCTGGAATCAGCGGGGTCCATGGCCAGGGCAAACTGTCACGTCCTACTGACGGACCCCACACGTGGACCCACTGGACCGCGTAAAGCGGATGCTGATACCTGGTTGATAGAGAGGCGGACCAGTACAGTCGAGTTAACAGGTTTATTGAACAGAACAGAACAGAATAGAACCCACGCCCCAGGGGAGGGCCACAAGGCCACAGCACCGGAACACCAGCGAGGGAGACCCCGGAGCGCTTGACCCCTATACAGGGATACCGCCGGGACCAGCCTCGAAGGGGCCAATGAAGCGGACACGTGTGTTAAACCGACCCAAGGCGATGTGGAAACAATACAGTAACCGGGTAAGATAGAACACAGAGAACTGGAAACACAGAGAATCCGGAGCAGGACCTGGATCAGCAATTCAGCTTGGAAGGGATCCAGGAGGGTGACCCGGAACACAGGAGTCAGCAAGGAGCCGGTAAGGCGGAGATCTGTAGGAGGAAACACACAGAAATCAGTTAACCAGCAAAACAAGGAACAACCTGACCAGACCAGGATTAGCCACTTCAATAGGTAGAAGTTGCCCTGGCCAGGACTGAGAGGAAACAGGAAACTTATATATCAGCAGGGAGGTCCTGATTGGCAGGACACAGAGGCTAGGCGATTGGCTGAGGGGAGGAGCATGCTCTCTGCAGTCTCTCCAGAGGAAACAGGTGTGGAGATGTTGTTTCATGTGCTCAAGCAGTAGCCATGGAATTTGAGGAGCTGAGTGGCGCTACTCCAGCAGAGGGCGCTGAAACGTGGGTGCCAGGTGGGGAGTTCTTCTCTGGCTGCTGAGGGTGCAGGGAGAGGTCGCTGGAACGCTGCAGCAGACCCCCGGGTGGTGACACCTCCCCTTTTTCCCCTTCTATTGTTTTTCTTTTTACATATTTTGGGGTCATATACTGCCTGATGTTCCTCATCGCCCCCCCCCCCCCCCCCACACACACACATACATGGTAAAAAAGGAATAGACATGGATTTACACGAGGAGTTATCAATTATTACTCTGTTATTTTCTACAAGGTTATCGGGGACACTTTCTGGATTCCCGTTAGTTGCCTCTGGGACCAGGGCTGGAGAAATCTGAAAAGTCACTAGGACTGGTGTATCTAGTAAATTTGTTATTTCACATATTTTTTACTTATTTGCCTCAAAAATCAACTGATCTAGAGGGGTCCCTTCACAAACTGTTTAAATCACAACCAGTATAGTGGGATCACTGGAGCTTGCATTAACATAAGCAGGGCTTAATTAGGCAGGAGCTGAAGAGTCTCTGAGATTGCTGTGCTTCCAATCTCTATGGTACAGGGTAACTAGCTGAATATGCTTACAGACCTAGCGCTTGCCTTCACACTTACTTAAGGTAGGGAAGACTCTAAACTAAATGTATAATTTCTTAAAACTATTTATTACAGAGTCTTCCCTACCTTAAGTAAGTGTGAAGGCAAGCGCTAGGTCTGTAACCATATTCAGTGTGTTTAAATCAAGTAATCTTCCAATAGGACAAAGTACCTCGTGGTCCGAGCTGCTGTGTTCGTATGATGGGAAAACCAGATACAGCGGTATGTCTGGGTATAGTAGTAGCTGTTTATTTTCCGACGCGTTTCAGAGTCATATCCCAAACTCCTTCCTCAGGGAACATCAAGATTACAGTGAAGGAAAGCCTTTATAACATGAAAACGGCGCGAAAATTAAGTTGGATGTGACGTAGGTAAACAAAGGGGTGTGTAGGTGACGTCACAGTGTTATGTATACAAATGCTCGTAACAACATGATCTTATGTGCGATTATAAAAGAAAAAACATTTGTCAAAGTGCAGAACAAATATATGTGACAATTCAATTACACAAAATATAATGAGCATCAGGTAATGAAACAATAAGAAAAAGTGAAGTAAGACAAAAGAAAAGAGGGTGATGGGAGTATTAGAACCTATGGGTGCAAAAGAAAAATCGTGATGTATGTGTTAAACCACATGAGCTATGGGATCAAACGAAAATAAATGGTATTAATCCTTAATAAGATCCTCTGTCATAAGGTACTCTCATTATTTGAATCAAACATTTTTTTATTTATTCTATCATGGGGGTTCCTTTATCATGTAATTATAATACTGTATTTCTTTACTTTTACTAGATGTCTGTGAAAAATGACAAGAGGAAAAAAATGGACCATATTGTCGGTAGAACACAAGACTAAATGAAAAAATATATATAGTATATAGTATTTTTAAAAACATGATTTACAATAAAAAATTATTACATTTTAATTCATATAAATATTAAAAATAGAAGCATTAAATATAAATATGATGTATTTAATAAAAAATATATGTAATAGGATATAAAGTAATAATAAATTAATAAAAAAAATTTTGTTTAAAAATGTTAAAAAGGTGTATTATCAACTTAAAAATATATATATCTCAAGATCGATAAAAATATGTACATATACTGTATATATACACATACATACATATAAAGGGATATGCTCCAGGGGTGCTGGTAAAAATATAGAAACTGTACTGCTTTTAAATATGGGACCAACTAATTTTAAATAAGCTCTATTTACATTATAGAAGAAATAGAGAACCGGATTCCTTTCAATGCTGAAGACAGAAATCTGTAATCACAATGACACTGAAGAAAAAAGTCCGGGTAATATTGTAACACTGCCAATTAACTACTGTCCCCAGACTATTTCAGAGATACATAGAGTAAAAGCTATCGCGTGGCTCTTATTACATTCAAAAGAGCAAAAACACCGACTCCTATTTTAAACAGTGACATAGTAGCAGCTCGTCGTGCGCCTCTCATTAACATCAAAGAGGTGAACGTGCAGGCACCAATCAGCAAAGAAAACAAAGTTAAGGGCAGGCGTGTGGCTCTCATTGAGATCAAAGAAGTGAACGTCCAAAAAGGGGTGCTGAGGATCAAAAACCCACAAAGGGGCAACAAAGCAGACAAAACAATTTTTGCAATCCCAAATTTATGAAGAATTTCAGTTACAAGATTTAACCCTTAAGGCTTTAAAGTGTCCAACTTTATAGATCCAATACCTCTCTTTTTTATTGAGAGCATTAATCCTATTACTACTATTGACAGGTACATGATCTATTGCAGTGACTTTTAATAGTGAGAAGTCTCTGTTGTGAACCAAATGGAAATGGTTAGAAACCCCATGCTGCTGAAAGCCATTCTTAATGTTGGACCTATGTTTGTTGATGCGGCAGTGTAGATTCTGGGTAGTCCTTCCAATATATTGGATATTACATGGACAATCTAAGGGTACCTTTACACACGGCTACATTTCTAGGGTGGCTACAGGTAACTTACTGGTTGCAGTGAAATCATGGAGAGATGATTCCATTTGTACACAGCAACAAGATAGAACCTTGTCTCCATGATTTCACTGCAACCAGTAAGTTACCTGTAGCCACCCTAGAAATGTAGCCGCGTGTAAAGGTACCCTAACAGATGTGATTCTTCATATGTAATATAACATAGGTCATGATCAATCTGGAATTTTTCTTTTGTTATAGCAGAGTGGAACATGTTTCGTGTTTGCATCATTTTACAACACATGCATCTTTTTTTGTTGCATTTTTTGGAACCTTTCTTAATGATTGGTTTGGTGATCTTATCAGAATCTATAATCTTAAGTCTGCTAGTTGCTAGTAAGCTCATAATATTAGGTGCTCTTCTATATGTCATTGCAGGATTTTTGGGAAGGATCCTGCCTAATATAGGGTCATGAAATAGTAATAGCCAATGTTTTTCAATAATTCTTCTGATTTCGCAATTTCTTTTGGAGAATGTGGTAATAAAATTATATGCAAATTTATCATCTGAGGTTTTTTTCTTTTCATTAACCCTTTCAAGTAAAACTTTTTGGAATAGCTTTACAGGTGTCAAATGCATCATTTACCAAACATTTTGGATATCTTTTCTGTATGAATCTTGTTTTCAGTGTTGTAGATTGCTCAATGTATATTTCTTGATTAGTACAGTTCTTCCTGATTCTTTTAAATTGGTTCAAGGGGATATTTCTTAGCCATTTCCCATAATGGTTACTTTTAAAGTGCACAAAGCTATTTTTATCTGTCTTTTTGAAGAAAGTTTTAGTCATTATCTTCATATTTTCTATGTAAATTGTCAAATCCAAAAAATCTATTGTGTCATTATGCAAACGAGGTTCAAATTTTAAGCCCCAGGTGTTGTTGATCAATTCATTCAAGAAGTCATGTGTTTATTATATGGGATTCTAAAAAGGCTAATGTACATCATCAATGTATCTCTTATACAATTTTAAACCTTCAAAAAAGGTATTATTATACATTTAGATATCTTCAAATATCCCCATGAACAAGTTTGCATAGGAACAAGCGACTTTAGAGCCCATCGCTGTCCCTTTTATCTGATGGTAAAAAGAATCCAGAAAAGTAAAGAAATTATTCTTCAGAATAAATTCCAAACCCTGTAAGATAAATTCAATACCAATATCATGATCAATGTTAGTATATAATGATGCAACATCCAGTGTTAATAGACAGTAGGATTCTTCCCAAGTTATTTCTTTCAAAATATTAATCAGTGCTGTAGAATCCTTCAAATAACTATTTAAGGATATTACGTGATGTTGTAGGATTTTATCAATGTAATGTGCCATGTTACTCGTCAAAGAATCTATCCCCGCTATTATGGGTCTCCCAGGTGGATTATTTATGTTTTTATGTATCTTGGGAAGATGATATAAAAATGGTGTAAGCCGACATTTGTTTGTCAAGAACCTTTTTTCTGATGAATTTATGATGCAGTTTTCAAAAGCTTTTTTAATAAAGCTATTGTGTTCCTTAATTAGTTTGGGGAATGGATCAAAATCAATTTTATTGTAGTCATTTTTGTCTGACAGTATATTGTGGGCTTCCTTGACATAATCATCATAGTTTTGAATAACAATCCCTCCCCTTTTATCAGCACATCTGATAATAATCTAAGAAAAAATAACAAGATTGTAAAGAGCCACTTTTTCATTTTTAGACAGATTATTTTTGACATGACACTCAAATTTATTCAAAGAATTCAAATCCCTTTGCACAAGTTCGTGGAAGGTCTCAAGAATATGCCCCTTACTGTCAATAGGGTAGAATTTACTATTTAGTTGAACATCAGGGTGAAAAAACTCATCGGTAGTTTTCATAATATTAGAGTTATTACTATCATTACTGCTCATAAAATGCCTTTTTAGGGTTAATCTTCTGATGAATTTATGTAAATCAACAAATAAATCCAAATCTATAGGATCATTTGTGGGGCAAAAAGAAAGTCCCTTATTATGTACTGCCAATTCATCAGGGGATCAAATGTGATCCGATAAATTGATTATATTATTCTCCTTATTGTCTCCTACAGAGCAAAGGTCACTCTTCCTTTCTTTTTTACTGTTGTGTCTCTTTCCTCTTCTACCTCTCCTATTTTTCTTTTTGCAGAGGGACTGAAAAACTTCATTATTGAGTTTTGTTTGTTGCTTACCAAGTTTAAAAAAGGCACTACACCTGCATTATTATTGTCAGAATTATCAAGTATGATTTTAAGGCAGGTGATATTAAATGTTGTACTCTTGTATCTTTGGTAATGGTTTCTATGTTTTTATCCATTATCTTAGCAACTGGACTCTCAATCACTATTAGGTCACTTTCCATGTTAGTAATAGATTTATGAGATCCATTGTTATCATGCAAAATAATAGGGTTCAAAGGTCTAGCTCTGTTGATTCTTTCTATTTGTTTTTTAATATTTTGCAAATGGATTTCTGCTGGGATATTGTTACTAGTGATTTTTTGACTGCTGGAATTTGTACTGGATATTTTGCCATCAATTTCTTTATGTACTATTGCTTGAACAGTAACCATATTGGGTTGAGGAACAATTTTGGTTATAGAACTAGATTGTGATAAATCTTTTTTATTTATAGCGGCTTTGGCCAGTGCAACTTTCTCCCAATCAATCTTAGAATGCAAGTTATCCTTTTCTGGTTCAAAAATTTCCTCATATAATAAAGCTTTTTAATAATAATAAAGCTTTATTTATATATATCCTCATCAGAAGTGTCACCTGAATAGTCCTCATCAGTAAAGGTTTCGGTTAAAGACACACTCAAATCATTAATAGTTTCTTTCTCCTGAGTAATTTCATTAATCGCGATAATCTTAGGTGATTCTCCTTTGTTTGTACAATGATCTATATTTTGGTTTTGGGTTTTATTCATGGTAGGATCAATTTCAGCGGATTCTATGGGGATGGTAGTTCTATTGTGTGCCCTAGTGTCAATCTCATGTGTGTTTTTAGAAGTTTTTTTGTGATTCTTTTGCCATCTGCTATTAGAAAATCTCCGGGTCTGAAAAAAATTGGGGTAGGGACTTGATCCCGAATCAGAAAAAGATCTTGATCTAGGATTCATCATATCTTTATTTCTATTATTGTTATTGATATAACCATTTGTTGCAGGTTGGCCAGAATTATTATCTTTGTTCGAATAGTCTTTCCTATCCCTGTTGAAACTAATTTCCTTGATTTTTTTAGTATAATGCTCAGCTTGAGCTATATTAATACAAATATTAGAGTAAATTTTGTTGTAATCTGGATGTCTATTATATTTTTCTAATTTATCAGAGAGTTCTTTAATTTGGTTAGTTGCAGCCTCAGCTAGACTGTCTCTTTTCAAATATAGCAAAGAAAGCAAATTATGCATGCAATTCTTAATGTGGTCATTCCATTTAGATGAAAACACAATATCATCACTAAAAGGAGAGTTCAGTACCAGCCTTAATCCTCTAGGGCATATTTCCTCTTCAATATATAAGGATAGAAACCTAGCATCTATCCCGTATTTAATTTCATCCTTGAGCAGGTCTTCTAGTTTATGTAAATTGTCTTTCATCTCCTTAATATCATTATCAGCAAATGTATCTTGCGTGGTCTCAGTCAGTGTAGAGGTAAAGTTATTAACTCCAATGGTTTGGAGGATGAGTCTCTCCCGTAAGGAAAACCTGTTGGCAAGATAATCCATGATGTAAATGTCAAAAGACCCCTGCAGCAATCCTCAGATAGCCTTCACAGACACGCTCATCCACATCACGTCAGAAGTGACAGAAATCTAAAAAAAGGGGGTGAGAATGCGCAAAATAGGGTCTTATCCATAGGAGACAGGTTATGATGGTGTAACTTAGGAACTGCTCACCTGATAGGGTTGTGTAGCACACAACCAGCGTGATTGCTCAGAACAATACAAGTAATCTGTCCTTTTTGATCTTTTCTATTTGCCACATTACAAGATTCAAATGCTCTTCCATAGATTGGGAGCCTTTTTCATTTTAGGCCCTGTCTCGCATAACAATGCTTCCGCGATCCTGATAACGATGTGTAGGGATCGCTGGTGCGTCGTTTTCACATCGCTGGTAAGATGTCAAATAGGCATCTTACCAGCGATGTGAAAAACAACTTTTGCAACGATCCAGAGTATACCGAGACCATTGTGAATTTTTTCTCCATAGCGTTGCATTGAGATTGTTGCTCATTATCTCAGTCAAACACAATGATGTAGCGTTCCCAGCGGGTGCGCAACAATGCAGGAGTGACCCAGAGCAGTGTGTAACGATCAACGATCTCACAGCAGGGGCCAGATCGTTGGTGCGTGTCACACAGGACGTCATTGTTAGCGGGATCGCTGTTGCGTCACAAAATCTGTGACGTTACAACAATCTCGTTAGTGATCTCGTTGTGTGAGACAGGGCCTTTTCACTTGGTGCTATGATATTGCTATCAAAGACACCATCTTTCTCGCCTTCTACTTTTTGATAGCAGTATCACTAATATTGACAGACACCATCTTTCTGGCCCTCTACTTGGTGTCTTTGATAGCAGTATCACTAAGTAGAGGGCCAGAAAGATGGTGTCTTTGATAGCAGTATCACTAATATTGACCATCTTTCTGGGCCTCTAATGTGTCAATATTAGTGATACTGCTATCAAAGACACCAAGTAGAGGGCCAGAAAGATGGTGTCTTTGATAGCAGTATCACTAATATTGAACAAGTAGAGGCCCAGAAAGATGGTCAATATTAGTGATACTGCTATCAAAGACACCATCTTTCTGGCCCTCTACTTGGTCAATATTAGTGATAGGCGGCCGTCACACGCTACAATATCGTGAGCGATATTGTAAGCGATCATGTGCACGCGCGATCGCTAACAATATCGCTCACATCGCTGGTGAGATGTCACACAGACAGACTCACCAGCGAAGTGGGCCAGCGAGATCGCTGGTAACTATGGTACACATCGGGTTACTAGGCGCCGCGCGGCGCTTAGTAACCCGACGTTTACCATAGATACCATCTCCCGCATAGGCTCTGCGCTGGGAGATCGTTCATCGTGGTGTCACACACCACGATGAAGCAGATTGAACAAGCGATGATCGCTTGATATGAGCTCCGGCTCTCATATCTGCGATGTCACGATCAAGCGATTTTACATTGTAAAATCGCTTGATCGCACGTAGCGATGCACAAACGATATCGCTTAAGCGATCAAAAAGCAGATCACTTAAACAATATCGTTCGCAATATTGAACCGTGTGACGGCCGCCATACTGCTATCAAAGACACCATCTTTCTGGCCCTTTACTTGGTCAATATTAGTGATACTGCTATCAAAGACACCATCTTTCTGGCCCTCTACTTTGTTAATATTAGTCATATGATACAAAATATGATCTCCCCTTTGGAGGATAAGTTTCATTCCCATTTAATTTACTATCAAGCGGGCTGATTGATAAGGATGATAACATTAGTACTATGAGTGGACCAATTAAAACAGAGCTCACAAACACTAGGTGGGAGAGTAAACTCTTCTTTTCAGGGGCACCTGAAAAAGTGGGATTTCCTGCTATTTTCTCCTGTATTTTATCTCGTGCTTTTTCTGAACCCACTTGTTTATGGGAAGGAGTTCTAGCAGTTTTACCTTAATTATTAATAGAGGGTTTTCTATTTGTATTTTTAAAGCACTGTGTTTTTAATAAAACTGGATTAATATTACCCGTTTTAACTGGTTGAATAGGATCAGGTAATTTAAATAAATGAGCAAACTCTATTTCCATCTAAAAATTCTTTTCTTTCAATTTTTGATAATCCTCTCTATCCCGCTGTAATTTATTTGAGATTTCCTGCTCCATTTTCATTATTCTCTACATTAGATTTATTGAAATCAGGATGAGTACCAAATTCCAAAAGTTCAGCCACAAGACTAGTGATATTTCCAACCAGTCCCTCAGCGACCAGTGTTCTTTTTTTAAAAAGTAACCCCAGCATATTATTCATGCAGGTTTGAAGGTTTTTCTCCCATTCATCAGTAAAATGAATATCATTTAGAAAGGTGACACCTTATTTAATCTTAAACCTCTAGGATAAATCTTCATCCATATAAATGAATAGGAATCTAGAGTCCAGCTGATTATGAAGTTCATCTTTAAGTAAGTCTTCGTAAGAAATTTAATCTGTTAGAAGGGTTGCAGTTTCCTCTTCAGAAAGAGGTTGCGGTCTTATTCCCCACGTCCTCAAAGGCGGCCATGACCAATGGTCTGAATGATAAGTCTTTCCCTTGAGGATATTCTGTGTTGAAAGTAGTCCATATTTCGTGTGCTGCTACAACCCCTAAGATGGTTTAATGACCTTCTATGAGACTGTAAAACAAAGAATATCTATCTGTAACATATATTTCTCCAATTAACGTATGTTCTATACTGAGACTTGCAGTATCGGCACTTTCTAAGGTTTCTTGTAGATCAGAAATGTTGTCATTTGTATATGGCACTACCAGTATCCACCACTAACAATGTCGGAGAACTTGTAACTGAAGGGATCATAGTAGGTGTCTCAATCCTCTCCTCACTTTGAGTGTTTAAAGTGTCAGTAGATGTAGAAGCGCCAATATTAGGGATCAGTGGGTGCTCTCGTCCGCTGCCTTTAGAATGCATGGACCAGGGCTTAGCCCAACTGAACGCCTGAACTCCTTACCCGTGGGCTGAATATTATTCAGACAACACAGGGTGAGGGAACCACACAATGGTAAGACTTTATTGGATCCCCAACAGTCAAAGGCATAAAAAACATAAAAACGCACAATATAGCAGGCAACAGAGTCTCACTCTTCCGCGGGCTCACTGGGGGATTAGAATCTTCGGGGCTTCCAGGGCCTTTACTCCAATCCAGCATCACCCTGCTTTCGGAGAGCACCCACTGAGAAAGGAATAGCGGCAAGCTTAGGAAGCTGACCGAGCACAGCAAAGTCTGTAGCCAGGTGACTGAATTGTCCCAATTTGGGTATCTTTCTAAAGTAGTCTTAGGACAAAATGTTTTCTTAGCAGCCGGAACCAAAATTCCTAGGCTGGGGATAAAGTCTTCCAATTGGAACCAGAGTTCCTAGATTGAAGCCATGTAGCATATGAACATGCGATGTGATCCTCTAGTCGGTGCTGAAGTCCCTAGACCAGGGGTGGGGAACCTTTTCTCTGCAAAGGGCCATTTGGAAATTTAGAATATCATTCGCGGGCCGTATAAATTTATTAACTTAAAAAACATTGCTAAACTTACATATAAGAGCAACAAAGATTAAAGTAATAAAATATTCTTTGTGTTGTTGTATTGTTATAATAAAGACTAACAAATGAGGTGACCCCATGTGATTAAAGGTGTACAAATACTACTCCACTAATGTAAAAATTATACGTAAATACCCCAAAGTTAATCACATCAATTTTTTTCTTCTAAAACACGCAATGTGTAGGTAAGGACAGGTATATAAATACACGATCAATGATTCTGTGGGCAAAACGATGAAGATAATATTAGGATGGCAGGTATGTGGATACATTTAACATACAAAATACTAATGTAAAAAACAAAAACCTATATCTTATATGACCCAAAGGAGCAAGAAAAAAAAGGAGGTAATAAAACACCACAATGCAGAGAGGTGGAGGAAGATGTATATTACCTCACAATATGAAAACCCATATTTTTGATAAATACAGTTGGTTAATGTTTAAGTTTGACAAACATTTAAATAACTCCACCTAATGTGATGGCTGGAATGACTTCTCTTTGATGAGGCGCGAGATGTTTGGAGGTATTGATGATGTTGCTACTCTCAACTGATTTTCCAAGTTTGTATCGGTCAGTCTTGAGCGAAGTCGACTCTTCGTTATGGAAAGTTTTGAAAAGAACTGCTCACAGCAATAAGTTGTTCCAAACAAAGATGCATATTTTAATGCATGTCTCCTCACAGTGGGGAAATCATCATTGTTCACATAACGTTTATAAAACTCAAGCAATGGGATGTTGTTGTACCTAGCTTTCAACTCATCATTGTTTTGCAGCTGAATGATTTCATGTTGTAGGTTGGCAGGGACATCAGCTGGTTCTACATTAAATGGTGTAGCAAAGATGTTTAATTCCATTTGTTTACTTTTGACATCCTTGAATCTTTCATCAAATGCTTCGATTAGCTTTGCACATTCACCAGCATATTCAAGTGTCGTGGAAGGCTTGTGTCTTTCCAGAGTGGGGAAATGCACTGTGTCACTTCTTTCAAGTTGCACTTTCCACAGCCTTAGCTCTCTGCTTTCAAACGTGAAATCATTTGAAGCTAAACTAAGTAGCTGGTTAGGGCCCTGCAACTTAGGCTATGTGCACATATGCCGGCGGGTTGGTCGGCAGCGGCTGGGCGGACCCACCAGGAAGCTCCGGAGCCGTCCACCGGCATCCTGGCGGGTATGTGCGGCGGGTGCCGGGCGGGTTAGCGCCGCGGTGTTGCGGCGGCTGGAAGCAGTACATGATTCTGCTTGCAGCCGCTGCAGAACCGGCCGGTTTATGGAACATGCTCATTCGTTGCTAACCCACTGGAACCCAGCGGGTTAGCAACGGATGCGCATGTGTAAACCGCCGGTGTGTGGACACCGGGTGTCGGTTTACATAGGTTTTCATGTTAATCCAAACGCCGGTTTGGATTAACATAAATTTACATGAAATTTATGTAAACCGACCGGCGGTTTACACAGCTAAACCGACCCTAACCCGGCCAGTGTGCACATACCCTTAACGTTCAGCTCTGAGAGGTATTTGGTAATGTCTACCATGAACGCAAGATCACACTGCCACGTGCTATCGTTGAGTTCACTGATAGGTTTCCCCTTCATCTCCATGAACTGCTTGACTTCTTATCGCAGTTCGTAAAACCTCCTGAGCATGTTCCCACGACTCAGCCACCGCACTTCACAGTAATAAACAAGATCACTATACTCAGATTCAAGATCATTTAGTAACTCTTTAAATTGGCGACTATTCAGTGCTCTGCATGACACTACTATTGACATCACGTTGTTGAGCCGCAAAGACTGTGCACAGAGACTTTCTTGGTGTATGATGCAGTGGCATATAATTAAATCATTTGGATCAAGACCAAGAAGATCCATTTCTTTCTTGACAAATGCGATTAATCCTTTTTGGGAGCCAACCATTGCTGGAGCTCCATCTGTAGTAAGGCCTGTTAACTTTTCAAATGCAAGTACAAGTTTTTTCATTGCTATAACAAGTTTCTCAAACAAGTCTTCACCTTTTGTGCTACCATGCATGGCTTCCAGCGACAGCAGTTCTTCTCGTGTGTCGAACTCTGCAGTGATCCCATGAATGAAAATGGCCAGTTGGGCAGTATTTGTTATGTCCGTTGTCTCCTCACAAGCCAGGGAGAAAAATTGGAAATCTTCTGCTGAATCCTTGAGCGTTTTTTCAATGTCTTGTGCTAAATCAGTAATTCCATCTGAGACTGTTCTCCGAGACAAACTAACACTCTGAAACAATTTTACTTTGTCTGGTGCTAACAGTTCTGCAGCAGCCACCATGCACTCTTTCACAAACTCTCCCTCCACATGAGGTCTCAGCTTCTTTGCAATTAGGGAGCTTTCACATCACGATTTTCTGACATCCGTATAGATCCTTGTTTTTGACGGACTATACCAGTGATGGCGAACCTATGACACGCGTGTCAGCACTGACACGCGTAGCCATTTTCAGTGACACGCGGTCGCCGGACAAACTAGACTCGCTATTTGGATAAAAACCACAGACACGGACATAGCAGCAAAAAACTGTTGCGAGTCGGGTTTCCAAAATGGCAATGCGAGCGCTTTACGAGACATCTGCGATTTGTAAATCACACATTACTCGCTATTACTCGCTTCCCCATTCATTAACATTGGACTCGCTAGACTCGCAACGAGTAGCGAGTCCCGGGCTCGGACTCACTAGACTAGAGTCAAGCGATTCCGAGTAATTTAGGACTCGCCCATCACTAACTACAGCTGAGGAAAAAAAAATGTGCTGGAGGTCTGTAGCCAGAACAGCAGAGCTCCGGCACAGAGCGTCTAGTCCTGGGACTTCCCGTAGGGCGGCGGAACTTCTGGCTGGCGTAGCAGGAGCAGCAGAACGCTGTGGGGGACGCATATCTGAGGCCCTGTGATCGCTGTCTGGAGGTCCAGTGATTACTACAGCAACCATCCTCCAGTGAAAGGTTCTGGGCAGAATCTGGGTGTCATGAATGTGTGATTGGCCATTACTGATATAAGTGAGGGGAGGCTGTAAGAGGCCTGTGCTATGGGTGCCGTTTCCCGCCATTAATTTACATAAGGAACGCCATCTTGCAGCATAGTACAGACTCCATTTCACCACTATTATTGTTGTGCACCCTATTAATCCCTATTTCTGCTTATTAACTCTGCCCTTTCCTAAAAGACAGTTAACCCCTAATTGCCTGCAGGGCTATCTATACATCTTCTGTCACTGCCCCTCTGATGGAGAAGCCAAAGGTTAACCAAGGTTAAGTAAAGGAAGTGGTAGTAGCAGTAGCCGACCCTTTCAAGAGACATGGACTGAGATGTATGGCATTATAGAAAAAAATGGCAGATCATTTTGCGTTCTATGTAGTGAAACGGTAGTAAGCAGAACGTAGAATATAAATAGACATTTTGACAGATAACCTTAGTAGCGCTTGCTTGGCCTTGAAGTGTACAAAATACCAACCTTCAATTGAAGATTTATTTTAGCCAATGAAATTCAGCAACAAAAAAGTCACTAAATCAGTGATGGCGAACCTGTGGCAGTCCAGCTGTTGCTGGACTACCACAGGTTCGCCATCACTGGAACAATTCCCCCTTCCCCTCACTTGTCTTAGTTCATGGCACCCCACACAGGTTAAATAACAGCAAGACCAACAAAAGAAACCAACTGACAGATTAACAAAGAAGTCACTAAGCAGGTAAGTTAAATAATTAGACATATTTGTTATTTAAACTATAAATATCGTAAAATTAGGGGTTTTTTTCTCAAGGTGACACACCTCCCGAGTTATGCTCGGTTTTTTGGCGAATTTTGACACACCAAGCTCAAAAGGTTGCCCATCACTGGACTATACGGACAGTAACGGATGCCAGAAAACGGATGCCATCGGTCCGATTTTTTTATGGATCCGATTGTCGAATCAGTTAAAAAATCGGACCGATGGCAACCGATGACATCCGTTTTGAACCGTTTTTTAGACGGATCCGTTTTAAATGTCACTCCACCCACTGGGTGGCTCTATATAAATACAGAGTGTCCACTTCATTCCTTCAATCTTTTTATTTGTTGAAATGGCGTTGTCACATGAACAATTTTGCCGGTACCTGGATCTCACATATGAGGGTGCCCGTGCTTTCGCTATTGCCTGTGATGCGGAACGAAGAAGACGAAGACGTCCACAACGCCGTTTCTGGCACCCTATAACTTTTCATAGGGACACTACTGGAGTTTTTGCCAAATTATACCCCGAACTGCGTGCAGATCCACAAAAGTTCCATAACTATATGCGGATGACATCTTCAAGCTTTGATGAGTTGGTGGATTGGGTACGAGGATACATCACAAGACAGGTCAGCAAGTTCCGGCGTGCAATTACTCCGGAAGAGCGGTGTGACGACCATCCCCTGTGAGGTCGAGCTGCTGGTAGGCAGCACCCCGAGAAACCCCGAGACCCTTAACCCCTATACAGGGATCTGGAATTACAGCGGAGCCCAGGGGGTAGCTGCCTATATGAGCAACAGAGCCGGGGAAGTCGCCAGGGGAAAATCAAGACCCGAAAAACGAAGTCAGAAGTCCGAGTCAAAACCGAGAGGGCAGCGAAGGTACAAAATCGTCAGGCAGTAGCAGAGTCAAAAATCCAGGCAAAGGTCAAGGGCAAAAACCAAGAGAGCAGCTGAGGTACAAAATCAATAGGCAGAGGCAGAGTCAGAAATCCAGGCAAGGTCAGACACGAAACTAAACACATACTATCACTGGGGAACCAAAACTATATCTGGCGGCCTGCAAGACAGGCTCCAATGTATTTGAAGGGCGCGGTTACCTCCCATAGGCTGGAGCTCACAGCCTGATGACCTCATTCGGACCGCCCCTAGATCCAGGCCAGATGGAGATGCACGACTGGCTCCACCCACGCCACCTCTGACAGAAGAACGCAGGCTGCGCCTAACGGACACCGCTGCAGGGCCCGCTCCTCTGCGACCTACACCACCCAGAGGGGAAACACAGCGGCGCTCAGCGACAGAGGCAGACGTCGCGGGAGCAGTTCCATATGAGGACAAGGCCCTCCTATCACCGGCGCCACCAGCCGAAGGAATCCGGCTCCTCCCAGCGGCCGAGGCAGGAACACCAGCCACCGAGTCCAATGGTGATGTGACAGTACCCCCCCCCCCCCTCTACGAGGGGCCTCCGGACCCACAAAACCCGGTTTATTGGGATGAAGAAGATGAAACTTCCTGATCAAACCCTTGGCATGGATATTACTGGCAGGCACCCAGGACCTCTCCTCCGGACCATAGCCCTTCCAATGTACCAGATACTGCACGGATCCTCTCACTAAACGGGAATCAAAAATCCGTTGAACTTCGTATTCCACGGCACCCCCGACCAAGACCGGAGGAGGAGGGGACCGGACAGGACGAATCGGAGATCGGTACAATTTGAGAAGGGATTTATGGAATACATTGGGCAGTTTGAATGATTGAGGGAGCTTCAGACGAAAGGCTACAGGGTTAATCACGTCAATTATTTCATACGGACCAATAAACCTGGGACCTAGTTTGGCAGACGGCACTTTGAGCTTGATATTTTTCGTAGACAACCAAACTTTGTCCCCAACTCCCAGGTCCGGACCCTTGGAGCGCCGTTTATTAGCAGAAGACGCCTGCCTAGTCTGAGCCCCCTTTAAGTTTTTGTTCACTTCAGACCAGATAGTCTTTAACTGATCTACGGAGCTTTCTACCCCAGGGACGTCAGAAAGCCTAGGAGAAAATGAACAAAAGCGCGGGTGCAGCCCATGATTACAGTAGAAAGGGGTGGTCTTGATGGACTCTTGGTACTGGTTATTCATGGCAAATTCTGCTAGTGGCAGATGTTCCACCCAATCAGATTGATGCTCAGAGACATAACAACGTAGATACTGTTCGAGAGCTTGATTTGCGCGCTTGGTTTGACCATTGGTTTCAGGGTGATAGGCAGAAGAAAAGGAATAGTCAATTCCAATCCGTTTACAGAATGCCCTCCAAAATTTAGAAACGAACTGGGTGCCCCTGTCAGAAACAATATTCACAGGAACACCATGCAATCGCACAACATGATTAATGAATACTTTGCTCAGGGTCTCGGAATTAGGTAACCCAGACAGCGGAACAAAATGACACTGCTTGCTGAATCTGTCTACCACTACCCAGATACAAGTCTTCCCTTCTGAGAGTGGCAGGTCAGTAATAAAATCCATGGAGATATGAGTCCAAGGACCCTCAGGGGTAGGCAAGGACTGGAGCAACCCAGCAGGGCGGTTGCGTGGAGACTTAGCGCGAGCACAGGTTTCACAAGCCAGTACATATTCCTTACAGTCCTTTAATATGGTTGGTCACCACAAACTCCTGGTTACAAGTCTGATGGTGTTATTGATACCAGGATGCCCTGCGAGGACGGAATCATGAGATTCCTTAAGAACTTGGAGGCGGAATTTGGTAGGGACAAATAGTTTCTGGGCAGGAGTAGTGTCAGGGGCCTGTTCTGGAGATCTACGAATCTCTTCCAGAAGGTCCAAAGACACAGCCGAGACAACAATCCCCTTGGCTAAAATGGGAGTCGGTTCCACATCCTCGACTTGTAAGGGGCAAAAACTCCGAGACAGGGCATCAGCCCTCACATTTTTAGTACCCGGTCTGAAAGTGATCACAAAATCGAATCTGGAGAAGAACAAGGCCCATCTAGCCTGTCTAGGATTCAGTCTTTTCGCTGACTCCAAATTGGATAGATTTTTGTGATCAGTAATTACGGTAATCCTATGTTTGGCGCCTTCGAGGAAGTGGCGCCATTCCTCGAAGACCCATTTGATTGCCAACAATTCCCGATTACCTACATCATAATTCATCTCTGTAGAGGAAAATTTTCGGGAAAAGAAGGCACACGGACGAAGGAATCCGGCTCCTCCCAGCGGCCGAGGCAGGAACACCAGCCACCGAGTCCAATGGCGATGTGACAAGCGGCTGAAGGTAACCCTTCGGTATGTCTATATATATATGGAATCACACTTTTCATCAACTCAACATTGAAATTTATTTTGGAAGGGGGCATTTTAGTTAGCTTAATGGACTATGTAGTCACATCTTGATCACCTTTTTGCACTAATGTAGCCCTCAAGGATCCCCTTCTTTCAGTAGTGTACTAATCTTGTTGTTGTGGAAATGTCCTGTTTACCTTTTTTTTTCCCTATGTAGCCCTCATAGTTACCTCCATGTAGTTTTGGACTCCTCATGTTTCCTTTATTGTTGTGGTAATGTCACCCATCAAGATTCCTTTAATGTTACCATACTGTTGGCCATTATGCAGTCATGCCACCTCATCCTGTAACCCTTCTGAAGACTTGTTCATTAAAGTTATTTTTCCTTTTTTTTTTTTTTGCAGATATCTTGCAACAGGTGAAAGCCTAACGTCGCTCCATTACCAATTCAGGATGGGAATATCAACCATATCCGGAATTCTTATAGAAACTTGCTGGGCTCTGTGGGAAGTGTTACATGAAGAGTTTATCCCACAACTCAACAATGGCTACAAATAGCCTCAAAATTCCACGAACTATGCCAATTTCCAAATTGTATTGGAGCGCTAGATGGAAAACATGTGCGCATTCAGAAGCCGGCTAGAAGTGGGTCGGAATTTTTCAACTACAAAAAATATTTTTCAATTGTTTTAATGGCAATCGTTAATGCGGAATACAACTTTGTGGCAGTTGATATTGGCGGGTTTGGAAGGGGAAACGACTCTCAAACCTTTAAGCAGTCCAACATGGGTCGCCGTGTATACAACAATGACTTCAATTTTCCCACACCAACACCGCTTCCTGCCACTGTGGACCCTCCGATGCCATACGTTATAGTGGCCGACGAGGCGTTCCAGATGTGTCAGAATCTCGTGAAGCCATACAGCAGCCGTGGTTTAAGTCATGCAAAACGGATTTACAACTACCGACTAACTCGGGCAAGAAAAATGGTCGAGTGTGCTTTTGGTCTCCTAGCTTCAAAGTGGCGAGTCCTGGGAACAGCAATCAACCTCAAGACGGAGACTATTGATGAGGTAGTCAAATCATGCGTCGTCCTTCACAATTTTATATTGAAACGAGAGAGACCAGTTTTTGACCCGGAGGAGATCTTGAGTAGCCCTTTGGACAATTACAGTCTTCCTTCGTTACGGTCAACCATAGCTGTATCACAAATGAGGGATCGTTTTGCTAATTATTTCGTTTCACCTGAGGGACAAGTGCCATGGCAAGAACAGATGATATAGTTGGACTTTAAGATAAACTCATAACATATATTGTTTTCACATTATATGTATATTTACTGTAAAATTTGTGTGAGTGTGATTCCAATTAAATTAAAACAAATTTTTTTTGTAAAAAATTTTTAAGTGTGGCCCGTCTCACACTGTGGACCCCAGTGTGGCCCGTCTCACACTGTGGACCCCAGTGTGGCCCGTCTCACACTGTGGACCCACACCATTATGTGTGCCCCATTATCTGACCCCACTGAAAAAAATTAGAAGTAACCCTCAAGTGAAGTGGTACAACTCAATTTTATTTTGAACAAAAGTGGGAACAACAAAAGGGGGGGGTGGAGATGAGGTCAACAAGTTGGTGAAAGGTGTGCGGGGGAGGGTGTTACAGATTCCTATATGTAGTTGTGGGAGGGTAATCAACACTTCTGGGAGGTGGTGGTGTGTGCATTCTGGTGTGTGTGGAGGAGGGTGGAGCAGGGGAAGATATAGAGGATAAAGAAGGAATGTGTAGACCAATTAGGGAAGTGTCTTGGGGCTACAAACAAAAATGGGTGGGGTGGGAGTGTCAACAGAGCAGTTTGGAGTGGAGGATCGGGAGACAGCGCAGTGAATAGGTATACAGGAAAAGGAGGGGACAAGAACAGAAGAAGTGGCTTGTGTTGAAACGTGGGGGCTGGGTTGCCAATATGTTGAGGAATGGGTACGTTGTGGATGGGTGAAGGATGATGAAGAAAGGTAGGAAGGCTGTGAGAAAGAGGCAAAAGAAGGGTGGGCTGGATGTTGGGTGTGCAGATGAGGCTGGAATGATGAGGTAGGCTGGGTGGAGGTTAGAGGGTGGTAAAAAGTTGGCTGGCCGGGGGTCAAAGGGTGGTAGGACGATGGGTGGGTGGAGGCTATAGGGTAGTGTGCTGAGGCTTGGGAAGACGGAGGAAGGAAGGAAACAGGAGTGATAGTTTGTAGGGGGTGCCTATGAGGTTCTCTTTCAGTATGTCGGGGAAACGGAACATGGCCAGCTTCAGGAGGATGGCTTGCATGATGTTGATGGTCCAGAGATTGGGGGCCCATCTGCCTGGCCCGTCGCACCAGTTCCTGGCAGCCTGTTATTATATACGACTGCTGATCATTGGACATGTTCTCCATCTCCTTGACAACCGATCTAAAATAGAGGTTAGTAGAATTTTTTAAATCTCCCTTCAGATCGATCAGGTCGATGTGGAGACGATTTAAACCATCTGTCACTTGCTTAGACAGTTGTCTCCACATCTCCTGATGGATCTGGGAAAGATTTAAATAGTCAGGGAGATTGCTCCTATCTCCACCTCTCTGGCTTCTCGTCCTGCTCGCCAGCGCCAATGTAGTGCTCACATCAGTGTCAGAGGGCGGAGGTAGGGGATAACCTGTACCAGCGTCTTCCGCAGTCGTTAACGACTCTGAGGAACCGGATGCAGCAGAGAAGAGATTTTCAGCAGATGGGCCAGAGGACGCGGCCAATTCGTCACCGCGCTGATCCCCAGAGACAACTCTAGGAGGCAGTTGTGACGACATTCTGGCAGGCTCCAGTGTACTCCCGTGTGTTCTGTGGAGAGAAAAATCAACACATTGAAATGTAGAATACATTTTAATCAACCTGCCAACCTAAACTTAAAGAAAAAAAATATATATACTTACTCTCTTGCAAGCATAGAAGGTCTCAAGAAGTCCAACACACGGGAGTAACGGTATCTGGTCTTCCTTGATCCCGCTGACCCACTGGGAGCCCGCATGTCGTCTTTAAATTGCCTCCTATAGCCGTCCCTAAGGGATCTCCACTTAATGATAACGTTCTCACCTGTAAAACAAAAAAAAGGTAAATATTTAAAATTAATTCATATCAAGCTGCATTTACATTATTTCAGTTTCAGGATCTCAAGTTGGGACTAATGAGCCCACAATAAAAAAAAAAAAAAAAAAAAAAATACATTTGTCTGCGGAAGAACATTAATTAGCCTTTTGCAATCAAAAATTTTAGTTAAAACAATCAAACATTTGGAGGAGCGTGTTTCAAAAAACATAATTTCTACAATATACTTACGGTGATGATCTTGGCCGCGGGGGTTTAGACTCTCCCAATCTCTGAACAACCCTAAGCAGACCTCGTCCCAGAGTCGGCGGGTCTGGACTACATTTGCGTGGTGCGGGTCCCGTTGGTCCCAGAGGGCAGGTCTGGATTCAACGTGTTGGATGAGGAGCTCAGTGCTAAT
Source organism: Allobates femoralis (assembly GCA_033576535.1). Lineage (NCBI taxonomy): Eukaryota > Metazoa > Chordata > Amphibia > Anura > Aromobatidae > Allobates > Allobates femoralis. The sequence goes on along the minus strand of JARQOC010000003.1, from coordinate 871,476,132 downwards.
GAACCACTCCTCATCCCTCTCGGTAACCCTCTTGGAACCCTGTAAATTAAACAAAAAAATTACTAACATCAAATGCATTTTAGTACTTTAATAGATCTAAAGGAAAAGTGTACTTACACGGCCCCTTCCACGACGTGCACTCCGCCCGCGACCCTGGGACTGGTCTGAAGCCGATCCTCCTGCTGCCTCATGTCCCTGGGGGAAAATTAAAAACCGTCAGTTTGGTTAAAAGAAAAAAAAACGAAAAAAATGACTAAATTGACCCGCTAGCATGATGTATACTTACATGTTCCATTTCCCCAACTTCCATCTGTGCCGGCGGCTCAGCTTCCGCCTCATTGTCTGAAGAATCCTATAAAATGACATAATGTTATTAATGTTGTTTTAACAGCATAAAACAAACAATTATTAAATAATGTAACTCAAAGATCTGTTAACTCACTTGGATAAGTGGACGCCTGTCTGGGGATGGGTCAGACATTCTTGAACCAAAGGGAGGTGATTTGAAAGACAAAGCACAAAACATTACTACACCGAAACACTCTTCCAAAAAACAAAATATGCAAACCATAACCAAGCATTCATGTAAATCATTTATATATATATAGATTTAAATCAAACACTATACTTGAGAACAATGCAATGCAAAGACAAAACCTGCAAAACTATAGAAAGGAGCACACACACACACACACACACCAGGAACCCAGACACAGACACACACACACACACCAGGAACCCAGACACAGACACACGCCAGAAGCCCAGACACACACACCACCAGGAACCCAGACACAGACACACGCCAGGAGCCCAGACACAGACACACACACCAAAAATACATCTCCCCAAATACTTACATAATTTGTGGCCTGCAGTAGTCAACCAAGGTCTGGCTGGCTGTGATGGTTGGGATGGAGTCCTTCAGGCTCTGCGGAGTCCTTAAAGCTCTACAGATGTGAAGACACTGGGTAAAAATTAAAAAAAAAAAAAAAACACAAAGATGCAACATAAATCAAACACTATACTTGAGAACAATGCAATGCCAAGACAAAACCTGCAAAACTATAGAAAGGAGCACACACACAGACACACACACACCAGGAACACAGACACACACACACACACACACACCAGGAACCCAGACACAGACACACACCAGGAACACAGACACACACACACACACCAGGAACCCAGACACAGACACACGCCAGAAGCCCAGACACAGACACACACACACACACCAGGAACCCAGACACAGACACACACACACACACACACACACACCAGGAGCCCAGATACACGCCAGGAGCCACACACACACACACACCAAAAATACATCTCCACAAATACTTACATAATTTGTGGCCTGCAGTAGTCAACCGAGGTCTGGCTGGCTGGTATGGTTGGGACGGAGTCCTTCAGGCTCTGCGGAGTCCTTAAAGCTCTACAGATGTGAAGACACTGGGGAAAAATGTTAAAAAAAAACAAAAACACAAAGATACAACATAAATCAAACACTGCATTGCATTCTTCTCAAGTATAAAGACAAAACCTGCAAAACTATAGAAAGGAGCACACACACACACACAGACACACACCAGGAACCCAGACACAGACACACGCCAGGAGCCCAGACACACACACACACACACCAGGAACACAGACACACACACCAGGAGCCCAGACACACACACACACACACACACCAAAAATACATCTCCCCAAATATTTACATAATTTGTGGCCTGCAGTAGTCAACCAAGGTCTGGCTGGCTGGGATGGTTGGGACGGAGTCCTTCAGGCTCTGCGGAGTCCTTAAAGCTCTACAGATGTGAAGACACTGGGGAAAAATGTTAAAAAAAAACAAAAACACAAAGATACAACATAAATCAAACACTGCATTGCATTCTTCTCAAGTATAAAGACAAAACCTGCAAAACTATAGAAAGGAGCGCACACACACACACAGACACACACCAGGAACCCAGACACAGACACACGCCAGGAGCCCAGACACACACACACACACCAGGAACACAGACACACACACCAGGAGCCCAGACACACACACACACACACACACACACACCAAAAATACATCTCCCCAAATATTTACATAATTTGTGGCCTGCAGTAGTCAACCAAGGTCTGGCTGGCTGGGATGGTTGGGACGGAGTTCTTCAGGCACTGCGGAATCCTTAAAGCTCTACAGATGTGAAGACGCTGGGGAAAAGTTAAAAAAAAAAAAAAAAAAACACAAAGATGCAACATAAATCAAACACTATACTTGAGAACAATGCAATGCAAAGACAAAACCTGCAAAACTATAGAAAGGAGCACACACACACAGACACACACCAGGAGCCCAGACACAGACACACACACACACACCAGGAACCCAGACACAGACACACACACACACACCAGGAACCCAGACACACACGCCAGGAGCCACACACACACACCAAAAATACATCTCCACAAATACTTACATAATTTGTGGCCTGCAGTAGTCAACCGAGGTCTGGCTGGGATGGTTGGGACGGAGTCCTTCAGATGTGAAGACACTGGTTAGCAGCAGTGAGCGCGGTGGCTCAGTGGGTTAGCAGCAGTGAGCGCGGTGGCTCAGTGGTTAGCAGCAGTGAGCGCGGTGGCTCATTGGTTAGCAGCAGTGAGCGCGGTGGCTCAGTGGTTAGCAGCAGTGAGCGCGGTGGCTAGCAGCAGTGAGCGCGGTGGCTCAGTGGTTAGCAGCAGTGAGCGCGGTGGCTGGAGGGGTGAAAAAAGGGGAGGCTGGAGGGGCAGAGGGGAGGCTGGAGGGGCAGGGGGGAGGCTGGAGGGGCAGAGGGGAGGCTGGAAGGGCAGAGGGGAGGCTGGAGGGGCAGAGGGGAGGCTGGAGGGGCAGAGGCCCTGTTTCCCGCCGCTGGGCCCTGTTTCCCGCCGCTGGGCCCTGTTTCCCGCCACTGTGTCCTGTATGGATGCAGCCCTGGCCCTCCTCCACAACACTCACCTGCAGATCAAGTATCACACAGCAGGTGGGTCGGGAGGATCAAATATGGCGTCGGCAGAGGCTGGGGGAGGGCTCATAATCGGCAGAGGCGCATGCTCTGTACAGGAAATCGGACCCGAGATCGGGTCAGATATTTCTGCGGATCCGATCTCCATAGACCCTAATGTTAATGTAGCGCGGATCACGTCGGATTCGTTTCCATTCGATTCCATCCGATTTTGTCCACTGTGCCCAAAATTGGAGCAGTCTCCGATTTTGGGTGCAGCAAAAAATCGGACATGATCGGATCACTGACAAATCGGAAGCCAATAGAGCAACAATCCGTGCTCATAGGGATACATGGGGGCCAAATTTGATCCGTGGCTGTCTGTTTTACAACGGACAGCCACGGATGTCAGAAAATCGTGATGTGAAACCACCCTTAGCTCACTCACTACATAGCTTGTTTGAATAACTTTGCCTCTGTCGCAACAAGGCCTAGTAAAAGAGGATTGTTGCAATTCCAAGTTCCGCCGAAGAGCATTGATTTTATCCAAATGCATTTGGCCTTCCAAATCATTTAATTTTGCATGTTTTGTGCTGTAATGACGCTCCACGTTGACTTTTTTCATTACTGCTACTGCATCACCACAAACAAGGCAAACAGGTTTGTCTTTGACTTCAACAAAAAAATATTCATTTGTCCATTTATCTTGAAAACCTCGACATTCTGCATCAACTTTTCTTTTCAGTGGCCATTTTTATGACACACCACTACCTGAATAAATGTATTTGAAAAATCAAAAGTACGATTAAGTAAAATAACACAAAGGGAATCTTTCACCTGTAAAAACACTATTAACCTACAGATATAGGGTTAGTCTGCACGTATACGTACATGCATGTACACGGGGGCCAGAGGCGCACGACACAAAGGGTACACGGGGGCCTGAGGCACACGACACACGTGTACACGGGGGCCAGAGGCGCAAGACACACAGGTACACAGGGGCCTGAGGCGCATGACACACAGGGGGCAGAGCAAAAAGAGATCCAGCAACACATCCACATTGATTTTTATCTACCTTCATTTGGACATATATGATTTTAACATGGCTTCACATGATTTTTATCTCCCTCCCTTGGCTATGTTTCTGGATGCAGCTCCTTCTTATACTGCTGACAGTTTTCATCCCTGCACAGCCACTTAACTTATTTACTTATCTGACACCTTTAATAATTTACTTATCTGACACTCACGGACTTCCCGAGGTGGAGGAATTGTTTATTTAAGATAAGCAGGAGGTGATTGTAATCCTCCCGGGAGCTGAGCTGGACAGTGCAGAGGCTCCTGCTTCACAGAACGCCTCACGCTGACTATGTTTCAGGTCGGAGACAATTCCGGCACGCACCGCTGCTGATCTAAAGGGACCGCGCTACAAATAAAAGCAAAGTGGCCACGGGCCGGATCAGGTAACATGGCGGGCCGGACGTTCCCCACCTCTGGTCTACTGGATGGGCTAGTTGGGGAGGTGGAATATCTAGCCAGAGTTGTTTCAGATCATAGTCTGATTTTTGTTTCTATTAGATGGCCGGGTTCACTGGGGAATGTGGTTAGAGACTGGAAAATACACCCAGTGTGGCTGCGCACTATTGATATGACTAAAATTGGAATGGAAATAGAGGAATTTTATAATCTGAATGGTGGTAGCGCTGACCCACTGATAGAGACCATGAAAGCATACTTAAGGTGGATTCTGATTTACACCTGCATATATCCCGAAACACAGAATAAACAGATGGAAAAAGATAACTTACAGAAATTGGAGAGAGCAGAGTGGGAGGCGACGAGGCAGAGTGATACACATTCTATGAAGAAATTACGAGAGGCACAGAAGGAGGTGAATAGAGTTCTTATGGAAAGGGCAGATAAGAAATTGGCTTTCCAGAAAATGAGATTCTTTGAAGAAGGAGAGAAGGTGGGTCATTTACTGTCCATGATAGCGGCGGCACAGAAGGAGAATCAGTTTGTCCATTGCTTGGTGGGAGAGGGTGGAGAATGAGTCACAGATACAAAGGACATCATGGAGATCTTTGTGAAGTTTTACGGGGATTTATACACGTCACAAGAAGGGTTGGATGAAATAGAGTGGGTAACGATGCGGCTGCCAAGAAGTCCTCCACCTCCATCGACGGAGGATAGGAATGCTTTAGATGCACCTATAACAGTAGATGAACTGGGGGAGTCATTGCATGGCATGGCCAATGAAAAGGCCCCGGGTCTGACGGACTACCGACGGAGGTTTATAAACGTTTGGAAGAAACTCTATTACCCAGATTATTGGAGGTCTATATGGAAGCTAAGAAAATGGAATTACCGGTAAGTCTAATTCTATTTCTAGGAACCTTCCACGACAGCAGAACGGAGGGAGGTTGCCTCCCCGCCCTAATAGGGACAGGAAACACAAAGAGGTTAAAAACCCCTCCCCTTGCTGCATACACCAGTGTTTTGACTGTACACACCCGCATGAAAGCGACCACCAAGTGCAGGAACAATAATCATAACAAGGAGGGAAATCAATGCTGTCGTGGAAGGTTCCTAGAAATGGAATTACCGGTAAGTCTAATTCTATTTTCCCTAGTCACCTTCCACGACAGCAGAACGGAGGAATACCAACGAATATACCTTAGGGTGGGATAACACGTTTGGCAGGAGAGTCCTGCAGGCTGAGATCCTGATTGAAGTCCAGCCGGTAATGACGGGTAAAAGTATGGACCGAGGACCAAGTAGCAGCTCTGCAGATCTGCTCAACGGAAGCATCACCCCGCTCAGCCCAGAAAGCAGTGACGGATCTAGTGGAGTGAGCCTTGAGCTTTTCAGGAGGTGAATGACCCATCTGAATGTAGGCCGTGCAGACGGCTTGCTTGATCCAACCAGTGATCGTACCCTTGGAGGCCTTGTGTCCTTTCCGGCGGCCGAAGAGCTGGACAAATAAATTCTGGTCGACGCGAAAAGATGCCGTCTGCTGGAGATAGAAGAGCACCGTGCGACGAACATCCAGCGTATGAAGACACTCCTCCTTCGGATTAGAAGGGGAAGAACAAAACGAAGGCAAAACAATGTCCTGCGACCGATGGAAGTCAGAGACCACCTTAGGCAAAAAGGAAGGGTCAAGGCGAAACACCAGACTATCCTCCATGATCCGAAGGTAGGGCTCACGGATGGAAAGAGCCTGGAGTTCACCCACACGCCTAGCCGACGTGACTGCCACCAGCAAGGCGGTCTTGTGGGACAGCACCCGGAGATCCGAGGAGGACAGCGGCTCAAAGGGGGCCTTCGTGAGACCGGAGAGGACCAGATTCAGGTCCCAAGGAGGGACATGGGACCGCAGCCGACCGACGGAAGTCATAAACCGACGGACCCAAGGGTGAGCGGCTAGACCCTGATCAAAAAAGGAACTGAGAGCCGAGATCTGCACCTTGAGTGTACTGAAGGAGAGACCCAACTCCAGACCGACCTGCAAAAAATCCAAAATGCGAGCAATATTTGGATGAAGGGGATCAGGAGGATCAGCCGCACACCAAGACACAAATTTCTTCCAGATCTTCCCATAAGTTGCAGAAGAGTAGGAAGTCGGTCACCAATGCTAAGTCGAGATCACCCCATCAGAAAGACCTTTAGCCCTCAGCAAGTTGGCTTCAATAACCATGCCGCTAGGTTCAACTTGGGAAGGTCGGGATGAAGAATGGGCCCCTGGTGAAGTAGATCGGGTCTCCGTGGAAGAAGAACGGGACCGTCCGTTGCCAGACTCAGCAGGGCGCTGAACCAACTGCGACCCGGCCAGAGGGGAGCCACCAGGATTGTAGGAACCCCGTCCAGCCGGATCTTCTGAAGCGTCCGCGGAATGAGAGGAATTGGAGAAAACGCATAGGCCAGGGAGAACCCCCAGGGATGAGAGAACGCGTCCACCCCCAGCAGGCGACCGGACGGAGACAGGGCGAAGAACGACTCCACCTGGGCATCGTGAAGGGTCGCAAACAGATCCACTTCGGGAAGACCCCACCGAGAGACCAGGGAGGCGAAGACCTCCCGATGGAGACACCATTCGCCCGGATGTATGTCCCTCTGGCTGAGGAAGTCTGCCTGGACGTTGTCGGACCCTCGTAAATGAACCGCCGATAAGGACAGGACATGCCGTTCTGCCCAGGAAAAAATCCTTGCAGAAAGAGACGTAAGACTGGCAAACCGGGTACCCCCTTGGTGACGGACATGTGCCACCGCAGTGTCATTGTCCGAGAACACCCGGGCGTGACAGCCGTGGAGAAGAGCACCCGCAGCTTGAAGGGCCAGCTCCACCGCCATCAGTTCCCGAAAATTGGATGACCTGGCACTGACCTGAGGAGACCACTGGCCCTGGAAGTGGCGGCCCGCAACCGTGGCCCCACACCCCCGCTGGCTGGCGTTCGTCGTGAGGGACACCAACGGAGACTGGACCCAAGACACCCCCTTCCGGAGGTTCCGAGGGGTCAGCCACCAGGCCAGAGAGGACCGGACGTGACCTGGGAGGGCCACCCTCCGAGAGAGGGAGATGGAAGACATGTCCCAGGAAGACAGGAGAAATGCCTGCAGAACCCTGGAATGAGCCTGCGCCCAGGGAACCGCCGGGATACAGGCCGTCAGAGAACCCAACGCCGACATGACCTCCCTCAGGGAAGGACGACGTGATCCCCGGAAGCGAGTGAGCTGCCGCATGAGTTCCACCCTCTTGTTCGGTGGCAGAAAAGACGACTGCCGGGAAGAATCGAGAAGAATCCCCAGGAACTGCTTCCGCGTGGACGGAGTCAGGTCGGACTTCGCCAAATTTGGAAGCCAGCCCAGGGAGCGTAAAACCTGAAGGGTGGCGGAAACCGAGAGGGACAATTGGTGAGACGAGGGAGCCAGGATCAGAAAATCGTCGAGGTAGGGGACAATAAAAATCCCCTGACCCCGGAGAAAGGAAATGACCTCCGACATGATCTTGGAAAACACCCGAGGGGCCGAGGAGAGCCCGAAGGGAAGGGCGTTGAACTGGAAATGAACAACTTCCTGATTGTCAGTTTCTTCGGTTTGCGGTGATGCGCAATGATCCGGATGTATCGGGACATGGTAATACACATCCGTGAGGTCGAGAGTGGCCATCACCCAATCCTGACCAATCAAGGGAATGGTGGACCGAATGGATTCCATCTTGAACCCATGGTAAACCACGAACCGATTCAGAGGCTTCAGGTTGACAATAATCCTGTAGGCCCCCGAAGGCTTTTTTACCATGAAGAGCCGAGAGTAATGACCCCTGCCGACCTCCCGAAGGGGAACAGAAGAAATCACACCAGAATCCAACAAGGTCTGAAGACCCTGCCACAAGGCGCCCTGAAGAGTGCGAGAGGGAAGCGTGGTGACCCGAAGGCACTGGGGGGGCATTGAGACGAATTCTATGTGCAAGCCGGATTGGATGACCCGGAGCACCCAAGGATTGGAGGAGACCTCCTGCCACCTTGGAAAAAAATGCGAGAGCCGACCCCCTACCCTGGCACAGTCACTGCTTGTCAGGGTGGCACTGGGACGGGGGACCAAAGAAGCCCGGACCTCTACCCCCTTTCGGGTAACTCCACCGCCCCGACTTCCCCTTACAACGAGAGGAAGGGACCGGATCACGGGACGGACGAAAAAAACGTTTTTGTGCCGACCGCTGTTCAGGAAGAGACTTCTTCCTGTCCGTGGCCTGCTCCAGAATCTCATCAAGAGCCGGGCCAAACACCAACTCCCCCTTGAAGGGGAGAGAACAAAGCTTGACCTTGGACGTCACATCCCCAGTCCAAAGCTTTAACCAAAGAGCTCATCGGGCGGAGTTAGATAGAGCCGCCGCACGTGCGGCCACCCGGACAGACTCCCCAGAGGCATCAGCAAGGAATCCCATAGCCTTATGAAGCAGGGAGAGAGAGTTAATAATATCCTCCCGGGAAGTACCGTGAGAGACATGGTCCTCCAGCTGGACAAGCCAACGAGCGAGGGACCGAGCCACGCAGGTAGCAGCAATATTAGATTGAAATAGGTAGGAAGAAGAATCCCAGGTCTTCCGGAGAAGACCTTCAACCTTCCGATCCATGGGGTCCTTCAACTGCGAGGAGTCCTCGAAGGGGAGGGCAGTTTTCCTCGCAACCCTGGACACCTGGACATCTACCTTGGGAAGCTCCCATTTTGAACAATCTCCAGTGAGGGGAAACCTATGCTTCATCTCGGAAGTAACAGAAAGACGTTTTTCCGGACATTCCCATTCCTGCATAACCAAATCCAAGAGGTTGTCATGAACAGGAAACCCCTTACGGGCCCTAGCCTTTAAGCCCCGAAACATGACATCCTGCACGGAAGGAGCCGGCTCCACCTCCTCTACCTCCATAGTGGAGCGAACCAGATCAAGAAGTTCCTCCATATCATCAGAAGAAAAAAGAAACCGCTTCCTATCCGAGCCCGCGGAATCCAGAGGCTCTTCAGAACCTCCCAATCCCTCAGGGTCAGAAGAAAGCAATTCCCCGGACTCAGGGGATAAATCCTCAGGGACAAGTTTACGTTTCTTAGCCGTAGGGACCAACATAGGGGCAGGAGGCGTAGAGAGAGCAGACAAGGAAGACTGGGCTTCCTGCTGGATAAGGGTTTTGATACTGTCCAGAAGTGACGGCTGCTCCGCATGAAGGACGTCATCAGTGCAGGGCTGGCATAACTTCTTCTTATGGGAAGAGGGCAATTTGACCGAGCAGACCCCACATTTACGGGACACAGGTTTATCCTTTTCCTTCCGAGATCCGGAAGCCTTCTCTCCCTGAAACAGAGAGAGAGAGGGACCCCATAAGGACACCGAACCAGTCATACCCATGCAATGGTGGACCCCATCCAGCTACTCACAATAGAGGGATGAACGCTGGGCTCTGCAGATGCAGGCACAAGGGCTTTCTCAGACTCCATAAGCACAGCCAGTACTAACCAGGCCCACCCTGCTAAGCGACTGAAAGCAAGAGATCAGAGGCACTCAGGGGGGATGGTCACAGACCTGACACACCTGGACTTCCTAGCCGCACCTACCCACAGGTCTTACCTGGAGAAGAAGCCGACCGGGCTTTATGCAGCCGGGTCCTCAGCGTAGATCACCTCCTCCCCCGGATCCCGCAGTTCCATTCGTCCGGCCGCATCTGACCCCAGAATCGACCGCCCACGCACGCCACGCTGTCGGCCGCACGCGTTCCCGCCCGGGAGCGCCCACCGGAAGTGACGCGATAACCTCCGCGACGTCACTTCCGGTCGCGGTCCACAGCGGCGGCCGCGCCTGGAGGAGGAGGAGGACGCCGGAGAGCCCCCGGCCGAAGGCACACCTTCCCCGCTTTACCCCCCAAGGGAGCGCAGGAGGGGCGGCGCAGTCCCGAATTGCCACAGGGGAAGACGGGAGCGGCCCCATGGGAGAGACCCGAAGGCCCGACCACAGCCGCCCGCTAAGAAAGGAGTAGGAGCTGCCTAGTCGCCGGCCACCAGCAGCTCAGAGTAACCTCTTCATGCCCCATAGGGGACAGGAAAAACACTGGTGTGTGCAGGAAGGGGAGGGGTTTTTAACCTCTTTGTGTTTCCTGTCCCCTATTAGGGCGGGGAGGCAACCTCCCTCCGTTCTGCTGTCGTGGAAGGTGACTAGAGAAACGGGGTATTACCAACATCCATGAGAGAGGCGACTATAGTCGTGATCCCTAAGGAGGGTAAAGACTTTAAAGACCCAGAGTCATACCGGCCTATCTCATTGTTGACGGCAGATGTGAAAATCCTTGCAAAAGTACTGTCAAGCCGTTTAACAACGGTGATCTCAACTTTAATACACTCAGATCAATCCGGCTTTATGCCAAATAGATCTACTGCAATCAACTTAAGGAGATTATTTTGGAATCTGCAGCTGCCGTCGGACAATATGGGCCGAAGGGCTATAGCATTGTTGGACGCTCGTAAGGCCTTTGATAGCGTGGCGTGGAGGTATCTATGGAAGGTCTTACAGTGTTTGGGATTTGGACCGCAATTTGTGTCATGGATACAACTCTTGAATGCCCAACCTACTGCCAAAATTAGAGCCAATGGGGTTGTCTCTAGAAGGATAGATCTACGGAGGGGTACCAGACAGGGCTGCCCGCTGTCACCCCTGTTGTTTGCTTTGGCGGTGGAGCCTTTAGCTGCTACCATAAGAAAATCCATGGACATCAAGGGATTTAAATACGGGGAGAATGAGGAAAAAGTCGCGCTATACGCAGATGACATTCTGCTGTTTCTGGAGGATAGTGAGGCTTCGTTGAGCCATGCCATGCGGACCATTGAGGGTTTTGGGGTGCTTTCGGGGCTTACTATAAATTGGAATAAGTCAAGTTTATTTAAAGTAGACAATGGGATTTACTTTTTGGCGGCTCAAAGTCAACATTTGCGGGGGTGGGCCTGTAAATCAGAGAATAGTCACAATGCAAAAATATTGGAAAAAATAGTCGGTAGATCCCCTCTGACGGATGGACTTGAGTACTGGTCTGTGGGATCGTTGGGGAAGAAATACCCAACACTTGACCTTACACATTAAATTATGGACAAAACTTAAACAAATGAGAGGGGTGACAAATTTGACGAAATACACTCCCATATGGAATAATGGGAATCTCTATGAATTAATAAAAATGGGACGACTTACGGAATGGGAAAACAGGGGTATTATGTATATGCATCAAATTATGAATAGACAAGAATTAAAGACCTTTCAATAATTAAGATTAGAATTTGGACTGCCGGAGTCGGGTTGGTTCCAGTATTTACAGATACAACATGCAGTTGGTGTACAGAGTGGGACTGGTGACTTGCAAATACAAGACGATATTGTCCTAGACTATATTTGCCATAAGGGACTCTCGACTGGAGTGATATCGTGCATATATAGAGATTTACTACATACTTTCCTCCTTTCATTCCCTATAAAAACACGTTCGAAATGGGAGGACGAAGTGGGACACATGCCGGATGATAGATAGACAATTTGGGTATGTATTCCAGGATACTAGTCCATGTGTGAATCGGCTAGGCTGTCGCATCTATGTGTTACACAGAGTGTATCGATCGCCAATGGTTACGTACCGTGCAGGTTTGAGGACTGACTCTGAATGTCCGAGATGCAGAGGGGATAATGCGGGCATTTTCCACATGATGTGGTCCTGCCCAAGATTGACCACATACTGGACGGCGGTCATTAACCGGATAGATAGAGTGTATGGGTGTGGAGTGCCTAGAGAACCGGTGGTTTGCCTGCTGGGCTATGTAGAGGAAGTGGATATTGAAAATGCATTAAAGATAGCGATTGCAAAATTGCTCTTTATGGCAAGGAAACTAATCACAAAATATTGGATTCGGGATCTTCCCCCAAGCAGAGAGGACTTTGTGAAACAGGTAGATAACCTAATTTATATGAAAAAGGGTATTTATGGGAAAAGAGAGAAAATTGCAATATTCGAGAAAATATGGTTGCCCTGGATAAATTATAGATGAGAAGAGGAAGTATGACTTAAAACTGTGATATGTGTAAATTGATCTGAAGAATTGTATAATTGATGTACCTTATTAACGATTACTTAACTAAATGACACTATGAGCTGTTGTGAAATGTGGTGGGGGGGGAGAAGGAAGGGTGGGGATTGGGATTGTATTCTAAGTATTCATGAGAAAAAAGGGACATGTTGTCTCGATGCATTTGTGTAATTCTGTTTGAAAACTGTTTAATTAATAAAAATTTATCTGATTAAAAAAAAAAAGTACATTATAATAATCATCTTGCACCACTGTCACAGCACGGCAGGATGATTATTACTGCATGGTGGGAAATTCAAAATCGCCAGCTTTTGACAGCCGGCGAGTTTGAATTCCCCGATATATGCTGCCCATGGTACTTCAGGACCATGGACAGCATCACAATCACACGCCACCACACATGCACTCACACCTCACACCCGCAGCACACACATCAATACATGCAGGCACACTCACCACTCGCACCGTGCACACCCACAAACACGCATTATACTACATCACTGTGGTGCATCAAACATGCTCCGTGTTTGATGCACAACAGTGTGCCTCCAGTCTAATTGAAAGATTGACGCCTGTTGTGAGTTTTGGAGACACCTCTGGTTTGGGGACACTGATCAGTGAAAAAACTGCAGTGTGAAACCAGCCTAAGCATTTCTCTTCATCATTTGCAGTGTATAGCACAGGATTCTATTTAACAATGGATTCAGGCAATCTTGTAGTCTCCCAAATGGATAATACAAATTGAAAAAATGTGAGCAGCACCGATGCTGGTTACTTTCTAGGTGCAAAGCCATTTAACTGCCCCCAAAAGGCAATAATGTATACATACAGTCTTTGTAGAAAAAAATCGCAGCACTCCAAGATGATCTTTTTGTGCTCTTTATTACCAGCTTCAGGCAAGTATGGCACCGTTTCGGACTCACATGTCCTTAGTCCAGCAAGCACAAGCTGGCTGTGCCTGGTTTTTATACATCATATATATATATATAAAATATATAAAACCCGAAGGCCACTTCCTGTGGAATCTGGCCAACTTCCGTGACGGTCTCTGCCCTGTGTCACAGACCGGAACCGGAAGTTCCAGACCCACGAGGGGTGAGCGCGTAGCGCTCACCGCGAGCCGCTGTTAAACCTGCATAGCGGCTCGCAGTGGGCGCTAAAGCGCCACCGCCACCCCCACACAGAGCCTTGTGCTCCCACCCAGGGCCGCACCGTCCACTGGACAGTGTGAGCCCTGAGTCCAGAGCGCCGGCAGCCAGGGGGAGCGGCATCACATAAAGGGGCGGCGCCACCAACATCAGCGGCGGCCTCAGCAGAGACGGACGCTGTAAGAGGGCGCGCGCCCTGTGGCGGCGCCGAGCGGACGCTGCAGGGCCGGCGGGGCTGACACCGGCCTCCGATCGGCTCAGGCGGCAGGGTGGCTACATGCACCCTCCCACCAACATCCGGGAACCGGCCCGCCCCGGCCCGGCCCACACTCCGGTGTGTGGCCTCCGCCGGCACCGCCCACTCTCCTCCTCCATCAGGGACCACACAGCCCCGCCGACAGCCCGGTGCGTGTTCTGCCTCCCCTCTCCTGTGCCCCCCCAGCCTCCCCTCTCCTGTGCCCCCCCCAGCCTCCCCTCTCCTGTGCCCCCCCAGCCTCCCCTCTCCTGTGCCCCCCCAGCCTCCCCTCTCCTGTGCCCCCCCCAGCCTCCCCTCTCCTGTGCCCCCCCCAGCCTCCCCTCTCCTGTGCCCCCCCAGCCTCCCCTTTCCTGTGCCCCCCAGCCTCCACTTTCCTGTGCCCCCCAGCCTCCACTTTCCTGTGCCCCCCAGCCTCCCCTCTCCTGTGCCCCCCCAGCCTCCCCTCTTCTGTGCCCCCCAGCCTCTCCTCTGCCTCCGCTCTTCTCCAGCCTCCGCTCTTCAGCCTCCGCTCTTCTCCAGCCTCCGCTCTCCCCTAGCCTCCGCTCTCCCCTAGCCTCCGCTCTCCCCTGCCTCCGCTCTCCTCTGGCCTCCAGCCTCCGCTCTCCTCTGCCCTCCAGCCTCCGCTCTCCTCTGCCTCCGCTCTCCTCTGCCCTCCAGCCTCCGCTCTCCTCTGCCCTCCAGCCTCCGCTCTCCTCTGCCCTCCAGCCTCCGCTCTCCTCTGCCCTCCAGCCTCCGCTCTCCTCTGCCCTCCAGCCTCCGCTCTCCTCTGCCCTCCAGCCTCCGCTCTCCTCTGCCCTCCAGCCTCCGCTCTCCTCTGCCCTCCAGCCTCCGCTCTCCCCTGCCTCCGCTCTCCCCTGCCTCCGCTCTCCCCTGCCTCCGCTCTCCCCTGCCTCCGCTCTCCCCTGCCTCCGCTCTCCCTTGCCTCCGCTCTCCCTTGCCTCCGCTCTTCTCCAGCCTCCGCTCTCCCCTAGCCTCCGCTCTCCCCTGCCTCCGCTCTCCCCTGCCTCCGCTCTCCCCTGCCTCCGCTCTCCCCTGGCCTCCAGCCTCCGCTGGCCTCCAGCCTCCGCTCTCCTCTGCCCTCCAGCCTCCGCTCTCCTCTGCCCTCCAGCCTCCGCTCTCCTCTGCCCTCCAGCCTCCGCTCTCCTCTGCCTCCGCTCTCCTCTGCCTCCGCTCTCCTCTGCCTCCGCTCTCCTCTGCCTCCGCTCTCCTCTGCCCTCCAGCCTCCGCTCTCCTCTGCCCTCCAGCCTCCGCTCTCCTCTGCCCTCCAGCCTCCGCTCTCCTCTGCCCTCCAGCCTCCGCTCTCCTCTGCCCTCCAGCCTCCGCTCTCCAGCCTCCGCTGTCCTTTGTCCTCCAGCCTCCGCTCTCCTCTGCCCTCCAGCCTCTGCTCTCCTCTGCCCTCCAGCCTCCGCTCTCCTCTGCCCTCCAGCCTCCGCTCTTCTCCAGCCTCCGCTCTCCTGTGCCCTCCAGCCTCCGCTCTCCCTTGCCTCCGCTCTCCCTTGCCTCCGCTCTCCCTTGCCTCCGCTCTCCCCTGCCTCCGCTCTCCCCTGCCTCCGCTCTCCCTTGCCTCCGCTCTCCCTTGCCTCCGCTCTCCCCTGCCTCCGCTCTCCCTTGCCTCCGCTCTCTCCTGCCTCCGCTCTTCTCCAGCCTCCGCTCTTCCCCTGCCTCCGCTCTTCCTCTGCCCCCCAGCCTCCGCTCTTCCTCTGCCCTCCAGCCTCCGCTCTCCTCTGCCCTCCAGCCTCCGCTCTCCTCTGCCCTCCAGCCTCCGCTCTCCTTTGCCCTCCAGCCTCCGCTCTCCTCTGCCCTCCAGCCTCCGCTCTCCTCTGCCCTCCAGCCTCCGCTCTCCTCTGCCCTCCAGCCTCCGCTCTCCTCTGCCCTCCAGCCTCCGCTCTCCCCTGCCTCCACTCTCCTCTGCCCTTCAGCCTCCGCTCTCCTCTGCCCTCCAGCCTCCGCTCTCCTCCAGCCTCCGCTCTTCTCCAGCCTCCGCTCTCCTCCAGCCTCCGCTCTCCTCCAGCCTCCGCTCTTCTCCAGCCTCCGCTCTTCTCCAGCCTCCGCTCTCCCCTGCCCTCCAGCCTCCGCTCTTCTCCAGCCTCCGCTCTTCTTCAGCCTCCGCTCTCCTCTGCCTCCGCTCTCCCCTGCCCTCCAGCCTCCGCTCTCCCCTGCCTCCGCTCTTTTCCAGCCTCCGCTCTTCTCCAGCCTCCGCTCTTCTCTGCCTCCGCTCTCCCCTGCCCTCCAGCCTCCGCTCTCCCCTGCCTCCGCTCTTTTCCAGCCTCCGCTCTTCTTTAGCCTCCTCTCTTCTCCAGCCTCCGCTCTCCTCTGCCTCCGCTCGCCTCCGCTCTCCCCTGCCTCCGCTCTCCCCTGCCCCCTTCCTCCTCTAACCCCTCCAGTTTCTGCCTCCTCTGTCCTCTGCCTCCTCCCTCCTCTGCCCCCTCCAGCCTCTGCCCCCCTCCAGCCTCTGCTGCACTCACTGCTGACCACTGAGCAACCGCACTCACTGCTGACCACTGAGCCACCGCACTCACTGCTGACCACTGAGTTGCCTGTATACACACAATTAATTTCACAGCACTCCCCTATTACTAAATAAACTATATATAGATTCTAGACTACCCGATTCTTTAGAATCGGGCCACCATCTAGTATCATATAATTGTAGAAAAAATACATAATAATGCAAAGACTGTATCTATTTATCTATCCATCTAAATTAGAAAAACATGGGCAGCACTACCACGAAAAAGTGGGTGCAAAATCCTGTATAAGAAAGTATCCAGCAATCCTTCAATATAACCAAGAAAACAGGCAGCACTCCCAACTTAAAGGTGAAAAAGTCAATTCTTTAATGATTCATAGTGGCAACGTTTGAAGGCTTGACAAAGAAGAGAAACCTTTGAAACGTTGCCACTATGGATCATTAAAGAATTTACTTTTTCACCTTTAAGTTGGGAGTACTGCCTGTTTTCTTGGTTCTATCTATCTATCTATCTACAGTATCTATCTAGTTTGTCTGAATCCCATTTTAGACAAACTAAGGGCCCCTTTACACACAGAATTTCCAGTGATCCCACCAGGCCGGGATCGTTGGAAAGTCTCTCTGCAGTCGCTGGTAAGCTGTGAAACAGGTAGACTCACCAGCGACCAGTCAGCAGTGACATCGCTGGTAACCAGGTGTGGTGATGTGACCGTCATGTGACCCACAGCTGGGGTACATCACATAGATAAACAAGCTCATGTGAACAGACACCTGTGCTGAAAGTCTGAGTGTGGGTGTTGTAAGACCTGAGCAGTACACAGTGGGTTAAGGTCTAGGAGGTTTCAGGAGACCAATGAGTGGCCAAGAGTGAGCAGTGTGTGCTAATTGACCAGTCCCAGGTGTGGGTGTGTCGGTTGGGTGTGGTGAGCATGACGTAACCTGCCAGGTGTCTGTGCGAGAGTGAGACTGGAGATGGGAACTCAGAGTGAGACTGGAGATGGGAACTCAGTGTAGTCCAGACCACTGAGACGTGAGGACGTGTGAGAGTCAACAACTCAACAAAATATTGCCCGGTAAATATCCAATGCACCTAGCAGCATGCTGATAGCTCCTCTAAGAGGCAACACAGGTGTCTGTATACCAGTGCTCAGACACCTACAACCCACAGACGGGGGCGGTTGTAGCACCAGCGTCCGGCCATGCTGTCTGTAAATGCCACCAGTCACCTCCCTGACACAAGGTTACCATAGGGATCTGCCACTCAGGTGTATGTGAAGCATAGTGTCAGAGCAGCCTATTGGTCACGGCCTGCTATGCACTGTTTATATGCCTCACAAATTACAGACGCCCCCCCAGAGGGCCCAGCCTCAAACTGCAGATAAAACAAGATGCAACAAAACACTAGAGATGAAAAATGTGAGGTGTTAGGCGTATTTTGGTAAAACTGGTGACGTAGCAACGATCTCGATACGTGTAAACCGGCCTTTATACTCACAACCTCAGCTTTCTGGAGTTATTGTGTGAGTTTACTTTTTAGCTTAAGCGCCACTTCACACACTGCAACATCGCTAGCGATGTCGCTGAAACGTCACGTAACTGCGACCTCTCCAGCGATGTTGCAGTGTGTGACACACATCAGCGACCTGGCACCTGCTTTGAGGTCGCTGATCGCTAAAAATCGTTCAGGACCATGTTTTGGTCCTTGGTCTCTCGCTGTCACACACAGCGATTTGTGCTGACCAGCAGGAAACCAACGATTAGCGACTTCACAGTCAATGCCCAGCACCGCACATTAGACACTGGGCACTGGTAACCAGGGTAAACACTGGGTAACTAAGCAATCGCGTTCTTCTATATTCACTACATATAGCCGAGGTCCGAGGGATGGAGAGGACCGGATGTTTGGGACTAATTTTAGCTTAAATAGATCCTAATTACGTATAAGGAAGGCTGTTATGTCAGGATTTATCATATCAATAATGTCTGCATTAAAAAAAGATGCCACAAAGATATCTGATCCGAGGAAAAATAAATATTCCCCGTGCCAGATTTATTGCAGAAATTTCACTAAAATATTTTTTAGAGCAATCTATGAGCATGATTCAGAAATATCTACAGTTTATTAATTTATGTCACCAAATAGTGAAACCTTGATATTTTTGGAAAATTCTTGATCAGACACTTTTGTCTACATGTAGTGGACCCTCCGGTAATTCCATAGTCTATTCCTGCCTCCATTCTACCAGTCATTTAGTTTCTGTTTTGTCCTATTGTCTATTGTGAATACACAATAGAGGATTAATACCTTGGGTGTGAAGTTACAGCTCCCACTATATAGCTGTGAATGTGAATTTATGAGGATTGTGGACATTTGTTTCCATGCGGCTCTTCCTTAGATCGGCTCTGAATGATTCCTTTATCATATTAATTGAGGTTTATTTTCTTTAGGATCTTCAGGAATCCACAGTTTCTACATGTAATATGATCAATCATAGAACTTCAATATTGAACTAAAAGTGATATTTTTAAAACACAAAACAATATAGAATATTTTCTACACTTGAGTGGGATGGCCATGGGGGCGACATTCACCCCAACTAAATATGTAACCCCGTATCTCACTATAATTTCTGTACGCACAAAATGTATACAAAATTAGTTTGTTTTTGTTGGTTTGCATATTTCAATTTTAATATAGAGTTTTAGAATGAAGATTTTTTTCAATCTGTTTTTGTATGCGTGTATAAAAAGATACTTAATTTTATACACAAATTAATTTTTGAAGTTATTGACCCCACACAGGAGTATATGCAGCTATGGATAATTTTCCCTTATTACAGCAGATTCACATAAGACATTTCTTGTGAATCTACCTGGGAGGAAAAAGTCACTTTCTCTATGAATTATGGAGATCTTTATTTGACAAAGCATAGTCAACCAATACATTTAAACATTGTCAAAATCACAAAATTACTAAATGTAGATCAGTCAGAAAAAATTGTTTTTTGTCAGATTTCTTGTTTCCAAAATTCTCCCAAGAAGGTGAATACATCGGTCGATTTACTTCTCCTCTTACAGTCTATGGCCAAAAGTCCAGTAAACATCTTTCTTACTCCACATGGAAATCTGCTCCATGGTGCCGGTGGCCCAACAGTCTCAAAGTTTTTCTGCCAGTCAACAAAGTTACAGTAAGAATTGTCAGTGAAAACGGCGGACTGCCATGGATAGTCTCCTGTGAGCAATTGGTAAATAACAATCCCTAAGGCCCATACATCCAGGGTGTAGTCTACAAGTAAAGTGTCCTTCTTGGTAAGTTGAATCATCTCTGGAGCCATATATGATTTGGTGCCAAATCTTCTTTTCAGCATTGACCCTGTGATACATGCAAGTCCAAAATCTGTAATTTTGACACAGTGGCAATCTTTATCGAACACCAGGATATTCTCTGGTTTCATATCCAGATGTACCAGCCCATTGCTGTGAATGAAGTCCAGGGCACTGGAGATCTGCACCACACATCTTTTCACTGTGTCTTCTGGGAGGCCGTTCTGAAATAGAGAAATAAGTGAAGTCACCACCATGACTACAATCCTAATGTTCCTCAGTCCTGTGGTATTGTAGTTTTTTGGATAATTCAGGGACTATAACTTACATGAGGTGGAATAAGAGAGAAAAGGTCACCCATCGCCAGCTCCAACGGAAAGGCAAAGTGGTCAGAAGTCCTGATAGTAATGCCAAAGGTCCTTATGATGTTGGGATGGAAGGAAAGGAAGGAGGACATGCCGAACTCCATCAGAAAGGCAAATTCAGTTGTTTTGCTCCTGTTCAGCACCTTCAGTGGTATTTTTTGATCTATTGATGAAAGAAACCAAATTCCACATATTACATATAGGTCTTCATAATGATGTCTCATTAGGATTGTGAAAAATGACAAAATCATTCTGGATTTAGCCTCTTATATTAGTTTTATCTTACTCATAGATTCTCCAACCTTGTATCTAAGATTTATCATATATCTGCATTTCACATGATAATATTTTCCATGTACCAAAATACATGGACAATATATAAAACTCCCGAATTATATGTAAACTATTGATGATCTTGTAATGATCTTCAGACTATTCCATTTCTATAGTGATAAGATAATTGACCACACTGACCTGTTGTCTTGTCCTTAATCACGACCACAGAAGAATATCCTCCATTCCCCAGCTTCTTTAACACCTGGAAATTGTCTGGCAGATCGGTCTGTTGTGGGCATTGGGATGCCATGCAGACAAGTCTTTCCTGGATAAGCTCCACATATTGCGTGCTGGAGGCCATTGTGTGCAGCAGAAGTTATAAAACAAATGAAATCAAGTCAGAGAGATAGAAGTCGTCTCTTAGAGCAGAGAAAATGACTGAGCAGAGAATATAAGACCTGGTTTATATAATGGGGGTCAATGCGGTACACAAGTCTATGAGCTCTCTGATTGGCTGAGACAATTCACATGTTTTGTATACTTTATTGGGCGTTCAGTAAGTTTGATTTGGCTCTACAGGAACCTTATTGAAATGCAAAGGTGGAGTTAAGTGAATAAACTTAATCCCAGACTTGTTTTATATTTAGACAAACCTCTGCCTAATTATGACCCATTATATCTAGAAATCTATGAGTTTGAGATTCTTAAAGTCAAACTTCATTGGAATATGAAATAATCCCCACATGTCCTGATGAAATGTCCACTTCATTCATGATCATTATCTGGACCTGAATGATCAGGAGAAGCTGAATTATTGTAATTAAAGTAGTCCGAGCACAATGACTATGGACAACCACTTTGTGAGAAGCTCTTGATAATGTCCGGGCCCCAGTGGTTCGGAGGGTTTAATATTATCATTGCATCAATTAAGAAGAAACATCAGAACTAAGAGAAATCTGACAGACCGTAATTACTTACAATGAAGGTTGTCAGGATTTATCATATCAATATTGGCTCCATTAGAAAAGGATGCCATGATGATACATGACCCAAGGAAAAGGAATATTCACACGTGGCAGATTTTTTACACAAATTTCATCTAAATGGGACCTGTAGATAGTTCTGAATCGAGCTCATAGATTACTCCATTTTATTAATTTATATGACCAAATAGTTATATGTTGATACAGACATAGGTAATGGGGAAAATGGTTCTCGGATTATCGTCGAAAACTGAAGTATCACTATCGGCAAAAGCCGAGGCAATGATTTCCATAGGAAACAATGTAAAATCAATTCATTCCTTTTAGACTCCAAAATACATACAAAATCTTCACATTTTATAGAGAATAAAGATAGCGGTTAATACAAGAAACACTCAGAATTGGCTATAAAATGAATATGAAAGACTATCGTAAAGAATATAAAAATAAAATAAGTTAAATGTTTATTTAAACACTCTTCTTGGCATTTGGAAGGGGAGAGAGGGGTGTACATATTTTTTGGAAGGGGAATTACATAGGTCACCATTTTTTATTACAAAATTAGCAGCCATCTATATATGCACACCAACGAAAACAGGCATTGAGAAAAATCAACCAATGTCAATGAAAACCAAGATACTATTGTACTGGATTGTGTTCAGGTGGAATTCAGACGTTTGAGACTAGGGGGAGCGGAGCAGTCAGTGGACAATCTGGTTATTACAGTAATTGTATATAATCTACTCCTGCCTTCCATCCTATGGGTCATTTAGTTTCTGTTCTGTTCCCAATCTCAGTCTACAGTTGACCCTTCTTTAATTGTATGTGAATAGACAATAGAGGGTTAACACATTGGTTGGGGTGTTACAGCTTCCAGCTATATAGATGCAAATGTGAATTGTTGAGGATTGTGGACACTTGTTAAATACAGCACTTCATTAGATTGACTTTGAAATCAATATGATAAATTAGACATCAGTAAATAAACTGAATAATTAAAGGATTAACATATAATAAAAAGGAATGTGCTATGTAGAAAACTGTGGATTCCTGAAGATGCTGAAGAAAATAAAGCATAATAGAAGTTATTTGTTTGAGGTTTATCTTATCAAAATATCACTTTTAGTTCAATATTCAAGATTTTATACACTTGAGTGGGATGGCCATGGGGGCAACATTCACCCCATATAACACATACAATATCTAACCCCATATAACATATGTAAGGCTGGCTTCACACTTGCAGATGGATCTGCAGCGTTTTGCAGATGCATCTGCAAGTGTGAGCATGCTGACCGCGGCCCCTATGTTTATAATAGGGCGCACGCGGTGTGAAAGCTCTCATTCACTCCTATATGTGTACTGTCAGCAGGCGTATGCCTGCTGACAGATCACACACTCCCGTCCGCACTGTGGACGCGAGATGTAGCGTCCATGCTGCGGGCGGGAGAGTGTGATCTGTAAGCAGGCATACGCCTGCTGACAGTACACATATAGGAGTGAATGAGAGCTTTCACACCGCGTGCGCCCTATTATAAACATAGGGGCCGCGGTCAGCATGCTCACACTTGCAGATGCATCTGCAAAACGCTGCAGATCCATCTGCAAGTGTGAAGGCAGCCTAATATCTAACCCTACAGCTCACTACATTTTTGTATAAACATTAACACTTTTATACACAAAAAGTTTGCATATCTCAACTAATATAGACTAAGAAAAAGAATCTGAGTTTTAGAATGAGGATTTTTTTCAATCTGTCTTTCTATATGTATACAAAAATTAATCTGTGGATTTATTTAATTTTTAAAGTTATTGAATCCACAGAAGAGTATGTGCAGCTATGTATAATTTTCCCTTATAAAAGTAAATTCACATAAGGCACATTTCTTGTAGACATTGTCTCCATCTGCTCTGCAGGGAAATATCTGAATCTACATGGAATGGAAAAATCACTTTCTCATTTCTGAAATTCACTATAACTGATTTAATTCAAACAATATATTTATACATTTTCGGAATTGCATATTTGCACAGATGTGCGCAGACGCTTATTGTATCACTCAAGCCAACTTTTTTTGGCTGAGAATCTGAGTGATTTTATGTCGTTTCATATCGTGTATGAATGTGCAATCTTTTTTCTCGTCTGTCATCTATATATGTATGTTTAATATCATCTTTCTTACAACACACTCTTGCCAACTAGCTTTATTGAAACTATTTAAGATTGCTCTGCTACTTATACTGCTAATAAATTAAACTATATATATATATATATATATATATAAATATATGATACCTATATATAGGATCTCAGGGAAGGGGAAGGGGTGGTGCTACCACTGGAAATTACCTGAAAGCCGTTTAGTGCAAAGGAGTGGAGGGTCTGTTATCCATTCAAGTTGAACAAGAAAACTCTAGCACTTGGCAGAATCTTCATAACAGTTCATTTATTTGTGCAGATTAAAAATGAACAGACAATTGAAAGGGAGACATGACCCCAGCGCGGGATCATGTCTTTCTTTCAATTGTCTGCTCATTTTTAATCTGCAAAAATAAATGAATTGTTATGAAGATTCTGCCAAGTGCTGGAGTTTCCTTGTTCATACCTATATATACACACATGATATCAAAGAGTGGTATGAAAGTGCCTGAATTGACCTAAGTGTACTGAAAAATCATAAGAAATCAAATCTTAGACGGCTGATATGTCACCTGACCAAATCAGGATAGGGTCGTTGACATACCTGCCATACCAGGTAATTTTAGCGAGAAACAGGTTGGATGGATTGAAGATGAATAGCTCCCTCCATCTCACCATATATAAAATCGTGAGTGATTAAGAGAAACTAGACCCCATCAGGGCACCCCGTAGTATGTACATAAAACTCCTGATCAAAGATAAAATGATGGCGAGACTGGAGGAATGATGTAGCTTCAATCCATATAACCAATTTTTTTAAAAAGATTGTTTGGTACAGCAGGTATATCGACAACCTGATCCTGGTTTGGTCAGGTGACAAATCAAATCTTGTATGGCAGGTATGTTACAGTACAAACTCTCTGCAGATGTTGTATGTTCTCCCTGTGTTTGTGTGGATCTCCTCCGGGTACTCCACTTTCCTCCCACACTTCAAAAACATAATGATAGGATGTTTAGCAAACTGTTCCCATTGGAGCTCACAATCTAATGTATGTAAAGTGCTGTTGAATTAATAGCGCAATATGTGAATAAATTTAAATGTACTCTAATTCCAACTCAATAAATTTACAGTTTACTCAGGTCAATCCAGGCACTTCCATACCGTTGTTAGATATTGTATTCACTGGTGTTAACAGTACCTTTTGCTGCATCTCCAGTCTATTCCGTAAAAAAAGTTGCAAGCAATACTATTTTACAGGCAAATAGTTGTCATGCACATCACACCAACAAATCAACACCATATGGGGAATTCTCAAGGGCTAAGGGTGCTTTCACACTGCGATTTTTTCATTTCCGATGCTGTCTGATAAAAATCGGACATAATCGGATGCTAAAAATCGGACACAATCGGATGCATCGGTCCGATTTATTATCGGATAGGAAAATCAGATCCGATGGAAAATCGGACCGATTGCGTCCGATTTTATGCATCCGATCCGATTTTTATTCGGAACCGAAAAGTGGACTCCTCCCCCACTCCTCCCCCTATAGATATATACCTACTGTCTTCTTCTTTAACTTTGTCTTGTGAAAATGGCTTCATCACATGAGGAGTTTTGCCAGGACATGGATTTAGCTTTTGACGCTGCACATGCTTTAGTGGTAGCCTGGGATGCCGAACGAAGAAGACGCAGTCAGCAGCGCAGACGGTTCTGGCAGCACCCAATTATTTTCCAGAGGCCCACTTACGGAGCGTTTTCTGTATTATACCCTCAACTGCGTCAGGATCCGCAAAAATTCCACAATTATAATGCGGATGTCAGCTACAAGTTTTGACTATTTGGTGGAAGGATTACGAAGATACATCTCGAGACGGGACATGTCTTTCCGGCGGGCAATAACTACC
The DNA here is from genome assembly GCA_033576535.1 of Allobates femoralis. Classification (NCBI taxonomy): domain Eukaryota; kingdom Metazoa; phylum Chordata; class Amphibia; order Anura; family Aromobatidae; genus Allobates; species Allobates femoralis. The sequence continues at coordinate 871,450,653 of JARQOC010000003.1, read as the reverse complement.
GAGGAGCGTCTGATGGTAACCCTTCGGTAAGTGTGTACTGTAAAATATATGTATTGAATCAAAAAATAGAGGGGCCATTTCAATGTACGTTTTCTTTAGTATTGTCTCTCCGTCACTAGCCTATTTATAGTTTTTATTAAAAAACCTAATTTTTGGACGGTGGATGGTTCCAACAAGTCACCAAAGCGTAATTGACGCACCTGATGCCAAATTACAGAAAGCTGCATACACATAGCATGGTGCTTGCCACAAGTGAACCACAGGTTGCTGGTTACGCAGCTGATATGTTGTTTTCTCTGCAAGGTCCTGGTTCTGGTCAATGGTCCAGTGGTGCGTTGATGGTAGAGATGTGCAGAGCAGGGCTGTGGAGTCAGAGTCGGAGCTTATTTAGGTGGACTGTGAGTCGGTATAAAATGGACCGACTAATAAACTCGGCTTATAAGCAAATAAATACAGTATATCAGGCCAAAAATTGGGCTCAAAAGTCCCCCCCCTCAGCCCCCACGTATACGACCCGCATATAAGCTGTGTCCGGGTGCTGGGGAGGCTGCTGAATGTGGGTCCGCTCATTAGATATGCACGTCCCCCCCCGCCCAGTACAGCGGCAGGGGGAGCCGTGCATATCTGTATACAGCACCCCCCAGTGCTATACAGGTCCCCCCAGTGGTATAGAGGCCCCCTGCTGCAGTGAACTTACCCTCCCAGGGTCTTTTATCACCGTGATCGTGTCCTCGGTCATCGCTCCTTCCTTGCTCTTGGTCTTCTGGGTCATGTGACCCGGCCGGCGCAATGAAGTCATGCGCTGCGTAGACTGGGTTACGAGATCCAGAAGACCCAGAGCAAGGAAGGAGCAAAGACTGAGGACCCAAACACGTTGATAGAAAACCACAGGGAGGGTAATTTCACTGCAGCAGGGGGGCCTGTATACCACTCGGGGCTGCTGTATACCACTGGGGGCTGCTGTATAACACTGGGGGGCCCTGAATACCACACTGCGGGAGGCTGTATAACTGTGCTGGGGGCTGTATACCATAATGCTGGGAACTGTATTTCACTGCTGGGACCTGTATTCCACTAGAGGGGGCCTGAATACCACATTGGTCTGCTGCATTTCCCTTCCTCGGGTTATACGCGAGTCAAAACGTTTTACCAGGTTTTGGGGGCCAAATCAGTGGGGTCGGCTTATACACAATTAAATACGGTATAATAAATTAGGTCCAGGAGTTCAATGCAGACTGTGCAGTTTTTTTTTTTACTAGATGGTGGCCCGATTATAAAGAAACGTGAGTCTAGAATGTGTATGTAGTTTGGGGGGGGGGGGGGAGGGAAGGAGGACAGAGGCAGTGGGGGTGTGAGCGCAGGAGGAGAGGAGCAGGGTGGGGGTAGTGCGGGAGGACAGATGCCCCAGTTGTCTCCTTTGCTTCCCTGATCCTCTCCTCTGCTTCCCTGGTCCTGTTCTCTGTTCCCCCGCTATGTTTCTCAGCTTCTCTGGTTCTCTCGTCTGCTCCCTCGGTCCTCTCTTGTTGTCCCACGGCCTGTCCTTTGCTGCGCTGGTCCTCCGCTCTGCTCTCCCTGTCCTCTGCTCCCCCGGTGTCTCAGTGGGTAGCTCTGTATATGGTGGCTGAGTGGTTAGGACAGTAGGGAGGCAGAGAGGGTGTTCAGCGCTGGAGGGAGTGCTGTAGCTGTAGTCATGGCCTCAGTTTGATGCTGTGTGACTGGGATCAAATGTGCTTTCCCCTAGCAGCGTTCTGCCGAGGGCAACAGCTGTCTGGTTGCAGGCACTGCAATTGGATATACTTATAATGGTAGCGAACTGTGCTGGGGAGAATTGCGCATGACAGTGCACACCCATTCACTCCCATATGTTGTACGCGCGCGCATGCAGGCGTCCAAATCACACACTGGCGTCTGCAACAGGGACGCAACATGTTGCATTTTTGGTGTGGACAGAGTGTGGGAAATAATATGCAGTCATGCACGCATACAAATCCTACATGGGAGTGAATGGATGCACCCGGTTATCTGCAGTCCTCCGCAGCACAGTCTGCCTATACTTATAATGGGAGCAATTAGCTGTATGAGCACAGACACCGCATTCTCCTTTGTCCAGAACGCTGCACAGGTGAACGCAAATGTGAACCCAGCCTCACCAACTATTCTATCATGCATACTGAATGGATTGTTCAGTATATTAATACTCATTTTTTTTGGCAGATACTTGGCAACCGGTGAAAGCCTTACATCCCTGCAATACCATTTCCGCATAGGCATATCTACCATTTCTGGAATAATTGCACAAACCTGCTGGGCGTTGTGGGAATTGTTACATGGTGAATACATCCCGCTTCCCACAACCCAGCAATGGCTGCAGATATCGGCTAAATTTGAAGAGGTGTGCCAATTTCCCCATTGCATCGGAGCGGTTGATGGCAAACATAAAAGGATTATGAAGCCAGATGGATCTGCCTCTCAATTTTTCAATTACAAGAAATATTGCTCTATTGTCCTAATGGCCATCGTCGACGCCGAATATAATTTCGTAGCTGTGGACATTGGTTCTTTTGGACGGGGAAACGATGCTCAAATATTGAAGGGCTCCAACATGGGTGAGCATATCTACAATAACAACTTCAACTTTCCCACAGCAAGACTGCTTCCTGCCACTACTGACCCTCCTATGCCATTTGTGATAGTGGGGGACGATGCATTCCAAATGTGCCCCAATTTAATAAAGCCCTATATTAGCAGGGGTTTAACTTATAACCAAAAAATTTTTAACTACCGTCTCACTCGTGCAAGGCGCATGGTAGAATGCGCTTTTGGGCTCCTAGCTGCAAAGTGGCGAGTCCTGGGCACAACCATACATCTCAAGACAGAGACTATAGATGAAGTGGTAAAATCCTGTGTGGTCCTTCATAATTTTATCTTGAAGAGAGAAAGGCCAGTTATTGATCCACAGGGCGTCGTGCTCAACTTTTTGGACAATATAAATCTACCTGGTCTGCGTTCAACTGTTGAAGTGGCACATATGCGGGATCGCTTCGCAAATTATTTTGTGTCAGAGGTTGGACGAGTCCCTTGGCAAGATCAGATGATCTAGAATGACTTTTATAGATGTACATTTATGATCTTCTAAATACATATGTATTATATTCCTACTGCATTTTTCTTTTATTGTAAAATTTGTTCAAGTAATAATAAAAAAAAAAATAAAAAAATTGGGTGGATGTTTTGTAATTAAATTATTTAGGCTCAACCTTTAATGTCACGTCTACCCGCCTCCTTACTTCTAATGCCTCCGTCCACCTGCATTCTCCTGCCGGCCCCCTGCTCACCCCTCTCTCCTCCTGCAGCTCCGGTAGTCTGCTGCTCTCCCCCTCTCTACTCTCTCTCCCTGTTCCAGTATCCTGATCCCCTCCGCCTACTCTCTGGTCTGCTTCTCTAACCCCCCCCCCTCTCGCTCCCCATTCCGGTCTCCTGCTCGCCCCCTCTCCACCTTGTGCTCGTTTTCCCGGCATGTCTCTCCTCCTCCTCCCGTTTGTTCTGGTCTCCTGCTGCCCCTGTGTCTCTCCTATGCCTCCCGCACCCCCCCCCCTCTGTGTCACCACCCTCCCCCGATGCTGCCCCGGACCCCCGCACCTCCGCCGGCCATGCTCCCTCAATGCCAGCTCCTCCGTTGTCCAGCTCCTGTGTGCTGGCTGATGCTACAGGATCTGCCAGTCACCAGCCTACTGCAGAGGATATGATGTGAGGATGGATGGTTGAATGATTGATTGATAGCGATCTGCAGATCACAGAGCCATCAATCGTCCGTGTCGTGTCACCCGCAGCTATGCATACATAAACATGAACATTAATTGTCGTTTTAAAGTACAGCATTTTAATGTAATTATACTAAAAGATAACGGTGTAACTTGTTTAAACAAATTTTTATTGTAAACTGAAATTATCACAGACATTTAAAAACATCCATAATAAAAAAAAAAACATTTTTGCAAAGAGCAAAATGTAGAATATAACATGCCTTTTCGTGCACATCGGAATTTTTATGTAATATAAACATGTTGAATTAGCCAGTGGCGCAAATAAAAGGGTCACAGAGGTTGCAAGTGCAACGGGGCGCGGGGCGCACTTCAGAGAAGCAGCCGCTCATGTCAGTGCTGAGCTCCGATGCTCCTGACTTTACTGAACTTTGACATGCCAGAAGCTGGGAAGTGCTTGGTTCTGGGCCCCTACAGTTTCTGTGAAGCTACTGTGTCGTACTGGCTCCGTGTGAGGTCAGGTGATCCAGCCCGCCCTGCTGCACCGACATCACCGGTGAGCATCAGAGTGACTGCACAGTGTCATAGCAAGTATGAAGTAGAAGAACGCAGCCTGCTCCTTACAGCAGCACAGACAGTGGGACATCAGAATGTTTATCTGCCTCCCCTAGTCAGTGACCAACATTGTCTCCAGGTTCCGGTCAGTATATTGCATGATGGAGGACATATATGGTCACCCATCCTTCTATATGTAGTATATCTAGTAGGATGGAGAACATATATTGCTGAATGGATGACCATATATATTATGTCTATTAGCAGGATGGGATAACATTATTACAGCAAGATTCAGGGGTTTAACAAGAGAGTTAATGACGGGGCCTGGAGGTACAGGGCCCATGTCTGTCTGATGCTGTCCACAACACCTTCTTCATATGGATGTACGTATACTTCATATATGGATAGTACTGCAATCACTGTGTCCATACTTTAAGCACCTCAGCTAAATATCACAGCATGTAAAGTAGTAGTTGAAAGTGTTCTCTGAATAATGCTTTCTATGGAGTTTTAGTTGGAAAAGGTGGGTGATAGGTGGCAAAAGAATGGCTCGGTCCTTGAAGGTTCGAATGGGATAAACTAAGTACTAGGGGGGTGGAAGTGATTAAAAATTACAGAGGAGTGGATGAGCGGGAGTATTGATTTTCAACAGAAGCGGAAGAAGAAGTTTGTGGTGTGGAAATGTTTGTTTGTGAAGAAAGTTGAAATTGTGGCGAATTAGGGTTGTGCGAGAAAAGGAGGGGTGACGATGAAAGGTGATTTTGAGAGTCAAGCTGGGTTTGTGTGGAAAAGTGATGTGGAGAAGAAAGCTGGGTTTCAGAGGACAGCTGGGGTTGTGATGAAAGATGAGGTTGAGAGTAAAGCTGGTTTGGAGAGGAAAGATTTGGTTGGGAGGGAACCTGGGTTTGAGAGGAAAGCTGGGTTGAGACGTAATCTGTTGTTCAGATGAAAGCTGGTGTTGTGACAAATGATCGTGTTGAGAGGAAAGATAATGTTGAGAAGAAATTTGATGTTGAGAGGAAAGATGTTGTTGAGAAGAATGATGTTGTTGGGATGAATACTGTGTGCTTGTCCAGGATGGTGAAGAGTGTGTTTGGATTGTGGAAACATTCGGATGGGAGGAAGCAGTGGATGCGTATAAAGTTCTACAAGGTTGCGTGTTAGATAATGCGTTATCACATATAGTTGAGTATGGAACAGATGACTGCGCAACAGAAGAATGAAATGTCCTATGTCCGTTTCCTTCTCGTGGTGTGTTAACATCTTAAGAAAAGGTACCCTGTCCAGTGTGCGGAGGATCGTCAGGAGGATGTAGAAGGGCCAGCGGTTGGAGAGACGTTGGAGCGCGCAAGGCAAATGGGCCCTAACATACCAACAGTTCCTGACAGCCCCGGATGATATATGACTGCTGACCAGGGGACATTTTTTCCATTTCCCTGGCCAACGATCGAAAATACAACGTGGTGTTGTCATGTAAAAATCCCTTCACCTCCATCAGGTCGAGGTGGAGACGCTCAAAACCATTAGTCATCTTTTGAGACAATTACCTCCACAACTCCTGATGGAGGCGAGAGAGATTTAACATCTCAGGGGCATTGCTCCTATCTACCACCCTCTGGCGCTGTCTACCACCTCTAATCACTGGTGTAATTGGTGCAGCAGCAGTGTCAGGGGAAAAACTGTCACTCTATCTATGCCCTCTATCTTCTGCAGTCTGTGGGGCGTCAGAGGGAACCGTTGAAGCACAGCCTTAGTGTTGGACAGATGGGCCAGGGGACGCATCGGACACGTCACCGGATTCATGAGTAGGGACACCTGTAGGAGGCAGTTCAGACCTCACGGACTCCTCAGTACTCGAGTGGGTGCTGTGAACAAAAACAAAAGAAAAAAATTAATTTGATTACGGCTCATTATAACATTGAAGCTCCTTCAAACTGCAATTATTCTGGCACATGTGCGTTGCATGTGCACACATGAAAGAGAAAGGGGGGGGCAAGAGGCGCAATAGTGCCCTTATCACTAGACACTAAAAACAGTAGGTGAGAAAAGATCCACTCACCTAATCCAGTTGTGTCACCCACAACTGGTTAGAAAGCCTGATAGAATAAGTATCCTGCTGGCTGCTGCTGGACTTCCACCGGTCTCCACTGGGGTAGACGAAGATTGAAGCTTTGGGAAAGAATGGTGTGTCACAGTCCGCGCTCCCAGGAAATCCGCTCGTAAATAACGCTAGTAGTCGGTATCCAAATCAATCCTCTTTATTCATCCTACGCGTTTCAACGCCTTCCTGGCGTCTTCCTCAGGGATCCCTGAGGAAGACGCCAGGAAGGCGTTGAAACGCGTAGGATGAATAAAGAGGATTGATTTGGATACCGACTACTAGCGTTATTTACGAGCGGATTTCCTGGCAGCGCGGACTGTGACACACCATTCTTTCCCAAAGCATGTGCACACATGGCAGTGACAGGGACATACGTGGAAACATAATCTACCATATCCCTCTCCAAATATGTGTTTATGCATGGTCCATGTGTGCATGTGGACTACATGGGTGTCCATCCAAAACAAACATGTAGTAGTTGGTCACGGAGTCAGGGAACGCTTGTACAATACTAAACAATAAAAAAGCATGTCATGAGTGTGACATCCGTGTGTGTGGACCACTCCTTGCTGAAGTGCTGTGTGCTACTCTCTTTCGGTGAAGCTCTTTGTCTGCTCTTGTACTCTATGCTATACACTAACAAATATACAAAGTGAGTGTGCCATCGGCGCAGGAGTACGGAGAGTATGAACTAACAGGATGTTGGTGTGATATCCGTTGAAAAATACACAGATATCACATCGACGTCTGACAATATGTGTCTTTGGTCTGGACACACACTGATACATGTGTTAATATACAAAAATGTGTGTGTGTGAGTTAGGTTAAAAAAGTATATTGCCAAAAATTAAAAAATATATAATTAAAACTATTAAAAATTGAAACAATATACTTACTCTCTAGTTTGCATGGTTTTGCGCAAAAAATCCAACGCATCTGCATAGCGATAGCGTTTTCTGCTAGAGGCGCCGGAGCCACTGTACACGCATGTCCAGGTTGAATTGCCTCCTATACGTGTCCCTCAAGTTCTGCCATTTCTTTTTCACTAAATCCCCTGCAAAAGAAAAATCAATGAAACAAAACATTAATCCCAAGTTTAAATTTTTAGGTTTTCAATAAATAGAACATTTATTTTTTAACCTCTTATCTTTTCATGACGAGTATACTCGTCATGGCTTTGAACTGTCACTGCTTCTAAACGAACAGTGACAGTTCAATTCTAAAAGCTGTCAGTGACAGCTGAGGGTCAGGGGCAGAGGTGTGGGCACCCCTGTTAACCCCCCCCTGCCCAGGACCCCTCCAATCGGCAGTGTAAAACTGAAACTGCCGATCAGAGCGATTCAGACAGATTTACCCCTCCAGGTCTGATTGGAGCTCTCCAATCAGATCTAGAGGGGCCGATCGGCGGGTGCCCTCCCCCTACTCACCCCCCTCCCGCTCCAGGACACATGCCCCCCCCCCCGGATCACATTTATCTGCCGGCGGGCTGCACACCCGGCGCACCCGCCAGCCATCACCAGCTCCAGCCCCCGCTCCATCCAGCTCCACTTCCCCCATGTCCTGTCCCGCCCCCCCCGTGTCCGCCCCCCCCCCTGTGTCCGGCCTGCACCCCGACCCGCCGTCCACCCGCCCTCCTCCTTCTCTCCTCCAGGCTGCTTCTGCTTTTTATGCCGGCGGGCTCATGCGCCCGCCGGTCCAGGTGCAGGGCCCCCTCCCCCTGCTCGTACTCACCCCCCCCCCCTACCCCCCCCCCCCCAAGCCCCGCTCACCTATTCTGGCGGGCTGCACGGGCTCCTCGGCCTCCGCTCCTCCTCTGCAGTCTCCGGTGTGGCCCCTCCTCTTCTCAGGGGCTTCTCCTCCTCATCCACTGGTGGGTAAGTATGAATGAATGAATAGATGGGTGGGTGGGTGGATGGATGGGTGCGCGTGCGTGGATGTGCGTACGTGGATGTGTGCGTACGTGGATGTCTGTGTGGATGTGCATGGATGTCAGCACGTGGATGTCAGCACGTGGATGTGCGTGCGTGGATGTGTGCGTACGTGGATGTGTGTGTACGTGGATGTGCGCGGATGTGTGTGTGGATGTGCGTGGATGTCAGCATGTGTGCGTGGATGTGCGTGCGTGGATGTGTGCATGCGTGGATGTCAGCACGTGGATGTGCGTGCGTGGATGTGTGTGTACGTGGATGTGGATGTGCGTGGATGTGTGCATGCGTGGTTGTGTGCATGCGTGGATGTCAGCACGTGGATGTGAGTACGTGGATGTGCGTGCGTGGATGATGGGTGCATAGATGGATGGATGGGTGCAACAAGGGATCAAGTGTCCTCTTGTTATAGTCTCTGGGATCATAGTCATGGTGCACTGTATAACTGATCATTGTCATATATAACTCTGACCCCTGAGACTGTAGGAAAAAGGACACTTGATCCCTTGCTGCAGTCTCTGGATTGAGCAGAGGCGATCGAGCGTCGTGGGACCTTCGTTGTGGACTACGTCGGAGGCGATCGAGCGTCGTGGGACCTTCGTTGTGGACTACGTCGGATCTTTATAATAAAGATGGAGTCCGAATTTTGTTTGTGTTTTTTTTTCAAATAAAAAGATTTTTCTATGTGTGTATTTTCTGACTATTTACCAGAGATTCCTAATGGCGGGTCTAACATTGGCCCTATATTATGAATCTCGGGCTTAGTGCCAGCTGCCAATAAAAAGCTGGCATTAACCCCTTTATTACCCAGTTTGCCACCGGCACCAGGGCAACTGGAAGAGCATGGGTACAGCTCATTTTCCATTCAAATTGTTAGCGGACACCATGTCGCGTATGAAGGGTCCCCGTGTGTCTCCACATTGGAGCTCCCCCACAAATGACCCCATTTTGGAAACTAGACCCCCTAAGGAAGGTATCTAGATGCAGAGTGAGCACTTTGAACCCCCAGATGCTTCACAAATTAATCCATAAAAATTAAAAAACACTTTTTTTTCACAAAAAAAATTCTTTTTGCCCATGTGAAACTGAAAAAATGTAGGCAAAGGGATCAAATACATCCCAAAATTTGTTGGGCAATTTCTCCTGAGTACACCGATACCTTATATGTGGTCATAAACCACTGTTTGGGCGCACGGCAGGGCTCAGAAGGGAAGGAGCGCCATTTCACTTTTTGAATGGAAAATTGGCTCTAAAATTCAAATTGCGCTCCCTCCCTTCTGAGCCCTGCCGTGCGCCCAAACAGTGGTTTATGACCACATATGAGGTATCGGTGTACTCAGGAGAAATTGCCCAACAAATTTTAGGATGCATTTTATCCTGTTGCCCATGTGAAAATGAAAAAATTGAGGCTAAAAGAACATTTTTGTTACAAAAATTAAAATGTCCATTTTTTCCTTCAACTTTATTTTAGTTCCTGTGAAGCACCTGAAGGGTTAATAATCTTCTTGAATATAGTTTTGAGTAGCTTGAGGGGTGCAGTTTTTGGAATGGTGTCACTTTTGGGTGTTTTCTGTCGTGTACACCCCTCAAAGGGACTTCAAATGTGATGTGGTCACTAAAAAATTGGTTTTGTAAATTTTGCTGGAAAAATGAATAATTGCTGATGAAGTTTGAACCCTTATAACGTCCTACCAAATTTTTTTTTTTCTTCCAAAATTGTGCTGATGTGAAGTTGACATGTGGGAAATGTTATTTATTAACTATTTTGTGGCACATAACTCTCTGGTTTAGCAGAATAAAAATTAAAAATTTGAAAATTGCTAAATTTTCAAAATTTTTGCAAAATTTTTTATTTTTTCACAAATAAACGCAAAAATTATCGACCTAAATTTAATACTATCATGAAGCCCAATATGTCACGAAAAAACAATCTCAGAATCGCTAGGATCCAATGAAGCGTTCCAGAGATATTACCTCATAAAGGGAGTGTGGTCAGAATTACAAAAAATGGTCTGGTCATTAAACTGCAAAGTGACTTGGTCCTTAAGGGGTTAAAGAACAATATCCCGTCACAAAATATGAATGTTTCTAAATAGCCTTTGTTGTGTTACACCAATTACATTGATGTTTTTAGGACCCAAATAAGAAGATTATAAATAATAATAATACAAGGTTCAAGATCTTGGGAAGATTACTGTCTTACTGTCCCCTCTGCTGTTGCAAGGACTTCTTCTTTGAATATCGTGGAATAAAGTAGAATAGAGAAGTTTCGACACGTATTGTGGCACCATCATCAGGTTTTCCGGGAGGATGGTGCCAGGATATGTTCCCAAACTCGTCAGTGTAATCCGGTTGCATAAAGGACATTTGTGACTTGGCTTGCATGAGAGTCCTTGGAGCAGCAGCGCGGACCGTGACACACCATCTTCCCAACATCTTAAGGCCGCTGCTCAATGGATGTGGAACGATATTGCGTACAGCGTATTGTTGGTGAGGTTTCCTGTACAGCAGGGGTCTGGAACCTCAGGCCCCAGGGCCGCATGCCCACATTCCTGGGACCGCAGTGCTCTGAGTGGCAGACACATTTTGCAAACTTCCTAACCCAAAAAAAATCCAGCTCTACAGTGATCTCTATGGCCAAACCTCGGCCTCTCCTGTGATGTCTAGGGCTCTAGCAAACCTCAAAAAGCAGTAGAGAAGCAACATGACGAATATCAACCACACCAAGAAGAAGCCGCTCCAGCCACCACTGCAGTAGTGAGTAGATTGTTTAACCAAATATAGTGTTTAGTTTTTAAGTTGCTAAATTAGTACGGCCCACAAAGGATGGTTGAAATTTCAAAATTGCCCTCGGCAGGAAAACGTTTCCCTGCCCCTGCTACAGAGGATGAAGCCTAATGAGCGGATAGCTACTAGACACCAAAAATCATTTCAAAAGTAAATACAATGTAAAAACTAAAATAAACTCTTACGGTGACGCTGGACATCCGCGGACAAGACCGTCTCCCAACTGGTTAGCAATCCCAAACACACTTCGTCCCACATTCGTCTGGTAGTAGTCAGGTCACAATGCTTTGGGTGCGTATGGTCCCACAGTGCTTCCCTGGGCTCCACCCACTGAATCAGTAGGTCAACACTGATGGTGAAGTCATCATCTACAGGTCCAGCCCTCCTGGAAGCCTGAAATGTTAAAGAATAATAATTGCTTAAAAATTATTCTTTATAATTTGTAGCATAATTATTTTAGACCTTTAAAACATTTTTTTACTTACACTGCCCCTTCCACGACCACCTGGAGCAGCACGACTCTGGGATTCCTGTCCTGACGATCCTCCGGCACCTTGTGTATGCTGAAAGATCATTTTGAAATTTAATTCCCTTTGTAATCCAAACGTTGCAACCAAACACTTGCTGAATGGATACTTACATCGTCCAAATCCCCAGTCTGCATGTCCCCTGCAGCCTGCTCCTCATCATTCCTGTTGGGGCTGGTCATCTCAATTATTAATCTATACAACCCAATAAAAACAACAATTAGAACCAAGGGGATTACGGTGTCACCATGAAGGGATCATCAGCACCACAGTAATAAAGATGTCCAAGAGTCAAAGCAAAGTACTGTGTATAGTAACTAAATTGACTCACTCTCTGATCTCAATGTAAAAAGTGACGGTCACGGGACCACAATTCCGATACGTAACTTCCTTTACCGCCCTATGCTTTTCGGTCCAGAGTACACAGGTGCCATGTGTCTGCCTATTTAACTCCATCTACACAGTGTCATAGTGCGCTCCTGCCCCTTGATGAAGCCGCCCATGTGACGGCGAGACGAGTAGGGTTCCAGGCAATTCCTTCAACAGCAATGTTTATGACAGGTGGTTACTCTGTGCATAGCTGCACAGCACTTTTTTCCAGACTGGATTTGGTTGCCTCTTCTCACTGGTCGTATACATGGTTTTCTTTGCCAGATTGTATCTTTACAGGCTCAGGCAATCATATGGATCCCATTTATGTGGTGGGCTGTATTCCACTGCTGGTGGGCTGTATACCACTGCTGAGCACTATAGACCAGTGATGGCCGGTGTATACCGGGATGGGGGGGCTATATACTAGTGATAGGGGGCTAGATAACAGAACGGCGGTCTGCTGCATTGTCCACCCTAGGCTTATACTGGAGTTAATAAGTTTTCACAGTATTGATATACTCGAGTATATACGGTAATAAGCCAACCTGACCATAAGCCAAACCCCCTACTTTTGCACCCAAAAACTAACATTTTTTAACATTTAAAAAAATACTCAGAAGTCAAAATTTTGGCAAAAAATTCAAGCACACTTGTGAACGTTTCCACATTCATTCACATGCGACAGCTATAGTCATGCAAGGCGGGAACCCACATGAACACTTGCACATACATACAAACACACATTCACAGGACGGACCCCAGGACCCTGGACGCACCCCAGGACCCTGGACGGACCCCAGGACCCTGGACGCACCCCAGGACCGTGGACAGACACCAGGACCCTGGAGAGACCCCAGGACCCTGGACGGACCCCAGGACCCTGGACGCACCCCAGGACCCTTGACGGACCCCAGGACCCTTGACGGACCCCAGGACCCTTGACGGACCCCAGGACCCTTGACGGACCCCAGGACCCTTGACGGACCCCAGGACCCTTGACGGACCCTGGACGCACCCCAGGACCCTGGACGCACACCTGGACCCTTGACGCACACCTGGACCCTTGACGCACCCCAGGACCCTGGATGCACCCCAGGACCCTTGACGCACCCCAGGACCCTGGACGCACACCTGGACCCTTGACGCACCCCAGGACCCTGGATGCACCCCAGGACCCTTGACGCACCCCAGGACCCTGGACGCACACCTGGACCCTTGACGCACCCCAGGACCCTGGATGCACCCCAGGACCCTTGACGCACCCCAGGACCCTGGACGCACCCCAGGACCCTGGAGGGACCCCAGGACCCTGGACGCACCCCAGGACCCTGGACGCACCCCTGGACCCTGGACGCACCCCAGGACCCTTGACGCACACCTGGACGCACCCCAGGACCCTTGACGCACACCTGGACGCACCCCAGGACCCTTGACGCACCCCAGGACCCTGGACGCACCCCAGGACCCTGGACGCACACCTGGACCCTTGACGCACCCCAGGACCCTTGACGCACCCCAGGACCCTTGACGGACCCCAGGACCCTGGACGGACACCAGGACCCTGGAGGGACACCAGGACCCTTGACGCACCCCAGGAACCTGGACACACACCTGCACCCTGGACGCACCCAGGACCCTAGGACCCTGGACGCACCCTGGACGCACCCCAGGACCCTGGACGGACCCCAGGACCCTTGACGGACCCCAGGACCCTTGAAGGACACCAGGACCCTGGACGCACACCTGCACCCTGGACGGACCCCAGGACCCTTGACGGACCCCAGGACCCTTGACGGACACCAGGACCCTGGAGGGACCCCAGGACCCTGGACGGACCCCAGGACCCTTGACGGACCCCAGGACCCTTGAAGGACACCAGGACCCTTGACGCACACCTGCACCCTTGACGCACCCCAGGACCCTGGACGCACCCCAGGACCCTGGACGCACCCCTGGACGCACCCCAGGACCCTTGACGCACCCCAGGACCCTTGACGCACCCCAGGACCCTGGACGCACCCCAGGACCCTGGACGCACACCTGGACCCTTGACGCACCCCAGGACCCTTGACGCACCCTAGGACCCTGGACGGACCCCAGGACCCTGGACGGACACCAGGACCCTGGAGGGACACCAGGACCCTTGACGCACCCCAGGAACCTGGACACACACCTGCACCCTGGACGCACCCAGGACCCTAGGACCCTGGACGCACCCCAGGACCCTGGACGCACCCCTGGACGGACCCTGGACGCACCCCAGGACCCTGGACGGACCCCAGGACCCTTGACGGACCCCAGGACCCTTGAAGGACACCAGGACCCTGGACGCACACCTGCACCCTGGACGGACCCCAGGACCCTTGACGGACCCCAGGACCCTTGAAGGACACCAGGACCCTGGACGCACACCTGCACCCTGGACGGACCCCAGGACCCTTGACGGACCCCAGGACCCTTGACGGACACCAGGACCCTGGAGGGACCCCAGGACCCTGGACGGACCCCAGGACCCTTGACGGACCCCAGGACCCTTGAAGGACACCAGGACCCTTGACGCACACCTGCACCCTTGACGCACCCCAGGACCCTTGACGCACACCTGGACGCACCCCAGGACCCTGGACGCACCCCAGGACCCTTGACGCACCCCAGGACCCTGGACGCACCCCAGGACCCTGGACGCACACCTGGACCCTGGAGGGACCCCAGGACCCTTGACGCACCCCAGGACCCTGGACGCATACCTGGACGCACCCCAGGACCCTGGACGCACACCTGGACCCTGGAGGGACCCCAGGACCCTGGACGCACCCCTGGACGCACCCCAGGACCCTGGACGGACACCAGGACCCTGGAGGGACCCCAGGACCCTGGACGCACACCTGGACCCTGGACGCACCCCAGGACCCTGGACGGACCCCAGGACCCTGGACGGACACCAGGACCCTGGAGGGACACCAGGACCCTGGACGGACCCCTGGACCCTTGACGCACCCCAGGAACCTGGACACACACCTGCACCCTGGACGCACCCAGGACCCTAGGACCCTGGACGCACCCCAGGACCCTGGACGCACCCCTGGACGGACCCTGGACGCACCCCAGGACCCTGGACGGACCCCAGGACCCTTGAAGGACACCAGGACCCTGGACGCACACCTGCACCCTGGACGGACCCCAGGACCCTTGACGGACACCAGGACCCTGGAGGGACCCCAGGACCCTGGACGGACCCCAGGACCCTTGACGGACCCCAGGACCCTTGAAGGACACCAGGACCCTTGACGCACACCTGCACCCTTGACGCACCCCAGGACCCTTGACGCACACCTGGACGCACCCCAGGACCCTGGACGCACCCCAGGACCCTTGACGCACCCCAGGACCCTGGACGCATACCTGGACGCACCCCAGGACCCTGGACGCACACCTGGACCCTGGAGGGACCCCAGGACCCTGGACGCACCCCAGGACCCTGGACGGACACCAGGACCCTGGAGGGACCCCAGGACCCTGGACGCACACCTGGACCCTGGACGCACCCCAGGACCCTTGACGCACCCCAGGACCCTGGACGCATACCTGGACGCACACCTGGACCCTGGAGGGACCCCAGGACCCTGGACGCACCCCAGGACCCTGGAGGGACCCCAGGACCCTGGACGCACACCTGGACCCTGGACGCACCCCAGGACCCTTGACGCACCCCAGGACCCTGGACGCATACCTGGACGCACCCCAGGACCCTGGACGCACACCTGGACCCTGGAGGGACCCCAGGACCCTGGACGCACCCCAGGACCCTGGACGCACCCCAGGACCCTGGACGGACACCAGGACCCTGGACGGACCCCAGGACCCTGGACGGACCCCAGGACCCTAGGACCCTGGACGCACCCCTGGACCCTTGACGCACCCCTGCACCGTGGACGGACCCCAGGACCCTTGACGCACACCTGCACCCTGGACGCACACCTGCACCCTGGACGGACCCCAGGACCCTGGACGCACCCCAGGACCCTGGATGGACCCCTGGATCGACCCCTGGACGGACCCCTGCACCATGTACAGAGTAGGCACCCCGGTTTCCTTCACACTGTACTGGACCCACTGGACTCACCTCCTGTGGCCAGCATGCACACTCCCTGTACAAAAAAGCGGGAAAAGCGCTGTGGGAGGGCTGGGGGTGTGCTTTGGGAGCGGTCAGGGACTGTGGGAGCATGCTCTGTTTCAAATATCGGTGCCGATTTCGGCCCGATTTGCTCTCACTTTCCGATCACCATTTACAATCATTGTTTTTTTTACGTCCCGATTTCGGACCGATTCTACCCGATTTTGTAATTGGATGAAAAAATCGTTGCAGGCAACAATTTTTTTCTCCTGAAAAAAATCGGCCAAAATCGGGCAGAATCGGATCGGACCAAATCGGATGGCATTTAGTGCACATCCGATTCGGTCCGATCCCCATAGGGATGCATGGGATCCGAAAATCGGTCCGATGCTGTCCGATTTTTATCGGACAGCATCGGAAATGAAAAAATCGTAGTGTGAAAGCAGCCTAAGCATATTTGTTCCCTCAAGGAAAGTAAAATGATAACGGACTTAATAGCGCTATATCAATTAATAAATATACTCTCTGCAACTAATTCCATAGCGCTTTTCATACATTTGCAATACTCTTCCTATTGGAGCTCACAATCTAAACATCCTACCAGTATGTCTTTGCATGGGTTTCCTCCCACATTGCAAACACTGGGAGAACATACAAACTACTTGCAGATGTTGTCCCTGGTGGTTTAGCACTCAGGACCCCAGCACTGCAAGGCTGCAGTGCTAACCACTGAGCCACTGTGCGCACTAATTCCACCATTAAACAGTAATAAAAAATGGCAAATCAAACATCTGGTGTTACATTACCATAAAATATAAAAACATTGTAAGAGCTAATAGAGAACATAACAAAAATACTGTTTAACCTTTGCACAGAATTGGGGGCTGTACGCTGTTGAAATCAGGAACATTGTTTTAAGATACATTTCCGTGGTGAACCAAGACGACACTCCGCCAAATAAGATCCGGAAGGTGGTGTGTAGTTAGGAGGGGAGTTTACCTTGGCATCATGGGTTCACATACTTTAGTGTCCAATAAAAAAAGTCTTCTAGTAATTGGCTAAACCTTAAATGTTTCATCAATGCGGCATTCCACGGTGCAATTCATGTCCTTATCCTTTGAATAAGAAAAAAATATTTTTTTGCTTCTTGATTGTCGTAACAAGGAAATGGATTCATTAATAAACTGCAGCTCACATCATGTATTTTATTGTATTGTGTGTATCTTATGTGATGTCATTTACATAGGATGTACTATAAGGTTAAGAGAACAATTGCAGAACTTCTTTATAATATTACAATTATAATACATTATTATATTCAGGTGCAGTAAAACGTTTTATTACCAAACCTCAGGGAAATACTGACAGGTTCAGATTTATTGCATTTTATTGTGTTCGGTATCCAGTGAGAGGAGGGAATGTGTAAAAGCTCCTCAGTCTTCGTGAAGCTTGCTGGATACTCAATCTGGACTGTAGATTTCAGAGAGGAATTAATTTTAAGCGTGCTTTTTTTTATATTTATTAGGTACAAATTTCCGGTATATATTAACAAAAAAATAATAATTTCCACCCTGTGGTTCTACTCTTATATAGCATATGGTCCATGTGGCTATCAAATTACAATAGTTCCTTGTTAAAATTAATCACTTATGTATTTACTAGATGGTGGCCCGATTCTAACGCATCGGGTATTCTAGAATATGTATGTAGTTGATATACGGTGACAGAACTTGTTCAGTCAACGTGAGTGAACTGTCAATCAACAAAACAAAAGAAACAATGTCCGCACTCACCGGTAGTAGATCTTGACACTTTGTTGAAATGAACAGGAATTAAAACATGAGCAAATCAGCAAGAGAGGGGGTGCAGGGGCGAAGGACGACGGCTCGCCCTTTCGCGGTCTTATACCGCTTCCACGGGTCCTCTATGGCATCTGTCGACATGTCCAGAGGTTTATTCAGCCGGCACATGACGTCACTACCACCATAGCTAAACAAGATGATGTTTTTATTTATGTAACACAAGGATATCAAAATATGATTTGCTCATGTTTGTTGAAATGAACAGGAATTAAAAGTGTCAAGATCTACTACCGGTGAGTGCGGACATTGTTTCTTTTGTTTTGTTGGATTGCCGCTATTAAGAGCCAGCACCACCAGGTACAGCTGCAGAAGTGTCACGGTAGTGACAGCCCGCCCTAATTGAATACGTGCAGTGCCCAGTGTTCTTCTATTTGGATTACATTTATATATATATAGCAGTGCTATGGTTTATGGCGGTACATTACATTACATGTATAGCAGCGCTATGGTATATGGCGATACTCCGCTCCCAGCGACCCCCGCTCCTCCACAGTAAAAGTAAAAAAAATCCTCAGTGAGTATACTCACCTGTCTGATGGCTCGCTCCACCTCCGTCTTCTAGGTTCTACAGCTGAAACCGATCAGCTGATCGGGCACATGATCGCTAACTGCTGGGGGGGCAGGATGAAGACGGAGGAGAGGCAGGATGAAGGCGGAGGAGAGGCAGGAACAGCGGGGGGCAGGATGGAGGGGGAGCAGGATGGTGGCGGGGGGGGGGGGGTAGGGTTGTATGGTAGCGAGCGGGGCAGAATGGAGGCAGGATGGAGCCGGAGGAGCAGGATGGTGGCTGGAGGGGGGCAGGATGGTGGCTGGGGTGTGGCAGGATGGAGCCTGCAGGGCAGAATGGTGCCAGAGGAGCAAGATGGTGGAAGGATGGAGGCAGAGGGGGTGCAGGATGGTGGCAAGTGGGGCATGATGGAGCCGGAGGAGCAGGATGGTGGCGGGGGGGTGGGGGTGGTAGGGTTGGATGGTAGCGAGCGGGGCAGGATGGAGGCAGAGGGGGGGCAGGATGGAGCAGGATGGTGGCGGGGGGGGGGGGGAGTAGGGTTGGATGGTAGCGAGCGGGGCAGGATGGAGCAAGCGGGGCAGGATGGAGTGAGCGGGGCAGGATGGAGTGAGCGGGGCAGGATGGAGCCAGGGGTGGCAGAATGAAGCGAGCAGGTCAGGATGGTGGCGGGGCTGGAGGATGGAGCCAGAGGAGCAGGATGGTGGTGAGCGGGGCAGGATGGAGCAAGGGGAGCAGGGCAGGATGGTGGCGGGGAGGCAGGATGGTGGTGAGCGGGGCAGGATGCAGCCGGCGGGGGAGCAGGATAGAGCCGGCGAGGGGGGGGGCAGGATGGTGGCTGGGGGGGGGGCAGGATATGGAGCCAGGGCGGTAGGATGGTGGCGAGCGGGGCAAGATGAAGCGAGCGGGGCAGATTGGTGGCGGGGGGCGGGAGGGAGCGAGTGGGACAGGATGGAGTGAGCGGGGCAGGATGGAGCTGGAGGAGCAGGATGGTGGGGAGCAGGATGGTGGCAAGCGAGGCAGGATGGAGCCGGGGGGGCATGTTGGAGCGAGCGAAGCAGGATGGAGCTGGGGGGGGGCCGGAAGGATGCTGGGGGTGGGGGGGGGGGGGGGGATGAAAGTAGGATGGAGGCGGGGGGCAGCATGGAGCCAGGGGGGGAAGGGGTGCAGGAAGGATGTGGGGATCAAGGGGGGCCACGATGGAGGCGGGGGGCAGGATCCCCCTCGCCCTCCTCTGTTCTTAGCCCGCCCTGTCACATGACAACTACAGAAGACGGGTGTGTGATGTCACATCACCCCGCCCTGTCACATGACCACAGTGTGAAGGAGAAGACGGGTGAGAACAGTGTGAGGCGAGGGTGCAGTATGGATGCGGGTGGAGTGGGAGGCAGTATCCCCCTCGACTCCCACTGTTCTCACCCGTCTGTACACAGGGCGGGCTGATGTGTACAAACGGGTGAGAACAGCGGGTGGTGAGTTGGGGTTGGGGGGGAGAGGCGAGGTGGGGGTGGCGGGTTCCCTGTGTATCCCGGCAACAATGGCACGTTAGCGCCACTGTCACTGAAGCCCGGCGACAGGCGCTAACGCGCCACTGTCAAGGGGCTGCAAATTGGCACGCAATTTGAACTTTGCTGCCCGCCAGATGCGAGCGCAAATTGCCGCGCAAATTCAATGTGCGGCCTCTATCTGGTGCGCGATTTCTGTGACCGATAAGACGCCTTAGACAGTTATATAGTAGATAAGTGTTAAAAATTTCAACTAATTACAGCAAGATTTAACATATTTTACTACAATAGTAAAAACCTGCAAAATAACTTTAAAAGTGATGTCCACTTTGATAAAACCTGGTAAAACCTTCAGTACTTGGAACAGAAAGTAATAGTCTGTTTTTTCGTAACCCAAGCTCAAGGGCTGAGCCGTTAACTACCGTGATTCCCCGAAATAAGGCGCCCCGGGGATTTGACCAGGTTGCTTAATATAAGGCACCCCTGAAAATAAGACGCGGCAGGCAAAAAAAAAAGAAAAAATTATACTCACCTACTCAGCTGCCTCTGCCGCCGCCATTTTTCCTCCGGAGCTTGCCTCCGCCACAGATTGATGTCACCCGGTGTGTGTACATAGCCGGGCGCCGTAGATGTACGATGGTAAGCCATCAGCGAATCAGGCAGATGCTGGCGTCTGATTGTACAGGATATGTACGGTAATGCCGCGGCCAATCAGACGCCAGCATCTGCCTGATTCGCTGATGGCTTACCATCGTACATCTACGGCGCCCGGCTATGTACGCACTGGGCCATCAAGTGGTGGCGGCGGTAAACTCCGGCAGGCTCCAGTGATGGGTCTGACTGTGCGTGTGTTTGACTGTGTGTGTGTGGCTAGAGGGATGTTCGAGGATGATGGGGGGCTACAGAGGGACAGTGGCGGATGATGGGGTCTACAGAGAGATAGTGGAGGATGAGGGGGCTACAGAGGGATAGTGGATGATGCTTACTATAAGGCGCTCCCCTGAAAATAAGACATGGTGCAACTTTTGGACCAGAAATTAATATGAGACGGTGTCTTATTTTTGGGGAAACACGGTACGTCATTGCTGCACATAGCAAAATCAATCATATGATGAAAGGTTCAATTGTCATAAGGTAACAAACTATTTCAGTGAGATTTTACATATGCTTATATTTTTAAACGTTTTACTAAATTAATTTTGTAATTATTTCCTTTTCAACACATTAAAAAAAGCTATAAAAAAAATATACTTGTGTGTTATCACACCGATCTAGGCAACTCTAACTCCTATGGCAATACTAAATCACGTAATCCTATTCTTAAACACTGCAAATAAATATATAAATAAAAAAAAAAGCTAAAACATCCCTAATTTTTGGCCATCTCAACCTTTGAATAACATGCAATAAGAGGGGATAAATCATTTTTATGAAGCACAAAATTGTATGAATGGAAAGGTCACCATGACATGAGTAAAACAATCAATCACAGCGCCCCAGCCAGGGAAACTATCAAACATGACCCGTGTATGATCATGTAATCACAAATACAAAGATTTATTCACCAAATCTAGAAATTGTTATTCATCATTAACATAAAATAGGGAGAAGCTTTGTATTCTTGTATTGATGTAGTGCGGACAAGGAGCATCTTGTTGATGTATTATGGTGGATATTTTTGCAGGGAAGGCTGTGTAAAACAAACAAGTTTTATTTGTTTGCTAAAGTTACATAGACATTTTATTATATGTAACTAGTAAAAAGGCCCGATGCAATTGCATCGGGAGCACGGTGAAAGGAATTGTGTGTATACAGGCGGGTCAGTGTGTATACAGGCGGGTCAGTGGGTATCAGAGTATAGAGGCGGCTGTGTGGGTATCAGAGTATAGAGGCGGCTGTGTGGGTAGCAGAGTATAGAGGCGGCTGTGTGTGTGTAGCAGAGTATAGAGGCGGCAGTGTGGGTAGCAGAGTATAGAGGCGGCTGTGTGGATAGCAGAGTATAGAGGCGGCTGTGTGGGTAGCAGAGTATAGAGGCGGCTGTGTGGGTAGCAGAGTATAGAGGCGGCTCTGTGGGTAGCAGAGTATAGAGGCGGCTGTGTGGGTAGCAGAGTATAGAGGCTGCTGTGTGGGTAGCAGAGTATAGAGGCGGCTCTGTGGGTAGCAGAGTATAGAGGCGGCTCTGTGGGTAGCAGAGTATAGAGGCTGCTGTGTGGGTAGCAGAGTATAGAGGCGGCTCTGTGGGTAGCAGAGTATAGAGGCGGCTGTGTGGGTAGCAGAGTATAGAGGCGGCTCTGTGGGTAGCAGAGTATAGAGGCGGCTGTGTGGGTAGCAGAGTATAGAGGCTGCTGTGTGGGTAGCAGAGTATAGAGGCGGATCTGTGGGTAGCAGAGTATGATGAGGCGGGAAGCTGGAGGGGTGAGGAGAGCAGAGGCTGGAGGGGTGAGGAGAGCAGAGGCAGAATGCGAAACTCCCGATTATGTAAGTAGATGAAAGGTGTGAGTCCTAAAGTGTCTGGCACGATGACAGCTTCTGTAGAGTCCCGAATAGCAGAAGAGTGACAGCTATGTCCAAAAGCTAGGAGAGCTAGGAGCACACACAGACACACACAGTGTCGGCAGAGCAGAGCACACGCTGACGCACACACAGACACAGACACAGAGACAGTGGCGGCAGAGCAGTGCGCACGAGAAAACGCACACACACACACAGTGGGGGCAGAGCAGAGCTCTCACACACACAGTGTCGGCAGAGCACACAGACACAGTGGCGGCAGAGCAGAGCACACAGACACACAGTGGCGGCAGAGCACACAGACACACACACACAGAGTGGCGGCAGAGCACAAACACACACAGAGACACACACAGTGCCGGCAGAGCACACACAGAGAGTGGCGGGACAGCAGAGCAGACACACAGACACAAAGTGGCGGCAAAGCACACACACACACAGTGGCGGCAGAGCACAGACACAGTGGCAGCAGAATAGAGCACACACACATAGAACAGTGGCGGCAGAGCACAGCAAACACACACAGTGGCGGCAGAGCACAGCACACACACAGTGGCGGCAGAGCACAGCACACACACACAGTGGCGGCAGAGCACAGGCACACGCAGACACACACACACAGACAAAGTGGCAGCAGAACAGAGCACACACACACAGAACAGTGGCGGCAGAGCACAGCAAACACACACACAGTGGCGGCAGAGCACAGCAAACACACAACACACACAGTGGCGGCAGAGCACAGCACACACACAGTGGCGGCAGAGCAGAGCACACAGACACACAGTGGCGGCAGAGCACAGACACAGTGGCAGCAGAATAGAGCACACACACATAGAACAGTGGCGGCAGAGCACAGCAAACACACACACAGTGGCGGCAGAGCACAGCAAACACACACACAACAGTGGCGGCAGAGCACAGCACACACACAGTGGCGGCAGAGCACAGCACACACACACAGTGGCGGCAGAGCACAGACACAGTGGCAGCAGAATAGAGCACACACACATAGAACAGTGGCGGCAGAGCACAGCAAACACACACAGTGGCGGCAGAGCACAGCACACACACAGTGGCGGCAGAGCACAGCACACACACAGTGGCGGCAGAGCACAGGCACACGCAGACACACACACACAGACAAAGTGGCAGCAGAACAGAGCACACACACACAGAACAGTGGCGGCAGAGCACAGCAAACACACACACACACAGTGGCGGCAGAGCACAGCAAACACACACACACACAGTGGCGGCAGAGCACAGCACACACACAGTGGCGGCAGAGCACAGCACACACACAGTGGCGGCAGAGCACAGCACACACACACAGTGGCGGCAGAGCACAGCGCACACACACACACAGTGGCGGCAGAGCACAACACACAACAGTGGCAGCAGAGCACAACACACACACACACACACAACAGTGGCGGCAGAGCACAACACACACACACACAACAGTGGGGGCAGAGCACAACACACACACACACAACAGTGGGGGCAGAGCACAACACACACACAACAGTGGGGGCAGAGCACAACACACACACACAACAGTGGGGGCAGAGCACAACACACACACACAACAGTGGGGGCAGAGCACAACACACACACACAACAGTGGGGGCAGAGCACAACACACACACACAACAGTGGGGGCAGAGCACAACACACACACAACAACAGTGGGGGCAGAGCACAACACACACACACACACAACAGTGGGGGCAGAGCACAACACACACACATAACAGTGGGGGCAGAGCACAACACCACACACAGACACACAACAGTGGCAGCAGAGCACAACACACACAGTGGCGGCAGAGGACAACACAGACACACACAGACACAACAGTGGCAGCAGAGCAGAACACACACACACAGTGGTGACGCAACACACAAAACACACACAGTGGTGGCGCAACACACACACACACAGTGGTGGCACAACACAGACACAGTGGCGGCACAACACACACAGTGGCGGCACAACACACACACACAGTGGCGGCACAACACACACACACAGTGGCGGCACAACACACACAGTGTGCTGGCCCAACACACACACAGACACACAGTGCCGGCACAACAGACACAGTGGCGGCACAACACACACACAGTGGCGGCACAACACACACACAGTGGCGGCACAACACACACAGACACAGTGCCGGCACAACACACAGACACAGTGCCGGCACAACACACACACAGTGCCGGCACAACACACACAGACACACAGTGTGTGTGTTGTGCCGGCACTGTGTGTGTCTGTGTGTGTTGTGCCGCCAAACACACACACTGTGTGTCTGTGTGTGTTGTGCCGGCACTGTGTGTGTGTTGTGCCGGCACTGTGTGTGTGTTGTGCCGGCACTGTGTCTGTGTGTTGTGCTGCCAATGTGTGTGTTGTGCCGGCACTGAGTGTGTGTTGTGCCGGCACTGTGTGTGTCTGTGTGTGTTGTGCCGCCACTGTGTGTGTGTTGTGCCGGCACTGTGTGTGGTGTGTTGTGCCGGCACTTGTGTCTGTGTGTTGTGCCACCACTATGTGTGTTGTGCTGCCACTGTGTGTGTCTGTGTGTGTTGTGCCGCCACTGTGTGTGTTGTGCCGCCACTGTGTGTGTG
Organism: Allobates femoralis; assembly: GCA_033576535.1. Lineage (NCBI taxonomy): Eukaryota > Metazoa > Chordata > Amphibia > Anura > Aromobatidae > Allobates > Allobates femoralis. Next base: position 871,425,491 of record JARQOC010000003.1, on the reverse strand, counting down.
TCTGTGTGTGTTGTGCCGCCACTCTGTGTGTCTGTGTGTGTTGTGCCGGCACTGAGTGGCGGCACAACACACACAGACACACACAGTGGCGGCACAACACACACACAGTGGCGGCACAACACACACAACAGTGGCGGCACAACACACACACAGTGGCGGCACAACACACACAGACACACAGTGGCGGCACAACACACACAGACACACAGTGGCGGCACAACACACACACAGTGGCGGCACAACACACACACACAACAGTGGCGGCAGAGCACAACACACACACACACACACAACAGTGGGGGCAGAGCACAACACACACACAACAGTGGGGGCAGAGCACAACACACACACACACAACAGTGGGGGCAGAGCACAACACACACACACACAAACAGTGGGGGCAGAGCACAACACACACACACAACAGTGGGGGCAGAGCACAACACACACACACAACAGTGGGGGCAGAGCACAACACACACACACAACAGTGGGGGCAGAGCACAACACACACACACAACAGTGGGGCAGAGCACAACACACACACACAAACAGTGGGGGCAGAGCACAAACACACACACACAACAGTGGGGGCAGAGCACAACACACACAGTGGCGGCAGAGGACAACACAGACACACACAGACACAACAGTGGCAGCAGAGCAGAACACACACACACAGTGGTGGCGCAACACACACACACACAGTGGTGACCCAACACACACACAGTGGTGGCGCAACACACACACACACAGTGGTGGCACAAACACAGACACAGTGCCGGCACAACACAGACACACAGTGCCGGCACAACACACAACACACACAGTGGCGGCACAACACACACACACACAGTGGCGGCACAACACACACACAGTGGCGGCACAAACACACACAGTGTGCTGGCCCAACACACACAGTGTGCTGGCCCAACACACACACAGACACACAGTGCCGGCACAACACACACAGACACACACAGTGCCGGCACAACACACACAGAGGCGGCACAACACACACACAGTGGCGGCACAACACACACACAGTGGCGGCACAACACACACACAGTGGCGGCACAACACACAGACACAGTGCCGGCACAACACACACACAGTGCCGGCACAACACACACACAGTGCCGGCACAACACACACACACACAGTGGCGGCACAACACACACACACACAGTGGCGGCACAACACACACACACACAGTGGCAGCACAACACACACACACAGTGGCGGCACAACACACACACAGTGGCGGCACAACACACACACAGTGGCGGCACAACACACACAGACACACACAGTGCCGGCACAACACACACAGAGGCGGCACAACACACACACAGTGGCGGCACAACACACACACAGTGGCGGCACAACACACACACAGTGCCGGCACAACACACAGACACAGTGCCGGCACAACACACACACAGTGCCGGCACAACACACACACAGTGCCGGCACAACACACACACAGTGCCGGCACAACACACACAGACACACAGTGTGTGTGTTGTGCCGGCACTGTGTGTGTCTGTGTGTGTTGTGCCGCCACTCTGTGTGTCTGTGTGTGTTGTGCCGGCACTGAGTGGCGGCACAACACACACAGACACACACAGTGGCGGCACAACACACACACAGTGGCGGCACAACACACACAGACACACAGTGGCGGCACAACACACACACACACAGTGGCGGCACAACACACACACACAGTGGCAGCACAACACACACACACAGTGGCGGCACAACACACACACAGTGGCGGCACAACACACACAGTGTGCTGGCCCAACACACACACAGACACACAGTGCCGGCACAACACACACACAGTGGCGGCACAACACACACACAGTGGCGGCACAACACACACAGACACACACAGTGCCGGCACAACACACACAGAGGCGGCACAACACACACACAGTGGCGGCACAACACACACACAGTGGCGGCACAACACACACACAGTGCCGGCACAACACACAGACACAGTGCCGGCACAACACACACACAGTGCCGGCACAACACACACACAGTGCCGGCACAAACACACACAGACACACAGTGTGTGTGTTGTGCCGCCACTCTGTGTGTCTGTGTGTGTTGTGCCGGCACTGAGTGGCGGCACAACACACACAGACACACACAGTGGCGGCACAACACACACAGACACACAGTGGCGGCACAACACACACAGACACACAGTGGCGGCACAACACACACAGACACACAGTGGCGGCACAACACACACACAGTGGCGGCACAACACACAAGACACACACAGTGGCGGCACAACACACACAGACACACACAGTGGCGGCACAACACACAGACACAGTGCCGGCACAACACACACACAGTGCCGGCACAACACACACACAGTGGCGGCACAACACACACAGTGGCGGCACAACACACACCACAGTGGCGGCACAACACACACAGACACACACAGTGGCGGCACAACACACACACAGTGGCGGCACAACACACACAGACACACACAGTGGCGGCACAACACACAGACACACAAAGTGGCGGCACAAGACACACACAGTGGCGGCACAAGACACACACAGTGGCGGCACAACACACACAGACACACACAGTGGCGGCACAACACACACACAGTGGCGGCACAACACACACAGACACACACAGTGCCGGCACAACACACACAGACACACAGTGGCGGCACAACACACACACAGTGGCGGCACAACACACACACAGTGGCGGCACAACACACACAGACACACAGTGCCGGCACAACACACACACAGTGGCGGCACAACACACACAGACACACACAGTGGCGGCACAACACACACACAGTGGCGGCACAACACACACAGACACACAGTGGCGGCACAACACACACAGACACACACAGTGCCGGCACAACACACAGATACACACAGTTCCGGCACAACACACACACAGTGCCTGCACCACACACACAGTGCCGACACAACACACACAGACACACACAGTGCCGGCACAACACACACAGACACACAGTGGCGGCACAACACACACACAGTGGCGGCACAACACACACACAGTGGCGGCACAACACACACAGACACACAGTGCCGGCACAACACACACACAGTGGCGGCACAACACACACAGACACACACAGTGGCGGCACAACACACACAGACACACAGTGGCGGCACAACACACACAGACACACACAGTGCCGGCACAACACACAGATACACACAGTTCCGGCACAACACACACACAGTGCCGGCACCACACACACAGTGCCGACACAACACACACACAGTGCCAGCACAACACGCACACAGTGCCGGCACAACACACACAGACACACACAGTGGTGGCACAACACACACACAGTGGCGACACAGACACACACAGTGGCAGCACAACACACACAGACACATACACAGTGGCGGCAGGAGAGATCAGTAATTGCAGGATTGTGATAATAGACGTAGGACAGACAGCCCTGTGTGGAGTATCAGTCACTTCGCATGTAGGGCTGAGCCGGCGGCTGGAGCTCTCCGAGTACAGTGCCCGCTGTGCCTGAGTGTAGACCTGGCATGCAGACACCCGAGTGTCTAGTGTCCCGTGCCGGGGCAGCCGCTCCGCTCCCCCGTGTGTCCGTTACCTGGAGCAGTTTTGGTCTGCAGCAGCAGCATCTCCCGGTCGGACCGAGCCCCGAGCACCGGCAGCACAGGGCGGCATGCAGAGCCCCGAGCACCGGCAGTACAGGGCGGCATGCAGAGCCCCGAGCACCGGCAGTACAGGGCGGCATGCAGAGCCCCGAGGACCGGCAGCACAGGGCGGCATGCAGAGCCCCGAGCACCGGCAGCACAGGGCGGCATGCAGAGCCCCGAGCACCGGCAGCACAGGGCGGCATGCAGAGCCCCGAGCACCGGCAGCACAGGGCGGCATGCAGAGCCCCGAGCACCGGCATCACAGGGCTGCATGCAGAGCCCCGAGCACCGGCAGCACAGGGCGGCATGCAGAGTCCCGAGCACCGGAAGCACAGGGCGGCATGCAGAGCCCCGAGCACCGGCAGCACAGGGCGGCATGCAGAGCCCCGAGCACCGGCAGCACAGGGCGGCATGCAAAGCATCAGCAGCGGCGGAGGGGAGAGCCGCTGACTGGCTGGCGGGTGGCAGGAGAGGAGGAGGACAAACCGGAGAGGAGAGAGGGCGCTGTTGTCACTTGTTCCGGGCCCCGGCATGTGGGCGGTTATGGCGGGTGGTGAGGTCGGGGCTGGGCGGAAGGCACCGCCGGCATCCCGACAGCGTCGACCTCGGCGAGGCCGCTCGCGGTGGCAGAATGGCGGCAGTGCTGCGGCTCGCGATGACGCTGCACGTCATCGCTCGCAGTAGCGCAAAGGAGTCTGGGATTCGGCTACAGTGCCCGAATTCCAAACTCCTGATTATATAAGTAGATATTTTTAAGGACATTATCGTTGAAAACTAAATCTGCAATTCCAAATTATACATGGCACCTCCAAATGTTTCATCACAACTGTGTTTCAATAACATTTACTTACCAAACTTCAAGGCTGTTCACAGTTCTCTCAATTGAAGGGTTAGGACATGGCGGCTCTGTGCGAGTTGATCTTGATATAGTCCTGGGTAGATAGTTGAGTCTACAGACGATTAAATCTTCCTCCCTGCCATATGCAGTCCATACAGTTCTTCCGTGGAAACGGTTCCGTTGCTGTAGTCATGTGACTTTTCCCTTCGTCCACTCCTTACTTTCAAAACAGCGGTGACCGTCAAGGAGCAACTTGATACTAAAATCTCTTGGTTACTGAAAGAACGTGAAAATTTCAAATCAAGTATTTTTCTTCAGCGCCAAAGCTTTTCTTCTACCAAGTTGACCTTTCCCTTACCGGGTGGACAAATTGATTTAATTACATGACTTGTTTTGGAAATTCTTGGGGGGTTGTAATACTTCGCCTTTTTTGGAGTTTTTTCATCTTTCCTTTTTTGCCACATTTCTTTTTTTACTAAGTGCCTCATCCCTTTGCATGTCTTGGTGGTCCAAAACCTCTGGCTTCATTGCTGCAGCAGCAGATTGGGTTTTCTTTTTTTCTAAAAGGGTTTCTGAAATCACCTTTTTAAAAAAAAAAAAAAAAAAAACATTAAGTCCAATTTCACATATTCTACCAATTAGAAATCTGTACAGCTGTTGCAAAAAGTCACCCGGTCTCCTGTGTAGATTATCATTTAAAACTACTTTCTTCCACAAGATGAAACCAGTTTTCCATGATAGAATTGGTGTCCCCGGTGTGACCCTTCTTTATGGTGTCCCGGGTGTGACCCTTCTTTATGGTGTCCCTGGTGTGACCCTTCTTTATGGTGTCCCTTCTTTATGGTGTCCCGGGTGTGACCCTTCTTTATGGTGTCCCGGGTGTGACCCTTCTTTATGGTGTCCCTGGTGTGACCCTTCTTTATGGTGTCCCTTCTTTATGGTGTCCCTGGTGTGACCCTTCTTTATGGTGTCCCTGGTGTGACCCTTCTTTATGGTGTCCCTGGTGTGACCCTTCTTTATGGTGTCCCGGGTGTGACCCTTCTTTATGCCGTTTAACATGATCCCGCTTCACAGTGGAATTGTTGCACAATATGACTCCAATACAGGAATAAGAACGGGGCAGAAGAATTCATTGTCATCACCACAATCTGTTGCTTGCTCTCCTCTTGTGGGAATCTTTTTGCATCTTCAATAATTTGAATAATAAATTGATAAAAGGGCGACTTTTTTTTATAGTTCCCTCAGTTTCATCCCAATAAAGTTGGCTGTCATTGCTCATGTCAGGAATTTCCTCAGTTTCATGAAATTGTTGTTTTTCCATAATTTTTTTTAATCTTTTCATGAACTTTTAACAATTTGTTGTTTGTATATTTGCCTGAAGCACATCATATACCATCTGTGCAATTGCAATTAATGTTAATGACCTTAAAAATGTATTTTGAAGCAAAACAAATAAATGAAGAAAAACCTCCATATTTTGCTTGGTTACATTGTATTTGTCTTGCAATCCCGGCGCTACCTCACACTGGTTAGCCTGAAAGCAAACAAATGGCAGTGAGCCCGGTATCAGTTCATACAGTACCCGGATTTATTCATGAGGCACAGCAGTGGCACAAGCCGCCGGGATCCGGGACACAGCCGGGTACAATGCATACATCCACTGTTCAGTAACACGGTCCCTTCAGGTTAGAGGTTCTCTCCGGTCGAGGTCGCACTGGGCTCCCGGGTTAGGCTGTGTTGTAACAGCACACTGCCTCTCACAGCCCTGACCTGACCGCTCAGCAGTCCTTCCTGCCTCAACTCAGGGCGGGGTTCTCTGTGGAGAGCTTCGGCCTGTCTCCTAACCTAGCATTTAACCCCGTGTCTCCCTCCGGGGAAAACCTACAAGACCCGGCCTGGAGTGGAGCGTCCCTCTATCCTATATGCCATACCGGGTTCAATACGTAAAGCTTAGGGAAGAGAGGTGTACCACAGTCCGCGCTGCCAAGTTCACTCACATCAAAGAAAACGAGTGGACGAGAAGGAGAATAAAGAAGGATTGAACTGGACATCGTCCACTCGTCTTCTTTGATGTGAGTGAACTTGGCAGCGCGGACTGTGGTACACCTCTCTTCCCTAAGCTTCTGGTTTCGTCTTCACGTTTGTGAGACCAGTGGAAGTCCAGCAGCAGCCATCAGGAAGAGCCCAGCTAAAGTCCAGTTCCATTGTCTGTGGTACGAGTTTCTGTTTGCAAACATTAAAAGAAATCACGACTTAGACATGATATCCAACAATTCAGCATTGGAGTACTCTGGTCTGATGATATCAGTTCAGCAATCGGTAATGTATTGTTAGGTTTTCCAGGCACTGATATGCACAGAGCGTAATACAGAATTGTATGTGTTTTCAGTTGTTTTAATCACTGATCCAGCGGCATCTAAATACAACCAACACTTTTTGGCACCTTGCAAATCTTTTATCGCATACAACTGAGCATCTGAGTACATGAGGACAACAAATGGACCCATCCCAAGGTGCGGCATGTAGGAACCATCCCAAGGTGCGGCATGTAGAAACCATCCCAAGGTGCAGCATGTAGGAACCATCCCAAGGTGCGGCATGTAGGACCCATCCCAAGGTGCGGCATGTAGGAACCATCCCAAGGTGCGGCATGTAGAAACCATCCCAAGGTGCAGCATGTAGGAACCATCCCAAGGTGCGGCATGTATGACCCATCCCAAGGTGCGGCATGTAGGAACCATCCCAAGGTGCGGCATGTAGGAACCATCCCAAGGTGCGGCATGTAGGCCTGGTTGAGTTCTATCTGGTTTTGGACACTTTCTGTTTGCTTCTTTTGCACAAGGGACAATCCAAGAACACATCTTTGCTCAATCTGTTCTCCAGATGTTTTTCACTGGAGATTTTTTGAATTACGTTCCTTGTTTTGATCCAGTTTAAATTACCAAATAATATTTGCTCAGTATTACAACTTGCTATTTTTTGTGTATAAAGTAGACTAAACATTGAACTAGGACAATTGAAATCTAAAGTCTTCCTTTCCTTGTCACGTGTCGCCTCTGGAGCACTCGGCTTTTGACTTGTCTAAGGGAACCGGGAACATTTACTTTTATCTGAACTTCCTGAGCTTGTTTTTTTTTTTTTTGGTTTTTTTATCAATTGCAAAAAAACACTTGTTACATCCAATAAACTTGCATATTCCTTTGGCTTGTGCCAATACACTGGTTTTTTTTTTTTCCTTGATCTACTTGCTCTGACTCGACTATAAATGAATTTTAGTACACACAAATTGTTGACTTTGTTAACCCCTTCATGACCCGGGAATTTTTCACTTTTCATTTCCGTTTTTTTGCTCCCCTAATTCCAAGACCCATAACTTTTTTATTTTTCCGTCAATATAGACATATGACGACTTGTTTTTTGCGGGACGAGTTGTACTTTCACATGCAATCATTTATTTTACCATATAGCGTACAGGGAAATTGCAAAAAAAAGTGCAAAAAAGAGTGCAATGACACATTTGTTTTTTGGGTATTTTAGTCACCATGTTCACTATATGGTAAAACCGACATGACAGGGTGATGCCTCAGGTCGGTACGAATTCGTAGACACCCAACATGTTACCTTTACTGGTATCTAGGTGGTGAAAAAAAATTCAGAAGTTTGAAAAAAAACAAAACTGACTTTTTGCGCCATGTTCTGTGACCTGTAGCGTCTTCATTTTTTCGGAATCTGGGGCTGGTTGACGGCTTATTTTTTGCGTCTTGGCTAACGTTTCTAATGATACCATTTTTTGGGGGGATCCGTAGTTTTGATCGCTCGGTATTGCATTTTATAGCAATGTTGCAGCAACCAAAACAATGGAATTTTGGTGTTTGGACCATTTTTTCCGTTACGGAGTTCACGTCTCTCATTAACGGATTTAATACCATGATAGATCGGGCGATTCTGAACGCGGCGATACCAAATGTGTATTTTTTTCTTTTTTTAATACTTTTATTGTGAATGGGGGAAAAGGGGGGTGATTTGAACTTATATATATATATTATTTTTTACATGTTTTTAAAAACTTTATTTTTTCATTCATTCTTATTTTTTCCACTGCCCCTTTAAGAGGCACCCTGCTGCACAGTCCGATCGCTTCTGGGAGATACAGATGAGCTGCAGCTCATCTGTATCTCCCAGAATTGCGGACCTGCTGTGGTTGGCAGATGCTGTTCTGTGACAGTATTCGGAGTCTAGCCAGGACCTTGGGCTGTCATGTGAGTGCCGGAGATCCCGCGATACTATCGTGGGATCTCTGGAGCAGGTGGGGAACAGCGCGTTCCCCGCCGCGGCCGCCTTGGATCCCGCTGTCAGAGATTGACAGCGGGATCCAAGGGGTTAACAGCACCGCTCGGATCCGATCAGAGCTGTTAGCCCCACATGTCAGCTGATCACATCAGCTGAGATGTCGGCTGTTTGATGGGAGCTCCGCGCCGGAGCTCCCATCAAACACCCCTTACCCGCCCATGACGTTGTATAACGTCATAGGTCGGGAAGGGGTTAAATTGACTACACAATAGATCTGTCCAACCAGGTTATAATACCCTACACCCAGGCCTTGTATTTGGCTTAATCTTGTTCCAGTCATCTTTCGAAATTGTCAAACCAAACTGTGCCGGACATTGAGCAGAAAATGTTCCATTATTATTGTCAGAGGAGCTTGATGTCGCGGCCTCAACATTGAGCATTTTCTGTACAGTCGGAGGCTCCATGGATTGTGGTATTGTTTCCACAGTGTTCGAATTATTGGAAGCCAATGTCACATCCGGTGACCTGGATAACATGTCTTGGGTCATTTGCTCTTGTGTTATTTTGTGTTATTGGAATTGTATTTTCCAGATTGCTAGGAAATAATTGTTTTTTATGTCTTTATTTCTGTTCCAGCATGTTTAGTTATTATAGGTTGAGACCTTTTTTTTTTGACATAATGGACAAAACTATGGTGCGATGACTTTTCTATCCTCAATGGTCACATATCCCACACAGGCGGGATGAAACCAGTCTTGACATGAACTACATTGTGCATATAACTCATCTGGGTGTTTTTTTTGCCTGCATATACAATACAACTGATCGTCCTCATTAATACTGTCTTTGTCCATACCTGGAGTAATAGATACTGGCAGTGATTGTGTTCTCCTGCGAATGCCTCTGCCATCCTCATGCCATAGTTGGTAAAGCCATTTTCCACTCTTCAGGTTGTTCTCCAGTATTCCTTGAGCCGTTATGCCCCAAACAAACTGTGATGGATACAGAAAGTCACCATCTAAGGAGGATTTGTATTTAGTGAAAACATAGTGAAGTTAATCTTCAGCCAATTGTTGATCATGAAAATATTTCCATGCCATTGTATTATTAAAATGCAAAGATGCCTTGTGTTTTCAATCAATGTAAAATCTTCCTGTTTCTTCCAAATAACTGTGAAGCTTTATCCAATATGTTGCTGTGCTTAGATGGGACTGTAAAGCCCCCGTCACACATAACGATATCGTTAGAGAGATCGTTGTAATTGTGACGTTACAACGATCTCTCCCGCGATGTCGTTCTGTGTGACACTTTGCAGTGATCAGGCCCCTGCTGTGAGGTCGCTGATCGCTGCGGGTCATTTTTTGATCGTTTGTTTCCCGCTGGTCAGCACACATCGTTGCATGTGACCGCGAGAAACCAGCGATCTGTCACCTCACAGGGCTGGTTACTATGATAAACAGCGGGTATTCCGGTGATTATGATAGTTACCAGCGTTCTCCCTGCTTAGCGCTGCCTACAAGGCAGCGCTAATCAGGGAGCGATGTGGGAGGTGGCTCCCATGGCCTGATCGCTGCGGAGATCTGCCTGTTTGACAACTCTCCAGCGATCAGGTAACGACGCTCCAGCGATCCCGGCAGGTCGTTATCACTGTTGGGATCGTTGGAGCGATCGTTATGTGTGACTGGACCTTAAAGGGGATGTCACACGTGTCGATATCGCTGTCAATGTCGCTCATGCATCACATTCCTACATCGCTTAAGCGACTGAAAATCTGTGACGCATGAGCGACAGTGAAGCGTGTGACCAAGCGATGCAACCAGCGATATGTCACTGATCGCAGGTTTCACTGCCAGATGTAAAACCTGTCGCTCATCGCTCAGTAGACCTTGTGCATCGCTGCGTGTGACACTAAACTCAGCAACGTATTTTCTATTTTGACAACGTACAATCGACTAAATAAAATCGCTCGCTGGATCGTCCGCAAGATGGCGGCATCACCGCATCGCTGGGTCATATTGATGCGTGTGACATTTTACCTGTGATAATTCTACATCGCTCAGGCGATGAATAATATGTGACGCATGAGCGATATCGCGGGCGACATTGCAAGAGGTGACTGACACGTGTGACAGGCCCTTAACAAACACATCTCAATTTGGAACAGTACATTAGCTCACTGAGCACTGTAGGCATTGTTCAAAGTTATCTGCTGGTCCCAGAGTGTCTTAGAGGTCATTTACATAAAGTGATTAAAGATAATAGAAACACAAAAAGGCATGTGATAAGAGGCAGACAGGTATGATTATTTTCAGCAGTCTATTCCCTAGATGAAAGAAAAAGGGGGAAGGGGAACAAGAGGCGCAATAGTGCCTTATCACTTAGACACTGACAATCAGGTGGTATAAAGGAACCACTCACCTATTTCAGTTGTGCGACCCACAACTGGTATGCAGACATGTAGTGTTTTGTCCGGATGGCTGCTGCTGGACTCCCGCCGACCACTTGCACGTGGAATCTGATCCCTGAGGAAGACGCCAGGTAAGGCGTTGAAACGCGTTGGATGCAATAAAAGGCTTTGATCATATCACATCTGATCGTGAGTTTCTTCCCTGGAATAAGTGGATCCTGGCAGCGCGGACTGGTGAACACCGTTTCCTTTCCCATTTTTTACTGTATTCCCTAGATGGCCATATTAGGATGGTTTCACATAACGATTTTTGTGCATCCGTGGCTGTCCGTTGTAAAACAGACAGGGATACATGGGGGCCAAATTGGATCCGTGGCTATGAGCACGCATTCATGCTCTATTGGCATCCGATTTGTTACTGATCTGATTTTGTCCGATTTTTTGCTGTACCCAAAACCGGAGACTGCATCCGATTTTGTCCGCTGTGCCCAAAATCGGAGTAATCGGATCCGACGTGATCCGCGCTAAATTAACATTAGGGTCTATGGAGATCGGATCCGCGGATATATCGGATCCGATTTCCTGTACTGAGCATGCGCCTCTGCCGACGCCATATTCAATCATCTCGACCCACCTGCTGTGTGGCACATGGTCAGTAGTTGAATGTTGTGGAGTAGGGCCAGGGCTGCATACATACAGGGCCTAGTGGTGGGAACAGGGCCCAGGCCTGTGTCCAGGGCTGCATCCAAAGGCCCTGGGGTGCATCTAGTCCAGGCTGCCTCACTGTGTGTGTGTGTGGGCCTCTGGTGTTTGTGTGTGGGCTCCTGGTGTTTGTGTGTGGGCTCCTGGCGTGTGTGTGTGAGCTCCTATCTATAGTTTTGTATGTTTTGCCTTTGCATTGTTCTCAAGTATAGTGTTGATTTATGTTGCAGCTTTGTGTTTTGTTTTTTTCCCCCAGCATCTTCACATCTGTGGAAGTGTCTCGGACTCCGACAAAAGGGCTGGCTGGGAGAGTTGTGGCGGTGTCTACTTCAGCCCACAAATTATGTAAGTATTTGGGGAGATGTATTTTTGGTGGTACACTAGTAGGATAGTATTTCACCGAATTATCGTCTAGAGGTTTATCCAGGGTAATTTATAGAATAATAAGGGATAACCTTTTTGTCCTCTAACTGTTGTCTAGGTGGGTGGGAAGTCTGCACATTTGCACAAATTTACTTATTTTACACCATGTTTTTATAAAAACCCTTAAAACAAAAACAAACACACAACACAGCCCACTAATGGTGCTAGAGCGGAGGGTTTGATGGGGTTCGGTTGACGGTCTGTGAAGTCAAACCCAAGATAGATTGATGTTAAAGGGAGGGACCACCGGATACACGTTGTTATCGGTTGTGGACCACCAATGATGCACAAATTGGTAGACGGTCGTGTGTATGGTAGTCGTCACCCTGTTACAGGTCCAAAGCCCAACCCCTCAGTTCCAGGTCCACATCAGTGGTGATCGGTCAAGTCAAGGTCTACAGATTAGTGATCTAACCTGCTTAGCAAACAAAATATAGTCCGACGCGTTTCGCCTCTCACAATAGTTTGAGAGGCTCATCAGGGGCGTTATACAATAAGCTTCTACAGTAGTATAAGGATCAAATCTAATACGGAAGTGCGCTACGGCAATTATATAAGTTTCGGTGCTACTTCAGTCGTCGTGGACGTGGCTGCCAAACTTACGGAAGTGCGTTAGGGTCATCTCCCTCCACGCCCCCCGGTCTCCCCTCCACGCTCCCCGGAGAGCTTAGTTACCCGACCGCGGCCTTGGTTACCAAGGGGCGTGTCCGCACCACACACCCGGCCCCAGCCGCATCCATTAAGGTGTCTGCTAAGCCCAAGGGGACCACCCCAATCACACAATAATAGGCTGGATGCCACCTCCCCCTTAGATTCCTCACTGCTTCCAGGATCATGGCGTCACAAGGGAGGAACCGCGGTGCATGATGGGAGATGTAGTCTTCAGGGGACCGGAAATGCTGCAGAGCTGAGGAGACAGCTCTGATCACACACAGATAGAGAGGAGATCTGCGGCTTCTTCATACACAGTCTCCTGCACTGAAGAGTGAGATTATATGTGTGTGTGTGTGTGTGTATAATGTATGTGTGTGTATATACTGTATATGTGTGTGTAAACTGTGTGTGTATACTGTATGTGTATACTGTATGTGTGTGTGTATACTGTATATGTGTGTGTGTATACTGTATATGTGTATGTGTGTATACTGTATATGTGTGTGTGTGTATACTGTATATATGTGTATACTGTATGTGTGTATACTGTATATGTGTGTGTGTGTATACTGTATATATGTGTATACGCTATATGTGTGTGTGTGTATACTCTGTGTGTATACTGAATGTGTGTGTATACTGTATATACACACATACAGTACAAACACACATTGTACTGTATATGTGTGTGTATACTGTATATGTGTGTATATACTGTATGTGTGTATACTGTGTGTGTCTACTGAATGTGTGTGTATACTGTATATACTATATATGTGTGTATTCTGTATGTGTGTATTCTGTATGTGTGTGTATACTGTTAGTATACACACACACATATACAGTACAAACAGTATATACACACATACAGTATACACACACATACAGTATACAGACACACACACATATACAGTACAGTGTGTGTATACTGTGGCTTTTATATATATTAGATACACACACAAAGGCCACTTCCGGAAAACCCGAAGGTTACTTCCGTGATGGCCTCCGGACCATGGTGGTGACGTCACCGCTGCGGGCTAGCTGGGCCACGCTTGGCTACAGGAAACGGCGGAAGAATGTTCCACTCTCGGAAGTTTTGCCTGCTCCTGTATCCCCCCCCCCGTGCCCTTCGCGGTCGTCCTGCCCCCCCCCCCCCCCCCCCCGCGGGTCGTCCTGCCCCCCCCCGCGGGTCGTCCTGCCCCTCCCCCCCCCCGCGGGTCGTCCTGCCCCCCCCCCCCCCCCGGCGGGTCGTCCTGCCCCCCCCCCCCCCCCCCGCGGGTCGTCCTGCCCCCCCCCCCGCGGGTCGTCCTGCCCCCCCCCCCCGCGGTCCTGCGGCCCCCCCCCCTGCTTGCTTCTAATAATAATAAAAAACTCATAGAGGATACTCACCTGTCTGCCGGCGCCCTCCATCTACCTCATCTAGCTCCATGCCTTGAGGACCTGTGGTTACCTGGGATCACATAATTGGTTTCCCAGGCACCAACAGGTCCTGCAAGCCGGCACACACTCCTCTCATCCATCCTGCCCCTCCCCCTGCCACCACCATCCTGCCCCTACCCCCACCGGCTCCAACCTGCCCCCCCTCTCCCCTCCATAGCCCTCCCCCCACTCCATCTTGCCCCCCCCCCAGCTCCATCCTGCACCCCCCGCCCGCACCAGCTCCATCCTGCCCCCCCACCCGCTCCATCCTACCCCCGCCGGCTCCATCCTGCCCCCCCCCCCAGCTCCATCCTGCCCACCCACCGGCTCCATCCTGTCCCCTCCACGCCACCTCCATCCTGCCCCCCCTCCATCCTACCCCCTGCCCGCTCCATCCTGCTCCCCCGCCGCCTCCATCCTGCCCCCCCAGCACCCTCCATCCTGCCCCCCCCCCCCCCCCTCGGCTGCATCCTGCCCCCCCAGCTGCACCCTGCCACCCCCACCAGCTCCATCCTGCCCTCCCGCCGCCACCATCCTGCCCCCCGCCATCACCATCCTGCCCCCCCCCCCCGCCGCCTCCATCCTGCCCCCCCGCCACCTCCATCCTGCCCCCCCCCCGGCTGCATCCTGCCCCCACCTGCCGGCTCCATCCTAACCCCCCGCCGCCTCCATCCTCCCCCCCCCACCAGCTCCATCCTGCTTCCCCCCCACATTGCCTTCATCCTGCCCCCCTGCGCCTCCATCCTGCCCCCCCCCTCGGCTGCATCCTGCCCCCCCGCCGCTTCCATCCTGCCCCCCCCAGCTCCATCCTGCACCCCCCGCCCGCACCAGCTCCATCCTGCCCCCCCACCCGCTCCATCCTACCCCCGCCGTCTCCATCCTAACCCCCCCCCTTCCCGGCTCCATCCTGCCCCCCCCCCCCCCGGCTCCATCCTGCCCCCCCCCCCCACACCAGCTCCATCCTGCCCACCCACCGGCTCCATCCTACCACCTGCCCGCTCCATCCTGCT
The DNA here is from genome assembly GCA_033576535.1 of Allobates femoralis. Lineage (NCBI taxonomy): Eukaryota > Metazoa > Chordata > Amphibia > Anura > Aromobatidae > Allobates > Allobates femoralis. The sequence continues at coordinate 871,410,035 of JARQOC010000003.1, read as the reverse complement.
CCCCCGCCGCCTCCATCCTGCCCCCCCAGCACCCTCCATCCTGCCCCACCCCCCCCCCTCGGCTGCATCCTGCCCCCCCAGCTGCACCCTGCCACCCCCCACCAGCTCCATCCTGCCCCCACACACACCAGCTCCATCCTGCCTCCCCCACCGCCTCCATCCTGCCCTCCCGCCGCCACCATCCTGCCCCCCCGCCATCACCATACCCCCATATACTATAATATACTATAATGTAAACTCTAATATACTGCTATACATTAATATACTATAGTAAAACTCGTAATGTATAGTATATTATAGTATATGGGGGTATTTTATAGCACATGTATAGCAGCACTATAGTATATGGTGGTATACTATAGTAAGTCATATACTAAATGTATGTATAGTGCTGTCATATACTAATGTATAGCAGCGCTATGGTATATGGTGGTACATGTGCTATAAAATACCCCCATACACTATACTCCACCTGTACATATACTGTAATATAGCAGTACTATGGTATATGGCGGTACAGTATAGCAGCACTATAGTATATGGCAATATATCTAATAGAAGTGAGCCTTCGGGTTTTATATGTCATTTTAGCCAGCACTTCCGTCACTTTGTCATCGCCAAAGTGACGTCACCACAGCGCTACACCTGTCCACAGTGGACCAACATGCCGGCCCTAAGCGAAGTGGGACTCAGGCAGCCCCGCCACGCTTACGGCCGCCTATACACTGCCTAAAACACACATCACGGGCGAGAGACGACCGCCGTGATGTGTGCAGCCTAGAGGAGCAGAGGTGTGCCGAACACTCATGTCGCCGCTCCAGCCCCACCTCTCCTCACCCCTCCAGCCTCCCGCCACATTATACTCTGCTATCTACAGAGCCGCCTGTATACTCTGCTACCCACTGACCCGCCTCTATACACACAATTCATTTCACCGCGCTCCCGATGCAATTGCATCGGGCCCCTGACCACTGCACTCTGCTTTAGGGCAGAGTGCAGTGGTCAGGGGCAGAGTGCAGTGGTCAGGGGCAGACTATTAGCCACTGAGCCTCCGTATACTCTGATAACCACTCAGCCGCCGTATACCCTAATAACCATAGGCTAGAATACCCAATTCTTTAGAATCGGGCTGCCATCTAGTCTATTTATATTTGATCCTAGGTTATGAGTCCATTGAAACAGATTCCAGGATGGTTCCAGTTGCTAGGAGAACATATGAGGCAGTCCTTAGTGGTTCAAATGGTATCCTCTTCACAATACCTAGATGGTAACATGACTGACTACTATAACTATGCTCATATAGGCTTTTTGATACCGTCACCCAGTGTTCAGTGGTATTATAGTAAAGGTACTTTTCTAGTCACCCAATGCTTGCGATAATGGAAAAGATATTTTTCTTTTTTGGGGAGGGGGAAGACATACCACGTTATAAGGTTGTGGTCTACACCTGGTATGGTGTGCCTTGTCACAGTCTTAGCCTTTTGGATGACACACAGACTGTAACTGGACGAGGAAGGACAGAAATTGGTTATACCCCCTACTGTGGTGACCACCCTGGGGAACTACCTTATGATAATGGTAGTACCTTTGCTGGTTAGGCCCTTTACCTACCATACGATGGATATATTAGTGTAGTGACTGCCAAAACCAGCAAGAGCTGTTTCTGACAGTGAGCATATTGCATTTTAGCCCGCTCCTAACAATGTGTGTTTGTGTTCCCTTGCGCTTTTTAAAAGTACCCTTCAAACGCAACATGTTGCATTTTTGTGCATCATGAGGATGCTTGGTATATACATAAGCATCCTGAAGCGCACAAATAATGCAAGCAGCTCAATGGAGCCGCACTGCCATATGGGTGGCACCGCAGCTAAGCGGAGTGTCTGGCCATCCAGATCACTCTTTCTCCTCACCTTTCTTCTCGCTGCTCCGGTCGCTCTGCACATATCAGCACAGTGATGACAATATCGTGCCCTGCCATGCTGAGCTGCAGAATGCAGACAGCGGCAGTAGAGACTCTGGAGAAGAATGCTGCTGGCAAAGGCGGCTGGGACGATAGCCCCCCGCAGATTCCGCTCCTGCTCCTACCACTGGTACACATAGCTCGTACGCACGCGGCTCTGCTCCATATACCTTGTACGCACGCGGCTCTGCTCCATACACATGCAGTTCCGCTCCGGACACCTTTTAAGCATTCGGTTCTGCTATGTACACCTCCTACATACGCGGCTCCGCTCCGTACACCTCGTACACACGCGGCTCCGCTCCGTACACCTCGTACACACGCGGCTCCGCTCCGTACACCTCGTACACACGCGGCTCCGCTCCGTACACCTCGTACACACGCGGCTCCGCTCCGTACACCTCGTACACACGCGGCTCCGCTCCGTACACCTCGTACACACGCGGCTCCGCTCCGTACACCTCATACACACGCGGCTCCGCTCCGTACACCTCGTACACACGCGGCTCCGCTCCGTACACCTCGTACACACGCGGCTCCACTCCATACACCTCGTACCCACACGGCTGTGCTCCACACCCCTCGTACACACACAGCTCCGCTCTGTACACCTAGTACCCACTCGGCTCCGTTCCATACACCTACGCCTCTGCTACATTCACACTGTAAATCCGTCCTGACCCCACACTTAGTGTATGCAGAACTCTGCTGTGCTGGCCTTAAACTTCACCTAATAGAGCATCATTGACATCATCACAGGTCCTGTCAGCACAATCGAGGAGAGGAGTCAGGGATCACATGATCAGCTTCTCAGAGTGTGCGGCTCTGTCGGCTCCCACGGAGGGAGACCTCCGGAGCTGCAGGAGGCTGCAAATGACCTCCCTGCAAATGACCACCCAGCTGCCCCCTGGATGTGGCCCTGACTGTGTGGGCAGTGCTCAGGGGCCCCTGAGGCTTGGGTCACACTTGCGTTGTGACCCTAGCCTGGCGCAGGTATTTTCTGCTGCAGCGCATAGCGTTTAATGCTATGCGCTGGAGCCCATAGAAACCCGCTGTTTACCTTGCCAACCAGTGGTTGGCAAGGTAAACAGTGGGTTTCTATGGGCTCCATTGCTGGCAGCGCATACCATTAAACGCTCTGCGCTGCAGCGGACAATACTTGCGTTGTGACCCTAGCCTGACACAAGTGTGACCCTAGCCTTCAGGGGCCCAGTGGGCTCCCTCCAAGCAGTCAGCCCCCGGCACTTGCCCGGGTGCTGACGCCGGGCCTGATGGTTCCTGTTGGAAGCCAACATGGACAAAGGGTGAATCGGTGACATTTTTGCTCAAACTTCAAGTTTATAAATAGCGGAATACGTATTTGAAGGCATTGCTGAAAGAGTCAGACATAAAATAACGTCATACATCCTCCTACAAAAGAGAATAGACAGAATAAAAACACTTACAAGAAAGAGAATATTGTAATAGAAATAAGATCTTCTTTTACATGTATATAACCTAAAAACAGGACAGAATACATATCTGAAATCACCACAACCAGAAGGGGCTGAGTGCGGTCACTGAGAAGTATTAAGATGGTTGGAAATATGATCCTAAGCTCAGCAGAGCTAAGCTGGTTCAAGGATGACCCACAAATGGTAATCAATCCATTCTCCAGATTATCAACTTATTTCACTATAATATATCATAGTTGCAGTAACAGTGTTTGGCCACTTCTGGTGTGCACTGTAAAGTAACATATAGCGTGATGGGGTAGGGGGGGGGGGGGGGACACCCTGGACAGTGGGGCTATGTGTGCACAGGGGGACATGTGCCAGCACAGGGGGACATATAGGGTGATAGGGGGACATGTCTCCCTGTGATGGCATATGGCCCCCCCACTGATGGCACATGGCACACGGCCCCCTGTGATGGCACATTACAGGGGAACATATGTTATCACTGGGGGCCATGTCCCAGCACAGGGGGCCATGTCCCAGCACAGGGGGCCATGTCCCAGCACAGGGGGACATATAGCGTGACGGGCCGACATTTGGCAGCGCAGGGCGACATATGTAAGATAATGGGACCATACCCAGGATGGGGACATATATTCACCAGGATGGGGGGTCATATAATGCCAGTGTCCGTCTTACAATCAGTATATAAGACGGACCCCATTTGACATTAAAAAATGTTTTTCCTTCACCAAATTTGGGGTACATCTTATAATTTGGTGCGTCTTATAAAGCGAAAAATACGGTATATATCCATTCAAGTTCCTTTTCTTTCAAAATCTCTCTGTTTCCATCCCATTTTGGTTGGGGGAAATGATCTATAATCCTATATATAAGATCTCTTCCTGAATGCCCCTTTTCACTAAATGTTTTGGTATGGGGAGATCCAACCGTTTTTTTCTATAGAATATCTATGCTGATGTAAGCAAGTTTTTAAATTAAAGGTATAGTCCTTCCCACATATTGGAGCAGATACAGGACATTACTAAATTCTTTCTTACATGTGACATACGGCATAATCTATGTATTGTACATGACCTGTGTCCGTGGGTGTTCATGATGAAAGGATCTACATTTGTGCAATCAGTTTAACACAATTTAAACAAGGGTAGAAGCCCCTTATAGCGTCTGTTACAGAAGGTTGCAGTTGGACTTCGGGTCCCTAAAAAAAAACGAGTGTAGTAGACAGCCTTTATGTAGTGGACGGCCTTTATGTAGTGGACGGCCTTTATGTAGTGGACGGCCTTTATGTAGTGGACGGCCTTTATGTAGTGGACGGACTCTATGTAGTGGACGGACTCTATGTAGTGGACGGACTCTATGTAGTGGACGGACTCTATGTAGTGGACGGACTCTATGTAGTGGACGGCCTCTATGTAGTGGACGGCCTCTATGTAGTGGACGGCCTCTATGTAGTGGACGGCCTTTATGTAGTGGACGGCCTTTATGTAGTGGACGGCCTTTATGTAGTGGACGGCCTTTATGTAGTGGACGGCCTTTATGTAGTGGACGGCCTTTATGTAGTGGACGGCCTTTATGTAGTGGACGGCCTTTATGTAGTGGACGGCCTTTATGTAGTAGACGGCCTTTATGTAGTAGACGGCCTTTAAGGGTTTAGTTTTGTTGATAGGAAACATTGGGGTCTTTTGAATAAAGGGCTACCTGAGATAACAATTCAGCAGACCTCCAATATTTTCATAATAATTTGGGAGATCGTACCACTTTCTTCACAATAGGTTAGCTAGGATCCCCTGGTGTCAAAGATTTTTAAGATATTTGTTTAAAATTGGTAGAAAAAAGTACCTTGTTCATTACTTTTTAAAGGGAACCTGTCACCCCATTTGGGCATTTTAAACTGTGCCCACCAGCTTACACATAATGTAAATGGGGTTCTGGTAACCCCTCTATGTGCCCAGACATCCCCCTCATACGGGAGGCTGCTATTTGGTCCCGGTGGATCATGTCCTCGCTGCCCCCCGGCTGCAAAACCCACCCTGCATTATTTAAAATTCCCGCCTCGTCCTGTGACTGGGCGGTGAGTGACAGGGGCACCGGCACCTGCGCAGTGGAGCATGTCATCATTGAACATAGTGCTGACGTCTCGTGAAACTTCACAAATCTCGCGAGACATCGGCACCCCTTCTCCTGTAGGAAAAAATTGTCTCCAAAAAGGAAATAATTCCATCTCAATACAAGTTCCTATAACCTAAGAATAAACATTTTGGCTTAATTTGAATATCCGGCACTTCTAACTGGAAAAAAAAACTTTGTCAATTTCTCACCATTTTGATCATATACAACGCTGCTACGTCAAATGATGCCAAAATGCATGTGTGTTTCATTTTCACATCCTTAATTTTGATTAAAAAGTCTGTAGTGCCTCTTAAGCCCCCGTCGCACATAACGAGATTGTTAGCGACATTGTTGTAACGTCACAGGTTTTGTGACGTAACAGTGATCTCGCCAACGATCTCTGTGTGTGACACTTAGGCCCCTGCCGTGAGATCGCTGATCGTTACAAAGTGCTCTGGGTCATGTTTAGGTCGTTGCGCTCCTGCTGGGAACGCTGTATCACTGTTCGCTGGTCATGGTCCCTGTCAATCTCAATACTACGCCCTAGAGCAGAGGTCTCAAACTCGGCTGGGTTGGTGGGCCGCACATGCAAAAAAATTGATACCGGGGGGCTGCATTATTAAGTGACATTTTTAGTAATTCCAGAATTTTTCGCTCACTGTAGTAATGTTCAACTCCTGATCTCCTTTTAGTAATATCCCCACCGTGGTTCCCTTCTTGTAGTAATGTCCCATCCTGATCCTCCTTCTTGTAGTAATGTCCCCATCCTGGTCCTCTCTTGTAGTAATGTCCCATCCTGATCCCCCTTCTTGTAGTAATGTCCCCATCCTGATCCCCCTTCTTGTAGTAATGTCCCCATCCTGGTCCCCATCCTGATCCCCCTTCTTGTAGTAATGTCCCCATCCTGATCCCCCTTCTTGTAGTAATGTCCCCATCCTGATCCCTTCTTGTAGTAATGTCCCCATCCTGATCCCTTCTTGTAGTAATGTCCCCATCCTGATCCCCCTTCTTGTAGTAATGTCCCCATCCTGGTCCCCATCCTGATCCCCTTCTTGTAGTAATGTCCCCATCCTGGTCCCCATCCTGATCCCCCTTCTTGTAGTAATGTCCCCATCCTGATCCCCCTTCTTGTAGTAATGTCCCCATCCTGGTCCCCATCCTGATCCCCCTTCTTGTAGTAATGTCCCCATCCTGGTCCCCATCCTGATCCCTTCTTGTAGTAATGTCCCCATCCTGATCCCCCTTCTTGTAGTAATGTCCCCATCCTGGTCCCCATCCTGATCCCTTCTTGTAGTAATGTCCCCATCCTGATCCCCCTTCTTGTAGTAATGTCCCCATCCTGGTCCCCATCCTGATCCCCCTTCTTGTAGTAATGTCCCCATCCTGATCCCCCTTCTTGTAGTAATGTCCCCATCCTGGTCCCCATCCTGATCCCCCTTCTTGTAGTAATGTCCCATCCTGATCCCCCTTCTTGTAGTAATGTCCCATCCTGGTCCCATTCTTGCAGTAATGTCCCCATCCTGGTCCTCTCTTGTAGTAATGTCCCATCCTGATCCCCTTCTTGTAGGAATGTCCCCATCCTGGTCCTCATCTTGTAGTAATGTGCCATCCTGATCCCCTTCTTGTAGTAATGTCCCCATCCTGGTCCCCTTCTTGTAATAATGTCCTCATATTGGTCCCCATCCTATATTAATGTCCCCCATTATGGTCATTCTTGTAGAATGTCACCATCTTGGTCCTCATCTGGTAGTAATGTCCCCATTCTGACCGTCATGTTGTAATAATGTCCCCATCCTGATGCCACTTTGAGAGACTGTGTGTATGCAAAAAGAAGAGAGACCAGGCTGGGACATCACACACACACATACACACTCACACACACTCATACACACATACATACTCTCTCATACACATACACACTCATATACACCCACTTTCTCATACACACACTTATGCATAAATTCATACATACTCTGAGTGTGTGTATGAGTGTGTGTGTATGAGAGTCTGTGTATGAGTCTGTGTAAGAGAAAGTGTGTGGGTGTACGAGTGTGTCATACATACTCATATACACACACTCATACACATACACTCACACTTTCTCATACAAATTCATATACACACACATTCTCTCATACACACAGTCACACTCTCACACACACACACCTTAACGATGCCGGGATCCACTGTGCAGGGGGCCGCCGTGGTGCGCTGTGTATGTAGCTGAGGGAAGGAGGCTCGAAGCTTGTCGTAGCGGCCGCAGGAAGTGATAATAAAGCCGCAGTCCCCAGCACACTGCACCGTGGCGGCCCCCTGCACAGTGGATCCCGGCGTCCTTACGTTGTCAATGGTGCCGCGGGCCGCACTTTGAAGCCCCGGGGCCCGCATGTTTGAGACCCCTGCCCTAGAGTGACACTTCCCAACGACCTCCTATCATTCCGGATCATTGCTAAAGTCGCTGGTGAGATCTGACTGTTTGTGATCGCTGGTGAGATGTCAAAGTAACGCACCAACGATCCCTACCAGGTCGTATCACTGTCGGAATCGCTGGTGCGTCGTTGTGTGTGACGGGAGCTTTAGTCTTTGATTTGGCCTTGATCCTGGAATATACATCTGCAATTTGTATGATGATTTTTCCCGACCCATAATAAACCCTACCTCAAAAGTAAGCCCTAGCCCTTTTTCCAGAGGTCAACAAAACCATTCTTCTTTGGCAAACTGGAGAAGGCGCCCTTCAAATATCAGGGACCTGAAGCAAACTGCCATTTTTAGATCTCTCCACAGGTGTTCTAAGGTGGCAGCAATGAGTCCAGACCTGAATCCCATAGAAGTCTCCAGTGCTTTCTCTCAAACCATTTTCTAGAGCTTTTTGAAGTGTGTTTTGGGTCATTGTCCTGCTGGAAGACCCATCACCTCTGAGGGAGACCCAGCTTTCTCACACTGGGCCCTACATTATGCTGCACAATGTGTTGGTAGTCTTCAGACTTCATAATGCCATGCACACGGTCAAGCAGTCCAGTGCCAGAGGCAGCAAAGCAACCCCAAAACATCAGGGAGCCTCCGCCATGTCTGACTGTAGGGACCGTGTTCTTTTCTTTGAATGCCTCTTTTTTTCTCCTGTAAACTCTATGTTGATGCCTTTGCCCATAAAACTCTACTTTTGTCTCATCTGACCAGAGAACATTCTTCCAAAACGTTTTAGGCTTTCTCAGGTAAGTTTTGGAAACTCCAGCCTGGCTTTTTTATGTCTCGGGGTAAGAAGTGGGGTCTTCCTGGGTCTCCCACCATACAGTCCCTTTTCATTCAGACGCTGACGGATAGTACGGGTTGACACTGTTGTACCCTCGGACTGCAGGGCAGCTTGAACTTGTTTGGATGTTAGTCGAGGTTCTTTATCCACCATCCGCACAATCTTGCGTTGAAATCTCTCGTCAATTTTTCTTTTCCGTCCACATCTAGGGAGGTTAGCCACAGTGCCATGGGCTTTACACTTCTTGATGACACTGCGCACGGTAGACACAGGAGCATTCAGGTCTTTGGAGATGGACTTGTTGCCTTGAGATTGCTCATGCTTCCTCACAATTTGGTTTCTCAAGTCCTGAGACAGTTCTTTGGTCTTCTTTCTTCTCTCCATGCTCAATGTGGTACACACAAGGACACAGGACAGAGGTGGAGTCAACTTTAATCCATGTCAACTGGCTGCAAGTGTGATTTAGTTATTGCCAACACCTGTTAGGTGCCACAGGTAAGTTACAGGTGCTGTTAATTACACAAATTGGAGAAGCATCACAGGATTTTTGTAAAGGTGCCAGTACTTTTGTCCACCCCCTTTTTTATGTTTGGTGTGGAATTAAAAAGAATTGTCCTAAAGCCAAATTGGATATGTGTTTTTTTTCATTGAAAACAAATTAAATGAAGATAATAATACCAAAGAATATGTGTGATTGCAATCATAATACTCTGGTATTTATCTTCCTGAAAATGACAGAATTGCAGGGGTGTCAATACTTTTGGCCAACACTGTATGCTATGTGCATGATGCGTGTGTGTGCTATGTGCATGATGCACATGATGCATGTGTGTGCAGGTGTGTATGATGCATGTATGTGATGTGTGCATGATGCATGTATGTGATGTGTGCATGATGCATGTGCGTGCAGGTGTGCATGGTGCGTGTGTGTGCTATGTGCATGATGCATGTGTGTGCTGTGTGCATGATGCATGTGTGTGCATGATGCATGTTTGTGTATGTGTGGGTGTGTGCAGGTGTGCATGATGTGCGTGTGTGTGTGTGCATGATGCGTGCAGGTGTGCATGATGCATGTGTGTTCAGGTGTGCATGATGCATGTGTGTGCAGGTGTGTATGATGCATGTATGTGTGCATGATGCGTGTGTGTATGTTTGTGCTGTGTGCATGTGTGGGTGTGTGCAGGTGTGCATGATGCGTGTGTGTGTGCATGATGCGTGCCGGTGTGCATGATGCATGTGTGTTCAGGTGTGCATGATGCATGTGTGTGCAGGTGTGCATGAAGCATACCTGTGCACACACACGCATCATGCACACACACGCATCATGCAGATGCATCATGCACACAGCACACCTGTGCACACATGTATCTTGCACAGAAACACCTGTGCACACATGTGTGTGCATGATGCATCTGCATGATGCGTGTGTGTGCACAGGTATGCATCATGCACACCTGCACACACATGCATCATGCACACCTGAACACACAAGCATCATGCACACCTGAACACACATGCATCATGCACACCTGCACACACGCATGCATCATGCACACACATGCATCATGCACACCTGCACACACATGCATCATGCACACCTGCACACACATGCATCATGCACACAGCACACCCACATCATGCACACCTACACACACACATGCATCATGCACACACACGCATCATGCACACCTGCATCATGCACACCTGCACACACACGCATCATGCACACCTGCACACACATGCATCATGCACACCTGAACACACATGCATCATGCACACCTGCATGCATCATGCACACGTACACACACATGCATCATGCACACAGCACACACATGCATCATACACACCTGCACACACACATGCATCATACACACCTGCACACACATGCATCATGCACACACATGCATCATACACACAGCATGCACACCTGCACACACGCATCATGCACACCTGAACACACACATGCATCATGCACACACATGCATCATGCACACACACACGCATCATGCACACCTGCAAGCATCATGCACACCTGAACACACATGCATCATGCACACCTGCACACACGCATCATGCACACGTACACACACATGCATCATGCACACCTGCACACACATGCATCATGCACACCTGCACACACATGCATCATGCACACAGCACACACATGCATCATACACACACATGCATCATGCACACAGCACACCCGTGCACACACATGCATCATGCACACCTGCACACACATGCATCATGCACACCTGCACACACATGCATCATGCACACAGCACACCCACATCATGCACACCTACACACACACATGCATCATGCACACACACGCATCATGCACACCTGCATCATGCACACCTGCACACACACGCATCATGCACACCTGCACACACATGCATCATGCACACCTGCACACACATGCATCATGCACACCTGAACACACATGCATCATGCACACCTGCATGCATCATGCACACGTACACACACATGCATCATGCACACACATGCATCATGCACACAGCACACACATGCATCATACACACCTGCACACACACATGCATCATACACACCTGCACACACATGCATCATGCACACACATGCATCATACACACAGCATGCACACCTGCACACACGCATCATGCACACCTGAACACACACATGCATCATGCACACACATGCATCATGCACACACACACGCATCATGCACACCTGCAAGCATCATGCACACCTGAACACACATGCATCATGCACACCTGCACACACGCATCATGCACACGTACACACACATGCATCATGCACACCTGCACACACATGCATCATACACACACATGCATCATGCACACAGCACACCCGTGCACACACATGCATCATGCACACACGTGTGTGTGTGCAGGTGTGTATGATACATGTGTGTGCATGATACATGTGTGCACAGGTGTGCTGTGTGCATGATGCTTGCAGGTGTGCATGATGCGTGTGTGTGTGCATGATGCATGCAGGTGTGCATGATGTGGGTGTGTGCTGTGTGCATGATGCATGCAGGTGTGCATGATGTGGGTGTGTGCTGTGTGCATGATGCGTGTGTGTGCAGGTGTGCTGTGTGCATGATGCGTGTGTGTGCAGGTGTGCTGTGTGCATGATGCGTGTGTGTGTGCGTGCATGATGCATGCAGGTCTGCATGGTGTGTGTGTAGGTGTGCATGATGTGGGTGTGTGCTGTGTGCATGATGCATGTGTGCATGATGCATGTGTGTGCAGGTGTGCATGATGCATGTGTGTGTGCAGGTGTGTATGATGCATGTGTGTGTGCAGGTGTGTATGATGCATGTGTGTGTGCAGGTGTGTATGATGCATGTGTGTGCTGTGTGCATGATGCATCATACACACCTGCACACACACATGCATCATACACACCTGCACACACACATGCATCATGCACACATGCATCATGCACACAGCACACACCCACATCATGCACACCTACACACACACCATGCAGACCTGCATGCATCATGCACACACACACACGCATCATGCACACAGCACACCTGCACACACACGCATCATGCACACAGCACACCTGCACACACACGCATCATGCACACAGCACACACCCACATCATGCACACCTGCATGCATCATGCACACACACACGCATCATGCACACCTGCAAGCATCATGCACACAGCACACCTGCACACACACGCATCATGCACACCTGTGCACACATGTATCATGCACAGAACACCTACACACATGCATCATGCACACACATGTATCATACACACCTGCACACACGTGTGTGCATGATGCATGTGTGTGCACGGGTGTGCTGTGTGCATGATGCATGTGTGTGCATGATGCATGTGTGTGATGTGTGCATGATGCATGTGTGTGCAGGTGTGCATGATACATCATGCGCACAGCACACCCAAGCATCATGCACACAGCACACACATGCACACCTGCATCATGCACACAGCACACACATGCACACCTGCATCATGCACACAGCACACACGCATCATGCACATACATGCATCATGCACACAGCACACACATGCATCATGCACACACCCACATCATGCACACCTGCACGCATCATGCATCATGCACACACATGCATCATGCACACACACACCTGTGCACACATGTATCATGCACAGACCACCTACACACATGCATCATGCACACACATGTGTGTGTGTGCAGGTGTGCATGATACATGTGTGTGCATGATGCATGTGTGTAGGTGTTCTGTGCATGATACATGTGTGCTAGGAATGCCGAACCTGTTGCTGTACCATAAAGCTGCCATAATAACTGGACTGAGAGACTGGAGTCATCTGTGGTCTTAATCCGCTTGCCACCAAATACAAAACTATTATGCCAAAACCAGATCTATTCGCACAATACTAGAAACAGAGTCTATTAAAGTAGGGGAGTAGTCAGTGATTTTACCGACCATGAAAACCGCACTCCACTATTGGAGGATACCGATCCCTTTCTTGATTAAACTGTCCCATGACTCCCTATCCCTGAGGGCTCTTGAGACCCACATTCCATATCTTAATCTCCAACCTTGGGTTGAAGCTGGATTTATAACTCTAGGGAATATATTAGAGGCCAGCTGGTCAAAGGGTATAAGCCCAGCCGTGCCTAAGTTCCCGAATGTCCGGAGATATTGTTATTATTTGCAGATGCCCTTTTTCAAGTAAATGATGTGAGTCCAGGGAATTATGAATTCCCAGTTAAATAACGGGCAACAAAAAGTAACCATTAACCCTGACTCTGGTTTGAAGGGAATCTCAATATTATATAAGGCCTTGAATGACCCAGCAGAGAATGTTAAATTGTCTTATATGATCAAATGGGAACGGGACCTGGGCTTCCTTTCTGAACCTCTTGATTGGGAAGTAGGATTGGGTGAAATACTATGGGTATCCGCCTGTATCGATCACCTTGAACAATTGAAAAAAACACACCTTAGATGGTATCAGTATCCGGCTCAGGTGGCCCACTACGACCCTACCGGGTCTGACAAATGCTGGAGGGGGTGTGGTCTTAGGGGAAACTTGGAACACGTTTGGTGGTCATGTCCAATTCTCCAATCCTGGTGGAGAGATATGGACCTTTTAATTGCAGAGTTCGTGGGGGATACAGCTAACTCTGACACTAAGTCAGACCATTCTACATATAGGCCTGGAGGAAATTCCGCATATGCTTCGAGGTATATCACATATTTTGATAGTTGCTGAATATTGGGAGATTTAGTCGCCTCAAATGTAAAGACACTAACAACCTGGCAGCTAATTGATAAACTTAATGTTCACTGCTCGCCTTGGCACATTCCAGGACTGCCAAAACAAAAAGACAAAACATTTGGCACCCTTGGTTGCACAGTAGTCACTCCTCTAGCGATCCAAACCTTTTGATTTGATTGAGTGGGAATAACTAAATCACACACGTCAATATCACTAGCGACATCGCCGAAAAGTGACGCGAGATCGCTAGCGACATCGCTGATGCAAGTGTGTTGTGCTGTGTGACAGTGCGACGCAACTGCGATTTATCGCTGGTCGCAGGTTGACAGGTTTATGACGATGAACGTAAACCTGTCAATCTGCAACCAGCGATTAGGCTGGATCTCGCCGTCTGACACCGCGATAGCGATGTTGGCGGTTGATCCCAGCCCAGCAAGCGATGGTTCTGCCCACATCGCTGCGGCGTCACCGGCAACATCCTGCCGTGTGACACCAAGGCTGCGATGTCGGAAGCAACAGTGCGCCCGCACATCGCTTCCGACATCGCAGCCTTGGTTGACACGTGTGACGGGGCCTTAAGTATGCTTGACATGACTAGTAGAATAAAAGTAATAAAGAAAGCAAATACAGCTCAGTTATTGACTTGAGTTCCTGGTGAACTGTTAGATGGTGTCATGTAAATGCCTTGTCCTTCCCTCCCACCCTATCCCTCTTCACTCCCCCAATTTCTCTTCTTCTTCACACATCCTTATAAGGAGGAGAAATAAACAAAAAAAATATGTTTTTGGTCAATCTAGGTTGGCCTCTGATACATTACAGTAAAACCTTAAGAACAGTAACAGTCTGAAAATCTTTATTAAATACCAATTGATGAACAGTCAGAAAAATTAGTTTTGTTGTCAGATTTCTTGTATTCACCTTCTTGGGAGAATTTTGGAAACATCGGTCCATTTACTTCTCTTACGATCTTTGGCCAAAAGTCCAGTAAACATCTTTCTTACTCCACATGGGAATCTGCTCCATGGTGCCGGTGGCCAAACAGTCTCAAAGCTTTTCTACCAGTCACCAAACTTACAGTAAGAATCGTCAGTGCTCACAGGAGATTGAACACTGCGGACTGCCATGGAAAATCTCTTGAGAACAAGGGTGTGGTCTACCAGTAAAGTGTCCTTCTTTGTAAGTTAAAAATGGGAAAGGAAACGGTGTTCACCAGTCCGCGCTGCCAGGATCCACTTATTCCAGGGAAGAAACTCACGATCAGATGTGATATGATCAAAACCTTTTATTGCATCCAACGCGTTTCAATGCCTTTCCTGGCGTAGGTATCCCTGAGGGAGACGCCAGGAAAGGCGTTGAAACGCGTTGGATGCAATAAAAGGCTTTGATCATATCACATCTGATCGTGAGTTTCTTCCCTGGAATAAGTGGATCCTGGCAGCGCGGACAGGTGAACACCGTTTCCTTTCCCATTTTTTACTGTGTGATTCCACGTGCAAGTGGTCGGTGGGAGTCCAGCAGCAGCCATCCGGACAAAACACTACATGTCTGCATACCAGTTGTGGGTCGCACAACTGAAATAGGTGAGTGGTTCCTTTATACCACCTGATTGTCAGTGTCTGAGTGATAAGGCACTATTGCGCCTCTTGTTCCCCTTCCCCCTTTTTCTTTCTTCTTGGTAAGTCGAATCATCTTCGGGGCCATATATGATTTGGTGCCAAACCTTATCAGCATTAACCCTGTGATACATGAAAGACCAAAATCTGTAATTTTGACACAGTGGCAATCTTTATCGAACACCAAAATATTCTGTGGTTTGATATCGAGATGCACCAACCAATTAAGTCCAGGGCACTGGAGATCTGCACCGCACATGACTTTACGGTGTCTTCTGGGAGACTGTTCTGAAATTTAATTTCTTTCTCTGTCAGTACCATGATTACAATACTACAGGACTGAGGAATATTAGGATTGTAGTTTTTTTGATAATTCAGGGACTATAACTTACATGAGGTGGAATAAGAGATGACCGGTCACCCATCGCCAGCTCCAATGGAAAGACAAAGTGGTCAGAAGTCCTGATAGTAATGATGTTGGGATGGAAGGAGAGGAAGAAGGACATGCCGAACTCCATCAGAAAGGCAAATTCAGTTGTTTTGTTCCTGTTCAGCACCTTCAATGCCATTTATTGATCTATTGATGAAATAAATCAAATTCCGCATATTAACACAGCATTTAAAAACAATTAAAAACTGTGAACCACTGATCTCCCGTCATTGCACACTCCAGGTAACAAAAACTGATATAGATCCTCAAGGCAGATTTGTCATTGTATATGGGAGCATAGGAGGAACACCAATTATGTTGTGCAACCTATATACCCCTAACACAAACCAGGTAAAGTTTGTAACCTCAGTATTAGCCCGTTTACACCCTGATCGGGGAATGGCCCAAATAATTGGGGGGGATTTTAATATGGCATTTTCCAAGACTGGAGACAGGTTGGTCCATAAACCTTCCAGTAATGCAAAATTGACAGAACGGGTCTCCACTGACTTTCGGAAACTTATTCGTAGATACACACTATATGACCTATGGCGCATTGACAACCCGACGGATAGGAGATACACGTTCTACTCACACCCGCATGGCTCTCACAGCCGTATAGACTATTTCTTTGGGGACGTGATTTCAGTTCGCTCATTGTTATCAGCTTCCATTGGCACTATAACATGGACGGACCATGCCCCTTTGATAATAGATCTCAAATTGATGCCAGTTCCACCTAAGTTGAATCATTGGAGACTGAATGAGTCCCTTCTCACTAATAAAATTACACGAGACAAACTGCGGGAATCCCTTGTAAACTACTTTACAGAAAACACCCCCACTTCTCCGTCATTGTCTGTCCTATGGGAAGCCCATAAGGCGGTTTTCAGGGGTGAGTGCATTGCACTATCATCTAGGATTAAAAAGGATGCAAAATCCCGATACCTGCAAATAGAAGGGGAATTAAGGAAAGCAGAGGCACGACTACTGACACACCCAACCAGATCGCTTCTTAAAGAAATAGTGGACCTGAGAAGCCAACTGAAAGCCATCTCCCATAGTAAGGTGGAGACCCTTCTTAGATATTCTAGGCAGAAATTCTATGAATACAGCAATAAGGCACACACGATGTTGGCTAAGAGATTGAGGGATCAGGCCACTAATAATTCCCCATACGGTATTAAGGATCCGACAGGTGTGATCCATTATGACCCGGTTAAAGTAGCTCAAATTTTCCATGATTATTATTCTTCCCTCTACTCTCTTCCCCCCCCATCACATCAACCCCCAGGTGAACAAAACCGATCTCTGGACGATTACCTCTCATCATGCCACCTACCTAAACTATCCCAGTCTGCTTTAGACGAACTAAACCAGAAAATTACGTCGGACGAAATTGCGGCAATAGTGAAAAATCTACCGAATCGTAAAGCACCGGGTCCAGACGGGTTGCCCTATCTCTACTATAAAACCTACATAGATATGCTATCCCCACATATGGTAAATCTGTTTAATCATTTCATGGAGGGGGGGATGATACCCGACTCACTTCTTCGTTCATATATTACTGTAATCCCAAAGGAGGGCAAAGACCCGATGGAATGTGCAAGCTATCGCCCCATCAGTCTGTTAAACTCTGATTTGAAAATCTTCACTAAGCTTTTGGCAGAGAGGCTGGGGTCCTTGCTTCCACATTTAATACACAAGGATCAGGTAGGATTTATACGTTTCCGACAGGCGGGGGATAATACTAGACGTATCCTAGACTTGGTCGAGGTGACCAACAGAGGAGCGGGGGAGGCCCTTTTGCTAAGTTTAGATGCTGAGAAGGCCTTCGACAGGCTAGATTGGACATTCATGTTCCACTCTCTTCACCACTTTGGCCTGTCGGGACCTTTTGTTACGGCTCTGAAAGGTCTATATTCATCACCCACTGCTCTGGTGCGCCTTCCTCACGCACATTCCAGAGACCTGCCCATAAAAAATGGAACGCGACAGGGGTGCCCCCTTTCTCCTCTGTTGTATGTCCTCAGTATTGAACCATTAGCTGCGCAAATTAGACTGAACCCGGATATATTGGGAATCCAGCTTAAAGGTAAACAATTCAAAATCGCCCTGTTCGCAGATGATGTTATACTCTCCTTGACAAACCCTATAACCTCCCTCCCTAACCTACAGGCCACTATCGCATCTTATGCTAAACTATCAGGCTATAAAATCAACTCTACAAAAACTGAAGCACTGCCCATAAATATCCCGGAACCTAAACTTCATCTCCTTAAAAGTTTATATAAATATACATGGCGCACAACATCCATCCGATACCTGGGGATCAATATGACCTCTAGCTACAAAACAATATTCCAAGCTAATTTCCCACCCCTCATTCAGAAAGTAGAAGCTCAGCTTAAAAAATGGTCATCCCTACAAATTTCGCTCTTGGGGAGAATAGCAGCTGTGAAAATGTCCATTATACCCCGGTTTTTATACCTATTTGAAACATTATCAGTAAAAGTACCCGTAGTAATTCTAAAAAGAATCCAGTCATTTTTAATGAAGTTTATCTGGCATTCGGGGAGACATCGAATACCAGCCTCGGTCCTTTGTGCGCCAAGACGACAGGGAGGTGTTGCATGCCCAGATATTTTACTATACTACTACGCTACGCACCTACGCCATTTGTCTCACTGGACGACATTGTCAGCTTGTACCAGATGGTCAGAGGTAGAACAATTATGGCTAGCTCCATACCACCCTGCTTCATTGATATGGGGCAAACCCTCGGAGATTCCCTCCAAAATGTTGTTGGGACCAATGTCTTTCACCAGAGGCATTTGGGATAGATGCAGGATTAAATTTCAGATGGCGACACACACCTCTTCTCTGACCCCTTTCTTGTATAGCCCACACATTTCGGGAGCCATGGACTCTGCTACTATGCGAAAATGGGCAGAAGCAGGCCTCTTTTGTTTCCGTGATATACTAAACCCACTTACCCACAAAATACGCTCTTTTACCGAACTATGCTCGCTTTATAAATTACCGGTAACCCTTGGCTTTTCGTACCGACAAATAATTCACTACCACGCGTCGATCATGGGAGTTAATAAATATACTAAACCAACCCAATTTGAAACCCTTTGCTCTCGGGGACCCTCTACAAAGGGTCTAATATCAGATATATATGCTATTTTGAACTCTCGAAGTATCCAAGGTCCCCTCAAACATGCCTATATGGCACGATGGAAACATGGCTAGGACGGGAAATCTCTGATTCGATGTGGAAGGTGATATGGGAGAGAACCTTCAGAACGTCAATTAATACTCTATACAAAGAGAATCAGATGAAAATTTTGATGACGTGGTATAACACCCCCGAGATGCTTCATAAGTTCAACCCGGCAATACCTGATAATTGTTGGCGATGTGACCAGAGAAATGCCTCATTATACCATCTATTTTGGTCCTGCCCGATAATCCGAGGCTTTTGGGGGTCAATAGCAACAGTGTTGACACGGGTTATGGGTCATATTCTACCAGTAGACCCGGCTCTATACCTCTTAAATCTGTTCCCTTTAAGCTTGAATAAACCCAAGAGCAAACTCCTAATGCTTCTTCTTACGGCAGCAAAATGCCTGATATCTCTCAATTGGAGGAAGAGGGCTCCACCTTCGTTGTCCGACTGGCTTATACGGATAAAGGACCTCCGATCAATGGAACAACTGACCGCCACGCTTCATAACACAATGGACAAATTTACCCAGACTTGGCAGATATGGGATCTCTCCATGGACTCACAACAATTGTAATATATGGAGGATATATGTTGATGTTCTTGAATTTTGATATTGGAAAATGTAATGTGGACTTATTATTATGAAATCACATTTGGTATTGTTCTGATTGTTGACATGACTTAAAAAATTAATAAAAATCAAAGTTGGAAAAAAAAAAAAAACTGTGAACCACACCGATGCATCAACCACCATGGCAAAGTTATTCGATTACAAGTGAATCAGGGGTAGTGGTGTCTCCACAATAACCCTGTGAATAAACACCTCTGCATGAAGGGAAGGTTTAAACCACACAAATGTGGTAAAAAATCTAAAGTCTGTTAGGCTGGCTTCACACTTGCAGATGCATCTGCAGCGTTTTGCAGATGCATCTGCAAGTATCAGCATGCAGACCACGGCCGTGGTGTGAATGCTCTCATTGATTCCTATATGTGAGCCGTAAGCAGGCGTATGCCTGCTTACAGATCACACTCTCCCGCCCGCACTATGGACGCGAGATGTTGCGTCCAAGGTGCGGGGCGGGAGTGTGTGATCTGTCAGCAGGCATACGCCTGCTTACGGCTCACATATAGGAATGAATGAGAGCATTCAGACCGCGGTGCGCCCTATTATAAACATAGGGACCGCGGTCTGCATGCTGATACTTGCAGATGCATCTGCAAAACGCTGCAGATGCATCTGCAAGTGTGAAGGCAGCCTTAGTGCTGAATACAAAAGCAGGCTGTATAACCAGATGGAATCTAATGTCAACCAAGGCAATGTAGTGTCTAGTATAGGTCAAGTTATTCAGTCAATTATAAGTGAATAAGTGAATAGTAGACTGCAAAGGCAGTTGAGATATATAAATTCAACACAATTAAGTTCTCATTGTTCTTTCTAGGAATTAACAACAACAGATAAGGGAGTGCAGCTAAAAAAATAGCCTACACACCTGATTTTTATGGTGACTGCAAACCCAGCGCTATAGGGCCAGGAAGCCAAGAGACCGGTCAAGTGACACAATAATAGCTTTTAACACAGTAAAAAGGTAGAGATAATGTGCAGCTACTCTTAAGGCCCAGTCTCACATAACGACGCACAAGCGATCCGATAATGATGTGTAAACAACGCACCAGCGATCTCTGCACATCGCTGGTAATGGTGGCTTCACACCTGGCGACGTCGCTAGCGACATCGCCGAAAAAGTGACGTATCAGCGATGTCGCTAGCGACGTCGCGCTGTGTAAACGAGCGGCGTGACCGCGTTTTATCGCCGGTCGCAGGTTGACAGGTTTACGGGAAGAACCGTAAACCTGTCAACCTGCGACAAGGCTGGATCGCGCCGTGTGACATCGCCAGAGCGATGTCGGCGGCGATCCAGCCTATACCGCAGCGTTGCTGCGGATCGCTCGCTTGGCTAAGCCCAGCCCAGCGAGCGATGTCACCGCCCGCATCGCTGCGGTATAGGCTGGATCGCCGCCGACATCGCTCTGGTGTGACTGGGCCTTTAGGGCAGCCACCACTAGAATAAATAGGTGTCTAGGCTAAAGATGTGATACTGGGAAGCCAAATAATCTATTTGTTAATGCCATACCAAGTGGCTACAAGAGGAGAATAATCCATAAGTAAGGAATCTGTGAAAAAGAGAGATAATATTGGTTATACAACCTGTGGTAAAAGCAGCAGCCTAGGAATGGAGGACTCCGCGTTTGGAAGTCGACCTACAATGCAAGAGGCGGGATAGCCATGGAGGGCAGAAGCCCTAACACCCCACGCGTATCACCGTCCTAAAGGCGGCTTCGGCAGAGGTAGAGGAGCGCAGGACATGCCATGTGTAGTGTCCTTAAATAATACACAATAGAGGTGCTGCTGCCGATGCAGCGGTCTGGCGTCCGGAACTGAGAGGCGGGCATCACTGATGACGCGCATAGTGAGGAGGAACCTCCAATGTTAGGCATTAGGGCGCATGCACGAGACCGGTCAGTCAAGAGGATGTATTGCGCATGTCTGGAAAGCGCAAGCATACCTATGCTGCGCTTAGTTGAATAGCGCAGACATCATAATTGGGAGCTTTTAGGGGGCAAGGTTAAAAGAAGAGTTTTGATGTACTTGTTTTGCATCAATCCTCTTAATAAAATCCAATAGTGGGAAATCTTACATAAAGGAAGAGTATCACAAGCATTGTGAACATGTAAATTGAATAAGATGTCAATTCGTACTGAACAAGATGAAAAGCTGGAAAACCAATTTCATCAGACTCTGCACAAGCAATATTTGACATGCGGTTTTGGATTCTTTTACCAACCTCTTGCGTGGTTTCCCCTACATATAGTTTATGGCAGTTGCAAATCAAAACGTAAATTATGTTTTTTGACTGACAATTTACCTATCCATCTCTGCAAAATTTCGACCAACTTTTATGCAAAGTCAAAGATTCAGATGCAATCATGTAAGGACATAGATTGATTGGCACGTATCCCTGTGGCAAATGCGATATATGGCCTCTCCCCAGAGTGAACATAGGTCTGGTAAAGTGACTATAAGATAGTCTTGTCTCTTAAGTTTTTACATCTTTTTGCAATAAGTCGTGGTTTTTCAAGGAGAAATTCCGCAATTTTTCAATCGGAGGTTAAAATGGCCCAGTTCTTATACGTAATCACTGTCTCCCCAATGGTTGTTATAGGTGGTAATGATGTTTAGACCATTGAGCTCTTTTTTTGAATTGGGTTGCAACAAGTCTTGCCTATTCTTTCCTGAGGCCACCTTAAAGGCCTGAGAGATAACTTTACG
Organism: Allobates femoralis; assembly: GCA_033576535.1. Taxonomy (NCBI): domain Eukaryota; kingdom Metazoa; phylum Chordata; class Amphibia; order Anura; family Aromobatidae; genus Allobates; species Allobates femoralis. Next base: position 871,387,381 of record JARQOC010000003.1, on the reverse strand, counting down.
TGGGTAACCACGATTATTGTAACGTACAGTAAGGTCGCGAGATTCTGAAAGGAAGACAGAATTATCGGTACAATTGTGCAAGAATTGACCTTTGGGGATGGCTTTTTTAATATGTTCAGGGTGGAAACTCTGAAAATGGATAACACTGTTGGTAGCTGTTTTTTTTCCTAAAAAGTGTCGTCGTGATCTTACCTCGATCTGAGATGATTTTCAAATCAAGGAATTAGACTTCCTGTAGAGAGCTTTGCCATGTCAGACTGATATTCCAAGGGTTCTGGTTGAGACCATCAATAAATGCACGACACTCATCTAGGGTACCTGACCATAAAAACAGAATGTCTTCAATATAACGGTACCAACCGTTGATCTTCTCATGGAAAACCGCCAGGGTGTGAATGTGGATGTGACCTTAAGACTTGTTTCACTCGGCATAAATACTTCATCACAAAAAGAGACCGGATTGTCCGGTATCTAAGCACTTTATAGATGCAGCTTACCCAAACCAATTGCACTTTGCTACACTTGTTTTGCACTTTGAAAAGAATTATGCACTTCAAAAAAAATCTAGGCCTCAAAAACCGTCGGTATGGCTGAAGAAAAAGGTCAGATATGGTCTTCTTCCTTGTGCGTGGCTACAGGGCACGAAGTTTAAAGATGATTGGGGCGGTAACCCACCAATCCACTTGAATGTTGCGACGTGACACTGCGCACTGGCGTGGTTGCAGAAGGCTGCTGAATGTTTTTGTATTTTTAGATTTTTCTACCTTTCTAACGTTCAAGTCATGTGCCTTCCATAAAAGGAAAGTTGTTTTATTGTTATTATGCAAAGAAAAAATGTATGTTTTTACTTAACACCTCTGTGCTTTGTGTCTTACAAAGATGGAATATGGTGCCCCTGCGGCTTGGTTGCCACTATGGTACTGCACCTATCCAGTAGGTGTGGCATCATGCTCAAAGATAAGAAGGGAAAGCTTTGCTGAGACCACCAACACACACCCAACACTATCCCAACTCCAGGCCAGGGAGATGCTGGGCGGAAGAAACTCACATTCAGAGCAGTCCCCATCTGCTGGTTGGAGGGAGGAGTTAGGTTAGGGTGGGAGGCAAAATGGAGTAGTAAGTTCTAGGAGTTGCAGTCAAGCTGGGGACAGTAGGATGCACGTGGGTCAAATGCATACGCCCCATGCCCGAGGAATCCGAATCTGCAGCCGACTGTGCAGGCTGGGTAAAGGAATTAGCTGCACAGGGGTACCAGCCACAAATCATCCTGGATATCTTCAGGATCAGCCAAGAAACTGGAGGTCACTGGGCTGCATGTACAGTGACTATCAGAGTGGACTCTCCCAAGGCTAAGGAATTGTATAGGATCAAGAGGATCTGCAAAGCAGTCGCTCTGAGGGCCCGTAGACACCTGCCTTTGTGTCCTGTGGTTACAAGTACCAAGGAGGACAAGGAGTAGCAGAGTAAGAGAGAAAGGAAAAGGCAGCAAGGAAGGCCATATTCCCTGTGTCTCAGCAGAGTGGACCCAGACTACTTGTGAGCTGGCAAGGCTGCAATCTTTGGCGAAGGCAGAGCCCCGGTTGGGTTATGTTTGCACTGAACTCAAGTAAAGGTGACTGGTAAGAATTGGAGCACCCGGTGTCTGTAGTAGCTGAAGATGCATAGAGGCGTAACAAGGAGTAGACAATGACCATCATTGTCACTTCACCACCACTACATTCCAAGGGCACACTCTGTTTGAGGGGAGTGCTCCAACTAGCTGCCACACCACCTTAAGTAGCACTGGTCATCCCTGACCGGAAACCTCAGATGGTGTCACCACAAACAATTCCCCTTTACAGTTCTCCTTATTCAATGACTGTGTTTTATTAATCTTTCATGACCAAAGGACCCATATTTATGCATACCACAAATCGATGTCAAACTTGAACCCAAATAGAAAACTGAGTTTTTAACGCGGTTACGGAAATGTGTGCAATGCTGTACAAAAGTAATAAGATCAAAAGCTCACAATGTAAATTCGTTGCAAAGGTGAGAATTTGTAAAATTAATAAAAGGACTAAGTCACAAAAAGATCTAAATTGACTGCATTAGAATGCTTTCACATCACGTTTTTCTGCAATCCGCCGCTGCCCATTGTAAATCGGACAGCAACGGATGCTCAAAATTCGGATGCCATTGGTCCGATTTTATATCAGATCCGTTTATGGCGTCGGAAGAGAGCTGGGGGAGGTTTTGGGAGTGGTCTTGGAGTTTGAGCATGCTCAATACAGAAAATCGCATCCGATATCGGATCCGATCCCCATAGACTCACACATTATTTTAATCCGATGTGATCCGATTTTTGCAGCGGAGTCCAAAATCGCAGCAGTCTACAATTTAGGCTGCTGCAGAAAATCGGACAGGATCCAATCCGGCCCCATAGGATAACATGGAGGTCAAAATCGGATCCGATGCCGTCCGATTTACTACGGACAGCGCCGGATTGAAGAAAAACGTGAGGTGAAAGCAGCCTTACAACACATAGTTAAAACTGATGAGGGAGTAGAACAAATGACCCCTGTAGTGGGGGATGGACAACTTGTGCAGATACATAAAAGCAGGCTACACAGTTAGGGATTTACCCTAATAGAAAATTGGGATCAGAAATGTGATGGTGGGTTTACACACACCAATTTATCTGTTCAATATCTGAACCAATCTCTGGTTGCAGTGAAATCATGGACACAGTTATATTTTGTGGCTGTGTACAACATGGAGCAATGTATCCATGATTTCACTGCAACCAGAGATTGGTTCAGATATTGAACAGATAAAATTGGTGTGTGTAAACCCACCATTAGTTTATGCAACAGCCTGGTAATTAAGTCACACCCCAAATTTCCAATAGTCTCAGAAATCACTACAGACACCAACACCTGCATTAAGGTAATGACCAGTTTTTGCACTACATCTCTCAGCAATTTTTGTCCAAATTGTCCTACAGTTTTTGGTTCAAGTATGTGTGTCAGGAAACCAGGGTGCTACAATCACTATGTGCAGTGGCAGTAAGCTATACAGCACAGAGAACCAGACAGCCCATTACACAATGTGCACAATGTATTCCAACAGCCAGCACCTACCCATGTCACAAAAGAATGTCCACCGCTCAGTAAGGGGCCACCCCTACATGTTTCGTGCCATTACTGGCACTTCCTCAGGGGGTGCGGTTGGTGTCAGAAAAAGTTCACTTTTTAAATGCCCACACACAGCTGAAATCCATCGCTTGCAAATAGTGGGGGCGTGACCGGGAGCCATAACAGTGACGCCCGGCATTCTGACATCACGTCCAGGGGAGGAGAAAACTCTCTTGTGACATGGGTAGGTGCTGGCTGTTGGAATACATTGTGCACATTGTGTAATGGTCTGTCTGGTTCTCTGTGCTGTATAGCTTACTGCCACTGCACATAGTGATTACACCCTGGTTTCCTGACATACTTGACCAGTTTTTGCACTTCAGCTCCCAGCAATTCTTGTCCAAATTGTACTACAGTTTTTGGTTAATTACAGACACCAACACCTGCATTAAGTTAGTGATTTATGAGACTATTGGCAATTTGGGGTGTGACTTAATTAACAGGCTGTTGCATAAACTAACATTTCTGATCCCAATTTTCTATTCGGGTAAATCCCTAACTGTGCAGCCTGCATTTGAGTTTATGTATCTGCACAAGTTGTCCATCCCCCACTACAGGGGTCATTTGTTCTACTCCCTCCTCCACTTTTGTCTTGTCCATTTTTAACTATGTGTTGTTGTAATGCAGTCACTTTAGATCTTTTTGTGACTTTAATTCTCACCTTTGCAACAGTCCTTTTATTAATTTTACAATTTTCATTGTCAGCTTTTGATCTTATTACTTTTGTACAGCATTGCACACGTTTCCGTAACCGCGTTAAAAACTCACTTTTCTATTTGGGTTCAACAGTGACTGGTCATTACCACGACCTCCAGGGAAGCCCACCATTATATCCTCTGAAGTGTTAACCCCCGAAGAGTGGAGTACCCTGGCCCCATGACCGCTGCACATGCAGCTGGTGGAAAGTGATAGCTCATGGAGAAGTATAAGAACATATTTTAATTCCATCAAGCACTTCACATCTGGTGAGTGCACCGCTGCTCCAATGGATGAAAACAATCAGGAAACCTCCAAAACCGACCTCAAAAATCTACAGAAACTACAGGGTGAAATATCATCGCAACTGAGACAGACCTCGGAGTCGTGAAGCCTGCCGCACTCCACCGGCATACCTGAAGATGGGCAGAAAATATCAGTGACAAAGCAATAACCTCCCCAAGATAGTGCAGAAGAACATATGAGATGGTGTTCTGGAGGGAAGTGATAGAACAATAATGGCCTCTAAGGAGGACAAGAAGATGATTTTGAAATTTTGAAATATTTGTGAAATGGATTCATTATCCAAAAAATGACTAACAGACCTGGAGAGGGGACATGAAGTTTGTCAGCTATTACTTTGTCTATTTTACTAATGACCGAGAGCATCAAGTCTTGCAAGAGAATGATGAAAAGTGGTTCCAATTCTACTTAATTAATATTAGAACATCCCGTCATCCAGCAGAGAAATGACAACTAATTACAATAATAATCTCACAACTTTACATGAGAAGTTTCATTTCCACCTATAGCCGGTTGTGCAGCTTCAAAACGTCCATTCTACAGAATCTTATGCCGCAGTGTGATGCGGCCCTAATAGCCCCCCAGTCCTGTGTGCTAATCCGGTCCGCAGCTGTCTGGGTCCTCCCGGACAGAACCAGACCGGATCATGCCGCAGTGTGAAGCCGGCCTTACTCTGTCCGCTGCTGACAAACACCTATGTAAAAGATAGTAGCAGGCTGGATGAAAATGAAATTATGCCTGCAGCTCTTCTGACATCAATCTTGATACTACTCAGAGATCAATGCAATAGTGAAGTTGATGAGACCAGGCTCAACCTTGTCAAAAATTCAATTATAAAGAAGACTGCTATACGTTTGTTGAAGATTCCCCCTGCAGGCGCGCACCACAGGGCTCCTTCTATCTGCGATGGGCACTTCATATACAGCTATGACAGATGGAGGAGAGAGCAAAATAAAAATCGAGCAAAGAACATCATTGAGCGTTTCAGATATAATAAACCATCCGAGAAACAAATGAATGGAGCACCAATGTCCCAAACCCCAACGAAGTTAGAGACAAATGGGAACCAAAAGCCTCTAGAGCGCCTCAGTCTGAGGATGGTAATATTGAGGCTTTGGTGGAAGGGGAAGGGGCTTTCTATTGTCCATGACCCCAAAAAAGGACATTCTGTGATCACCAACTTGCATTTTAAGGACAGGTTGTCTGTGATTATCATGGACCGCTAATTAGTAAATTGGAAGGAGTATCTTTGCAGGCAAGAAGTGTTACATTTTTTTTAAGAAGACGTTCCAAGGTGTTTTTTATGCCAGCGTTGCCCCATGCCCATGTTATCCCCAAATCCCTTCCACATATGAGAGATTGATAAATCACTCAGAAATGACAACGTGAATCCAGTGGAACGGTTCATTGACATCATGCCAGTAATCATTTTCTTGGGCAAGAAAGACATTTTTTCAGAGATGGAAATGTTCTATAACTAAGGGGTAAAATGGGCACGTTTGGGGAGGAAGAAGTACTTGAGTGACTTGATGAATAAAAACGATCATTTTAAAATGTTGTCTATGTTCTCATTTGCAGTTGTCCCGAAATCTATGTTTGACAGATGATTTTGTACCCTTTCGCGTACCTCCTGGATGGTTTCCCAAACATTGCTAGTGCAGGCAACAACATAGAAAAAGGTAAGCCTGTCAGCTCATTGGCTAGACATTGTCTGGAATCCCAGAATAGCTCCCCTAGAGGTGTAAAGTACATACCACTACTAGAGCAGAGGGGGTGACAGGACCTTCACAGAAGGGGAACACGATGGATTTACAATGTTAGCAGCATGGCCCCTGAAGGTCTAATGTAAGAATTTTTGTTCACCGATTATAAAAAAAACTAGCTGTGAGCCCGATGCAAATGCATCGGGATTCTAGAACGTGCATAAATTTGCTTATAATAGTTATAGCTGGTCTGAGTACTTTTTGGGGGGGTGTGAGTACTTTTTGGAGGGGTGTTGAATACTTTTTGGGGGGTGTTGAATACTTTTTGGGGGTGTTGAATACTTTTTGGGGGTTGTTGAATACTTTTTGGGGGGTGTTCAATACTTTTTGGGGGGTGCTCAATACTTTTTGGGGTGTTGAATACTGTTTGGGGGGGTGTTATATTAATTACATTAACTAATTAAATTAAAAAAATTAATCTATTAATTTTATATATTATTTTTTTTGTTGTTTTTTATTATTATGTTTTATTTTATTGTGTATTATTTATATTATTTATTTTATTTTTTTTTTAGTATTTTTATTATTATTAAAGTTAAAAAACCGCACTTGCTGCACCTGCCGCAAGTCCCCCTATACTTTCTATGGGGATTACCGCAACCGCGCCGCAACCGTTACACTTGCGGCGCGGTTGCGGTAATCCCCATAGAAAGTATAGGTAAATCGCTAAGTTTGTGGCCGAGCCTATGGTTCTATTTTCGGCCAGCGACTCGCTGAGTAAAACAGCTGAGTGTGAGTGCTGAAGATCCGATACATTCATGAGCCTAATGAGCGGCTGAACCTGTGGGGATGAGTGCTTTGCTGGGCTAAACCTGAATGGTGCACAGGGGGTTAATCACATGTCAGGTCTGTGTGTGAGTGAAGATGTGCTGATTGACTCACTGGGTTGCAGCTGGGAGTGAGTAGGCTGGATAGGAACCTGCCAGGTGTCTGAGTGAGGAGAGGATGATTGACTCACTGGGTTGCAGCTGGGAGTGAGTAGGCTGGATAGGAACCTGCCAGGTGTCTGAGTGAGGAGAGGATGATTCAGAAGTTCAGAGCACTGCCATGTGAAGAGGTGCTGGAAGTGATCCGTCCTCAGTGGGTAAGCGATGGGAGCCTACCAGCTGATGTGTGCATGGCAGCCAGTGTCCAAGGGCCAGGCGGTCACAGCTGACTTTGGGACATTGGGGGGGGCTGTGCGGCCATTGAGAGTAGTAGTAGTAGTAGTAGTAGTAGTAGTAGCAGTAGCAGTAGTAGTAGTAGTCGCAGTAGTCGCAATGCACTACACAGCGACTCGCAATGCACTACACAGCGACTCGCAATGCACTACACAGCGACTCGCATGGATCCCCATTCAAAGTATAAGGGGACTTGCGGCGGCTGACGTAGCGACTCGCAATGGCCTCGCGGCCATTGCTCGCGCTACCTCAGCGGTAAATCGCTAACTCTGTAGCCGGGCCTCTGGTTCTATTTTCGGCCAGCGACTCGCAATGGCCGCTTCGCGGCCATTGCTCGCGCGTGGTGACGTCACATAGTGACATAGCCACGGCGTTTTCGGGGGCCGACACGAAAATGCCTACGGCAATTATAGAGTAGATAGCATGAATATGTGCTATCGAAATATTGAAGAATGTTCAAGAATGAACCAATTGCTCTTATGATGGAGGAATTTAAGAAATCAAAAACTAATTGGTCTCGTCTTTTTTTCAACTCTATAGTTCCTTGTGTTTCCCTCCTAGCATTTCTCTATGGATTGGAAAATTGCACCAAGACTCATGATGTCACCACTGTCCCCAACACTATGAGAAGAGAAAGTAGACAATCTAACTTCATTGTGGAACTTCCCATTTCATGTTTGCTGGTTGCCAACATACAATTAATCTTTTGACATTCCATCTGTGTCATATTCTTGTATAAATGAGTTAACATGGCATATAAAGGAAAATTGTCAGGTCAAAAATCCATGTAACTGCTATCATTTTCTAATTCATTGCTCTAATTTCTTTCCATTGATGTTTTAAATTTTATTTATTTTCCCCATCTTCTGTAAACTTCAAATAAAGAGAATCACTCCATCTGTGTATCACATTGAATGATCCACTTAGTTCTCTGCTTTCCACTCCCCATGCATGAATATGCATGTCACATATTCACAGCACAGGAGATCAGTGGGGGGACTGTATTCTCCTCTCTGCTCTCTTTGCAGCAAAGCCAAGAGATCAGATAAACACAGGATCTCTTACAGGACAGCAGGGATTCCATTTTACAGAATCAAATGGAGTCTAGATCAGGTAAGGTAGACCTGTAGCTTTCTCCCTCCTTGTCCTGAACAGAACAGTAGCTCCAGAAAGTGAAACCACACAGCAAAGGGAGTGCATAATTGCATGACAGTTTATACAGCCAGGACTAATCATCTCTGCTTATAATGGGACAGTACCAATCAGCATTGTCATACCCTGCAGAGAGCTGCTGTATAACATGGAAACTTAAAAACATGTAAACTCATTATTGTACCGTTTGTAAAGGACTGCCCAGGCCCTATACAAGGGTAATATTAGTATCATACTGAAAAATGACCTGACAGTGTCCCTTTAATGGACTAGTATCATGGCACTAATGTGTCTTTTCTGCTGCTATATTAACTGTATTTCATTTTCGGCAGCTGATACTTTAAAGTGCAATTTCTTTTACCCCAGAATCATGATTCCTTATGATCGTTTGTCCTCCATCCAAGGATTAACTACTTTCTGTCCAATAAAAGACAGCGCTCCACATATCCAAATAATCTTTATTCCACTATTTTCAGTGCAATGTAGCCACTGCCAGGTGCCCTGGGTGTCGGTTCCTGTGCTGGCTATGCTGTATGGGTTCTGATTGGGCAAGGTGTGGCGGCACACACCCTAGGCACAGTTTGTAAGATGGAGGGTGTGTGCTTGAATTGCTGTCCCCAGCCTATAGCTGAGGGTCAGCTCCTATTTAAAGTTTCTCTTTCCTGTTCGGCGTCGCCAGAGCCTCTCATTAGGTTGCTGAACCCTAGCCCTGTGTGTTTGCTCTAGCTCTGGATGGCTAGTGTGTCTGCCCTTGTCCTTGTACCTGTCTAGCCTATGTGTTGGTACCAACGTCCTTGGCTTGTATGTGAATTCCTGCTTGTGTCCTGATGTTCCCTGTCTGGAGCCGTGTCTGTTGCATGGAGTCCAGACGTCCCGCCTGGCGTCCGAGATGGCACTGAGGTCCTGCCTGGTGTCTGAGATAACCCTGATGTTCTGAGTCCTTGATGTCTTGCCTGTGTCCAGATGGTCCAGTCCGTGTAGTGAGAGTCGGTCCCGCGCGTGTTCCTGGACGGGCTCCTCCTCCGTGGTTCTGGGGAGCCTCCAGCCTTATTTCCCGTTGACTTCTCTGCCTGAAGTTCCTGGACCTGTGCTTTCCATGTTCCGCCTGTGTTCCGATGTCCAGCCTGTTCCTTCATGCGTGATGTGCAGAATTGGGAGCCTGCCTTATTACCTTGTACTGTGTTCGTATTAGGTAAACGTTGCATTTTGATATACCTGAAGTGTGCAGTGTCATCATGTCCTGCAGGTTACCACCTTGCCCACATGCTCAGCTGCCACAGAATCCGGTTGCTGCCTTCCCCTAATCTGGGCAGGCCCGGGTCCCCCCTGTGGTCCAGTGGGTCCACATACCTACGGTATTACCACCTGGGTCGTGACCGTGACACCATCAATGTTTGTGTTCCAGCAGTCTTAGATGGATCCACTGTGGGTTACTGTCAGACCAATAGCGCTGGTTTTGTTTGTTAACTTCGCCATTCACAAAAATGTTTGCCTCATCCCTCATCTGAAGGCAATTGTCTATGGTGTGAAGATACGAGATGTGCCGCATCTGACACAGCGGATCCTGGAAGCCTGTGCAGCATTTCTTCTGCGGTGTTGCTATCAGTGTGTGAAGAGTGGGAGAAGAGGGTTGTATTGACAATCCAACACAATGGGCAGCACTTTGAACACATTTTATAAGTGCTCATAAACTTGTAAATAACTCATGAAAGAATAAAGTTACGCTAAAACCAAGCACACCATTGTTTTTCTTATGAAATTCTCACTACGTTTGTGTCACATCACCCTCTTCCCAGTGAAAAAAATAAAGTTGGATCCAAAATGGCCGACTTCAAAATGGCCGCCGTGGTCACCACCCACCTGGAAAAGCTTTCCCCCTGCCATATACTAATGTGCAACAAACAGGAAATTGATATCACCAACCATTCCCATTTTATGTAGGTGCATCCATATAGATGGCACACCCTGTATGTTTATTTAAGATTGTTTTGCTACATATGCCAACTACCATTAATGAAAACAGATAAATAGTATGAAAAAGATATTAAAAACAGATAGACAAGAAAAAAATAGCACATTCACACGTCATATGGGATGACAGACGCATCACTAGAGCCAACGTCTCTGGTGGAGAACCTGAGTGATCTTATTTCCGCAGAGGTGAGCAGACCCTTATTATGAATTGTTTCACTGTGATTTATCAACCTAAAAATCTGCACAATTCATAGAGAATTTCAGGAATGAGAAAGTGACTTTCCCCCTGTAGACTCACATTGTCTCTGTCTGATCTGCAGGGAAATATTTCTACAAGAAATGTGTCTTATGTGAATCTGCTGTAATAAGGGAAAGTTATCCATAGCTGCACATACTCCTCTGTGGAGTCAATAACTTCACTAATTCATCTGTGGATTTATTGAATTCTTATATACATATAGAAAAACAGATTGAAAAAAAAAATCCTCATTGTAAAATTCTGCATATTTTAGATCAAAGATTTAGTAAACAACGGGTTTTATATTCAGTTGGTTCCCGGAGGCGCTGACGTAACGTCTGCCGTCTATTTTTGCTCTCGCAGATGCCGTTGTCTCCGGCGTTACAATCCTGTTGCAGCCGTCTTTACTGCACAATTAAGAGCAGCCTCGTCAGAGATCATATGTCCTGTATATGAATGTACGACATCACAATACCTGTGGAGGACGCTGTTGCAAATGTTTGATGCTGTACTTCTCACACCTAACACAAGTGATGACGTACACCAAGGTCTCTTTATATCCTTCTTATTCAGTGGAGCTCCAGGTGGTAACAATGTTTTGACAACCCTTGGAAAGCAAAGAGGGATATCTTTGACACTGGTACATCTCTCTATGATAGAAGGAGTCCTGAAGGGGAATGGGAAGCAGGCAGAAGACGTGGTCGATCATATTGACTATGATATAAATGGAGACATCCATGTCTGAAGCAGTTGGTACTATTCGTTAAACGACATCCAGGCTTGTAGTGAGTCCGCATATCTCACTGTGCTAGTGCATGTTATTCTAATAGCATCAAAGCCGTGACTGTCTTGCTCCCTCGACACACCGTTGGGCAGAAAAGACTGACTGCACTAACATCAACCCTGCCAATTGACCCACAGTGGTTTTTATCTGATCAAGCAGCTGGAGAACTTGTTAGGTAACGGTGCGGCAACAGGATTGACCACTACCGTTGTCCATGCTGGAACGTACCTCAAGATGGCAGGCCTTACAGGGTTCCAGATGGTCTGTCAATTTGTGATGCAATCAAGAGCAGCCATCCTGGCATCAGGTGCATCTACAGCCAAGGTAGAATACTTCATTAGTCTGATGAAGCATTACCACAACATGGGAGACACCGAAGATAGTCGCTTTAACCCACAAAGTTATGCATTCCTGCACGCTTATGCTGTAGGCTATGCATCAGTTGCTCTGCCGTCCATGTCAGTCTATGTTAGCGGAGTCTACACCAGTGAGCATGCGTATCACAAAATCGGAGCAGAGATGGCGGCTAGAACTGTAGGTATAAGCAACCCAGAAATCGGGGCCAACATGGAAATCGCTCCTGCCGAGTTAACAGTCTTCAATGATGTACAGCACTAAGTAACATCCCAGATGAACAGGAGGGGAGAGACAGGGGAAGACGAGTTCCTAATCATCCCCAATGATACTCTGTGAAAATCGAGAGACCCAGTCTGCACTACACAACAAGCAGACCCAACAGCCAAGAACACACCCAAACATCACCGCAGGACAGAGTGACGGCCCAAAAGAGCGGCCACCAAGAGGCAACAAAACAGGGACCCATCCAGAACCTGACCACAACCGGCAATCACCGACAGAAATAACAGAAGATCAACCCTGAGAGAAACAAGGAGAACACGTTTCCACGAGCAACAGAGGAAGACCAAGAGGAAACCCCTCTCACAATCCTGAAGGATTTCCTGTGGAAAGACGCTCAATGTAGGAATTTGGCACTGGCATATCTACAAGAATCACATGACAAAATCTCATTCGTCTTGTCTGACTGTGAGTCTCCAGAAAGCTTAGAGCCCATCCTACAAGATGAATCTCTGATGACATCTCTACATATGTTCAACGGGTTGAATTGCCCCTGCAATATGACACAGCAATCCCTCAAGCAAGTAGAAGGACTATCCACACAGAAAAATCACTTGACAAAAAGAGCAAAATGGCTAATGTCATGGGTTCCAGATTAATCGAGACCAAAGACCCTGCAAAGTAACACAATTCTATTAGGACGAGGTCCGTATGCACAATTTGTCAAGGAAAAGAAAGCACTCATCACCAATAAAGAACCAGCTCTATACGGAGTTCAAGAGCGTAGCTTGAATGCGGAGATAAATATGTGTCTGAAGAAGACAATCAAGCTAGATATGCCAGGTGACTCGAAGAAGAAATGGCTAGCAAGACTGCGAACCTGTTCTTGCAAAGAAGAGCTAGATTCTGTTCTAGTAGAGCTCAACAAAGCATACAAAATACCGACTCCCTGAGAAACAATAAAATTGAAACGCTACCAAAGATCGCTCCAATAAAGAATACTCCACTGTTTGCACTACTTTATAATCATAATCGCTTAAGGTGCTATTCCCTTTCCTTATAATGTCATGGAAGTAATTTGTTTGGTTTGTAAGTTACAAAAAAAAAAAATTCTGCATATTTCTACTGTAATTAGATAAAAACAAACACAACAAAAGCCTGCAGCACCCACAGCAATTGAGGAAAGATTAAGCCTCCATTATGGTGCCTGTTCATTACTAGGGAGTCATCCTAGTCAGCAAGCAATAGATTAGAAAGGAACAGCACCACATACCAACGGGATCCTTTGCAGTTTCTTTATTCCAGCACCCCAGTGCAAGCGACGTTTCGGACTATGTCCTTTATCAAGCAACTTGCTTGATAAAGGACATAGTCCGAAACGTCGCTTGCACTGGGGTGCTGGAATAAAGAAACTGCAAAGGATCCCGTTGGTATGTGGTGCTGTTCCTTTCTAATCTATTGATAAAAACAAACAGTCTAACATCTTTATACACAAAAAGTTAATGTTTATACAAAAATGTATTGAGCTATGGGGTTAGAAATTACATGTTTTATAAGGTTAGATATTGTATATGTTATATGGGGTTAGATATTGTATGTGTTATATGGGGTTAGATATTGTACATGTTATATGGGGTTAGATATTGTGTGTGTTATATGGGGTTAGATATTGTGTGTGTTATATGGGGTTAGATATTGTATGTGTTATATGGGGTTAGATATTGTATGTGTTATATGGGGTTAGATATTGTATGTGTTATATGGGGTTAGATATTGTACATGTTATATGGGGTTAGATATTGTGTGTGTTATATGGGGTTAGATATTGTGTGTGTTATATGGGGTTAGATATTGTATGTGTTATATGGGGTTAGATATTGTATGTGTTATATGGGGTTAGATATTGTATGTGTTATATGGGGTTAGATATTGTGTGTGTTATATGGCGTTAGATATTTAGTTGGGGTGAATGTTGCCCCCATGGCCATCCCACTCAAGTGTAGAAAAACTTCGATTTTGTTTTTAGTTCAATATTGGAGATACATAGGTCAAAAAAACAGAGGAGTGGGAGGAAGAATAAGAAGCCCATATACCATCATTACACGGGGGAGAAAACCAGACTTATAATTAATGATGTTAACACCGATGTCCTTAATGTACTGAATTTGTCATTGAGCCTATTTTCACCCAAATGACCGAGCCATTTTTGTCAATTCTGACCAGTGTGCCTTTATGAGGTTATAACTCTGGAACGCTTCAAAGGATCCTAGAGATTCTGAGATTGTTTTTTCGTGATATATTGGGCTTCATGTCAGTATTAAATTTATGTCGATAATTTTTGCGTTTGTGAAAAGAAACAAAAATTTGACAAATTTTGAAAATTTAATAATTTAATAGTTAATAAATAACATTTCCCACATGTGTACTTTACATCAGCACAATTTTTGAAATTTTTTTTGGGGGGGGTAGGAATTTATAAGGGTTCAAAGTTCATGAGCAATTTTTCATTTTTCCTGCAAAATTTACAAAACCATTTTTTTGGGTGACCACATCACATTTGAAGTCCCTTTGAGGGGTGTACATGACAGAAAACACCCAAAAGTGACACCATTCCAAAAACTGCACCCCTCAAGGTACTCAAAACCATATTCAAGAAGATTATTAACCTTTCAGGTGCTTCACAGGAACTAAAGCAAAGTGGAAGAAAAAAATTGACATTTTAATTTTTCCTGCAAAAATGTTCTTTTAGCCTCAATTTTTTTCATTTTCACATGGACAAAAGGATAGAACGGATCCTAAAATGTGTTGTGCAATTTCTCCCGAGTACACCAATACCTCATATGTGGTTATAAACCACTGGTTGGGCGCACGGCAGGGCTCAGAAGGGAAGGAGCGACATTTGACTTTTGGAGGCAATTTTCCATTCAAAAAGTGAAATGGCGCTCCTTCCCTTCTGAGCCCTGCCGTGCACCCAAACAGTGGTTTATGACCACATATGCGGTATTGGTGTACTCAGGAGAAATTGCCCAACAAATTTTAGGATCCATTTTGTCCTGTTGCTAATATGAAAATTAAAAAAATTAGGTTAAAAGAATATTTTTGTGAAAAAATTTGTATTTTTTCTTTATTACGGATTAATTTGTGAAGCACCTGGGGATTCAAAGTGCTCACTATGCATCTAGATATGTTCCCTGGGGGGTCTAGTTTCCAAAATGGGGTCATTTGTAGGGGAGCTCCAATGTTTAGGCACACAGGGTCTCTCGAAACATGACATGGTGTCCGCTAACAATTTGAGCTGAATTTCCATTCAAATTGTTAGCGGACATCATGTTGTGTTTGGAAAGCCCCTGTGTGCCTAAACATTGGAGCTCCCCCACAAGTGACCCCACTTTGGAAAATAGACCCCCCAGGGAACGTACCTAGATGCATAGTGAGCACTTTGAACCCCCAGATGCTTCACAAATTAATCCGAAAAAAGAAAATTAGTGTAAAAAAATATATGTTTGCCGTATTGCGGATCAATTTGTGAAGCACTTGGGGGTTCAAAGTGCTCACTATGCAGCTAGATACGTTCCTTGGGGGGGTCTAGTTTCCAAAATGGGGTCACTTGTGGGGGAGCTCCAATGTTTAGGCACACTGGGCTCTTCATACGCGACATGGTGTCGGCTAACAATTCCAATTGTTAGCAAACACCAGCTTGCGTATGCAGAGCCCCTGTGTGCCTAAATATTGGAGCTCCCCCACAAGTGACCCCATCCACATATAAAGCACATATAATCACACAATCACACATCTGTACCCAGCCTTTAGGAAGGACAGGTCATCGTGAGGCCTGGCCTTTCTGTAGAAAGGGATTTGTTCTAGCACCGGAATAAGATCCCCAAAGCCATGGTGAAGACTAAGGGGGCACTTATCGTAGTGCATGTCAGGTTGGTGTGTGTGTGTGAGTGATGTTGAGTAGGTCATGCTGGGGTGGGTGAGTTGTGTAGGAAAGTCAGTATGTCAGTCCGGGGACGTGTGATAAATTTTAAAGCATTCATTCAAACAGTCCAGGTTTTGTAGGACACGTTTCACATATGAAACGTGTGCTCTTTCTTGTCCCCCTTTGATGGCAGACCCGGCACCTTTTTCTTTCAGAAGTTGGGACCTCACGGGGTAAATGTTGCCCTGGTACCACACGGGAATCTCGAGTTCCAGTGCTGGGGCCCGCTTCTTCTTTTTCTTCTTCTCCTCTTCTAAAAATAAGGGCCTTGATCACCTTCTCCTGGAACTGGAGGAAGGTGTTGGTGGTCTGGCCTGCATATCATGATAGCACTGTATAACGCATACAGGCTGTTTGAACGATATGCACAGCCAGCTTTTTATACCACACCTTTGTCTTCCGCATGGCACTGTAGGGCTGGAGGACTTGATAAGAAAGATCAACTCGCCCCATGTGCTTGTTGTACCCCAGGGCACAGTCCGGTTTAAAGACCTGTGCTGGGGTACCTCTAGTGGCTGTGGCCGTGGTGCCGGGACCATTAATTGTGGTCAAGAAAAAGACATCCCTTCGGTCTTTGAACTTGACCACAAGCATGTTGCCGCTACACTGGGCTTGACTCTCACCTCTTGGGAGAGGCTGCTTAACTAGCGTCAAAGGGAGACCCCTCTGGTTCCTGCGCACAGTACTGCAAGCGGCGGTAGTTCTGGCAGAGAGGGACTGAAAAAGTAGGACACTTGTATAAAAGTTATCAACGTATAGATGATAACCTTTATCAAGTAGTGGGTGGATCAAATCCCACACTATCTTCCCACTTACCCCCAGAGCAGGTGGACACTCTGGGGCTGGACCCTGGAATCCTTACCTTGATAAACTATATAAAGCTGAGAGTGTACCCTGAGGTACTCTCACACAGCTTGTAGAGTTCTAGAAATTAAACCTCCCTTTGACGAGGGATTCATCCACACAAATTTCCCGTTCTGGAACGTACACTTCAGCAAATTTGTTGCTGAAGTGTTCGATGACTGGCTGAATTTTGAAAAGTCTATCAAAATTCGGGTCATCGCGGGGAAGGCTGTCCGTGTTGTTCCTAAAATGCAAAAATTTGTGGATCAACTCGAATCCGTTTCAAGTCATCACCTTGCCGAACACTGGAGTTTGATATATAATATCTGTACTCCAGTAATGGCGGATTTTTGGTTTCTTCACAATCCCCATCTGAAGTACCAATCGCCAATACTTCAACATTTCTCCAGAGTCCACGGGACTCCAAGATGAAAATGCTGAATCTGGGTTGGCGGTCAGAAACTGTTGGGTGTACAGGTTCGTCTGCTCCACCATGAGACTCACAATGTCCTCAGAGAAAAAGACTTTGAAAAAGTCAATTTCCCTGAAGTTTGTGGTCTCAAGCTGGATTCCTGATTGGGGAAGGAAATCAGGAATCTGTGGAATGTAGTGTTCAGGGACGGGGATCCACACGGGGGCCCTGGTGCTAGGTTGGGCGTGACTAGCACCAGGTTGAGGGTTACTCACAGATGGCTGTGGGTCTTCCTTCATGGCCTCTAGCTCCTCTTCTCCAGGCTCCTGCTCTTCTTTAGGCTGCGGCTCTTCTTCTACGGCCTCCGGCTCTTCTCCCCCGGGCTCCAGATGGTCTCTTGTCCTCCGCCGTCTTCATGGTGGCGAGTCGGGTTCACTGCTGGAGGAAGAATGTGAGGAATAGAGGAATGTGGGGTCCTCTTCCTCACTGTCGGCTTCGGAGGCAAGTATAGCATATGCCTCTTCAGCTGAGTACGCCCTTTCTGACCTTGATGACTGGGACAAGCGGGACCGGCGGGACATTGTGTGCTGTGTTTTGTGTGTGTAAAAAAACCTAAACTTTATTATAGTGTGCGTGTACGTGTGTGTAAGTGTTTAGTGTAACTTACTACTGAAGTCACGTGTGGGGGCGGTCAGGAGTAAGGGGCAGTCAGGTGTAAGGGGGCACGGACGACGGTCAGGGCACGCACGCACGGCGGTTAGGGGCACGCACGGTGGTCAGGGGCACTGATGGCGGTCAGGGGTACAGGCACGGATGGCGGTCAGGGGCACAGATGGCGGTCAGGGGTACAGGCACGGATGGCGGTCAGGGGCACAGGCACGGATGGCGGTCAGGGGCACAGGCACGGATGGCGGTCAGGGGCACAGGCACGGATGGCGGTCAGGGGCACAGGCACGGATGGCGGTCAGGGGCACGGACGGGTGATCACTAGGGAGGGGGGTGATGATCACTGGGACAGGAGGGAGGGGGGTGATGATCACTGGGACAGGAGGGGGGTGGGTGATCACAGGCGCAGGATTTACTGAGGCTGCCCACAATCAGCAGGGGACCTAAACACCGCCTGGCAGTCTGAAGATACCAGCTCGTGGATGCAGAGGTGGGAGAAGGAGCTGGAGCGGTTAAAATTGGACTGGGAGGGAGGGGGGAGAGGGGAGAAGTGGGGGCTGCAATCGGACGGCGGGAGGAGGACAGATAGCGCAGGGAAAAGAGACAGGAAAGAGGACAGAGGTTACCGGGTGATGGCGGTCACAGGCGGCGATCAGTCACGGGCAGAGTCACTGGTGGCAGTCGGTGGGTCAAAGCAGCAGCAGCGGCGGCAGCATGGGGCCCAGTCTCCTCAGCTTCCAGGACGGAATGGAGCTGGGAGAACGTCTGCAGCCATTGTAAACATCCCCCCTCCACATCTGATTGGGATGGGGAGGGCACAGACGTCACACCCCCCCTCAGCCAATGCCTGATGCTAAGTGCATCAGGCCATGCCCAGAATGTAAATATTTCACCAATTTTCATTGGCTGTCATAAAGAATGTAAAATTTCGCCAATCACGGGGGTCCTGGGCACGTGGGGGTTAATCCAGCTCCGGGAGGGGGGGGGGGGTCATGTAGAGATTGTCACGTAACATCAGCGACACCTGAGTGACCCCCCCCTCACAGGAGCTGCAGGGGGCGTTTTCCCAAATGACACAGGGAGTGTCACCGGTCTCCAAGGAACTGCTTTTGATGGCACAAACGTTGTGTCATATGTCTCCAAGGGGTGATGTTAACACAGACGTCCTTAATGTACTGAATTTGTCATCTAAATCATTTACTAAAGAGCAAGTAAATGTATTGTCTTATGGTCTGGACGACTTTGTGCCAACAAACAAATTCAATTTATTGAACACCTTCATGAACTTCAACAGGCTCCTCAGGAATCTCACTGGGAAAAAACATTTTTTAGTGACACAAATATTTATCTGGCAACTTGTTGACACCAATAAGTATCGTTCACTAGATGTTCAATCTCAGTGCACCATAATACATCTAGAAGGACTTGATTGTGAACAGTCCCAAATTGATAAGGTGAATAGTGCTCCACATTTTGTAACCAAAACCCTTTCTTTTCCCGCATAGCGCCTCACTCTCAGTGTATGGAAAGGTTCCAACTTGTGATTGAGCGCAAGGTCAAAACATTAAATGATTCTATTAACACCAGAACTCAAAGGTACAACCTTACTGGGGCACCAAGACAGGCGTTATTGGAAGTAATTAACATGAAAGATGTGGTTTTCTGTATGCCGATAAAGGTGGAGTCGTCGTAGCTATGGATGCAGACATTCACTGCTCACAAATGGAAACTCTGCTGAAAGACTCCTCCACTTACATCAAAAGTCCTGAGGAAAAGCCCTCATTGATTATTCTCTGTGATCGATGATTTGTCTCCAGTTTAACTAAAAAAACATCAGATTACATCACAATATTAAATCCTGTTGTTCCTATAATACATGGTCTTCCCAAAATACTTAAAGATACAGGGTTCACCTACCGAGCACCTAGGAGAGTGGATTGATCATCTACTTCAACCCCTCGCCCAGTGTACTCCGGGATATATTAGGGACACAAATGACTTTCTGGACCAGTTCGCTGATTTAGTTTGGGACCATCATTACACTTGGATCAGCTGTGATGTTGTCTCTCTCTACACATCGATCCCTGTAGAGGTTGCAATTACTGCACTACGTTTCCATCTGTGTAAATATAGCACCTACACTTTGTATAATAATAATATAATTCTGTAGTTTCAAACAGTGTCTTTTTTCATGAGAAACAAATTTTTTCTATTTAATTCTAAATTTTATCTCCAACATCATGGAGTTTCGATAGGTGCTAGATTTTAACCAATCTTGTGGTGGCTAACTGGGAGGAGAGATTATTTGTTGTGTTGATAATCCACCGATACACCAGATACATTGCTGATCCACGCCAAATGAACAGTTGGTCATCAGTTTCCATTGATGGCCATACTAAATATCTGATATCAAATGACTTTTATTTAACTTTCGACATCTTTCATCATGCGGACACTATCGATTTTCTTGACCTAAAACTTCATGGTATACCTGGTCAGATAGTGTCCACTACTACTGTGCACCATAAAACCACTGCTGGCAACACTGTCCTCCACGACAACAGCTGCCATCCATTCCATACAGTCCAGGCTGTACCGGTAGGTGAGCTTACTCATGTCCTCAGAAACTGCAGCAATTCTGCTGTCTGTCAGCGCGAGTCGGAACTGGTGAGTTCCCAACTTGCGGACTGAGGTTATTCTCCTGGGATTCTGAAACAAGCTCATAATGTAGTTTAACTGAAAGATGGGAAGTATTTAATTTAATCTAGTCTCAATCCCCCAGATAAAATTGATTCTGCCACGGAGCTAGTTGTTTCGGTTCAGTACAACCCCCATTTTAAGAAAATCAAGACCAAATCAAGACAATTATCCAAAGTAGTTTATCCATTCTGTATGAAGATCCGGTTCTTGCTACCATCTCATCTACTGATTGCAAAAAAAAAAAAGGCACCGTCCCTTGGAAATATTTTGTCCCCGAGTTTTTGTAATCCCAAAAAAACTTCTCACACCTTAATAAAATACAAAGGTTTTTTCAAATGCGGTACTAGTCGTTGCCGCACCTGCACTCTGGACCTTAAGTGCACTTCATTTTGGGACCATGAGCATTCTAATACTTATGGCCATTTTACACGTCCCAACATCGGTCCGATGTTGGATACGACGACGCGGGAGCGCGCTTTTTCTGGGCAGAATTCCAAGATCGCATAGGAGATGTTACACAGTGCAATATCGGCAGGCAACACAACTGCGATGTCTAAGCCCCCTTGTACGGGCGACCCAGGAACGACCATTTAACATGGGAGAGAATAGGGGAAGTTGTACTCCAAATCATTGTTCGGTTTTCACACAGCACGATCCAGCCACAACGTCCATCCAATATCGGGCCGTTGGAGAGCCTGCACATTTCTTCCCCGATATTGTTTTGGCATTGTTCTTGCATCGAATTGGACTCTGACACCATACAACGCACGAACCACGTGACTTTTTATCAGAGTTGGACGCCGATATCGGGACGTGTAAAGTGGCCATTACCCTATTCGGGATTACATTCGTTGCAAATCGAAAAACTTATTTTATTGCATCAAATGCTTTGAATGTGATCTCGGTTCAATTGGATGCATAGCCCGCAAATTAAAAACTCGCATAAATGAACACGGACGTGATGTGATGAACTATAATTCACTTCCAAATTTTAACAAAAATATTTCTGCAGCATCAAAATATTTTGCAATTCAACATTGAAAGATTAACCCCTTTAGCCAGGGGCGGGGACATTAAACAACATTATTAAACAGGGAAGCTTACTGGATCTTATTACTGGGTATTAGATTTCTATCTGGGTTAAACTTGCGTCATGATGTCATGTTTCATTATTAAATACAGTATATATGTTAATTGAGTCTATATACACATTTATTCAATATTCATAGACACATTTACACTATTGGCAACTATTTGATATACCATGTATCTGGGGCAAATCTAGGGTTAGCCTCCAATAAAATGTAGATCATTAGTGATGAATACGTTTTTTCAAATTACCTCATTTGACATTTCTGTGTATATTTTGTGATTTATATAATACTTTTTGATAGTGATTTTCTTTTTTTTCCCTCCTCTATACATTTTTCCTTTTTCTACATATTGTTGGATCTGTGCAGCCTTCATTTACTTTTTATAAACAATACAGGGAGACAAAAGGCGCAATGGTGTTATCGTTTAAGATGAGAGAAGAACAACGCAAAATAGTCTGCTCACCTGGATAAGTTGTGACACCCACAACTAGTATGCTCGCTTAGGAAACAGCTGCCGCCGGACCCACACTTCTACGTGTATCGCGGTGACTTTAATCCAGAAGATAATCCTAGGAGATCGTGTTGTCTTGTTGCGCGCTGCAGCTACAAAAAAGATGACTCTGAAGACAATGCTTCCCCGTATATCCCTTTATTCCACCGACGCGTTTCAGTGTAGTCCCTGCACCTTCCTCTGGATTACATTACATGTGCTACAAAATGCCGGCCATATATACATTAGGAGCGGATGTAGACACTGAGGAAAAAACTTGTCACGTAATTGTTTACAATCTACGTCAGAGGGGTCCTCCCATCTGACATGGCAATGTACTCAACATATATTAAGCAAAAAAATGTTCCGACATATAAACTTTATAAGTGTACATTTCCAATTAACTGAGGTGCATTCTGGACACTAGGAAAGCGGTTATTAACGCAATAGAGAAAAATATTACATTATACTAACAATAATCACTGTAATATAATAATAAAGCGCTGCGGAATATGTTGGCGCTATACAAATAAAGTTTTATTATTATTATTATTATTATATAATCACCTTTGTGCCACCACGGGTTTGAACCTGGATCTACGGAGGTCTAAAAAGATATATATAGTCTTATTTGCCATTATTATAGTTCTGAATTCTTCTCAACAATCTACATCAGCACAGACTGTGGTCAGTATAATGTTTCAAAGTTATAATGTTTGTTTTCAACAAATGTGACACGTAATGAAAGAAGATGTTGAGGCCAAAAAGATTTGCCCAAAAGATCGGGACAACTTAAAAGATGATTTTAAAACATATTTATGCTTACAGGTTCATGCCCAACCTCTTCTATGGGATGTCGCTCATGGCAGCTACTACGATCACACAAAGAGAAATGATGCATGGCAGGAGGTGCTTCATGGACTCTTCCCAGACTGGGATTCAGCAGCATCCCAAGAACAGAATGCCATCTGGATGTATTTATATTTGTGTACCTGAACCACCAATGAAAATGTTACGCTTCCAACCTTTTCTTTTAAACTTTTTTCCGGTTACGGATGTGGAAACACAATGGTGTTCTGTTCGGGATCACTTTAAAAAATATATGCAGGACCAGGAGTGAAGTGGGTCATCTCCACAGGGCAAAGAATGCGCCTACTATAATAATCCACAGTTACTGCTCAATACACGGGAATTAAGACCGTAAGAAAACAAAATCTCAGTCTACAATATTTTTGCCCATATTGGCTTTGACAGACACTCCTCCTGAAATCTTTGATATTTCCTGTTCAAAAGAGTCACTTTATTAACCCCCAAGAGATGAAACACATGGGTGCAGCTTCTAAGCCAAATGTTTTGTTTTAAAAAAATATTGTTTTACTGAGCCAAAAAGGGGGTCCGTGGTGGAGCAGGGGTGCAGGAGGCATGTTTGCTGGGTCCACGGAGGGTGGATGGCAAGATGCAGGACTGGAGCTTCAGGGATTGGCACAGCGATGTGCGTTGTGGGCCACCATTTTCCATGTGTTTGCCTGAATTGCCAAGCTGGAATTCGGCCTTTAGCGTCTTGACTTCACAAAAATGAACGTGTTTCTTTATCTGTGCGTGCGCCGCGTCTCCGGACATGTTAGGAAATGGTTACGTCCACTGCACATTGGCATTACCTGAGCTTTTAACCTACCCTCTGTGGACCCTGAAACATGTCTCTGGCACTTACGCTCCTCCACCGCAAGACCCCCTCTGAAGGCATGCTGGGTTCAGGATGGGGTGGCCATGTGCCAGAATGGGGGGGAATTATATACCAGGATGTGGGACATATATAGAAGGATGAAGGGGTATGTACAAGGATGAGTAACAGATATGCTGATTGTCAGACGATCACTGGTATTATAAGACGCACCCCATTTAAAAGGGCTAAATCTTTTTTTGGCTCATTTCATACACCAAATTTCGGGTGAGACTTGTAATCTGCTGCGACTTAGAATGTGATAAATACGGTAGAGGACAACAAATGTTGGTGTGCTTCCATAATTGAGAAAGACACGTCACAATAGCCATTCCCATCTCCATTTTTGACACTTACTCCTTTTTTCCCAAATCCATATTTGTTTTTAAGGTTTCCAATGTATACACACCAAGTTATCTGTCCAACCTCTGACCAACTTACTGGTTGCAGTGACACATTGCTCCATTTTGTGACTGTGTACAATGGAACAATGTGTCCATGATTTCACTACAACCAGCAAGTTGGTCAGAAGTTGGACAGATAAGTTGGTGTGTGTAAAGTGGCCCTTAAAATGTTCAATGTAGTTAATGGATGGCTAGCGCTAACATTTTAAACTTGTGTTGTTTCAGAACAGAGGGGAACATTTTGCCAATCGACATTGCAAATTTGCCAAGTAAAGAACAGGATGCTACAGAGGAGGAGGGAAATGTGGCAGGTGTCTCAAGCCAACCACACCAGGAACTACCCCGATCCACTGCTTCACCATCAGAAGTGTCTGTTACAACTCAGCCTCAGCCACTCAGCCACAGTGAGCGGTCTCCGTTTCCGGGCTCTCTCACATTACCAACAATGGTCCTGTGTACTAGCTGTATTTGCAGTAATTGACCTATTTAAAGGTCCCCCCAACCAAGTTAATGGCAATGATGTTCTGGCCACCATAAATCGATTAGCGCACCCCCCAGTCTCCACACTGCACCCCAGGAACCCATGTGTCCGGCCTGATGCTTTTGGCCAGCCTTCGTCAACATTTTCTTCTGCTCCTTCACACAACTCATCTCATTCTTATCCTACCTCTTCGGATCCTCCTCCTCATTTTCTGTCTATGCTCATCTCTTTCTCTTCTTCCTCTACTTCACAACACAATTTGCAGGGTAACCTGTCACGTCCCTCTGATTCAGGTGGGTCAACTTCCCAATATAATGTCCATGGTCCGACCCCTGAATGTTATTCCCATAGATGATATCACTTACAATTTTCAGTTCTTTCCATAGACTTGGTTATTGTTTTATTGTATGTTGTGTAATGGCCTTTCCTTGTCTTTTTCATGCATATTTTGCACTGTTGTAACCTTCTAAAAAAGGTTTGTTTACTTAAAGGATTCTTTCAAGATTTTTGTTCCCAAAGGTTGGGTGTCATTTTGGTTACTGTTTGAGATTTCTTTTCTAGACAACATTCAGCACTTTTTGTGCTAAAGGCATTTTGGACCCTTACCATAGCAGCTTTTTTCACTACGGCCTTTGACTCTTTCGTTTTTTTGTGGGCCAAAAATGGGCACTATGGAGGTGTTAGCACCTTCTCCAGAACATAATGCCGTTTCTGACTGATGGCGCATTTTTTTTTTTTTTGGAGCCTAACAATGTTCATGGTTAACAACATAGCACCTACGGAGGTGTTAGCACCTTCTTAGGCAGGCCTCACACCACAATTTTCAGCTGTCAGGTTGTGTCTGGAGTTTTGCAGGATGCACTGGACAGAACCTGACAGCCTGGACGAGCAGAGCCTGCTTTTTGCTGGCTTCCTTTCTGCCGTTGTCCAGTGCTGAAATTTCAGCACTGCGAATGCAGATGAGCTGGCCGCGGTGTTGAAATTTCAGCCATGGAGCTCTGTCCATGGTGCTGAATGAGCGCGGCTGCTTTTAACAGCGCCCGCTCTTTAGTACCATGAATCCACGAACCAATCCGATTTTATGGCGGATCAGAGGCAATCCGGCGCCCATAGACTCCCATGCTATGGGTGCTGGATCCAGGAGGATCCGGTTTTGTCCAATTTTTGCATTGGACACAAAAAATGCTGCAGACTCTGGTTTTTTTTTGTCTGATGCAAAAAAATCAGACAAAACCAGATCCTCCTGGAAAAGCCCCGAACCGGAGGCCAATAAAGCCAATCCGGCACCATAGGGGTCCATGGGGGACAAATTTGGATCCAGGTCTGTCTGTTTCACATCGGACAGACCCAGACCCGAAAAAACCGTGCTGTGAAGCCGGTTTTAGAAAGATAATGGTAACTTTTTGTGATTTGGGCCCATTTTTTTTCTCTTTTATTTATTTTGGAGCCTAACAATGTTCATGGCTCTCAATTGTTTGCCCTTCATTTGGGAAATATAGCGCTACGGAGGAGTTAGAACCTTCTTAGAAAGATAATGGTGCCTTTTTCTGACTCATGGCCGATTTGTTATTTGGTTTGTCTTTAATATTTTTCCTATTTGCAAGGATGGAGGTGTTTTAACCATATTAGCATAGCATGGGACCTTTAAAGACACATTCCAGCTGAATTATTGTTTTTTTATTTTGGCTACTAGATTGGTGGAGTCACCGTTTAAACTATGTAATTTGTTTAAAATTGACAATAAGGAGATGCTGTAACATTGGACATTATATGTCTCGATCCAGCTGTGTAGTTACGGTTTAATCGTTAATTAATGGCAAACGTTTTGCACATTTTGCACTACGGCAGTATGGTATCATTAATAACAGAAGGAATCTGTTCCACAAGGGTCACGTTTTTTCTTTTGGATTACCCAGTACAGATGTGGCCCTATCACCACAGTGCGATGTTTACTGTTTGGGTGAAAGTCAATTTGGAGACTCGGAATATTAATCGGCATGTGTGGGTGGAAGACGGTAAATTCAGAGAGACTTCTGAAGGGCCAATGTTGTGTTTGTTGAGCCACAAATTTACACAGATTAGGACCAAAACATGAAAAGATGAACAAGGCCTATAAAACAACGTGGGGCCAGAACAGAACAGAACAAACCATCCTAGACCTTGCAGTAAGCAGGATAGCCATGCAGATTTATAATAATACTAGATGGGTGCCCGATGCAGAATGCATCGGGATTCTAGCCGAGCGAGTCTCTGACTCGCAATGGCCGCTTCGCGGCCAATGCTTCGCGCTGCTAAGGCGACTCGCCATGCCCGCTGCGCGGGCATAGCGAGTCGCCTTAGAACTGCTCGCAATGGCCGCTTCGCGGCCAATGCTTCGCGGTGCTAAGGCGACTCGCCATGCCCGCTGCGCGGGCATAGCGAGTCGCCTTACAACTGGTCGCATTGGCCGCTGCGCGGCCAATGCATTTTTCGTATCCACATGACCACGCTGAGTCGCATGCGACTTTGGTGCGCGAAATCCATTCGTGATTATATAATAGATTTGCTTTGAGCACAATCCACAGGAATTCCTGCAGCTAAATTAGCCCCATGCAATTGTGATTCTATACAGACACCCGGACTGGCTCCTGCAGAGTATTGCACACTAGAACCAGTGCTAAAGTGTCAATAAAAAGGTAGATCCAGGGTGTTCATAGCAATGGAAATCTAGCAACTAGGGTCACAAAGAGGACCACTTGAGAAAGACGCATGTAGCGTCGAAACGCGTTGTGGGAGAAGGACCTGTACTGTGTTTATCGTAATAAACTTATAGGTAATGTCTACAAAAGCGTTCGGCTTGTTCCGTTATCCCTAGCGCTCATTTCTATATACCACATTTATTATTGCATTACGTTCCTTTCTCCCTTCGGGGAGAGTGGTGCGAGCAGCTCTGGGAGAGGACCTTGCTGAAGAAAACAGAAACCTGGCCCCTGCACGTGCACGGGACGGTGCACGTGTGAGGGACGGTGCACGTGTGAGAGACGGAGCACAGACCTGGGTGCAAAGGGGAGACAGGCAATAGATGAAGACAGGGATCCTGCATAACAAATCTCACCTACTTGCGGCTAATCTAGTTGTGCAGAAGGCACAACCAACTTAGGTGAGTGAAACGTACAGTGTAACAGGAATTTATACCCCTAAATTTGCAGTGTGGCGCAACCATCTATTTTGACTCTATACAAGGTATCCTGCCTTGGTCAGATGACTATCACAAACCTGTGTCTTAGTTCTTGATCGGTTGCTGGAGTGGAAAGAGGAGCTGCGAAGGACATTGGGACAGGCGCAACAGCGGCCACAGGGATAGCCACCGTGGTGAGGGGTCCTCGGTCCAAAGAGGTGCAGTTGTTGTGGAAGGTAGTGACTTGAAACCAATAAATCTTTGATGTAACGGGCGCGTCTAGCCGTCATGAGTGGGTAATCAGGCAAAGCCTTAGCCAAAATTGGATCTTAAGCATCGGCCAGTGTGTACATAAAATTTGCCTCATGGTTTCCCACTCATGATTATACAATGCTGTGCAAATTAATTGGGACAAACCATTTTTTTAAGTAAAATGGTAAGTTGGTTACCAGTCAGTGATTTGAACCAGTTTTAACTGCTTTGAACAGGTGTGAGTGTACAACCTTGAGTAACAAAATGTGGTGTGACTGGTTTTAGTCAGACAATACCAGCTGCTGCCCCCTCAGCTTCAGGTGAGAGCTTGTTTCTGTGAGGAGTGGTTTAGTTACTTCTTCTCTCAGTGTGATTCGTGCCTGTAATAATGGATGTTACTCCACAGAAGAGGTGTAGAATTATTACTCTTAATGAACATACAAGTCTGACTGTAAGAGAAATCGCTTCCACCGTTGGTATTGGAAAATCTACCGTTTCAAGAATAATTCGCACCCACAATGAGACTGGATCGTTATCTCCAAAACCAAAAGGGAAAACAACACCAAGAACTGATAAAACACTGATCAGAAATAGTAACATTAATGCAAGAAAAACTTGCTTTGTCCCAATTAATTTGCACAGCACTGTAGGTCCCTATAAACCTAAATTGTTTATCTGTAACCTCTGTTGTTTTTTTATTATTGTATTTCAAGAGTTCACTCCTCGGGGTTCCCCTTGCACGGTATCCCATTTTTATGTTCCGGTTGCGATAGCCTCGTTGTTGAAAGCGATCTTTAAGATTGCTAGCTTGAGTCTCAAAGGCCTCCTCTGTAGAACATATGCGCTTTAACTTAAGAAACTGGCTGGTCGGGATGGATCTAATAGTCGGTGGATAATGGGACAAAGATGCATGCAAATATTAATTAGTAGCAATTGTATGCGGTATTCTGAAAAACAAAGTATACCGGAAAGCATCAACCCCAATATCGATGTCTAAAAAGTCAATTCTCTTTGGGCTGTGTCTGAACGTCAACCTAATGTTAAAATTTTTCTGACCCAGTACCCCAATGAAGTCTTGAAGTTGCTCCGGAGTGCCACGCCAAATCATGAGGATCTCATCAATATACCTTATCCAGTACTGCAGATGGGTAGCAGCCTCCACACCTCCGTCACCACAAACCAACCTCTCCCAGTACCAATGGAAGAGGTTGGCCTACAAAGGTGAACAGGCCGCCCCCATCGCAGTGCCGCGTGTTTGCAAGTAAAAGACATTCTTAAAAACTAAAAGTTATGCCTTAAGGCAAACCGAAGCAACTCCAAGACATAATTGCCCATTCGACCACCCTGAACGCCTGCCTTCAGGAAAAGACCATCCTCGTGCCTAATGGAAGTATATAGGCTTTCAAAGTCAGAGGTGATGAGGAGCATATCATCTTCCAGAAAGATGCCATCAATCTGGTTTAGGACATTCGTCGTGTCTTTCACATATGATGGTAACAGTTCGATAAGCGGTTTCAGGTAATAATCTATAAATTTGTATATAGGGTCACAAAGATTGTCGATCACTGAAATGATTGGATGTCCCGGCGGATTGATGGCATCTTTATGTATCTTTGGAAGAAGATAAAAAGTTGAAACGCGTGGAAATTTTATTATCAGGCCCTCCATCATTTTTTATCTATGATCCCCTCCTCTAGAGCTTTAGTAAGGATATCAATGAGTTCACAAGAGAAGTAAGAAAGTGGGTTATGAGATAATCTGATAGGTATCACGATCCCCGAGTTGACTCATACCTTCCCTCTCATACTGTATCTTGGGCCAGACCACGATATTCCCACCCTTGTCCGCCCCTTTGATGACAATATCATCTCTCCGCTGAAGTTCTTGTATAGATATCCTTTGTTGGTGAGTGAGATTATCCCTTGATTTCGAACAAATTACCACGAAGAGATAATCACTGACCAACCTTGTTAAGATCTCAACTGCAAGGCACACGGACAAGGGTGGGAACTTCATTGATCTGGGTCTTAATGAAGATGGAAAACTAATTACAGGATCTTAGGGTTCATGCTCAAGGAGATCCTCCAAGGCCAATAAAGCTTTACGTTCCGCGCAACTCTCATCATTTGCTGCCAGCTTGTGCGGAGTTACGGCGCTGGTGGTAGTGCGCATGTCTGGTGAGAAAATCCCCTGCTCTTCCGGCGTCCTGGTCACCATGACAGCGCTGGCACGCACTGTTACGTGCCTGCGCTTCATAGACCGGATACCGGATGTAGCGAGACATGAGGGGGCGGACCCGGAAGACACGCGCCGCAATTGTCCACAGCGGCTGTAAGGATCTCATTATGGGGAAGGCATATAAGGGAATGGATGGGTGAGCACAGTATGCCCTGAGGAAGATTCTTTTGAAACTATCGTCGGCAGGAGGGTGTGAGGAGCCTGTGTGACTGAACAGCTGAGGTGCAGCCTAGACCTAAAGGTAACTTTATGCAGGATTCTAATGTGGTGCTCTGCAGGGGTTCCCTCATTTGATTGTGTATGGGGATATTGAATGTGCCTCCACAAGTGAGTTTGCTGGTCTTAGGCTGCAGTTGGTGAAGGAAATATTAATAGGAGCACCAGTATTGAGCTATCAGATAATTTATGTCACACAGGATCACCCTTTTATACTGCTGTTTGCTATGTAAGGAGTTATTGTAGAAATTGTTCTATTTTAAAGGAGTAGTGCCTGTAATAATTGTGGTACCTCGACAGATATATATGTTTATAAAATTATTTTTAATGAATTATTGAATAAAAATTAATAATTGATATTTGAGACAGTTGTTTCATTCATCCTCCGTTATTTTATGGGGGATTTTGGTTTTATCAGTATATGAGAGAAAAATACACTATAATCAAATGTCCAATGATTAAAAGTTTCAGTTTCTTATAACAGTGTCCGTTTCATTACAGTTGTAATGGATTTTAGAACAAGGGAGGCTTCCTGGCAAACAAAAGCCATGGATTTATTTAAAAGAGGTACCTTAATTACATCCAATGACACATCTATCTCAACTAATGAGGCGCTAAGAAGGTATAGAAACGCACTGATCAAAAAAACAAAGATCTGGTGGACAAAGACGGCCTTAGAGAAATATGTGGAAAACAAAATAATTCCACGAGGATTAAGAATACAGTTGTACCCCGCATTTGACCTTGAAGATGAGTTCCTCACTGGGAAGTGGAGAGGGGCAGCTGCTATGTGCTCTGAGAGCTTCCTGAATATTATCATTGAAAAAAATAATAGCCTACTAGGTGAGACAGGTGAGGAAATCAACCGCCTTCATAAATCTCTAGCAGAAGAGTTGGGTATGGAGGCTTTCAATAGACATATTAAGGAGATTGATGCAGACATTGAGAAATGTGAGAAGGAGATTAGTGAGAAAAAATACAGAAAGTTCCAGAGAGATCTGGCCGACTATGAGAACGATAGAGTCTATAGATGGCAGGGAAGAAACAATGAACCTCAAGGTGGTAGACAGAGGCGAACATCAAGCAGCTCCCTGGCATCCACTGTGGGTAACCAATCAGATATCAGCAGATATCAGATATTCTACTGAAAGAAGAAATGTCACGGTGGGAAAAAGGAAGTACCAAGGGCAGACAGAGAATAATCGGGCGAAAGCTCAACGCAATGATAGATTAATTACCTTAAATCTGTCTACCCGGGTACTGACTGATGTTCAGCTAGACATCTTGGAAAAAGGTCTGACTTTCTCTCCCTCTACATCTATAGACCCGTTTTTGACGGTCAAGGACCTGCATTTGTTCTCAAGGAAACTAATCTTGAAAAAACTGCATCACAAAAATAATCAGCAGAGCCCATTTTCGGATGAGGAATTGAAAACCATAAAGATGTTGGAAAATTTGGAGGAGGGTGATAACGAAGGTGATGGGGTAAGTGTATTCCCTAACCATCTACTTTCTTACAAAAAGAAATTCCCAGTTTAAGTACATGTCCAGCAGTAGACATATTCACTAAATTAGTTTCAACAGATGTTGAAACATTAGCAAAAAAAACGTGATTATACCTCCAATATTACACCTTTGGAATGGGAGGCATTGAAGAAATTGCAGGAATGGAGTGATGTGTCGTTTAAACAGGCGGATAAAGGGGGAAACCTCGTGATCTGGCCAAATGACATGTACTCTAAACAGGCGGGGAGATTATTGGGTGACACGATGTGTTACAAAAAACTCCCAGCAAGTCCTTTGGTGGAGTATCAAAAAGAACTGATAACCATTGTGGAAGATGGGTTTGCTGGAGGAGTGATAACGAAAAGGATGGTTGAATTTGTGACCAAATTACAACCTCGAATGGCCACACTGTACCTGATACCCAAGATCCATAAAAACCCTTTGGATCCCCCGGGCAGGCCCATTGTTGCCGGGGTGGATGGGCTGTGTGATGTCGTTAGTAAGGTGATTGATTATTATTTAAAACCATTAGTGACATCACTTCCGTCTTATATTCAAGACACCACTGCGGCACTGCACAGACTAGATGGGATGCACTTGACCAAAGATATGGTTATGGTAACTGCTGATATTGAATCGCTTTATACTTCAATTAGTCTGACTGCTTCCAATCCATCATGATGCCTGTTTCTAAGTGGGAGCAATATGGATGGCAGATTAATCATTTTTCTGATGACGTTATTGGAGTTTACCTTGACTCATGATTATCAAACAAAAAACAATTGTGTGTACCTCCAGAAACAGGGAACAGCGATGGGGGCCTCTTGTGCCCCCTCGTTTGCAAACCTGTTTCTGTGGGCATGGGAGAGAGAGATTTTCTCAGAAGAATCCATCCCGGATATGAAGAATGTATACCACTGGATGCGTTATATTGACGATGTTTGGTTCATATGGGATGGAACAAAGGATGATTTGGATAGATTGATGGGCAAGCTAAACTCCAATAATTTAAACATTAAGTTAACATTCAAAAGCAGGAAGGAGGTTGAATTTCTGGACATCCGTATTCAAACGGCAGTCAGTGGTGATCTTGTTACGGATGTGTTCCGGAAACCCACAGCTACCAATTCCCTATTACACGCTAAGTCATCGCATCCGGGATTTACGATTCGCGGTATCCCTGTTGGGCAATTCCTAAGAATCAAGAGAATCTGCTCGAATGATCTGTTGTTTGAACATCAGGCAGAAGAATTGAAACAGAGGTTTGCCGATAGGGGATATGGAAAAAGAACAATTAACCACGGATATGTAAGAGCTAGGAACACTTCTAGGAATGCCCTATTATATAAAACCAAAGAGGATAAAGAAAAAGGGAAAGAGGTGGTCAGGTTCATCACCACATACAGTAAACAATGGCGAGAATTAAGAGAGATTGTAAACAAACATTGGCAGGTGTTGACAACGGATCCTGTGTTGAGGGGTTACTTACCAACAAAACCGTGTATGACAGCAAGGCGATCACGCAATCTCAAGGATATGTTGGTGAAGAGCCATTTTGTAGCAGAAAAAAAGCAGGTTTCTGAGACGTGGTTGGAGTGCAAGGGGTTCTTCCCATGTGGGCGATGCAAAGGTTGTAACAACATGAGCAAAGCCAGAGAATTTGGGAACTTTGATTTTAAATTGCCGACTACTATCAGACATCTGCTGACATGTAAGACAAAGGGAGTTATACATTTTCCCGCAAGGACACTCCCCCTGATATATATCGGACTTACGACTCGTGAACTGCGTGTGAGGGTTCTTGAACACATCAGTGATATAGAAAAAGCCGTAGGTGAGGATGATTTGACAAAATTAAAAACAATCCCACGACATTTTAAGATGTTCCATCAATGTGATTCTAGGCAGTTTAAGGTTAAGGGCATAGATCGTGTGGTCTTGGGAGCTAGAGGGGGTAATTTGGGTCGCGCTCTCGCCCAAGTGGAAAGCAAGTGGATTTTTAGGCTGGGGACACTTGCTCCACAAGGCCTTAATGAAAACTTGGGATTTAATGCGTTTCTTTGATTTGTTAGGATGGATAGGCATTTTCATTTTAGAGTATTTTATTGTATTCTATTAATATTATATTTTTTACTTTAGGATCCAGTCCTTGTGTGTGTTTGGAGGATACTATGAATGGGTACTTCAACAACACGGTGTCTGCCCAAGTTACGAAGACCACCAATTGGAATTTGATGTGGGGGTGGTTTTGGGTTATTTTTATTGTTGTAATTGTGAGCACATGAATATATTGTAATTTGCTGTGTCATGTATATATATTATCCCCATTACTATGTACGAAGGCAGGTATTCCTGTTTTCTGATTGGTGTTTTGTTTGATATGAGTTTGTACAGAGGTAGTGGGAAGGATACTTTGATGTGGGTTTCCTCCATTTTCTTCACTTGGTAGATTATGATGTTGCCAGGGGCGGACCTACCGTGGTGCCGCTGGTGCAGCGGCACCAGGGCCCCGACAGGTTAGGGGGCCCCCCCTCAAGGCACGGAGAATAAGCCAACATGCTGCCGGCCACGCCTCTTCTAGCTGCCGGCCACGCCCCCTCACAGCAGCTCAGGAGCGAGGACAGAGCCCCAATCACAGTGCAGAGAGTGAGTCATGTGACCTCTCCTGTACTGTGTAGATAGGGAGGATCTCACTCAACCAATCCTGGCAATGCGCGCGGGCCTCTGAAATTCTCTCCACATGGCTGATGGCTGTTCAGCAGCAGCAGCAGATGAGGGGACACAGCTCTGCACAAGGACCCAGGTACAAGGAAAGGGACCAAAGACAGGGCACAGGCTGGGGACAGACCCGGGGGGGGGGGGGGGGGGGTGGCTGCTCTGTACACTGCTTTTATGCTTTTACAGGACCTGTGATGATGTCACATTGAGGGGAGGAGTCAGTGGTCACATGATCAGCTCCTCAGTGGATGCAGGACTCTGCTGTGCTGGTTGTCATGGTGCTGGATGAGATGAAGTTTATGTCAGGAGGGATTTACAGTGTGGATGTAGCAGAGCCGAGTGTGTTTGAGGTGTATGGAGCGGAGTTCAGAGTGTATACGTGGTGTACGGAGCGGAGCCGAGTGTGTACAAGATGTACGGAGCAGAGCCGAGTGTGTACGAGGTGTACGGAGTGGAGCCGAGTGTATGAGGTGTACGGAGCAGAGCCGAGTGTGTACGAGGTGTATGGAGCAGAGCCGAGTGTATGAGGTGTATGGAGCAGAGCCGAGTGTATGAGGTGTACGGAGCAGAGCCGAGTGTGTACGAGGTGTACGGAGCAGAGCCGAGTGTATGAGGTGTATGGAGCAGAGCCGAGTATGTGCGAGGTGTACGGAGCGGAGCCGAGTGTATAAGGTGTACGGAGCGGAGCCGAGTGTATGAGGTGTACGGAGCAGAGCCGAGTGTGTATAAGGTGTACGGAGCAGAGCCGAGTGTATGAGGTGTATGGAGCAGAGCCGAGTATGTACAAGGTGTACGGAGCGGAGCCACGTGTGTGCAGAGCCGCATGAGTATGAGGCAGGGCCACATGTGCGGGACATATGGAGTAAAGCCGCGTGTGCATAAGGTGGATGGAGTGGAGCCGCATATGCTGGGGCGTCCTGTAGAGGAGCCGCATGTGTACGGAGCGGAGGCGTGTGCGCAGGGCATGTGGAGCGGAGCCGCGTGTCTACAAGGCATTTGGAGCGGAGCCACGTGCGTA
The DNA here is from genome assembly GCA_033576535.1 of Allobates femoralis. Lineage (NCBI taxonomy): Eukaryota > Metazoa > Chordata > Amphibia > Anura > Aromobatidae > Allobates > Allobates femoralis. The sequence continues at coordinate 871,351,662 of JARQOC010000003.1, read as the reverse complement.
CAAGGTGTGTGTGCTCCAGTGGTAGTTCCCCGCGGATGTCGCTCCCGTTCCTATAGTCCCTGCTGCCTCTGCCGGCAGTATTCTTCACTCGAGTCCTGGCTGAGCTGTCTGCTTTTTGCAGCTCAGCATGGTGGGGCACAATGATGTCATCACTGAGTGCCACTGTGCTGATACGTGCAGAGCGGAGCAGCAGGAAGAGAGGTGAGTATTTACATAGTCTCCCATCACTGTATTCACGGGTTAAAAAAAAAAAAGTAATGTGCAATATAACATAGGAGGAGTATGGGGTGCAATATACTATATGGAGGAATATGAGGGCCCATTATACTATATGGAGGACTATGGGACTGCCTTATACTATATGGAGGGCTATGCGGGTGTATTATAATATATGGAGGGTCGTGGAATGCATTATAATATGTGGAGGACTATGGATGATGTATTAAAATATATATAGCCAATTATATAATATGGAAGCCATTTTAATATATCTGGAGGGCTCTGTGGGGGCATGATAATATTTGGAGGGGTGTGAGGAAGCCTTTATACTTTATGCAGGGCTCTTTGAGGGTTGCGTTGTAAATAAATATTACAATCTATATGTTTACATTACTTTGTTGCCACTATGAGGGGCGGGGGGGGCCCCCAAAAAATTTCTTGCACCGGGGCCCACTACAGTCTGGGTCCGCCCCTGGATGTTGCCCTTCAGTTTGTGTAGTTGGGCATATGGATGGGGATTGGGATTACCCGGTATGTGAATATAGGGTGGTTATCAATGGGTACCCCTTTATTGCTGTTTTGGTATTTGTAGCTCCCCTATGAGAAATAGGGTCATTATTAGGAGATCAGTGGTTATTGGTACTGTCACTTTAAATGGTATATGAAATGTTTGCACTAGCACTTTGTAGTTATGATACGATTTATTTTGCACTGTCACTTTAAATATAATGAAATTTGCATTTAGCACTTTGTGTTTTTAGATAAACTGCATTTATGAATAATTGTATGTATTACCTTTTATGCAGTGATGTGTGCACAATTTGGTACACATAATAGGTTCTGTCACTTTAAAAAAAAACAAAAAAAAAACACACCAATTTTAAGTATTGCACATTAAGTATGAATTATTGTTGGGTATGAATATTTGATTGAGTATGAAAATATACACAATTTATTTGGAGCACCAGTACCAATTGGTTACTATATGTGTGTCAGGGAGCTATAGGCAGATAATTTAGTAAGGATAGCGCTATTTCACATACTTAACTAATACTGTGAACTTGATGGGTAGCAGGCACTTACTATGGGTGGAGGATGCGCCGCAATTGTCCACAGCGGCTGTAAGGATCTCATTATGGGGAAGGCATATAAGGGAATGGATGGGTGAGCACAGTATGCACTGAGGAAGATTCTTTTGAAACTATCGTCGTCAGGAGGGGTGAGGAGCCTGTGTGACTGAACAGCTGAGGTGCAGCCTAGACCTAAAGGTAACTTTATGCAGGATTCTAATGTGTTGCTTTGCAGGGGGTCCCTCATCTGATTGTGTATGGGGATATTGAATGTGCCTCCACAAGTGAGTTTGCTGGTCTTAGGCTGCAGTTGGTGAAGAAATATTAATAGGAGCACCAGTATTGAGCTATCAGATAATTTATGTCACACAGGAGCACCCTTTTATACTGTTGTTTGCTATGTAAGGAGTTCTTTAAAATATTACAGGCACTACTCATTGTAGAAATTGTTCTAATTGTGGTACCTCGACAGATATATATGTTTATAAAATTATTTTTAATGAATTATTGAATAAAAATTATTAATTGATATTTGAGACAGTTGTTTCATTCATCCTCCGTTATTTTATGGGGGATTTTGGTTTTATTGAACAGAAGTTAGACACTATAGTGAAAAAGATCAGCACTACGCATGCCAAAAAATTCTCCCGAGATTTAAATGATGTACTAACCAATACGGTATATATTTGGAAGAAACCGGATCGTACTCTATCTCAGTCTTCTTTATCTTCATGTGGAGAATTATTAGAAGGCCCAAGTACAACGATGGTCACCAGGTCCGGTGCGGTAGCCGATGCAAAAGCTAAGACTAGATTCATGCAGCATTTCAATACAACCTATAAGTCACCTGAGAAACCTTATAAGAGAAACAATAAGGTAATTAACATGAGTGACCATGTTTTATCTAGTGGTGATATTTCACTATTGGAAAAGGGTCTTTCTTTTTGTCCTACTTCTGATTTTCATACTTTTACTGCTGTAAAGGATTTTCAGATTTTTGCCCGTTTCATCAAAAAAATGTTTCTTAAAAAGGAGGACTCATTGCATTGTCTCTTCCCTGCAGAAGAAGAAGAAAGACCGGGCAAAACAAAACATATATGTTAAAAGCATTTAAAACCAGGTAGGTCCCAGCATGCCAGTTGCAAAATAATCAATGTACCATCCATTTGGCGCAGCTCCTGCATTGCGGTAATCATCTAGACACATGGGCCCAGGTAACTCCCTCTACTAACAGCTGGAATAGATCATCTTAGTAATTATGACTCATTTGTACTTAAACCTATTTGTATCTATAAGGCAGAAATGACACAGTCATACAAGATTCCCCAGAGGAAGCTGCCTTGCGCAGCGGAACGCGTGGGGCCCCCAGATACCCAGCTTGCAGCATCTACATTGGTATGACATATGATACTGGAGGTCTTCTTGGTTGGTATAGGGTCTGCAGATTTTTGCATTAATTGGTTACCATCTAATTTCTGTTCACCTTATTGAGAGCTACTGATTTTGTTCAGACATGGATGAAATAATTTCCCTAACTGACTGAGTAACTATGCGCCAAATGGATGGTACATTGATTATTTTGCAACTGGCATGCTAGGACCTACCTGATTTTAACATATCTGTTGTTTTGCCTGGTTTTTGACATTAATAAAAATTAAATTTATATATATATGTATTTCTTTGATTATGGGCGTGCATTAATTCTTTGCATGTTCATAATCAGTTTACATGCTATTTTTGCACCCCAATACACTTTGAGAGCAGTGCATCACCAATTCTCTTATAACTATTCGAATTACCCTCCCCGCACACTTTTTATTGGGGGGTTTCCTGGTGTTTTGCACGCACCCAAATTCTGGGATTTCTCATTAATTCCTTTTAAAAATTGGAATATCATAGTGTAAAAATATTGTTTCTAAATTTGGTCATTATAGCTGTGTTTTTGAGGACGTTATTGGATGGTTATAAGAACAACGGTTGATCTATTTTTATTGTTGTTGTAGTGTCTTCTATACTTCATTGTGGCACCATGGATTGGGAGGCACGAGAAGCAATGTGGAGGAATAAAGGGTCCAATGTCTTTTCTAGACCTGTAGGGCCCAAACCTGTTAAAAAATGATGTCACTTCCCTCTCAAACCAGGTGATTAATGCCCACAAAAAAGGAGTTAATTTATGGTGGAATATAAAAAACCTAGAAGAATACTTAGCAGCAGGGATTATCCCGCGAGGGCTACGTGTGACTATCTTTCCTGCCTGGGCACCCACTGAAAGCTTCAAAGAGATTTGGGAACAAGGCTTAAACAATTGTGCCAGTATATTAATTAACATCTTACTGGAACATGATAGAGAACTCTTAAAACAAGAAAGGGCTAATATTAAGGAGTTGGAGAGCAAATCATCAAAATGTGAGGACGCCTCTTTTATTGCCAGTTTGAGTGCGCTTCATGGACGCAATCGATAAATTTGAGGATGATATTATCGACAGGAAGAATAGAAAATTTCGACGTGACCAAACAGATTATAAAGAAAACGTATAAATGGCAGCATCATAGGAATCCTCGTCCTGGCCGCCCTAAACGTCCAAAGGGACCTTCTAGACCAAAACCACAAACTCCTTTCCAACCTTCACCTCAACCAGAGTCACCATCACCACCACAGACATCGAGTGAAGGTTTTTTATCAACCAAGAGCGAGTCCGACACCGGACTCGAAGAGGCAGAAGGAGGAAGGCAGCTAAGAAACAGGATTATACCAGAAGGCCCGCACTCAATACCCCCCCAGGGGCAACAGGAAATAACTTCCGCCCATGGGGTATCAGATATGACTACCGTCACGACATCTGCACGGGTGGGTAATACACATGAAGAACTTCAGATTATTAATCTATCCAATTATAATCTGAACCCCATGAGGAAGCAGTTCTAAAAAGAGGACTAACGTTCTCACCCACCCAAGAATTAGATAAGTTCACACTTATTAAAGACTTATTCTTATTTTGTAGGAAACTGGTACTTCAGGTAATTAATCGCAAGCCGGATATCATCAACAATTTGGGACAGAACAACAGACATTCAGAGATCTGCTGGAATTGATACAGGAAGATTCTACGAATTCAGGTATGCAACGATTTCCACACAGATTGCCCTCCACCAAGTCTCCCCCCCTTTCGTTGGTCCCCTCAGTTAATCTATTAATCTCACTATTTACCAACTCAAAAAATAATTTAACACCACAGAGAGGCATATTGCCCAATCTCACCAAAGAAGAACGGAAGGCCTTGATGGGTCTGAAAAATAACCAACAATTTTTAATTAAGGAAGCTGGTAAGGGGGGTAATGTGGTCCTTTGGCCTAGACACATATCAGGAGGAGGCACGCAGACAACTAGGGAATTTGCTATTCTATTAGAAATTACCCTCAGATCCTACTGATGTGTTCACCAAAAAATTACGGCGACTTCTAATGACAGCCTATGAACAACGGCATCATTACATTGAATGAGAGGAAGTTTATGTGGCCGATAAGTCCTACTATAGCAACATTTTATATGTTACCAAAAGTACACAAGAACATGATAAGACCTCCAGGACGTCCCATTGTTTCCTCCATTAATAGTCTTTGTGAGAAAGCCTGTACCTATCTTGATTATTTTTTGCAGCCCATGGCGACATCTCAAGCTTCATATATAAGGATACATCACACTTTATCCAATGTATTAAGGATCTCCAACTGCCGACCGATGTATGCATTGTGACATGCGATGTTGAGTCCCTATATTCGAACATTGGACACGAGGATGGGATATCAGCAGTTACCCATTTTTTGGATCAAAAAGTAAGCTCAGATCGTATGTACGACTCGTTTCTGGTTGATTTATTGCGATTTGCGCTGTAACACAATTACTTTTTGTTCAACCGCTGATTTTACAAACAAGTGTCGGGTGTGGCAATGGGGGCGCGTTGTGCACCTGCTCTCTACAATATTTTTCTTGGTTGGTGAGAGTCAGAGATTGTCTATCCAATGCAGACATTTAAACATCATGTGTTAAATTGGTTTAGATATATAGACGATGTGTGCTTTTTCTGGACAGGACCACAGGCTGATTTAATTGCATTCATTGAGAACTTAAATAATAATCATCTGAATATCCATCTGACCTATAGTGTCTCAACTAACTTGGCTACATTCTTGGATTTACAGGTTTCATTGTCCGAAGGTCGCGTCCATACCGGGATATTCCGCAAACCTACTGCTACCAACAATCTTCTTCAATTCCAAAGCTTCCACCCAAAACATACAAAGTGTAGACTTCCGTTCGGACAATTTCTCCGCATACGTCGGACCTGTACGACGGATGAAAGATTCCGACACCATGGCAAAGGTCTAACTGAACCACTTACATCTCGGGGATATCCTAAACAAATCATCTCCTTGGCCTGTCAAAGAGCAAACAAAGAAACTAAGGCCTCTCTCTTACGACCACGACTACGGAATCAGGAATCAACAGTGAGATTCATTACCAACTATAACAATCGATGGAGTGAGGTAAGCAGAATCCTGGGTAATCATTGGGATGTCTTGTTAGAGGATAATCAGACTAGGTCCCTAATAAATACAAGACCACAAATTACAGCAAGAAGGGCCCGCAACATCGGTGATATTGCGACCCGTAGTCATTTTACTGATACAACGGTTACTTTGGGCCGCGGTATCCAATTACACGGTTCCTTCCCTTGCGGAAACTGCAACATTTGCGGCTTTATGCAACCCATCCAGGAAACGTTCATCAATCCGTTGGACAATACGGAACATAGATTGAGAACGTATATCAATTATAAATCAAGAGATGTTATATGTGCCTTGTTATGCCCATGTAACAAGGTATACGTGGGACAAACATCCCAGGAATTGCGGTGTAGGATTCAACATCACACGTCCACAATCAATTTAGCAGCAGGTTCAGTAGCAAAAGGTAAACCCCTAACATCGGTGGCAGCCCATTTCTTGGCTGTAAACCGTGGTAGAACTAATGGTCTTCGAGTATTGGGCCTCCAAAAATATCAGAGCAGTGGACGTGGGGGATCTGCTCACAAATGGCTCCTACAAACGGAGGCAAGACCGATTTTTACATTGCGTTCCATCACTCCTTATAGGTTAAATGAAGAACTAACCTTTACTGGATTCCTGGGATGATTAATACGGGACCTATATCCTGAACAAATGATTATGCGATCTACTCTTAAATCCTTTCATCTTTTACAGGATGCTATACTGGACTGGAATTTCATTGATCCATCTAAAGATGACCACATCAAAGTGTATAACCAGAGGGCAATGATCAACATCTTATGACCCAAAAATCGTGATATTGGATAGATTGAACCATAGTTAGATCCCATCTATATAGTTAATCTGATCTTGACTCTCTGCTCTGTCCACTATCCTCCGTGTACAATGTATACAATAGTCACTCGGCATCAAACTAATTTCTCGGATTGACAATTTTACAACATGAAGCCCGCATACGGAACATTTATCTTTTGGACCTTGATTTGTATATATGTTACTTGGGTTATTATCTGTAATTTAGTACAGTGGACTGTTGGTCTACTGCATCCGGATGCTGCAATCTGGGGGCATCCACCGGTCCATTGACCGATTACTGGAGGTATAGATAGGGTTCAATCTTATCCCCATGGGAGCTCTTCCATTTAAAATTTCTACTTGTTGTTTCCTAGGAGCCCCTGAAATGGTTTTAAACTCCTTGGTGGTCAGTTTCCTGAGCCTCTGGTCTGTCTCGCTTTTTGGTCCTTGGGAATTGTAATCTTTATATTTATTGTCGAATTGTCTTTAAACTTCTTGTATCTGTGACTACATTGTATTTTCTATGTTATTATTTCATCAATAAAGATAATTTTTGCAGATATGGTACACGTAACCATGATTTCATGTTGCTGGGGGTGTAATATGGATAAGCGCTACGCCTCCTGATTGTAATCTTACACACATATAGAGTGGAACCTTTTTAACCCTTTGGCCGGATGGGTGAGACAGCTCATGTTCTCTGAACTAAGTCCCCAATAGGCCCTGAGTGGTATGGGGAGGGGAGCGCCAGGTCGGGTTGGAAAACCATTGTTCCTCTGGGCTGGTGTGGCCCACCCCTTACCCACATATTCGCACTTGTGGGGCAGAATTGAAGCGACCCTCTATTGGGATCCCACTCTGGTAACATGAGGTTCGGACCACCGTAACATCCTTTTCTGTTGGGGGGTTCTATACGGATCTAAGGGCTAAAATCCTATTAATGGATACACTGAGGTGTGGGGGGGGCTCACTGGCCAGGGAGGGAAAAACTTGTTCTTTTCCTCTGGGCTGGTGGGCCCCTCATTACCCCTTTGGGTTGGATAACTATAGCCTGATATGGGGGGTCACAGGAACGGTTTGTCCAAATACTAATGAGTTGACATCCATAACCCTGTTGTTATTTGATCAATCCTTTGGCCATTAATCATAATATTTTTTTTACAGGTATAAACTTCTAGACATTTATGTCAAAGTGAGACATCTTAATATGGTTTTGATCCTCTGACGGTGTACCTTGTGTTCACCACTAGTCATATTGAAAAATCATGTTTGGAATAACATGTACTCCAAATTATACCTCAATACTCTTTCTATACAGTGTTTATGGATCCATTGATTTAATCCATCTTTGTATCTAGGTATCCTTACTGATAGAATTGGTCTTTCTTATTATGTCTACTACTTTACCTGGTAACCATGTCCATATGTACTATGATGTTTAATACTGCACCTTCCACACTTTTCTAGCATTATCTTTCCGCCACAAATGTACTGGGCATAGTATTTATCTATTTCTTGATTATACTCCGGTTTTCTTATGCATGAGTTGTCTCCCTGGCAACCGCTCAAAACAATCATTAAGCTCTAGCTGATGGCGCTCTACCGGAAATGCGCGTATCACGTCATTTCCGGCCTTGTGGCCAGCGGTATTCATTACTGTGGTGACCGGGCAGCGTCATATCCGATGCGCGGTCGCACATACCATTTCCAGGGCGACCGCACACACATCCGGAGCGCATTGTATACGTCACTTTACTGCGCTTCCGGATGTGGATGGCCGGCATTTTGCTCATTACAGCTCCTGCATTGCGGTAATCATGTAGACACATGGGCCCAGGTAACTCCCTCTACTAACAGCTGTAATAGATCATCTTAGTAATTATGACTCATTTGTACTTAAACCTATTTGTATATATAAGACAGAAATGACACAGTCATACAAGATTTCCCTGAGGAAGCTGCCTTGCGCAGCGGAACGCGTGGGGCCCCAGATACCCAGGTTGCAGCATCTACATCGGTATGACATGATACTGGAGGTCTTCTTGGTTGGTGTAGGGTCTGCAGATTTTTGCATTAATTGGTTACCATCTAATTTCTGTTCACCTTATTGAGAGCTACTGATTTTGTTCAGACATGGCTGAAATAATTTCCCTAACCGACTGAGTACCTATGCGCCAAATGGATGGTACATTGATTATTTTGCAACTGGCATGCTGGGACCTACCTGGTTTTAACATGTGTTGTTTTGCCTGGTTTTTAACATTAACAAAAATTTAATTTATATACAGCATATGTATATGTATATACACACACAAATGTGATGTGAGCAGCACAGAGGTTACGTGACGGAGCCAGCAACCAAAACTCTTCCTGCTACAGTTTCCAACATAAATCTCCAATAAAGTTGCAGCACTCCAGTCCTTTTGTTTGGTGCAAAAAGGTTTATTTACATCACAGCATGGGCAACAGCGATGTTTCGGGTATTTCTTATGATTGAATATGAACCTATGAATTGTAAAGTTCAAAAAGTATGTTAAATGAAGACTATATATATATAAATATATATATGACGGGCGTCACACGCTGTGATGTATGTAAACATCGCTGGAAAGTGACTGATTTGGCATCGCTCCTACGACGTCATTGCATGTGACAGCATGATCTGACTACCGATAAGTGGTCAGATCGTTATGGGGTCCAGTTCCCATATCTGTATATATCAGATGATGTAGATCATCCAATCTGCTACATCGTCCTGTGTGACACCGCCATAACCGATCTCCTGACCGATTTCTCCTATTCACATCATTGACAAGCATCAATCGCTGATTGTGCGCACGATACCTGCATGTAACATCGGTGCTGCGTCCTGAACATTATCTATACATGTGACACCTCACTAACATGTTGGCCACAAGTGCACACCACTGACATCGCTATTGAGTTCCCACACAAAATCGTAGTGTGTGACGGCCGCCTTTGAGATTATATATATATATATTACTAGCTGTGAGCCCGATGCAAATGCATCGGGTGTCTAGAATGTGCATTAATTTGATTATAGTAGTTATAGCTGGTGTGAGGACTTTTCGGGGGGGTGTGAATAGTTTTTGGGGGGTCACATACTTTTTTGGGTGGGTCACATACTTTTTTGGGGGGGTGACATACTTTTTTGGGGGGGTCCAATATTTTTTTGGGGGGTCACATCATTTTTTTGGGGGGTGACATATTTTTTTGGGGGGGGTCACATACTTTTTTGGGGGTGTCAGATACTTTTTTTGGGGGTCACATACTTTTTTTGGGGGGGTCCAATACTTTTGGGGGGGTCCAATACTTATATTTTCATAAATTAATGTAATTAATATCTTAATGTAATTTTTTTTTTTTTTTTTTTTTTATTATTATTTTTTATTTTATTATTTATTTTTATAATTTTTTTTACGATTATTATTATTAAATTTATTTATTATTTTGTATTTTAAGTGACTTTTTTTGTCTTCAAATTGTTATTTTATTAAAAAACCGCATCTGCGGTGCGGTTGCGGTAATCCCCATACAAAGTATAGGGGGACTTGCGGCAGGTGCGGCAAAACCGCACTTGCCGCACCTGCCGCAAGTCCCCCTATACTTTCTATGGGGATTTTTGGGGGGGTTACATAATTTTTTTGGGGGGGTCCAATACTTTTGGGGGGGTCCAATACTTATATTTTAATAAATTAATGTAATTAATATCTTAATGTAATTTATTATTTTTTTTTTTTTTATTATTATTTTTTATTTTATTATTTATTTTTATTATTTTTTTTACGATTATTATTATTAAATTTATTTATTATTTTGTATTTTAAGTGACTTTTTTTGTCTTCAAATTGTTATTTTATTAAAAAACCGCATCTGCGGTGCGGTTGCGGTAATCCCCATACAAAGTATAGGGGGACTTGCGGCAGGTGCGGCAAAACCGCACTTGCCGCACCTGCCGCAAGTCCCCCTATACTTTCTATGGGGATTTTTGGGGGGGTCACATAATTTTTTTGGGGGGGTCCAATACTTTTGGGGGGGTCCAATACTTTTGGGGGGGTCCAATACTTTTGGGGGGGTCCAATACTTATATTTTAATAAATTAATGTAATTAATATCTTAATGTAATTTTTTTTTTTTTGTATTATTATTTTATTATTTATTTTTATTATTTTTTTTACGATTATTATTATTAAATTTATTTATTATTTTGTATTTTTTTTGTATTAAAATTATGTTATTTTATTAAAAAACCGCATCTGCGGTGCGGTTATCCCCATAGAAAGTATAGGGGGACTTGCGGCAGGTGCGGCAAAACCGCACTTGCCGCAAGTCCCCCTATACTTTCTATGGGGATTACCGCAACCGCGCCGCAACTGGCACTTGCGGCGCAATTGCGGTAATCCTTATGGGTTTGACCGCAACCGCGCCGCAAGTGCTCGCACTCAGCCAGCGACTCGCAATGCGGCGCGGTTGCGGTAATCCTTATGGGTTTTACCGCAACCGCGCCGCAAGTGCTCGCACTCAGCCAGCGACTCGCAATGCGGCGCGGTTGCGGTAATCCTTATGGGTTTTACCGCAACCGCGCCGCAAGTGCTTGCACTGAGCCAGCGAGTTAATATGCGGCGCGGTTGCGGTAATCCACAGGGCAATGGGGCACAGGGGCACAGAGGCACAGGGGCACAGGGGCACTGGGGCACAGGGGCACAGAGGCACAGGGGCACAGAGGCACAGGGGCACAGAGGCACAGGGGCACAGGGGCACAGAGGCACAGGGGCACAGAGGCACAGGGGCACAGGGGCACAGAGGCACAGGGGCACAGGGGCACAGAGGCACAGGGGCACAGGGGCACAGGGGCACAGGGGCACAGGGGCACAGAGGCACAGGGGCACAGGGGATGGCGGGGGTGACAGGGGCACAGGGGCACTTGGGCACAGGGGCATTGGGGCACAGGGGCACAGGCTCCGGAGCACTGTATCAGCATGTGCTGACAGCAGCTGCTTCGGAGCGGGAGGCACAGGGGCACTGAGGCACAGGGGATGGCGGGGGTGACAGGGGCACAGGGGCACTTGGGCACAGGGGCATTGGGGCACAGGGTCACAGGTTCGGAGCGGGAGTCAGAGGGGCACACTGAGGCACTGAGGCACAGGGGCACAGGGGCACAGGGCGGCTGAGGTAGCGACTCGCAATGGCCTCGCGGCCATTGCTCGCGCTACCTCAGCGGTACATCGCTAAATTTGTGGCCGAGCCTCTGGTTCTATTTTCGGCCACCGACTCGCAATGGCCGCTTCGCGGCCATTGCTCGTGCGTGGTGACGTCAGCGGCTCGCAATGGCCGCTACGCGGCCAATGCTTCGCCGTGATGACGTCACAGAGTGTGACATATCCACGGCACGTTGTCGGGGTCCGACACGAAAACGTCTTAGGCAATTATATAGTAGATTGCATTTTTGTTTACATTTTTTGGATATTGCTTTGACATCATTTTGCCCATGTAACACTTGCACATTTACAAAATATGCCACAGATGTCCTTTGTGATGATATTCTGCTCCTGAATCAAATGTCTCATGGCCCCCTTTTTCAATTGAAGGTTGTTGGACCAAAACTATGATGGCTTCCACTATAATGGGCCTACGTTAATCTACAAAGTTGCATATGTTCTTAATGTGAATTATATTTAAAAAAAAAAAATTAATTCATATTTTGTTTTTATAATTTTTTTGTTATCCAGTGAAGAGTCTATTAGTCTCCCTGTTGAAGTTCAACAAGTAGCTAGGTAAGCATGATTTACCAGATTTGTAAAACTTTATTATTAGTAACGGAAGTTTCTGGTTTCAATAATCTCCCTAATATTTTGTTTCCTCTTACATTACAAGTGCCAATATGCCCATGTGGAAACAATTAGCTCAGGTTGGGTTTCTCAGAGCGCACAGCTATGCTTCACCCGTATTTGACGACTTTAAAAAATATTTGCGTCAAGAAAAAATTACAAGATTAAGTATAAGACTGATGGTAAGTGTGAGTTTATCAATTTGCATGTATGTGATGAACCCTTAAAGGTGGGTTTACACGTAGCGATATCGGCGTCCAACTCCGACCAAAAGTCACGTGGTTCGGGCGTTGGAGCCGATATCGTTCCTGCGTTGTATTGTTTGAACGTACAACGCGATGCTGGAACGATGCCAAACCGATATCGGGGGTCGAATGAGCGTGCTATTCAACCGCCCGATATCGGAGGCCGGTTGGAGCTGGATCGTCCCGTGTGACAGCCCAACTCCGATGTGTACTGCAACGTCACCCATTCACTCCCATGTTAAATGGTCGTTGCTGGGTCGGGGGGCGTACACATCGTCGGGACGTTGTATTCCGATATCGGGACGTGTAACCCGACGATGCGATGCAGGGAAAAGCGCGCTCCCGCGTCGTTGGCTACGATATCGGGACGTGTAAACCCACCATTAGATCAGCTAAAAAAAATGCAATACCCTATGGAAACATGCAGACAGATAAGCATAACATAGATTGTACAACAATCAAAATAGAATCATTACACATGTGCACGCTAATGTATGATCATGTATTTAATTTTAGGTAAAACACGTTTCCCGGTTTCTGTACTTTGTAAACCCGGCTGGTATCACTATGGACTTTTTGAAAGACTTGGACCAAACCAAAACATATTTTCATTCCCTGGAACACATGAAGACAAATAAAGAAAGTATTTATGTGACAAATATGCTTTTTAAGAGTTCTGTAAATGTCACATTCGTAAAGAACCCTAGTGCCCATGATGAAGAAACACTAAATGCAGCTCATCTGTTTTTGAATACTCTAAATCTAAATGACATCCAAAAACAATTATGCAAGAAGCGTGTTAAAGGCAGGAAGAGGGGGTAAGTAGCTCAAGTTTATAATACAGCTGCAATTTGAATTTTTACCATTATGAGGATGTAAAATGCGATAATCCACCTTTTCCACGATGTTTTTATTAGAAAGTCTAGATTTACGGTAATCTTTACTTGTGCGGCCATGCAAGGCTGTAACAAAGTAATGTTTATTTTTTAGCAGCCCATGCAAGTCCCCCATTCCCATGCCATCAAATAAACTCAAAACATACTAACTTGATAAGATGAGGTACACATATGCGCTAGAGATCAATCTTCTGGCTCCATTATGTGGTCAGTTAAAAAATAAAAACCCTAGAAAAAAAAGGTCTAGGAAACAAAGAATGCTAGATGCAGGTCATGTGTATATGAGAGAGAGAGATTATTAAGAAAAATTTAAGTACAACCATTCATATAAATACTTTTTTGAACGACAGGTTGGAATCCGCACCTCTCACCATGGAAGATTGCTGCAAAGTATTGAGTGTGTCCGAAAGACACATCACCGACATCTTTACACGAGCACAATCGGATACGGAGTTGGATGACAAGGAGAAGACTCTGGCCTGTTACTATCTCCAGGCTATTCTTATTTTTAAGCATTTACGTAAGCAAAAAACCTGACGGTACGCTTATTATAATTAACCAACTTACCATATTGCTAACAGATGCTGCTTTACCATATCTTATGTATTTTTATGTTCCTCCTCTTATAGATAAAGAATTGGTTGGAGCAAAAATTAACAGTTGTGAAAACAAGCGATGGAACAAGCAATGATGTTTTTATACTACAGGAAGAGGATAAGCAGGTAAGTGATACAACCCAATTACAACTCATAACACTGTGCTATGTATTAATTAAGGTTTAACAAATGGGCAATTATATATATTTAACACAATGTTTACTGTTGACAGATGTTCAGGACCTACTTTGCAAAGATTAGGCCGACAATCCACTTTCAGGGTGTTTAAGTGGGTCTTAATTTCTTTCTATCCACCAAGGGAACACAAATTGTGAATAGCACCAAAGACATGGAGCGCTTCCAGGAGAAGTAAAGGTACCGTCACACAGGGACATATCTCCGGCGATATTGCCGGCGATCGCGGGAGCGCGCATCCCTGACAACATCGCCGGTGAGATGTCACACTGAGCAACTTACCGGCGATGTCGCCGGCTAGTTGCCGCGGCTATCGCTCGCTGGGTTGCCCAGCAACCCAGCGAGCGATAACTTGCAATGTTGGAGATAGGCGGAATCGCCCACAACATTGCTGGTTGCCGCGTTACACAGGGCGATCAGGCAGAATCGCCTGACCAACATCGCCAGGTTTCCCAACATTGTTGGGAAACCTGGCGATGTGACTCAGGCGATTCATCGCCTGATTATCGCCCTGTCACACGCGGCAACTCGCCGGCGATGTCGCCGCAACCTGGCCACGCCCCTCAGTTGCCGGCAACATCGCCGGCGATATGTCCCTGTGTGACGGTACCTTAAAGGTGGGGTTACACGTTTCAATATCGTTACGATATCGCAATTCAATGGCGCGGGAGCGCGCATTTAGTGCACGTTTCTCCCGCATCGCATCGGAGGTTTACACGTTGCGAATTCTGAATCCAACGTGCGTACGATGTCTACGCCCCCCAACCCAGGAACGACCATTTAACATGGGAGTGAATGGGTGACGTTGAACTTCACATCGTAGTTGGGCTGTCACACAGCACGATCCGGCTCCAATCTCTATTCAATATCGGAGCATTGAATAGCACGCTCATTCAATCCCCGATATCGCATTGACATCGTTCCTGCATCGTATTGGACGTTCACACCATACAACGCAGGAACGATATCGGCACCAACGATCGAACCACGTTACTTTTCATTGAAATTGGACGCCAATATCGCAACGTGTAAACCCGCCATAAGTGATAAATGAGACCCTCCTAGTCTTCTCCATTAGGCATTTACCAATACTAACAAATGTTTTTTTTTCCATGGGTTTAAGCTGCCATCAATATCCTGGAGGAGGGCAATAGACATATACAAAGATTGGTCTAACAGCAGTCTTTGTCAGGTGGCTAAATTTTAATTTTAATTATTTAATATTACAATCTTTCAATTTCATGTACATTTATTTTTACTTTCATGATTATTTCATTATTATTTTTTTTTTACATTTTTGCACCTTTAAGCTATCATTGATTTGTTATGGATTTATTCCTAACATCTTATATACAGTATTTGCCTATCTATATTCTACTTTGCCATGCGTCTTCTTTTAATTATGCTATAATGGTCTAACATCCAACGTGACCTTAATCTCTCAATATCCTTAGTCCCCACTGTCCAAACTCATGTATATTATTATTCTATCTAATGTAAGCTTTTACCAGCAGGGTCGTCATTATTTTAATAATTATTGTACTTTTTTATAATTGTTTCTCATAACTCTTTGTATCCAAACCTACAAATGTTAAAGCCCTATCGAATATGTTGCCACTATATAAATAATGATGATTATTATCATCATCATCATCGTACATATATGGATTACCTTTTCAAACAAATATATATTCACTTATATTCAAGTAACAGGCTATATTTATTTCTATTCATGTTTTGCAGTGCTATGTGCTGGTTAAACAACATTTGGTGTTATAACAATTATCTGTGCAATGTTACTATCCAAACCTATGAAGTTGTGTTACTAGCACAATATACTTCATAACTGCTTTAATCTGATCACATTTTTTTTGCATATTGACTGATATTCTTGTTCTGCAGGTATTTGCCTAAATGTTGTTTATTTAAATAGTTTTCAACCTTTTCGTGTCATATTCTTCTAATAAAGCCTTTTTTATTTGAATCATACAGTTGTATTAGGTGGTGTGCTTTTCCTTGACCAGTGTCTCTTTTTTTTCTTTTCATATATATACATACATACATACATACATACATACACTTAGCGCAAACAGCATGTCTGATTCTGAATTGGCTCAAGGAATGGTAATAGTGACTAAACAGATGGGAGACAATGAATCAGGAACCTCTGGGTAAGAGACCTAACTTTATCTATGTTTTTATAGCATGAGAGGTAAGTAATAAAGACCTATAGTATATATGATTACTGAATATACCCGAGAATAAGCAAACCTAAAGGTGGGTTTACACGTTGCGATATCGGCGTCCAATTTCAATGAAAAGTCACGTGGTTCCATCGTTGGAGCCGATATCGTTCCTGCGTTGTATGGTGTGAACGTCCAATACGATGCAGGAACGATGTCAATGCGATATCGGGGATTGAATGAGCGTGCTATTCAATGCTCCGATATTGATATTGGAGATTGGAGCCGGATCGTGCTGTGTGACAGCCCAACTACGATGTGTACTGCCACGTCACCCATTCACTCCCATGTTAAATGGTCGTTCCTGGGTTGGGGGGCGTAGACATCGTAGGGACGTTGTATCCTGATATCGCGCTGTGTAAACCGGCGATGCGATGCAGGGAAAAGCGCGCTCCCGCGTCGTTGAATACGATATCGGCCCGATATCGAGACGTGTAAACCCACCTTAAGTGTAAGCTGAGGCCCCAATTTTACCTACTAAAACTAGGGTAGCTTATTGACGAGTATAAAGGTAGAGTGGAAAATGCAGTCCCCTATCCTGGTATATAGCCCGGCATGGTTGTAAGTGACCCCAATCACTGTTAATCCTGGTATATAAGTGCCCCAATCATAGTATATGCCACTATTCAGGCGCACAAAATAAATAAATAAAAGATTCAACTCATGCTTCAAGCCGACCTGAAGTCACCGTGGCATTATGCCCTTTTCCTTCTTGTCCCCAGGTTCTCTTCATGCGACCGGTGCATCAGTGATGTCATCGCTGCTGCACCAATCACGTGATTAGAAGCCTGTGACGGGAGTAGGATGCCGCAGTGCCTTTAGGACAGCGATGGAGGGAAAGTTAAAACGTTTACTATTTTATTGTGTATGGTAGCATGGGGGCATATACTGTGATGAAGGTGGGTTTCAGTACACTTAGTGTAATGTAATGGGTACCGCTCCCCCCTTGGGGATGGACAGGGGGATGCAGCCCATATTACATTGCATTAATGAGCTGGGGCACGTGAAACCCCCCCCTCCCCCCCTTCTCCCTCCGCAGCCTCATCCAGCACAAAATCAACACCTCCCCTTCCCCAAACAACGCTGACTCGAGTATAATCCGAGGGTGGGCACTTTTCATCACAAACAGCATGTTGACCAAGTCGGTGTATATGTGTTATTATCAAACTCTGGTTTAAGTATTCCAGTAGCTAACACTTTTTTTTTTTTCCAGCTTTCATGACCCATCTGTATTTTTAAATTCACAGACCTGCATTGCCCAAGAGGAGGAGGAGGACAGAGTTAGAAAAAAAAAACAGTAAGAGACAAACTGAGGAGGAAGAGACAGAAGGCGCCGGATAGGAGACCGCATTTTATCCACAGGAATCCCCAACAGCCTTCTTTTCAGACCATGACACTTAGGCCGGTTTCACACTGCATTTTTTTTTGGCTGCTGATCAGGTTCGATCAGGTTTTCTGTGCCAAAACCAAGAGTTAATCCAAAACCCAGAACTGGTGTCAATCTTTCAGTTCTACTTTGTCTCAGCAATTATCACTCCTGGTTTTGTTTAATGGAGTAAAATATGATAAATTTCCCCCTGATGTGTTGTGGTCTCTCCCCATGTGCCCTCATCTCTCCCCTGCTTGGTGTCTCCCATTTCCCCGTTGGGCGCTCATCTCTCCCCATATGAGATCATTTCCCCATGAGCAATCTTCCTCATCCCCCCCCCCCCCCAACCCCCATGTGCTGTCTCTCCAACCCCCCTCCCTGTGTGCTCATTTCTCACCTGCATACTGTCTCTACCACTCACAGTTGATACCTCACCCAGGACCCACAGTGCTTGCACGTCACCTACCTCCCCGATCTTCCCCCATCACTGTTCGGCTCCCGTTAATCCGAGCGGTTATCGAGGGTTAGTGGAGCTCACAGAAGACACTGTGGGCTCCACAAAGATTTAGCCAATCTCCTCACTCTGCTGTGATCTGGACAGCACAGGGACGTACCCAGACCAGAGCAGGATGCAGCCCATTGCAGAGCATATGGGTCAGCGGGAGAACACTGACTCCTATACCCCAGGTCTGACGTATTTCCGTGTAATGTGTGAAGTCTCGCCTTTTTGAAAATTAAAATGGCAGGCCACAGTGGCTGCAAACCTTCCAAAAAGAAAAAAATTAAGTGAATGCATACATTTATGAATCGATTATATAATCAATATATTAAACCAATAAAAAAAAATTCCACCCATTTCCCTTTAAGTAGTAATATCCATTAGCGTATGATTACTACGAGATTAAGTAGTCCAGTGAGGAACCAAATTTTCAGTTTATCATAACTTCAGTTCATTATAACGTACCATCTATCTTTTTAACTTTATTTGTTCTGCAATGCCAATGGAACTTCTGTAAACAAGGAAAAAACAGATGAACAGCCTGACCTGGTCCAGAAGGATTATTATTTTAGAAAACTGATTGAAAGTTGCCCTGTTACAGTGCATGACACAGTACCACCAAATTATATCATAAATCAGCTTCCAGAAAAGTATGCAGGTTACTGTCGGGAAAAATGGAGGAGGGACCAGCGGAATTTAAGGGCTTTACAATCTGCTGGTAAGTTACTTTATCATTCAAATTTGAAATCTGTTTAGTTGATGGAATTTTGTTGTTTAAGATGTTTCAAGAATATGAATGTTATATTTGAATATAATATATTTTACACTTTTTTTTTTTCTTGTAGAACATTTCAAGAGTGGACCCCCCCAACCTATATGAATTAAAAAAAATATGCTGCAAAAGAGAGTTGGCACACCAATGTACCTGACCTAGAGAAAGTTATACGGCTATGGAAACCTCGACCACGTAGACGGGTTCAAGACAACACTGAGGAACTTAGAATTTTTTTTTTATCACAAGATTGGGATGGTCTACTTATTTTAAAAGATGTTGAAACGGTGTACACGACTCGTTTTTTTGCAAAGGATGAGATAGTTTGCGATTACCATGGAGACATAATAGAAGGAGAAGGGGCTCCCAATGAATGCTGTTTTTTTTTTTTTTTTTTAAGAGGCAAAATATTAAGAAATGTATTGATGCCAGGAAGGCTCCATGCGATTGTCACTTGAACCTCGAATCAACATTTGGACGGAAGATTAATCATTCAAAAACCGGTTATAATCTGAAGCCTGAATTAAAATTTATAATTAATGAAGTCACCCCATCAATAGTTTAAAGGTGGGTTTACACGTCGCGATATCGGCATCCAATTTCAATGAAAAGTCACGTGGTTCAATCGTTGGAGCCGATATCGTTCCTGCATTGTATGGTGTGAACGTCCAATACGATACAGGAACGATGTCAATGCGATATCGGGGATTGAATGAGCGTGCTATTCAACCGCCCGTTATCGGATGCCGGTTGGAGCCGCATCGTCCCGTCTGACAGCCCAACTCCGATGTGTACGTCTACGTCACCCATTCACTCCCATGTTAAATGGTCGTTCCTGGGTTGGTTGGCGTACACATCGCCGGGACGTTGTATCCTGATAGCGGGCTGTCTAAACCGGCGATGCGATGCAGGGAAATGCGCGCTCAAAAAGTGCGCTCCCCCGTCGTTGGCTACGATATCGGCCCGATATCGTGACGTGTAACCCCACCATGAGGCTTTGGTCGATTTGCAACCAGGGACAGAACTATCATTTCATTATGGAGTGAAAAAAAAACGATTATAATGAATCTCAAGATCTAGCATGGCTGGACACTTGAGTAGTTGCTAATTAGAAGAGCATTTAAGTTTGTATGTTCTTCCCATGTTGGCTCTATAAGTGAAAAAATATTATTGTCATGACTGATATAAATCAGTGTATACTCAATGGCAATAAATATATACTCCTGGTGCTACAATTAGCACATTTTATCACCTTGAAAGCAGCATTGCTTTGCCGATAGAAAGTGTGTTGCCACTTGTCAACTGCCCAGGGGCCGGTGCGGCCCTGTAGAGCCCGGTGCAACTCCTGCAACTCTGCCCAAGGGCCTGGGGCAGCTGTTGAACACCTGGTTAGAGGGCTGTGGGGCCCTGGAGGACCCATTGAGACCCCTGTTCACAGGCTTTGGAAGGACTGATGTGGCTCCTGTACCCCTGCCCAAGGGCTTGTGGGGCATTGTAGGGCCCAGTGTGGCCCCTGCAGGACCCTGGAGGGTCTGGTGCAGCCACTGCAGCCCAGACTACGGGACAGCGGGGCCCGGTGCAGCTTTAGCACCCTTGCTTTTTATAAAAAAAAAAAACATTGTTTCCATTGTATATGGTCAGAGTTGGGCAAAACTGTCCATGCACCCGCTCGTTCAAAAAACGTGTGTGTTTTTGTACAGTTTTAAACAAGATGAGAGTCTGCTGACTGTGTGTAGAAATATATATAATACACCAAGGGTATAATCGTGTGTGTGTATGTATATATATATATATATATATATACAGTGCCTACAAGTAGTATTCAACCCCCTGCAGATTTAGGTGGTTTGATAAGATGCAAATAAGTTAGAGTCTTCAAACTGCAAACGAGAGTAGGATTTATTAACAGAAGCATAAATCTTACAAACCAAAAAGTTATGTTGCTCAGTTGAATTTTAATAAATTTTAAACATAAAAGTGTGGGTCAATTATTATTCAACCCCTCAAACCACCAGCTTTCTGTTTGGTCCCCCTAAAGTATTAAGAAGTAGTTCAGGCACAAAGAACAATGAGCTTCACATGTGTGGATTAATTATCTCTTTTCTGACTATTTAAGACCCTCCCCAAACTTGTGAACAGCACTCATACATGGTCAACATGGGAAAGACAAAGGAGCATTCCAAGGCCATCAGAGACAAGATCGTGGAGGGTCACAAGGCTGGCAAGGGGTACAAAACCCTTTCCAAGGAGTTGGGCCTACATGTCTCCACTGTTGGGAGCATCATCCGGAAGTGGAAGGCTTATAGAACTACTGTTAGCCTTCCATGGCCTGGACAGCCTTTGAAAGTTTCCTCCAGTGCCGAGGCCAGGCTTGTCCGAAGAGTCAAGGCTAACCCAAGGACAACAAGGAAGGAGCTCCGGGAAGATCTCATGGCAGTGGGGACATTGGTTTCAGTCAATACCATAAGTAACGTACTCCACCGCAATGGTCTCCGTTCCAGACGAGCCCGTAAGGTACCTTTACTTTCAAAGCGTCATGTCAAGGCTCGTCTACAGTTTGCTCATGATCACTTGGAGGACTCTGAGACAGACTGGTTCAAGGTTCTATGGTCTGACGAGACCAAGATCGAGATCTTTGGTGCCAATCACACACGTGACGTTTGGAGACTGGATGGCACTGCATACGACCCCAAGAATACCATCCCTAAAGTCAAGCATGGTGGTGGCAGCATCATGCTGTGGGGCTGTTTCTCAGCCAAGGGGCCTGGCCATCTGGTCCGCATCCATGGGAAGATGGATAGCACGGCCTACCTGGAGATTTTGGCCGAGAACCTCCGCTCCTCCATCAAGGATCTTAAGATGGGTCGTAATTTCATCTTCCAACAAGACAACGACCCAAAGCACACAACCAAGAAAACCAAGGCCTGGTTCAAGAGGGAAAATATCAAGGTGTTGGAGTGGCCTAGTCAGTCTCCTGACCTTAACCCAATTGAAAACTTGTGGAAGGAGCTCAAGATTAAAGTCCACATGAGACACCCAAAGAACCTAGATAACTTGGAGAAGATCTGCATGGAGGAGTGGGCCAAGGTAACTCCAGAGACCTGTGCCGGCCTGATCAGGTCTTATAAAAGACGATTATTAGCTGTAATTGCAAACAAGGGTTATTCCACAAAATATTAAACCTAGGGGTTGAATAATAATTGACCCACACTTTTATGTTTAAAATTTATTAAAATTCAACTGAGCAACATAACTTGTTGGTTTGTAAGATTTATACTTCTGTTAATAAATCCTACTCTCGTTTGCAGTTTGAAGGCTCTAACTTATTTGCATCTTATCAAACCACCTAAATCTGCAAGGGATTGAATACTACTTGTAGGCACTGTATATATATATATATATATATATATATATATATACATACATATACAGTTAGGGCCAGAAATATTTGGACAGTGACACAATTTTGGCGAGTTGGGCTCTGCATGCCACCACATTGGATTTGAAATGAAACCTCTACAACAGAATTCAAGTGCAGATTGTAACGTTTAATTTGAAGGGTTGAACAAAAATATCTGATAGAAAATGTAGGAATTGTACACATTTCTTTACAAACACTCCACATTTTAGGAGGTCAAAAGTAATTGCACAAATAAACATAACCCAAACAAAATATTTTTATTTTCAATATTTTGTTGCGAATCCTTTGGAGGCAATCACTGCCTTAAGTCTGGAACCCATGGACATCACCAAACGCTGGGTTTCCTCCTTCTTAATGCTTTGCCAGGCCTTTACAGCCGCAGCCTTCATGTCTTGCTTGTTTGTGGGTCTTTCCGTCTTAAGTCTGGATTTGAGCAAGTGAAATGCATGCTCAATTGGGTTAAGATCTGGTGATTGACTTGGCCATTGCAGAATGTTCCACTTTTTTGCACTCATGAACTCCTGGGTAGCTTTGGCTGTATGCTTGGGGTCATTGTCCATCTGTACTATGAAGCGCCGTCCAATCAACTTTGCAGAATTTGGCTGAATCTGGGCTGAAAGTATATCCCAGTACACTTCAGAATTCATCCGGCTACTCTTGTGTTTATTGATGACATAACAGCAGACAAGTGACCCAGTGCCATTGAAAGCCATGCATGCCCATGCCATCACGTTGCCACCACCATGTTTTACAGAGGATGTGGTGTGCCTTGGATCATGTGCCGTTCCCTTTCTTCTCCAAACTTTTTTCTTCCCATCATTCTGGTACAGGTTGATCTTTGTCTCATCTGTCCATAGAATACTTTTCCAGAACTGAGCTGGCTTCTTGAGGTGTTTTTCAGCAAATGTAACTCTGGCCTGTCTATTTTTGGAATTGATGAATGGTTTGCATCTAGATGTGAACCCTTTGTATTTACTGTCATGGAGTCTTCTCTTTACTGTTGACTTAGAGACAGATACACCTACTTCACTGAGAGTGTTCTGGACTTCAGTTGATGTTGTGAACGGGTTCTTCTTCACCAAATAAAGTATGCGGCAATCATCCACCACTGTGTCATCCGTGGACGCCCAGGCCTTTTTGAGTTCCCAAGCTCACCAGTCAATTCCTTTTTTTCTCAGAATGTACCCAACTGTTGATTTTGCTACTCCAAGCATGTCTGCTATCTCTCTGATGGATTTTTTCTTTTTTTTCAGCCTCAGGATGTTCTGCTTCACCTCAATTGAGAGTTCCTTTGACCGCATGTTGTCTGGTCACAGCAACAGCTTCCAAATGCAAAACCACACACCTGGAATCCACCCCTGACCTTTTAACTACTTCATTGATTACAGGTTAACGAGGGAGACGCCTTCAGAGTTAATTGCAGCCCTTAGAGTCCATTGTCCAATTACTTTTCGTCCCTTGAAAAAGAGGAGGCTATGCATTACAGAGCTATGATTCCTAAACCCTTTCTCCGATTTGGATGTGGAAACTCTCATATTGCAGCTGGAGTGTGCACTTTCAGCCCATATTATATATATAATTGTATTTCTGAACAGGTTTTTGTAAACAGCTAAAATAACAAAACTTGTGTCACTGTCCAAATATTTCTGGCCCTAACTGTATAGAGCCAAAGACCACTTTTCAACAATATAAGTTCTAATGCACTGGCAGGATGCATCAGGCCCGCCATGATAAGGGCATGGCCAAACCAAGTGCAAAATACAGATGAAACTAATGTCAGCCTACCATATCATACACACAGACAAGATTTGAATAGGGTGCCAGTCACACAGATAAGTGTGATGAAGTGTCTGGCATTCAGCCTATTAATTACACCTATACTATTCCATTAGGCGGGATGCCCAGCACTGTATGAGTATACCCCACATGACAGACACCCCAAAAAGGTACTCTATAAAAATGTGCAATAAAAAAAATAAAATGATCTAAATTTTTGTTATGACTGATGGCCGCTTTACACTCACCAACTTATCTGTCCAACTTCTGACCAACTTACTGGTTGCAGTGAAATCATGGACACATTGTTACATTTGTACACAGCCACAAAATGGAGCAATGTGTCCATGATTTCACTGCAACCAGTAAGTTGGTCAGAAGTTGGACAGATAAGTTGTGTGTAAAGTGGCCCTTACTCGATACGTTGGGTTACAACCGTACGTCTTTTGGCAAACATATCGACCATTACCAGTCTACCCACATCTTCTGTCCATATAGACTTATTTTGTAAAGTGTGAAATGTTCTTGATCTTTGTTCTGCTGCTGTAATACTGTAATTTCCTCCGGGATCAATAAAGTTTATCTTATCTTATCTTACCACATTATGTTAAATATATGTTTGTACCGTGTTAGCCAGCAGACCGAAAAATATTAAAATTAGCGTCCTCAGTGGTTGATACCTTTTCATGGCTATTTGTTACCATCTTTTCAGTCACCCATGAAAAGAAAAAAATAAAAAAAAGTACCAACCACCGAGGACTATAATTGTTATATTTTGACGAATACCTCTCACATTATGATTTTACATCATTTGCTCTTGTGTTGGTGAAAGTTTTTTGGGGGATTTGTTTTATTTCAATTGCATAATTTTGGGTAAATAACTTGACAACTTTAGTAGGAAACCCCTGCCCTAGAATTCTTTGTGGAAGTAGCCAGGGGGAAAGAGGAGTTCTTAAACGCCATCACCACAACTGCACCTCTCCCTGGACACTCTTAAGCTCTGTGCCCACAGTGCATTGTTTGATGCCTTCTACATGTGGATTTTGTGGTTTGCATCCAAACCTGCATGTCTATTCTGAGGGCACCAAAGTACATACTAAAGGTACTGTGACCACGTTGCTATCTCCCCCTCCTACTGTCTCTCCCCACCCCCTCTAGACTGTGAGCCCTCGCGGACAGGATCACCGGCCCTATTGTACCCGTATGATTGGCTTGTCGATTTGTCGTCGTTCTTCGACCACTTGTCTTTGTCTACCCTCTAACTTGTAAAGCACCATGTATCCTAAAAGCGCTATATAAATACATAATAATAATAAAGTTTTCTGGCACATGTGGTTCAGATCTTTATCTGCACCAATATCTACATCAAAACCAGGGGTGGGGGGGGGGGAACACCACACCACATTGGCCCAGCACTTCTGAGCTCTGGATGTCTATCCTGAAGCCAGAAAAAAAAAATATCAGATTAAAAAATCTACTTGAAAGATTAAATAAATGAAACATGGTGGGGCCACAGTTGGATTCCCTGGTGCATTATACCAACTTTGTAACCTGAAAACACACTTTGAGAAGACCTGATTCGGATGTCTGAGTTTCATGAGAGGACCCGCAGGCATGCAGAGTGTGACAGTGGCACTGAAGTTTGCCAAGTGATCGTGTAATACCGTATTTTTCGCTTTATAAGACGCACCGGATTATAAGACGCACCCTCACATTTGATGAAGGAAAAAATAATTTTTAATGTTAAATGGGGTTCACCTTATAATGCTAGTGTCAGTCTTTCTTATATATATATATATATATATATATATATATATATATATATATATATATATATATAAGAAAGAGTGTGAACTGGTGCCAGCAGGGATGTGAGTGCTGTATGTCTGAGTGCTGTGCAGTTTTTTTTTCTCTTTTGTATCGTGTGGAGTTACTGGCTCCATTACTGCAAATTGCACCCTCATTGCCTACTGGTGATCTAGGGTCTAGATGGTGCATCTAGTGGGGTAGGGTTGACAAGGAGGACTTGGGTGTAAGCGTGAGGACTCATCAGACCTGAAGTCACTTTGTCGCAGTCGATGAGCAAGCAGACATTGGTTAATGTGTGTACTAAGAACTTCAGATTAAAAAAAAAAAAAAAAAAAGTATTTTGAGTTTTTTGAAAAAAAAAATCTAAAAAAAGGATATATGCCCTTGTTCATGGCCATTACAACGCCCCCTTTGGTAGCTCCATCCCCACCCCCTGCGGCCTCTGAATTTCTGGAGTCTATGCCACAAAAAGAAGAAGAATGGCGGGGTGAGCGGCGGGCAGATGGAGCATGGAGCAGGTGAGCAACGGGCAGGAGACCGAGCGGAGGGGGGCCAGGAGACCGAGCGGAGGGGGGCCAGGAGACCGAGCGGAGGGGGGCCAGGGGACCGAGCGGAGGGGGGCCAGGAGACCGAGCGGACTGTGCCTGTTTCGTTGTAGCAGAAATCCCGCGTCACTGATTGTTCCCTGCTGGCTGGGCGCGACCAATCAGCGACGCGGGTTTTGCATTAGAGACAGTGTGACGTGAGTGCAAGGTGAGTGCAGGGCAGAGTGTGACGTGAGTGCAGGGCAGAGTGTGACGTGAGTGCAGGGCAGAGTGTGACGTGAGTGCAGGGCAGAGTGTGACGTGAGTGCAGGGCAGAGTGTGACGTGAGTGCAGGGCAGAGTGTGACGTGAGTGCAGGGCAGAGTGTGACGTGAGTGCAGGGCAGAGTGTGACGTGAGTGCAGGGCAGAGTGTGACGTGAGTGCAGGGCAGAGTGTGACGTGAGTGCAGGGCAGAGTGTGACGTGAGTGCAGGGCAGAGTGTGACGTGAGTGAAGGTTGAGTGTGAATGGTGGGTGAGTGTAGGGTGTGTGGGTGTAAGTGGTCTGCAGTACCTGGCTCCTGGCACTGTGTGCATTCACCAGAGGTCCTTAAGCTAATGTCACAGCCATGTGATCTTGCTCCGGCCAGGATTGTGACATCATCAGAGGTCCTATAAGTATAGAGCCCCTGTCACACATAACGACGCACCAGCGATACAGATACGACCCGGCCTGGTCGTTTTCACATCGCTGTTCATTGCAAATAGCGGGACGGGAAAGCCGACAGCGAAGTGGGTTTTCCCGCCCGCTATGTGAGTCTAATTGCTGTCGTCTCTGTCACGGCAATCCCGCAATTCATAAAAGTGTACTCTATTAACTATTGCTTTTCTTTCTTCCTCCCAAACATTTCTGTACAGCAAAACAATGTCCTGTCCATCTAACTGAAGACGAGAGAAAAATCCTGAGCAGTAAAGATGAGTGACTGGATGATCAAATTGTTAATTTGGCCCAAGACGTTCTTGCAAAACAATTCAATGCAGAAGATGGATTCCAGTGCACTCTGGTGGGACTAACAGGATTTCGACCCGTATGTGGGCCATCCCTACAAATACACATTGATCCAAAACGTCACCACTTATTTACATCCTGCTACAGACAAGGGAGAATATTCGTTGCAGACGGAAGGATGAGGATGTCGGGCATCAGCAGTTGGTAGCCGCACCAGACGCCTGCTTCCATGGACAGAACTCTTCAGCAGCAGAGGGTGTCTGTCTGTGAGATAATTCCCCTGGGGTCCCAGACAATTTTAATGATATAGCGGCAAAGGCAGTTGCTTTTGTATTACAAGCTGTGGTGGACACCAGGGTTGGAGGGGAGATTAGGAAACAGGGTTCAGTCCCTGTCACATGTTTTAAGGAGGCGCTTTCTTGCGAGGTGTCTCCTTTGGGATTTCATTTACCCCCTGCAGTAAAAGACAAATATGGGCAAGGGAGTTTATAGATATTTTAATTCTAATACCATCTAGGGAAATTATGAAAACGGATAAGAGAGATGATAAGGAGGAAGATATAAAAAAGCTATTCAAATCTTTTCACTTGTGTCTGCAAGGTTTTTTAATTTACGCAGCAGTACTGGGGGAAAAATACCCTAATTTATGTTCTTCTCTGTTCCAACATGTTGATATAGTTTTTGAGGCCTACCGCCATTTTGGAGGTTCTGCATGGATCGCCTATGATGAGGCATTCAGGCAGAAGCTCTCAGTGCACCCCTCTATACGTTGGGGTACGAAGGACGTTGGTCTGTGGCTCCAGATGATGGTGCCACAGAGGCAACCAGTGGTTAAGCAAACATCTAATCAGACTGTACGCAAAGGTTACTGCTTTGCATTCAATGAGAGCTCGTGCAAGTGGCTGCATAACTGCCGCTACAGGAACGAATGCTCTTTTTGTGGCGGGGCACATTCAGGATTGAAATGCTACAAGAAGATGGGTCAGGTCCCTCCAGTGGCAAAAGAGTCGTTTCTTAAAAGCGGCGACTCCGGTGAGGCTGGACGCTCTTCTACCGTGGCTAAGGCAGTACCCAAACAGAGAGAAGGCGGAAGTTATTGAGCATGGTTTTTGGTATGGCTTACACGCCCCTCCGTTTCCAGGGGTCGGATGCCTGGTGGTGCCCAACCTTCCGTCAGCTCGCCGGTTTCCCGACATTGTAAGGGAAAAAGTTTTTAAAGATGTGTCTGCGGGTAGATGTGTAGGCCCGTTTGATTCCCCCCCATTTTCTAATTTTAGAATATCCCCTCTCGGGGTAGTTCCGAAGAGAGAGGTGGGTTCTTACCGGTTGATACACCATCTGTCTTATCCAGCCGGGTCTTCACTCAATGACCAGGTTAGCCCAGGGTTGGCATCGGTGTGCTATGCTCCATTTGACCTGGCTATTGACCTTATGAGGATGGCGGGTCAAAATTGTTTGTTGGCAAAAACCAATATCCAGTCGGCATTCCGGTTGCTGCCAGTTGATCCGGCTGGATTTAATTTTAATTCATTAGGTTTTTGCTTAGATGGGTGTTTTTATTTTGATAGGTGTTTGCCCATGGGGCTTTCTAGGTTGTGTTTTTATTTTGAATCTTTTTCTACGTTTTTACAGTGGTGTGTCCAATCGGTTTGTCCCTCGGGTTACGCAACCCACTATTTTTTGTTTATAGGCACTTCGGGATCTTCAGATTGTTTTAATTTACTGTCGGAATTTTTATCCTTAATGTCACAATTTGGGGTTCCGATCGCGAAAGAGAAAACTGTCCCTTCTTGTATAGAATTGGAATCCCTAGGTATTGAAATTGATTCTGTTTGCATGGAATGCCGTCTACCTGAAGGTAAATTAGCTTACCAGTGCGGTTTGGTTTCTCAATTTTTGTCTCGGGAGTCTGCAACCCTGAAGGAGACCAGCAGACAAGAAGGGATCTATTGTGATCTTAGATAAGGCGGACTATAATAACGAAGTGATGAAGCAGCTAAGTGACAGAAAAACATATACGATCTTGCGACAAGACCCGACGGCTTTTTATTCCAAACAATTACTGAATTTATTGAGAAAAGAAAAAAAGGAAAAAAGGAAGGTATCCTAACAAAAAAGGAATTTGAATATCTGAATAATAAAACCCCAAGTATTGCTATGTTTTACATTAACCCGAAGGTTCATAAAAGTCTCACCAACCCACCAGGAAGGCCAATCGTCTCGGGTATCAATTCTATAACGGCGAATCTTTCCAAGTATATAGATAAGTTTCTATAGGAATGTGTAAAAAGAATACCAGCCTACTTGAAGGATACCACACATTGTCTCAATATTTGCAGTAGAATTAAATGGAAGAAGAGCTTCATTTTAGGAACCCTTGATGTAAAGTCATTATATACAGTTATCGATCACGAAAAAGGATGCAGAGCTACAGAATACTTCCTAAGGAAAATTAAAGTTTTCACGGAAGAACAAGTTAACTTCATATCTGAGGGAACCCATTTCATATTGACACACAACTTCTTTAAATTTGGGGAAAGTTTCTACCGGCAAGACTGGGGCACCGCGATGGGGTCGTCGTTTGCCCCGTCGTATGCAAATTTGTATGTGGCTGAATGGGAGGAGTCTAATATCTATCAAGGAGAACAGTTAAGAGAGAACCTAGTCATGTGGTATAGATATATAGATGACGTGATATTCATCTGGGAAGGACAAAAAACTTCCCTAGATAGCTTTATTAAAGAGATCAATCAAAATGAATATGGATTGGAGTTCACTGCTACGAGTAGTAGAAAATCGGTGAATTATCTGGATCTGGAAATCTATATCAACGGTGAAGATGAATTGTGTACAAAAACATTCAGAAAACAAGTGGACGCAAACAGCTTTATCCCATTAACAATCTGCCATCTACCTAGATGGCTACAAAATGTGCCGAAAAGTCAATTTATAAGAATGAAGAGGAACTGCACAGAAAAAAGTGACTTTGAATTGGAGGCAGAGAGAATGAAAACTGATTTTTTGGCTAAAGGATACAATGAAGTAAGGTTGAACAAGAGTTTGAGAGAAGTTAAAAAGATGAGGAGAGACATCTTACTGGTAAAAAAAGAAAAGAAAAAAGAGAGACACCGATTCAGGAACAAATCAAGGAGTTACCAATAATAACAGAATTCCACACGAATCATAGGAATTTCAAAAAGATTGTAACCAGACATTGGCATCATCTGAAAGCAGATAAACGAATAGGAGAATTCATAGCTGAAATACCAAAACTTATATTTAAACGAACAGCATCCTTGAACCTTTTGGTAGCCCCTTCTGTAAAGCCACCAAGACGGATAGGGATGAAAAATAAGGAAATAACTGGATTCAGATACTGTAAACAGTGTAATGCGTGCCGGTCCACTGACACAACAGTAAAATACATATCCCAGTTCTATAATACAGAAAAGGCAAAATCCTTTAATTAGATCTTTCTTTGATATTCAGTAGTGAAGTGAATCAAGGTGATATGTTACCAGCAGAGGACGAATGTAGTATATGAAGTGTTAAATTGTAAGTGACCAAGTGCCATATTGTCGAGTGATACACCAGCTTGTAATACAGGGAATAACTGATCGTGCTGCATAATTTACTAATTTCAACTTTAATATGTATCCTATATAGTCTACATTGGACTACAGAGGAGGAAGCCAGACACAGGGACAGATATACTTCACCTTAGCTGATGCTTTTTAAGATTATAAGAGTGAAAAACACTGAAAATATCCAATTTACATTAATACAAAAGTCATTAAAATAAATTTATTTATGTAAAAATCCCTATAGGAAAGATAAGGTGCACAGAGGGTGCACAGAAGAAGTGAGTGTTAAGAAAGCAAAGACCACATTGAAGGCTAGAGGTGAGGATACTGATGTGTAACCAATATAGGGTAAAGATAGATATCTACAATAGATATTAATAATCCCCTTCATTATGGGAACAGGATATCAAGTAAATTTATCAGGATCCAGGGAACTAATGTGGGAGAAGGAAGCGACAGTGGATCCAAAAAACCACCCTTGGTTGAGACAAAATAAATTGCATATCAGCAATTAACAATCTTATTGATACAATTTTACTGATACATTATGTTCTTTTTTTTATATCGAATAAAATAATTTTAGACAATACCGTGAATATCTCTCATATTTATAACAGAATAAGAAGGTGTAAGTGAGCGCGGGATCCTACAACTATAAACTTATACCCACTATTATTATTATTAGGGAAGTCAAAAAACGCGGAACCCCCTAGTGGTCCCTTTAGCAGCACAATTTAAGGTATCAAAGGACTCAGAATAGATACCTCCTAGCCAGCTCCAGTGTCTCCCCTACCTGTTTCTACCTTAGCGGGTAGCCTGAATTTTTCGTTATGCATTATTCCGTCGGGCCGTCCGTTTTTTATGCCGTTTATATGATGCGATGCGAGTTTTTTCTTCCCCGTCGCAGGTTATTCCTATCTCTGATGAGGAGAAGAATGATCTGCTAATTTGGTCGGAATTTTTTGACAGCTGTAACGGGGTCTCGTGTTGGCAGCATGAATTCTGAAGGTGTTTCATATTCGGGTATTTCTAAAAAAATTGCAGTGAAGCAGTTTTTAAAGGGTATAGAAAATCATTTTTTGTTAAGGACACACGCAGTTACTTTGCCGCTGCTGTCGGATTTATGGTGTGTGCTACCGAATATATGTTTTTTCCAACTATGAGACAGTCATGTTTCGGACCATTTTCGTTGTTACGTTTTTTGGAGCTCTCAGGATTGGAGAAGTCCTTGCAGAAAGTAAAATGAAGAAGTCTGGTTTGGCTTTGGAAGATGTGGTGGTGTCGAATTCGATGCTGACAGTTTGTTTAAGAAGGTCCAAGACCGATCAACTCAGGATTGGGACCTCGATATATTTGAACTCTACATCTAATACCGATTTATGTCCAGTGCGTAATATGGTTAAATGGTTGAGTTATCGTGGTAATTCCCCTGGTGCTTTATTTATGCATGAAGATAAGATATCTGCGACTAAGTTTCAGTTTAGAGCAGTTTTGGATAAGTGTTTACGTGAGATTAATTTACCAGGTTCCAGGATTACGTCCCACTCTTTTCGTATCGGAGCTGCCACAGTAGCAGCTAGTCAAGGATTGAGGCATTAACGATATAGGGCACTGGAAATCTGATGCTTATAAATCTTATGTTCGCTCTCATGTTTCTTAATGATGTATTTTTGTTTTTTCCTCAGGGCCTAAAATTGTATGGGTGATAGGACACTCCTTCGTGTTCTGGGCTCACCAGCGAGCAATGAACAGGTGGTATTCGGAGAACCTATCATTTTCCCCATCTGAAGTGCAGGTATACTGGCACGGGGTAAGGGGTCTTAAATGGGGAGAGGTTTCCGGTACAGTAGCTAGGCAATTAGGCTTTTTTCTCGTCCGGACCTAATTATTGTACATGCAGTGGGAAACGATCTGGGACGTGTCGCTACGCTGGACTTACTGTAGCAGATGAAAACTGACTTATGCAGATTGTCACAATTACTCCAGGGTACCACACTGATTTTTTCTGAGGTAGTACCTAGGTTTTGCTAAAAGGAAGGTGGCCTTGCTTTTCTTGACAAGATCAAGAAAAACGTGAATAGGGAAATGTCGAAGTTCATGCCATCCATCGGTGGTTCTTCTTACCGCCACAAGGATTTGGAAGGATTCTTAGAGGGCTTGTATCGTCCCGATAGAATACATGTATCAGATATTCTCCTGGACATATTTAATTTGGGGATCCTGAGTGTTGTGGAGGAATGGGTACTGCGTTAGGTGGGGGGTTGGGTGGGGCTTTCGCTCTTCAAGCTCCAGCCCTGGTGGGAGGATTATGGGTGAACCAGATTTATGAGATTCTTTGAAGAATATGAAGTGTATATATTATATTTATGTTATTTATGGAAATTAATATTTATGGAGAATGTTTTTTATTAAAGAATATTTAATATGGACATATTGGTTAACCTTAATAAAGTACCACAGTTTACCCACAACACTCTGTAGTCGGTCAATTTATTTTAGTTAAGGATAGTTTATATATACCCAGACTTGGACACTGCTCTCATTTTTGGGGGTGCCTTAAAAAAAGAAGCAAGGTACAGCTCTTCCCAGCCCTATGTCTGTCTACTAACAATCCAAAACAGTCCTTAAAATATTGTCAGTTTTCACAACATGACATCTAATCAAACCCAATCACCATCCAAATCTAGAACAGATCTGTTGGTAAATTATGAAAACCACGCTTTTATAAACATGATAAATAGTTTTTATTTTTTGTTCCTTCATTCAAAAAATCACCACAATTGCATATATATTAAAAATTGCAGAAAATTCTTTTTTTCATAATTCTATAGGCATATAAAAATTATTACCGTCACTGTCCAAATTTGACATTCGGGAGCACATCACCAAATTACTCCATAACAGACCGATCTCTATATTATACAGGTAATAAATGTTATCCCTATATTAAGCACACCCCATATTCCTCCATAATGTGAATCATAAAAATAAACTATTCAACTATCATCATATCCAACACCAATTCTATCATACCCCAAATATTGTATTTTGTTCACATTAATGATTAATCTCAGGGAATCTGGAAATACATCTTTATATAGCATTTCATCACCATACATCCTGAAGCATGGACATTTGCTGTGAAATTAATAAATTATCCACCATATAAAAAATAAAAAATTAATATAAAAAAATATTTTAGAAAACACCTCTCCGGATGCCTCACCTCTCTGGATGACCGCACCCTGAGGAAGGACAGCCCCCGAGCTGTGGCAAGTCTATGGTAGGGGCAGCCCGGAAGACAAAGCGGAAGCAACGGACACATGCACCACGCTCAAAGACACCATCAATCACGTCCGCTGAGCACCACCGAGGCAACATTCGCTATGGGACGGTAAGCATGTATCGTATTACACCCTTTGCCGGTTAATTCATCTCAGTGAGCCAGGTGGTAATGGGAGACTGACGGCTGTTTTTTGTTTTTTTTCAGTCACAGACGCACATCCCTCACGTGCCCACTTTGCCACAAAGCCAGCAGATACCTCTCCACCCATCTTAGAAGGTATTGCATGAGGAAAAATAGTGAACTTGAGATGACAGATGCCTTGACTTCAGTCAAGAAGCAGCTGTATAAGATCACAGATGCTGGTACGACAATCCAGTACCATACTATCAAGCCTCTCCATAGCATGGAGGAGACTGTCAAATTTTTCGAACAACTTGGGTTCATGGTGGAAGGCAAGCCCGGAACGGATTGGTCACAGATGCCTTCTCTATCAGAGAGCCATGGGGAGATGATGGACCACTTGCCGCAACCTAGTCCAGGTCTCTCGCCCAGGGATGCAATGGAGTCACAGGTGGGGGATGATCCTGGTCCCATGCAGAATCATAGCACCATGGAAGAGGACCCTCGCTTGGACGATGAGCTTACCCCGGTACAAGCTCATGTGGAAGAGGCTTGCTCAGTGGGCACCTCAGACCACGAGGAGGCCCCAGATGCCAGCACAGCCAGGGTTCAGACAACTCAATGGAGAGCCAGAAACCGTATGGCTCCAAGGAAAGCCAGCTTCTACAAACGACATTCATTGGATCACCCAATGCTTCAGGGATTTTCCTCTTATCTCACGGACTCCCTTGGGGTACCAAACTGCCAACAGGAAGTCTCAGACATCGCCAGATTTCTTTACTTCATGGACCCCAAACGTGTCAGCCATGAGTATCTTAAAAGACCCGACAAGGTCCGGGATTTCTTTTCAAAGTTCAGCAGCTTGTCCCTTTCACACGGAACCGCACTGTGTATGATGAAGCAGATTTACGACTTACCAGATGAGCGACGATCTGAGCGTAAAAGACCCCCAGCTGTATCGAGCATGTGAAGTCTTTATGCATTTTACAGCAGAGATTAGCAAGGCCTTATATAAAGGCTTATGTAGGGAGAAAGTCGAAACAAGATACAATTACCTCATGCAACCTGGATTGACCCCAAATGACTGCAGGAAAATTCTGGCTGTGGCAAAGCCTACCTTCTTGCGGTGCGTGGAAGAGGTCCGTGGGAATAGATCACTTGCAGACGGCAGGCAAGTCATGAGCTACCTCCAGGCCCTTCTAATCCTTAAGCACCTACAGAGACCAGGCGTCGTGCAGAACATGACAGTAAGTGTGCACTTGTGTTTTGGGACAACAAACCTTGAACTGCTCACAAGTATTTTGCCCATTAGATTGCAGAGTGGAATGGCAGGACCGCTTACGTACAGCAAGGCATTCGCAAGCTTATAATCGGCGTGAAGAGTCACAAATGAGCAACCACTCAGGTAGCCTCGTTCGTTCTCACGGAAGAAGAAGAATCGGTAAGTGTCTGGCCAAACCTTGTTTCAAGTATGCCTTTCGGCATAAACACATTTTTGACCGCCTTTTTTTTTTTTTACAGTGGTTCCGGGTATACGAAGAGTTCATCAGACCCAATTTTGCCCGCGGCCTTAGGAATGTCAATACATTCTTCGTGTCCAGCAGTGGGAAGGCCAACGTAAACGCAACGGTTGAGCTCAAGCGCTACCACAAAAGGCAAGATCCCTCGCCAAACCAGCTTGTATACCGAATGAGTAAAAAGAAGTTCTAATCCATTTCTTTTTCCTCCACAGTTACAACCTTTTAAACATAACAAGCAGGATGGTACGACGTGTATGTGAGACGTGGACGCTGTCACAGTATAGCGATGCGGATAAGCACTTTTTCGGCTATGGAGTTTGAATGTGCCAGATACCTCGCGAATAAGTGTACAGGGAGAAGACTCTCGAGGACACGTGCCGCGCCCACGATCTGCTTGTGTATTTGGGGTAGAGTGATGGAACCACCGGTCAACAACCAGAACACATTGAAGGAGAGAACCAAGCCACCCACCAACCTCCGCAGCCAGGCTAGTGATCACTCGGCAATGCTTAAGCCTCCACAACTATCAGGCGACTCTTAAAGTCTTGCGTTCTGTTCAATGCTTACACCCAATTAAAGAATTATAAATTATGTTTACCAGCCATTTCTGAGGGCCAGGGACTGTCAGCTCGAGGGGGCAACTCTTCAGAGCTTGCCCACCCAGGGTGCTCAAAGGTCGGTCAAGTCTTGTGCCTTCTCCCCCTATACAAGGTTGGCAGGAGAACCAGACTACCGCCTTAGCTCATTAGGGGGGCAACTCATCAGAGCCTGCCCACCCAGGGTGCTCAAAGGCCGGACACATCTTTTGGCTTTTCCCCCTGTTGAAGGCAAGGCAATGACAACTGGATGACAGGGGGGTCTCAGGTCCTTTGAGTTGGGTGCAAATTTTGGCTCAGTCATTCAGCCTCATGTTTGGGGTCTCGAGAGGTTACCCTCTCTCATATATAAAACCCGCGCTGTGGCAATTGGCGTTGCCGGGTAACGATACACTGGGCGGCATACCCTGGGTCGAGGCTGAAAAGTGTCCGTGCTCCTGGAAGTGTCGGGCGGACACTGGGACTGAATTCGTCTTAGTGCAATTCCTGAGAACTGCAATGAAGACCCAAGGACTGTTTATCAAAGTTTTATGGAGCGGTTTCAGGGCTCAAATTATGCATTTTACCGCTCAAAATCATGGATCTTGCAACATCTTCCAGAAATCGCGCTAAGTCCAAAAACTTCAGAAATTGCACTAAGTCCCAAGGACTCTTCAGTAAGATTCTCTGGAACTGTTTCTGGACACAAAATCTGGATTTTACCATGGAGGGGGCCTACCGGACCTGGGTGGTCCGTCGGAGGAGCTCAGAGTCGGGACACCTTCTCCTGGGCTTAATCCCCCGCTGGAGCAGCTGAGGAAGCCAGGGGCATCGCCAAGCTGCGTACCTCCGACTGAAATGGGACTCTGAGCCAAAAATCGCACCCGACTCAAAGGACCACGTTTTCAGCCTCATGTCTAGGGTCTCGAGAGGTGACCCTCTCTCATATATAAAACCCGCGCTGTGGCAATTGGCGTTGCCGGGTAGCGATACACTGGGCAGCATAGGCCGGTTCGAGGCTGAAAAGTGTCCGAGCTCCTGGAACTGAATTAGTCTTCATTGCGGTTCTCTTGAATTTTTCGACTTTGTGGCGGCATCTTGTGGATGTTTTTCAATACTACAAGCGGTGGTCGGCTAATTCTCATCGAGCTGCAGGGTGGATCCATTTTATGAGAGGTCTCCCTGAGAGCTCCAGGGGGCACGGCGGGACCTGAGACAAAGTGAATCCGACGCTCTGGAATTGTTTTGGGGCATGGACTTTTCCACCCTGACCATGGAAGTATGACTTTTTTGGAAATTTTTACAAGTCCCAAGGACTCATCGCCAAAATCCTCTGGAACTGTTTTCAGGCACAAAATCTGGATTTTACCGGTCAAATTTATGGATCATGGAAAATGCTCAGAAATGGCACCAAGTACAAGGACCATTCAGCACAATTTTATGAAGCTGATTCTGGGCTCAAAATGTGCTTTTTAGCACTCAAAATCATGGATCTCGCAACATTTTCAGAAATCCAAAGTCCAAAAATTTCAGGAATTGCACTAAGTCCCAAGGACTATTCAGCACAATTCTATGGGGCTATTTCTGGCTTTGAGTCCCCCTTCTCTGGTCATGGAAATTAAGCCCCTCCGAACTCTGGGCAGACGATCCATCCTCTGCCTGGACCTTCCCTGGCAGGCTGTCACCCTCTACCGAGCGGGTATTAAGCCCCCACTGACCTCTGCCCAGGGCAGACGATCCATCCTCTGCCTGGACTTTCCCTGGCAGGCTGTCACCCTCTACCAGGCCAGTATTAAGCCCCCACTGACCTCTGTCCAGGGCAGACGATCTATCCTCTGCCTGGACCTTCCCTGGCAGGCTGTCACCCTCTACCAGGCGGGTATTAAGCCCCCACTGACCTCTGCCCGGGGCAGACTATTAAACCCCCCTCTGATTTAGCCTCTCAGGGGCAGGTGCGGTGGGGGTGGGCGCACCAGCCCACGATCAAAGTGTGCTGTATGGGTCACACCAGTCGTTGCTGAGAAGAAGGGGTCTGTTTTTTTATCATGGCTTATCAGTGTGGAGAGATACACCAACACTCCTGACATATGGACACTCGCATTTAGACTTTTTCCCACTACTGTCCTTGATCGGATTGGAACACAGGGTCTCATGGTTCCAAGTCTGATGCGCTAACCATTATGCTAGTGCGCTTGCTTTGGAGCTGTGTTCAGCCTTGGGGCGGTTATCGGTCATGGGGAAGATGCCTTTTACCCCCCTTTGAAAATTCCATTCGTCCATCTTCATCTCTCAATCAGGGAGGAATGGTTCATATACAATCCTGTATAGAGAATATAATGATATAAACACCTGAGATATATAGAAAAACAGACTGATGTAAGGAAAAACCGGACCGCAACATTGAAAATAAAAAGTGTTACCTCAGAGCGCTAATATTGCATTGTTCCTAGGCACATTAACAAGCTGTGAGCCAGCTATGCAATAGTTGTGAGACACATTGCTATAGATACACACAGAGAGCTATTAAAGCAATGTGTTACTATATGGAGGAAGATATAAGCTAAGTTCTCCAGGAGGCTGAGATTGAATAAGCACAAGCCAACCACCAAAAGAAACCTGGTGAGGAAAAAGGTTAAATAGTGCCACATACCCAATATCCAGTTCAGAGGACCCACAAACTTACAAATCCGCCGTGTGGGGCTGTATGAATGCTGTGAGCGGTGTCCGTGCGCCTCGCCGCACTTTTTAACGTGCAGCAGGATGTGACGCAACTTCCTGCCTTTGGAACGCAGGAAGTTGCGCCGTGGAACGCAAGCCGCGCATGCGCAGACCATATTTGCGGAAATAACATGCTGAGAGAAGTTAAAAGAATACTGTGTAGCGAAAAATCTTGTGGGAGATTCCAAACTAGAAAAAATGAGAGTCAGGCAGGCTGTGGAGCATAAAGATAAATGTTAGATAAGAGAAATGAAGAATTTGAAGAAAATAAAGATGGTGATTATATCCAAGTAACAAAGCAGTCTGGAGAGCTACAGAAAATAATCAAATTACCATATATTATGATATTAGCGATGGAGCATTATATAGGTATTATATTGTCAATGTGGGACTGATTGATCTAAGACAATGTATATAAAAAATTTTTTTTTAAGAACAAATGGTTAACATACAATCAAAAAAACACCTCATATTCACGATTTAACCCCTTGGGCTAAAGTGTTTGTAGTTTGAATATCCAAAATGCTTTGCGTTCTTTGAGACGTTTGCTACGGTCTCCGCCCCTTCTAATTGGAGGAACATGCTCTAGAATGTGGTACCGTAACTGGGCAATAGAATGGCCCATTGTGATAAAATGGTAAGGAATAGGTAATAACATGTTCTTACACCAAATTGTAGATTTATATTTAGAAATGCGGTCTCGGACATGCTGGGACCCAGTTTCGAATCTCCCACAAGATTTTTCGCTACACAGTATCCTTTTAACTTCTCTCAGCGTGTTATTTCCCAAATATGGTCTGCGCAAGCGCTGCTTGCTTTCCGCGGCTAAGAGAAAAAGATTTTACGTTGAGTACACAAAAATCTCCTTTTTTAACATGATTTGGCTGTTCATTTATATAACTTTTATTACATTTTTTTTTGTCAGTATGATAAAGTGATATTTTTGGCATCTATTTTAATTTTTTTATGAGGAAGTGCATGAGACCTGTCAGTTGTTAAGTGACACGGCTTATAGCAGGA
The DNA here is from genome assembly GCA_033576535.1 of Allobates femoralis. NCBI lineage: Eukaryota > Metazoa > Chordata > Amphibia > Anura > Aromobatidae > Allobates > Allobates femoralis. The sequence goes on along the minus strand of JARQOC010000003.1, from coordinate 871,310,985 downwards.
TCTAACAGGCCACTGTACCCTGGGGTCATCAGATGACCTCGAGATACCAAAGCAACTATCAACACCTGCAATTACGATTGCGGGAGGCCGTTGGTGTCAAAGTGGGTCTTTTAACTCCCCTTTTAACTGATGTCATGTTTGAGGGCTTAATCAGCCTCCAAACCGGTCAGGGCCAATGACGCAGGTTGTCAGTTGTCATATACAGTTGTTACCTGCAGTATTTTAGCTGCTGGGGGGCGCCGTTTCCTCATTCCTCACTGCCACTTTAAAGCGACACCAAGAATGATGGCCCTTAATGGCCGCTGTTTTAATACGTATTGGCAATCATTAAGGGGTTAAGAAAAGAGTTGGTTGGCATAAGGTTCTAGGTCCTTTTATTTGCTTGATGTCTTCTTCCAGCGCCATTGGCATTTTAATGAATATAACAAGAAGAGCCCTTGAACGAGCCTAATTGTCTTGTAAATACACTGTATGTAAAACGATCAGACTGCAAAAGTCAAAGAGTATTTCATTTATTGAAACCTCTCTCTTTTTCAGGCTTTTCTACACGCAGATGACATCAATAGAGCAGCTTACTTCTATATGACGTATATTATTTTATGTAAAGTGTAACCATCGTTGCCCTGATGTGTAGCCATCCTTACTCTATCCATTGTCGCTTAACTGGTCATCCGGCTGCCTCGCTGTAAATAATAAGAGATCATAAATATATTATATACCAGTAAATGGAACCAACAACTGGGATTTCATAATGGGCACTAATACAGGATGTGGTTCTTAATACCATATGCTGTACAATATGTACCAAACCCACATATGAAACCTCACCATTAAACCTTAAGGCCCCGTCACACGGGGCGACATTGCCGCCAATTACTTAGGTGACGTACGGGCGTGGCCTATCAGCGGTGACATCACTCCTACGTCGTCTCATGTAAAGGGGCAATGTCGGCGCCGCCGGGAGGTGGCCTGGTTTCAGAGCAGTGCTCAAACTAGGAGACCGATCTGGGGCGATGTGAACACATGTAACCGGCCGCCGGCGACCTGTCAGGCGATGGGAGCCATAAGCTCCCATTGTCCTGCATCACCGCTGGGGTTTTCAGACACCCTGGCGGCGATGCCGCCTGTCAGCTCGCCGGCGCGGCACTGGAGATGTCGCCCCATGTAAATTGCGGACGGCGACGCTGGTGGGGCGCCAAAAACGTACGCGCACCCACCGGTTGCTGCCGACATCTCCTGCCCCGTCGCCAGGTGTGACGGGGCCTTTAATGCCTAATTGCCTTATTTGTAAAGCGACAGTATAGTACGGGATAAGGGCCTTATGATTTGAACACCCTTGGTATGCTGTTATAGGGATATTATATCGCTTTCCCATGCTGTTGTTGTGACCAGCCTACTTCCACTGAGGGTCTTTGAATTGAGGGGGATACAGAAGATGCCGAGTTTGTCTGTAACCTCCTAACCTCACGTGATAGTTTGGTAATAAGAAAGGAAGGTTACATATAACTGTTTCCCCTAACATAAGATGGGAGGGGGGTATATTACATGGGAATATTGGGGGCTGCAAGGGAATATTGGGTCTTGAAAGGGGATGATGGAAAAAATAAGACTAAGCTAATACAGTGTCTTATTTTAGGGGAAACGATATTATAGTTATAATAGTGTTATCATATTTATATAATATTATAGTTTTAATAGTGTCACTATGGTGTTATAATAGGGTGTTGAAATATTTACTGAGAGTGGACTAGGATTTTTCACGTGACTCGCTTTGCTTTTCCCGCCAGACAGGAGCACCTGTTCAGCAGTGGGCCCCCGTGGGAGCCTCTACCGTTGTGGTGGAGATTATAATCTATGTAGGGGCTGCATTATAATCTATGACAGAGGATTAGAATATATATAGAAGTTGCATTATAAACTAGGGTGCATATTATAATTTACCTAGAGGCAGCATTATAATCTATATCAGTGCATCATACTATATCTAGGGGCTGTATTAATATCTATGGCGGAACATTATAATATATATTGGGGCTGCATTGTAATCTATGGTAGAATATTATAATATATCTAGGAGCTGCATTATAATCTATAGTGGAATATTATATATATATATATTGAGGCTGCATTATAATCTATGGCGGAGCATAATAATATATATATATGGAAACTTCGCCGTGCACGCTAGATTTTGTCAGTTTCCATCTTGGTAACTGTTCACACACTTATCACACCCAGCACACAGGCTCAGTTTTTGCTTCATTCACCTGAACCTAACCTGCTGTTATCCATAAAGGCTGGGTCGGTGCAGTGGGGGTTAACTTTGAAAAGCCCTGACATTTGTGGTGGAAGCTGCAGGTGTGGGGGCCTAGGTTGCCTTATATCATTTGCACTGATCTGGCACCTTGGAAGCAGGTCTGATATGTGAAGGTGAGTGATAGCTTTGTATGGGCCACTTTATATATTATTGAGGTCTTTTGACACCGTGTAAATTAAAAATTGTAGAGTAGGACCACTCTATCTGAGAATGCCTTGATGTTTGGCGGGGTGGCTCTAAAGATTATTTAATCTTTTGCTAAATGTCTCAAAGTATTTGCAGTTTGGAAACAATATGTGTTTTTGCACAATTTTTATATTTTCTGGCAGTGCTGACGTTTTCTGTTTTTTTCCTGGGTGTAATCCTCAGTATCTGTATTATACTGTATATATATATATATATATATATATATATATATATATATACACACACTGCACAGTACCACTTCTCCTGTCCTGTATACCTGTATTATTCTGTATATACACTACACAGTACCACTTCTCCTGTCCTGTATACTGGGTGTAATCCTCAGTATCTGTATTATACTGTATATATATATATATATATATATATATATATATATATATATATACACACTGCACAGTACCACTTCTCCTGTCCTGTATACCTGTATTATTCTGTATATACACTGCACAGTACCACTTCTCCTGTCCTGTATACTGGGTGTAATCCTCAGTATCTGTATTATTCTGTATATATACACTGCACAGTACCACTTCTCCTGTCCTATATACTGGGTGTAATCCTCAGTATCTGTATTATTCTGTATATATACACTGCACAGTACCACTTCCCCTGTCCTGTATACTGGGTGTAATCCTCAGTATCTGTATTATTCTGTATATATACACTGCACAGTACCACTTCTCCTGTGCTGTATACTGGGTGTAATCCTCAGTATCTGTATTATTCTGTATATATACATTGCACAGTACCACTTCTCCTGTCCTGTATACTGGGTGTAATCCTCAGTATCTGTATTATTCTGTATATATACACTGCACAGTACCACTTCTCCTGTCCTGTATACTGGGTGCATTCCTCAGTATCTGTATTATTCTGTATTTATACACTGCACAGTACCACTTCTCCTGTCCTGTATACTGGGTGTAATCCTCAGTATCTGTATTATTCTGTATATATACACTGCACAGTACCACTTCTCCTGTCCTGTATACTGGGTGTAATCCTCAGTATCTGTATTATTCTGTTTATATACACTGCACAGTACCACTTCTCCTGTCCTGTATACTGTGTGTAATCCTCAGTATCTGTATTAGGCTGTGGTCACAGTACCATTTTTCACATGCATTTTTGGAGACCTGCGTTTCCAAAAACGCATGTCAAAAACGCACCCATAGGCCCCCATGTTAAAAAACTCATGCCCTAATAGCAAAAACGCATATGTGACTGTGCCATGCGTTTGAGACTATGAGAACATTCAGCGTTTTTGTGGCATTTGCAAAAACGCATGCGTTTTCATAACATGGTGCCCTATGGGAAACGCATGCAAAAACGCATGTACACTTAGTACCTTTTAGTGCCATTCAAAAACGCATGCGTTTCCCATAGGAGCCCATGTTAAAAAAACGCATGCGTTTTAGGAGATTGGTCTTTTCAATGTAGAAAATGCTAATCAGCCACAACTGACCAATCCAGCCCATAAATAGGGGGAAGGGCATCAGTAAGCCAGACCATCCCCCGTGTGGTCAGGACAGGTGTACAGCAGCATCCTCCAAGGTATGAACACAGTGTGTAAATACATGCCTCTATGATGTAACAATTGTTCTGCTATTGTGTGCTATGTCAAACATGTTCACCAAATGTTAAAACATATGTTGTTTAGATGAGTTCTCTGTCGGATTCCCTGGACATGGAGGTCCTGGAGAGACCAATCTCCCCTTCAGACTCTGCTGTGAGTTCCTTATCCACACATATATGACCTTAAACATGTTGTCAACCACATAGATGCGTAACCATGTTGTTTTGAACATGTTAATGAGTCCACATCACTCATGTATGGCACACATCTCAGCAGTGCGTGTGCAAACTTGCCCTCTGCAGCCTGAAACCATGTATACCTGACCATGCAACATGGCTGCTGCCCTTAGCTCAATGATCCCCAAAACCATAGACGGGACCTTTGAATGTATTGTGCAGTGGCCCTTATGTGCCATAGTCCACACTGTATGCAAAATGTCACTGTTCAAGATGTATTAGCAGCCATATGCACATACTCGTACATTGTAAGGATGTTGTTAGACACTAGTGTCCTATTAGTGGTGTGCATGTGTCGCACCCTGAAGCAGGTGCCATGTGGCCTGTGACATGTTTTTCCTGGCCCGAATGTTAGTTTTAGCACACAAATTAGAAGGTGTAATGCTGTGGACACTTTGTGTGACTTCAGTCCTTAACTAAAGTGTTTGTGCATGTGGACATGTTCACACACCTGCACTCTAAGGGCGCCTTCACACTGGCGTCCCCCTCCGCAGCGTTCTGTGGAGGGGAATGAGCATGTGTAGGCACCGGGCGGCAGCTCCTATCTTGACAATGGGAACGGCCGGTGCTGCGTTTGGCAGCGCATGACCGTGTGCACCCATTCACTTCCATATGTGAACTGTGTGCAGGCGGATGCCTGGCCACAACTTTAACACTCCCGCCCGCACCAGGATGCAACATGTTGCGTCCCTGGTGCGGCCGGGAGTGTGTGAGTTGTGCGCAGGCATCCGCCTGCACACAGTTCACATATGGAAGTGAATGGGTGCACACGGTCATGCGCTGCCAAACACAGCACCGGCCGTTCCAATTGTAAAGATAGGAGCTGCCACCCGGTGCCTACACATGCTCATTCCCGTCCACAGAACGCTGCAGAGGGGGACGCCAGTGTGAAGGCGCCCTAAGTATGTAGTGGACCACCACTAAATACTTACATTGCACGTGTGTGGACATGGGCTATGCCACTTTGGTGGCCATAACGTTATGTGCCCACAAATGTTGTGACGCATATCACCCCATGAAAATGTAATGTGGCTCCATTTTGCTTGTTTCACAGAGCTCTTCAGCCAGCTGGACATCCGTGCCACCGCCACCAAAACGTGTAAGTGTACTAAGCCACTTTTTGACACACACTATCAGCTTTTTGGTTTATGTATGTGTGTGTGTGTGTGTGTATGAATATCTGCCCTTGTCATGTACACCGTCGCAACTAGACCCACAAAAAGTAACACACACACGTCAGCACCCCGGGAGCGTGATAGGCTATGTTGTGAGGCAAATTTACAACCACGCACATTACAATTAGCAACACAAGTTGGCCCATAGCTCCATAATGTTTAAACACATTACATCAACAAGTTGCCAGTTGTAAATGAGGGGGCCTTATTGATATTGCCAAACACTGAAAGCACATACCACCATATAATTACTAAGGTGGAAGCCCAACATTACATATTCAACATGCATGTGGACATGTATACACACCACACGCACACAGAGTCACATCAAGGGTATATCCGCTAAGGTTCATGGCCAACAGTGCATACTCACATCACACCCACTCCACAAACAGACACACACAAGACAGACCCCCACCCCTCAAGGGGACACACACACACACCCTATACCAACACATGCAATCACCACAAATGGACACACACATACACAGACAGACACAGATGTGCAACAATAACCTCACACAACTTGCCTCATACGTGTGCTATATGTAAGATCAAGACCTCAACATTGCATTCCAAACAGCAAAAGTGCAACACACGTGTCATATAGGGACTTAACGCTTATGTGAGTCACATAAGTGTTATGTGTATGTGTGAGGTAACATATACTGGCCGGGCAGGGGGAGGGTTTAGTGTTATCTGGCGATTTATTAGGCTGCCTATAGCAACCACTCACAGCTCAGCTTCTATGTTCTTACAGGTCATTACTATGACATCTCCATTGTTATTGTTTTTAAAGTGAACATCATTTATTTAATAACCCTGCCCTAGCTGCATAATACAGCTATTTCGTTAAACAAATACTTTGCACTTGGCAAGGTGCCAGTGAAATGTCGCCCATCATGTAAACATGGTACATGTTTTTTTGACGGTCCAGGTCATGGCCAGGGGCGTCACGACAACAGGTTCCGGGGTTGCCCTCACACATGGTACCTGTAGCCTAGGGGGGCCCCAAAAATCATTTGTGCCCATATTCAAACCATAACCATTTTAAATACTTACATTTCTTGTTGGCCTCGTTGTACGTTTGCCATTGGCCCATCAGAGCCTGAAGCTATGCCCCTGCTCATGGGTCAGACCTGTCCCTGATCACATGGTCACGTGTGTTGTTTGGGGTTTCCCATACGCAGCATTGAATCAGTCAAGCACCTTGTGTTAAAATATTGCCTTCATACATTCGCCACATTATTGATTTGACAATGTGACATGTAGCTAAGGTGTTATACTGTGTACTAATATATGCGTACCTTAATGTGGTTTTTGTTTGTTGGGTTTAGAAGCTAACCAAGACTGTGGAGCCAACACAAACGGTGGCCAAAAAACGCAAAGAGCCAAAGAAAACAACCAAACAACAACATCATAAGGTAGGCAGCTACCCACTGACTCATGTGTGCCCATGTTCTCACACACGCAGGAAATGTCGAGATTGGGGTCCGCTACATACTGGCATATGCACAGAGAAGGGCAGGTGTGTGTGTGTGTGTGCGTGCACTTTCGAAACACACCGGCCCTGGTAACACAATGTGTACTGAGGTCACCAGCTCACACAGAAGCATGCCTAATGTCCGCTGTGGCAGAGTGGACCAAGAAACAATGTGAGCAGCAACTACATGTGTGCTCTGTGAAAGAAGACACTAGCCATCCTTGTCTGTGAGCTGGTTATTACAAAACCCATGTGCCACAAGGGGCCTGCCTCATCATAAAGCGCACACACACACATGCACAGGCCCTTCTCTGTCAAAAACCCAAGTGTGTAGCAAAACAACGCAACATACCATGAACGCAGGTGTGTGGACATGGCCTGGTAAATGATGTCGTTTGTTCAAAACATGTACACATCACAGATATTTCTGTGCTAATAGTGTTAACGGATGTTGTAGGAGCCACAAAACTACCGGCCTGAGTTTAGAATTGGTCACACTTCCCCTTGTGTAAGGCTTGGTCTACTATCATAGAATGTTTAAAGAAGGGGGATGCAACTTCAGCCCTCAAATGCCGCACACAGTCCATCGCCCATGTGCACACACCTCTGCTATTCAGTCTCATAGCAAGGATGTAGCACAGACACGTTAAATCACAAAAACGGAGGAGGTGTGTGTCCAGGCCCATGTCTTCACACTTTCATTTGCCTTGGCCATCTGTTGACGAAAAGACCTACCGGCAAAGTGTATGTTTTTGAAGAACAACGACATTGTGTGTGGCACTCCAACCATGCTCCTTCACACCCCTGTGTGAAACACATACCGAAACACGGTATTTACAGCTATGTTTATGTGTGATGTGGCCTTCATGATGCCCACACATGCCACTAACATGTTGTATGCCTCTGCAGACTGTGCAACCATCTCCACCCAGACATCGGCAAACAAGTATACCTAGCAATGTCTCTACGGCATCTAAGGTGGGTACAGTGACGGTACACTTTATACAAATGTCATCAGCTCGTGTGTCCGTACCACTACACGTATTACAAGTGGCAGCTTGGAGCCTTGCCTCCATGTTGCCACCTTAAATTTTGGGAACACTTGGCCCATCAAACACACATGTCATGTGTCTCTTTCATATGTGTGATGATTATGTGGATGTTTCTCTCATGTAGGTGACTGCAACCAGTCGCCAGTGTGTCGGGAAGGCCAAACCAACACGACTTCGCATTGACAATGATGCCCTGATAAATCTGCTGCAGCATCATGAGCTTTTGTGGGACCCCGCTCATCCTGACCATGCTAATAGTGTGAAGCGGCGGTCCGCTTGGCGCCACATTTTTCCACAGGTCCGCACGGACTATCTCGACATGACGTCCGAGGAGCAGGAAGTGTTTGGTAGGTGTTCCAAAACCTTGCACATGTCACACATGTCACTGGACATGTAGGAACAAAACTGTCTATTACAGGGGTGGCAAACTCGAGGGCTCGAGGGCCGCACACAGTTCCAGTTTTGTGTCTTTCCTCACAGTTTTGCAGTTGATAATGTGATTACCAACTGTCAAATGCCTTGGAAAGCATGAAAACATGGACTGTGTGCGTCCCTCAAGCCCTGGAGGTTGAGAGCCCTGCTCTATAATGTTGCCCCACAAATGTAATGTGTTGTATCCTGCTCTTGTGTCGTAATGTAGCTGGGAAGCTGAAGGTCAGATGGAGATCAATGAAGGATTCCTACATGAAACATGTCCGGAACTGGGCCCAGTACAGAAGTAGTGCAGCGGCAAGGCCCACAAGTAATTATAAATATGCGCCAATGATGGGCTTCCTCGATCGGATTTCTGAAGACCGCATGTAAGTGCCTGTTTGTGTTTGGGGACATGTATTGGGGCTGAATGGCGTTGTCACTTACCAATATTTGTGTGTTTTACCAATTGCATAGGACACACAGCAGTGCCCCAGCCCCATCATTTGCTGACATGGCCAACAACGGGGACGAATTGCCCGAGATGCCTGCCCAGCCCGCCCAGGATAGTACCCCAAGTGTGACCATACAGCCACCAGCCCCCACAGCTGCGGAACCAACAGAGAATGTGCCCATCTCCTCCACACCCACAGTATTGCCCAGGACAAGGCAAAGGCGACGCACATTTGGCCCTAATGCCCAGCAAGATGACATGATCCTCCAGGCCGTGCATCGCCTGGAGGAGCATGTCATCCGGATTCAGAATGCACAACATCTGCCACAGCCGGTTGCTGTGCCACAGCCTGACCCACCGGGCTCCTTCGAGAGGGCTGAGTGGCGGGAGTATCTAAATTCCTACCTATCTGATCTGTGCACCCTCAATGTGGCGGACAGGGCAGCCTTTAAAATAGAGATGGCCCAAATGGTCTCGAAATATGTAGTAAAACTGCCCATACAACTCACAATGGTCCTTGCAGATGAGGGCCTGGAGGCGGAATAATGTGTGTTGGTGTCAAAAAATTGGTTATGCTTGTTATGTTTTAATAATGCTGCACAACACGTGTAATTGTGTGTTCTTGTAATTTTTTGCTCTGTAACATTGACCCCAAGCAGGGCGACAAGAATATTTTTTTATTTCTGACCAAACAACCCAAAAAAAAAAAACACTTTTTTGCAAAGTCACATGTTTGTTAATGTTTCTTGATTACGATGATGGTAATTTCATGGTGGACCTTGTTTTAAAAAATAGCCACTGTTTGGTGGATTTTCTAACCAATTGGGTGGGCGAAACCCCTTTCTAGGGCTGCCAGACATATCCAACAGGTTTTCCTTCACAATGATGGACATGATGTATCAAACATCTTGGCGTGTGTCCCTTTGAAGTTGTGGTGTGGTTGTTTCACAATTACAGTGGCTTACAATGTAAATGTTCAACAACTACCACCATGTAGTGTTCCACAACACCCACTATTGCCAGGTGGCAGGGACCAAATATAGTGGGACAGTCCTTACAACTATGTGGGGTCATTGTGCACAATGACACCACATACCTTAGCGGGTGGACAACAAGTCCAACATCACATACAACATTTTATCTAACCACACCAATGCCACCCACAAGACACACATGTTACATAAGACAAAGACAGGCAATGTGTTGAGTGTTCACTACTTTATACAGGCAAACTCAACAAATACCAAACATAAATGACAGTGTTGTGTACTATAAACCTTTGGCACAACTTCCAGCATGAAAACAACACAAAATTACCCGACACGTGAATGTGGATGTGACTGTCCAGCTGGCATCATCAAATAATCGGCAAATCTATTTCGCACGTCTATGGCGGAGGCGGATGAACGTACTGATTGTGGTTGAATGCCAAGAAGGTCACACTCCCACTCAGAGGGCACCAACACTTGGGGATCATGAAGCAAAACATAGTTGTGTAGGCATACACAAGCCTTGACCACACTATCCACATTTCTGGGCAACAATTGAATGGTGGTTAAAAGGACACGCCATTTTGCAGTGAGAATCCCAAATGCACATTCAACAGATTGCCGTGCTCTACTGAGGCGCATATTAAAATTGCTGCGCTTGTGGTCTAGGCCTCTGCTGCTGTAGGGCTTTATGAGATTCGGATGCATCTGGAATGCCTCATCTCCGATTATCACGTGTGGCACATTGGGATCTGTTGTGCCAGGTAATGGGGCTGGTGGTGGAATATGAAATCTGCCGTGGTACAATGCTTGGCCCATATTGCTTGCCTTGAATACACGGGCATCATTGGCACGTCCATAGGCCCCAAGGTCCACAGCCACAAAGCGGGAATGGCCGTTAGCAATGGCCATGAGCACTATAGAGTGGTATTTCTTGTAGTTGAAAAATAGTGATCCCCATGTGGTGGCTTGCGAATTCTGATATGCTTGCCGTCCACGGCTCCCACACAATTAGGAAATTGAGCAGAATCACGAAACACTTCAGCATTCTCTTTCCAAATTTGTTCAGTGGGGGTTGGCATGACTGAGGGCTGTAGTTTAACCCACAATATTTTGCACGTCTCAGGGACAATCCCACTAATAGTTGATCTCCCAATTCGGAACTGGAAATGCAACGACGCATAACTCTCCCCGGTGGCCAAGTACCTGTGAAATGGGAAAAGTCAAGACAATGACTTCGGCAGACACACACATCTGTACAGGTGAGGATTAGTACGCAATCGCTTTACAGACATGTACAGAATGACATAACTATTATCACATTTGAACCTACAACCCATCTGAGCAGGGAAACATATGCCACATGCTGATCTCCCACCAGTGTCAATGGTGACAAACAGGTCATTTGGCTGTGATTACGTCTCCACCGCTGTCTGCAAATAGGCTGGTGGCTGTGTGGGATCGAGCAAACAAATGTCAGATCAGCTCTTTAGCCCCAAAGACACTGGCGTGAGATCACCTGTGGCTGGGCATCATGTCCAGGTTGCGTGCGCTGATTGGCGGCGCCAAACAGTATACATTACACTGAGATCCACAGTGTTCTCCCGCATTGTCACGCTGAGGACAGTGTGGCTCCATTGAGATCCATGCATGGTTGGTGTGGTTGCGGGCTGGTGCAGATTTCACAAACACCCGCAACTGCACAACAAATGCATCAGGGTGCGTCAGAAGTACGCTCAAATTGTGGCCATCAAACACAAAATGCCACAAAACACAGCCAAACACAGGCACATGGGTTCCCATGGGGAAGTGTGGAACGCAGTGGGCAAGTGTTTGGCTGCATTACATACGCAGCTTTGACAAACACTAGGGTGAATGCAGCATAAGGGGCTGGTGGACTCAGTGTACTCATCCTGATTGTGGTGCGGCAAGATACCTGGTTTATCCATGCTGGTGCTGGGATGACATAAATTAAACTTATTTTTGTAAAGGTAGACATTTTAGAAACACCGAGGCCGTAATGTGTCTAGGGGATGGACAGGCCCCCTACGGACATCACACCCACTCATGTGGCCATATAGTAATGTGATGTGCAGATGTATATTACGCATCTCCTGGTGCCTTGGGACATTTTCCCAAAGGAAGCCACCCGGTGCACGCTGAGCAACCATCATACGATACATGATGTACATATAGAATGGGCATTGTGTTATGTTATGCCGCCTTAGGCCCATTTCACATCAGCTTTTTTGGGAAATTGCGGCCGATGGGGTGAAGACGCCACATTGTCCCCAATTAATGCATAACTGCCACACTTGCGGCACAGTTGCAGCAAGCACCATGCAATGTCTATGGTGCTTGCCGTAAGGCTGCGGCAGGTGCGCTATTGGCACTTGCGGCCGGTAGGGCAACCAAAAAAACAGTCAGCACCGGTTGATTTTGCCACCGCAACTGCCGAAACGGCACTTGCTACACCTGGCGCACCCTTGCCACAAGCCACATAGACATTGCATGGTTGTTGGCGCTACTGTGCGGCAAGTGTGGGGTTGATGCAGTAATTGCTCACGATGGGCGTTTAACGAAACATCTGCGGCGATGAGCAACACACGCGGATATGACAGGGCCCTTATCCAGTAGGTGTGTGGCCTTTGCAGCACCATTGTTGTACGGTGTAAGCCATTGTCCACACACCTGGGCTCCAGTATTTTGGGATTTGTGCGCTAAATAAGTTGATTCGGGAAAGGAGGCGCAGGTGCGTGTATGCGGCTGCTTACACCAGCGGCTGACCCTGTTTACCCAATGTTTCTCATGCTCCACACTTGAGACAGCAGCCTGCATAGTCGCAGCTTTTCCCGGGCGCACAGGCCAACTGTGGTTTCAGCATTTACCTGTACACTCACACTAAGCAGACACTATACAGGCTGCTGTATAAAGTGGTTAGCAGGATGCACATAGGGTAAGCAGGGACAGCAGCTGCTGGACGGTGGCGCACACACGCACCTGCGCTTCATTGCCAGTATTAACTTATTTAGCGCACAAATCCCAAAATACTGTAGCACAGGTGTGTGGACAATGCCTATCATATTCACACAGTCATAAAAACATTGAAGCCCAGCCCAGCCCATGAGAAGCAGAACACATATATGTATAATGTGTGGACATGACATCCCACAAGTGATAACATACACATACCTCAGTGTCACTACAAGCCGCTCAGCAGGTGAGATGGCGTTGTGGCGACTCAGATCCTCACGGACAAGGTCGAGGAGTGCATGAAAAGTGGGTATTGTCATCCTGAGGTAGCGCTGAAACTTGTGCGGGAACCTGCGCAATTGGTTGTACAGCACATGAAATGCTCCATACTGCGGTCTCACTAAATTTACTTCATGGACCCACAATCGACGGTGTCGCTGCAGTTGACGCTGGTGCCTGCGCCAAAGCAGATAACGTAGCTCAAACACCACAACCTCCATGACTATCTCCCAGCACAAACAGAGCAAACCAGACAAAATGGCTATCTGTATGGCAATGTGCATCACTCACATGTAGAGGCTCTGTTTTATTGAGTTGGGGGTGTGTTTAAGTAATTTGGTCCATTCCTAATCTACATGTCACATCCCACATATGTAGCCCCAACAATATGCATTTTTGTGTTCACATACTGCATTGTGGTCACTTTCCAATCCACTTATGAAAACACATGTAAAAACGCATGGTGTTTTTGGAACATTTATTGCCTTCAAAAACGCATGCGTTTCCCATAGGGGCCCATGTTGCAAAAACGCACGCGTTTTTCAAAACGCACAGAAAAATAGTGCTTGCACTATTTTTGGGTGCAGATTTCAAAACGCACACAAAAGCGCAGGGTGCCATCACACACCTTTAAACACTCATGTTGACTTCAAAAACGCATGTAAAAACGCATGCGTTTTTAAAAGGCACTAATAAAACGCATTTCAACTGTGACCACAGCCTTATACCTATATACCATTCTCTTCCCAAAGTACATAAAGACAGTTTTCCTCCCCCATGCCGTCCCATCATTGCTAGCATTGGGTCCTTGGGAGAGAGGTTATGTGCATGGGTCGACCAGCAACTTCAACCTCTGGTGAGACGCTTGCCAGGATTCATCAGAGATACCACGTCTGTTATGTAAGGCACCTCGGCTGATGCCGATGCCTCTGACTGACAAGCCCAGCTCAGGATATACATCGCTACTCCTCGCTGTGGAATGGTTCTTAGTCTCCCCCCTCCTGTCCCTTCCTTTCCCCCTCCCCTGTGAGCCACATTCCTCAGTGCCTACAGCCCGCCTCCGGGCTACATATTGCAACCCCCAGGGCACATCCTGTCTCTTACCACTCTGCTATCAGGGTGAACATCATCGCCCGCCCTCCCTCCCTATAAGTAGGATGTTTTACAGGTCAAGTCGCAGCCGGTGGAAGAGGGAGTTGGTGAAAGTCTACCTGCCAAGGACGGCCGAGGCATTCGGGCTTTCTTCCCTCAGGTGTAAGGCGGTTAATGCCTTGTGGTGAGCTGCGGCCATTTTACTACCCAACCCCCTTTTTGTGTGCAATAAATGAGTGGTGTTACGTTGATGCCCTCAATAAATGTATTCAAAGATATACATTGGTGTGGTCTGAATCATTGCGCGGCGGGGAGAACCGGTGGTCGAGGTCTTGACAGTCTAGCCAGCTTCTCAGATTTCAAATGGAAACCTGGCTATACTTGGTTGTGATGTAATTGGACTTTACCCCTCTATTCCACATGAAGTAGCACTAAAATGCTTATCATCCAGTTTGGAGAAACACAGCAATTACACCCAAAATACTCAAGATTTTATTGTTATGGCGGTGGATTATTTTGATAAAAAATTTTACTTGCTGAAACGTGGTGTGAGTATGGGAGCAAAATTCTCCCCCACTCTAGCAAATTTAGTCATGGGTATTTGGGAGGAGGAATTCATGTTCAACTCAAATAACCCCTTCCGTGCCAGCATCGTGTGGTACGCTAGATTTATTGACGATACCCTGCTGGTATGGGGGGGGGGGTCCCCTCTTGAAATCCAAAATTTCATGAACTACCTGAATCTGAATGACTATAACCTCCGCTTTACCCACACAAGCGGCTCTGCAAGTATTCACTTTTTAGATATTACTCTGACAGGAGATCAAGAAAGAGAAAGGGTTAACATCAAACCCTATAGAAAACCCACCGCCTGCAATTCCATCCTGAGAGCAACTTCATGTCACCCCAAACATGTAACGAGAAATATTCCGGTAGGTGAACTAATAAGAACCAAACGAAACTGCTCCTCTGTGGACACTTCTGAGAGGGAATCTGCCAAAGTAATAAACAGATTGAGACATGGTGGATATACACATGGTACATTGAAAAGAGCAGATAACATTACTAGAAATATGGATAGACATTCCTTAGTCTTCCAAAGTAAATCAAAACAAACATATAATGTTTCTGCCCCGATTACATTCAGCACCATGCATAGTCCTTCTTACATTCAGCACCATGCATAGTCCTTCTTACATTCAGTACCATGCATAGTCCTTCTTACATTCAGCACCATGCATAGTCCTTCTTACATTCAGCACCATGTATAGTCCTTCTTACATTCAGCACCATGCATAGTCCTTCTTACATTCAGCACCATGTATAGTCCTTACATTCAGCACCATGTATAGTCCTTCTTACATTCAGCACCATGCATAGTCCTTCTTACATTCAGCACCATGTATAGTCCTTCTTACATTCAGCACCATGCATAGTCCTTCTTACATTCAGCACCATGCATAGTCTTTCTTACATTCAGCACCATGCATAGTCCTTCTTACATTCAGCACCATGTATAGTCCTTCTTACATTCAGCACCATGTATAGTCCTTCTTACATTCAGCACCATGTATAGTCCTTCTTACATTCAGCACCATGTATAGTCCTTCTTACATTCAGCACCATGCATAGTCCTTCTTACATTCAGTACCATGCATAGTCCTTCTTACATTCAGCACCATGTATAGTCCTTCTTACATTCAGCACCATGTATAGTCCTCTTTACATTCAGCACCATGCATAGTCCTTCTTACATTCAGCACCATGTATAGTCCTTCTTACATTCAGCACCATGTATAGTCCTTCTTACATTCAGCACCATGTATAGTCCTTCTTACATTCAGCACCATGTATAGTCCTTACATTCAGCACCATGCATAGTCCTTCTTACATTCAGCACCATGCATAGTCCTTCTTACATTCAGCACCATGCATAGTCCTTCTTACATTCAGCACCATGCATAGTCCTTCTTACATTCAGCACCATGCATAGTCCTTCTTACATTCAGTACCATGCATAGTCCTTCTTACATTCAGCACCATGCATAGTCCTTCTTACATTCAGTACCATGCATAGTCCTTCTTACATTCAGCACCATGTATAGTCCTTCTTACATTCAGCACCATGCATAGTCCTTCTTACATTCAGCACCATGTATAGTCCTTCTTACTATAAAGTGACTGAAATCATCAAGAAGTATCTGCCCATTCTGAATAAAACTAGCCAAAATTCTGGATGATTTTCCTGTCGGATTTAGTGCCAGAAAAGCGCCAACTTTAGGTAGTATTTTATCTCCGAGCTTCTTTACCTCTACAACTAAGAAAGAATCTAATCCATGGCTGTCATTGCGGGGTTTCTATAAGTGCGGACACACAAGATGCACTGCATGCAATTACGCAACAAAAAGACGCACTTTTAGATCCTGCAGCAATGGAAAGTCCTATAACATCAATACATTTTTAAACTGTTGTAGCACAGATGTCATTTATTTGATTGAGTGCACGGATTGCGAGCTACAATACGTGGGGTGCACATCCGGAGAATTAAAGACACTTATCAGATGCTGCAAATTCCAATGCAGTTAATGTATCTTCTGCATCCAGACACTTTGCCTCAGTGCATGGAGGTGATACAAAAAACATTTTCTTTCAGTGGTATTGATAAAATAGTTAACTCTTTCAGGGGAGGAGACCTGAGACGTAAATTATTACAAAAAGAAAGTTTTTGGATCTTCAGCTTGGGCACTAGAATCCCACTAGGTCTAAATATTAGGCATGACGTTATTCTTCAATACTAATATATAAATCTTGTAATATGATTTGAGCAGATTAATAGAAAATATATATTTTTATTTTTTACTATGATTGTATTAAGCTTTTCATTGTTCAATTTACCTTGAACCAATTGTATATTATGGGGCAGATTTTTTACACCTGTGATGAACATGGGGGAGTGTATATAAGTATACTTCCGTATTACCAAAAATGAGCCATGATTAAGACCTGAGTGCGTCGAAACGCGTTGGCCTGTCTGTACACTTGTACTGCCTATTATTTGGATGTTATTTATTATTTAATAAAAGAAGAAAAATACTGGAACCGTCCTGCTGGAATTTCTTCTCCTAAGAACTGCTAAGAGTCGCAAAAGACTGGCCAGGTGATATGCTGTGTTAGTGATAATGCAGCTAATATAACAAAAGCTATTAAAATTCTAGATTGGCCCCCAACCCATGTATGGCACATACTATTAATCTAACAGTGAGAGATTCCATGAAGCTTATTAAGCCTACGCTGGACAAAGTCAAGTCAATAGTTCAGTTTTTCTGTGGCTATTGTGCTCTTATGGAAAAATTCAAGTCTACTCAACGACAGATGTCTATGCCAGAGACATCTTGTTTTAGATTGCGTAACACGATGGAATTCAACATATTATATGCTTAAACGAGTTCTAGAGTCAAAAGATGCAATAATCTCAACTCTGGCCATTATCTCTGCACTTATTGAAACTCTAAACCAAGAAGAATGGAAAGAAGTGGGAGAGGCATGCACGGTGTTGGAGCCATTTGAACAGGTCACTGTGGAGATCAGTGCAGAAAGGTACAATAGACATTTATTGATTGAAGTTAAAGTTTAAAGGAGGTGTCCCAGGCTTAGGGCACATGTCTGCCATTATTAGTGAATGCAGAATTGGGAATTCTCTATAGTGCATTGTGAACGCTGTCAGTTCTCTAGCACTTGGATTGGGCGGCTATGTGTAAGGCACCTCGGCAGACTGACGTGCCCCAGCTCCTGCCTGTTACATCGCTACTCCTCGCCGGGTAATGGCACGTAGCCTCCCTCTCTGCCCCCCTGAGCCACATTCCTCAGTTTGCCTACAGCCCACCTCCGGGCTATATATAGCAGCCCCCAAGTCCATCCTGCCTCTTACCGCTCTGCTCTCAGGGTGAACATCATCGCCTGCCTGCCCTCCCTCCCCTAGGAAGGATGCTTCATGAGACAAGTCGCAGCCGGTGGAAGAGGGATTTGGTGAAAGTCAACCTCCCAAGGACGGCCGAGGCATCGGGCTCTCCCTCTCAGGTTTTAAGGCGGTTAATGCCTGGTTTATGAGCTGCAGCCAAAACTATCCAACCCCCCTTTTTTCCAAGTAATTTGAGTGGTGTTACGTTGATGCCCTCAATAAAGAATTCAAAAGATATACATTGGTGTGGTCTCAATCATTGCGCGGAGGGGGAACCGGTGGGCGGGGGTCTTGGCAGTCTAACCCTTAGCACAAGTATGTGATTTGTATACCCCTGGCCATATTCTAACCAGATGTGTCTGGACTCTCTCAATTCACTTGTATTGAGCGAGTCAGTGCACGTCTAGTCAGCATGTGACTGCATGTATGCAAATGGCATATCTGTGCTCATATGACTGGAGAATCCTGTCTGCGCACTGTGAACATTCTCAAGTCTTTAAAATCACTTATTATTGGTGCATCGTGAAATGTTCTTGGTGAAATAGACATTGATTCCATGTCAGGTAGATGGCTTTCATAAACAAGGTTGGAATTTATTGGATTACTATGACAACACCCGGTCCTTCCCAGTGGACTCACATTTTACGAAAGTGTTGGAATGACAAACAAAGGTGTAAAGTAAATATTTTGGCAAAATAATACGTGCATCTATAATACTAGGCAGCCGCCTCCAGGAATGATCACTTTTTGAGAGGCGTTCATCAATATTTTGCAATCATGTTGCCACCACCATTATACTCAGGTGGCGGTATGATGCAGTGTATTAGTATTGTGACAAGGTTTTTTTTATTGCCCTGTTTAAATTGTATTAAAATATTTACTGTTTTCTCTTTCTAAGGTATGTTACCTCCTCCAAAATGCTCATTTTGTGCAGGGGTCTGCAGAGAGTCACTAGCCAACATCAGACAAACGGAACTGTAACCACATCAAAGGCAACAGAGCTGGTGACCTCACTTATGGCATCTATGGACAGAAGGTTCTATAAAATGGAATACAACATTTTACTATCTGAATCCACCATATTGGCCTTTAACGATGGTCGAGCTGTTGATGAAGCACTCAAAAGAATAACAGCAACAGCAGCCAAATGTAGCTTCAGTGGCCAACCAGCTCCACCAGGAGACCAAGGGAGAGAAGAAGCAACGTCATTAGAAGAGGATCAACAAGTGTCTTCTGTACGGAAGGGCAACAGGAGAAACTGCAAGAAGGAATCCCACCGCAGATGCCATAATAGAAGAGGTTATGTTGAAGAGCCCCTTATACAACGATCTGAAGAGCCACTGACCTGTTGGCAGTCCAAAGCTTCAATATACCCCCGACTTGACAAGGTGATGGCTGAAAGATTGTGTATCGTAACATCTGAACCTTCGGAAAGAGTTTTCTCAGAAACTGGACAGATAATAACAGAGAGAAGAAACCGGATCAGCTCAGATAAACTGAAGTACTCAGTCTTTCTTAATGCCAATCTACCCTAAATCTAGTGTTCTAGTGATCTTCTCACATTGAAAATGCAGGCTTGTATGTAGAAATTAAGTCATTTTTCAGGAGGAACTGAGCACAATAATTGACTGGTCTTTCTATGAAGGCTGGTGTATTGGTGATGGGGTTTCTGAGAGTTTAACGTGACAGTTTCTATTGAGGCCAGTATCCGCATATGGAAAAAGTGACTCCTAATACCTTGTAAATTAATATTTACTTTAATACTGCTTGCACTCTTATACTATTTTCATACATTTATGGGTAATAAATAATCCTTTGTTATTTTGTTTGCACTATATTAAAGGGTTTGTCCGTCACAGCATATTGACATTATATCCGCAGGATAGGACATACGACATCAATTCGAGATCATTGGGGTCAGCTTCAAGCACTTCCAGCCGTCATTGGCTCCTGTGTGACCGCTCGATGTAAATACTTTGAACTAAGTAGCATAGTACAGAATAGATCTACTCAACTTATGGCGGCTGCTGCGGACTACTGTCATTTTCTTTTGAATGGAAGCTGTTTTGCAGTATCCAACACCGGTCACTACATACTGAATGGGCAACCCGCATTAACCCATTAGGGTGCGGGTTTCATGTGTAAAGGCCCCTCTGCCTTCTCTACGTTAAGTGTATGGAATATTTATGGATTAATGTCATGTCTTTACATAATTGCTGTTTTTATGTCCTCTGAGGTACCCTCAAGGGTTGAAGCTCTCTATTCATTTACAGTGAGCTTAGTAACAGGATCCAGGCGAGCTGTGAGTGGCCGCCTGGATCGCTGGGTTTTATGATGCAGCGCTGTGATTGGCTGCCTAGTTTGAGCGGGAACACCGCAGTATTTAAATTCTCAGCTGACTGACGGAGCGTCAAGTCAGCTGTTCAGCTGGAGAAGAAGACGTCACCCACCCTCCCTCCCTCCCAAGTTTGTTGTTATCCCTCTTTTCTCGTTTCAGGATGGATTCTTTGGAGATCATTGTCGTTAGGCTTTACTTGTGGGAAATACACGCCCAATGCAGTAGGGCGTTTAAGTTCTTTGGAAGGTTGTGGTGAATAAACTCATGGATGGATGTTCTTCCCTTTCTAAGTTTGATGACTGAATATTTTTGGTTTTTATTGAGTTAATGGAATTTATTGACCCTAAGTAAAGCCTGACGGCCTTTATCAACCATGCATTGGTGTTGTGTATTTATTTAATGTTATGTTTGTTTACATGAGGGGCTATTTTCACATGGAGTGTGTGTCAAAGTGTTCTATTCAGCAGCCATCACCCCCCCATGCATGCTTTTTTTTGGCAGCACTGAATGCAGCATGTGTGCGCCATTCAGGCAAGGGGCCCCCCCATCCCTTAAGCCCCCCTGTAGCCACAGCTAATTTAATATTCTAACTTACAATGTGGACCCATAGAGGTGGGGTGTAGTGGCTGGATGCAATTGCCCCAGGAATATATCTTATCTTCCCTCCTGTGACTCATTGTCTCCGTGTCCTGCGTCTGCTGTATGGGAAGGTGGACGCAGGCACAGATCGAATGTTTGTGTTTGGATTCTGGACATCATAAGATCCGGTCTGAGACTCTGGTTTCCACATCTTCCTCCATCCAGATTCCTGGTCACCTCCCAGGTCATCGCGGGTCGAGCAGCGGGCACTGGAAAGCGAGATCTGCAGTCTCGTGGACAAGGCTGTCCTAGTATGGATTCCGACCCAGGAAGAGGGGACAGGGTATTACCAGACAGTTCTTTCCGGATGATCCTCAATTTAAAAAATCCTCAATTTCCTGCAGGTGCCACTTTCAAGAGTCGATTGGGTCTGCAGTCAAAATGCTCTTTCCAGGTTGCCTCATGCCAGTCCTGGATTTGAAGGACGCATATTATCATGTTCCTATAGGTCTTCAGTCCCAACAGTACCTCCGGGTGGCGGTTCAGATGAACCCCCAAATCCTTCACTTCCAGTATCGTGCCCTGCTGTTCGGCATAGCGATCGCTCCTCGGGTTGATCTCAGAAGTCTCG
This sequence comes from Allobates femoralis, assembly GCA_033576535.1. Classification (NCBI taxonomy): domain Eukaryota; kingdom Metazoa; phylum Chordata; class Amphibia; order Anura; family Aromobatidae; genus Allobates; species Allobates femoralis. The sequence goes on along the minus strand of JARQOC010000003.1, from coordinate 871,289,235 downwards.
GCCCCCCTCAGGGAGCAGAATGTCCGGATTGTGCCACACCTGGATGATTTTTTGATCACAGGGACGTCAGCCCAACATTGTGCAGCCCAAGTCCATCGGGTTCTCCGCATGTTGACCAATCTGGGGTGGTTCATCAACATGGACAAATCCAAACTGACTCCATCAACATCCCAGATTTTCCTCTGTGTCCTATTGGACTCCACCATACAAGATTGTCGTCTCCCACCAGACAAGATTATGAACATTCAGTCCCTTTTTCAACATGCTATCGATTTTCCGACCATGACTGTAAAGGGCCAGTTACACACAGATAATTGTGCAGAGATTGTTCACAGATCTCTGGTTGCAGTGAAATCATGGACACACTGTTCCATTTTGTGGCCGTGAACAAATGTAACAATGTGTCCATGATTTCACTGCAACCAGAGATCTGTGACCAATATCTGAACAGATATCTGTGTGTGTAACTAGGCCTTAAGACGGGCCATGTCCTTACTGGGCTCTCTCACAGCGTGCATTCCGGGAGTACTTAGGGCCCAGGCTCATACCAGGACTCTACAGTGGGACATTCTCAAACACCAAGAAGTCCTGGGTCAGAATCTAGAGGGCAAACTGACCTTACAACCAGCTACCCTCCAATCTGTTCATTGGTGTTTGAACAAGGTGGGACAGTCCACACAGGGGTTCCCTAGTGGTCCCCTGCTACCAAAGTGGTCACGACAGATGCCAGTCCCTCGGGATGGGGAGCCCATGTAGATCAGGAGATCCTTCAGGGGGATTGGTCAGAGGCTCTGACAGTCAGCTCCTCCAACATGAGAAAATAGAAACAAGAGGCAGGCCCCAATCACTATGCACTGCATACCCCACCCTCATCTGTAGGATTTCTGTATATATACATTCCTGTTAACTTTAAATTATGCAAAACACAATGGAGTTCTTGTATTGCAAAGATTATTTATCTTCAGTAAAAAAGACAAAAGATGGTCAATCCCACACAGGGGATCTTACTGGGGTGTACAAGTAAGGCCAATGTAATGGTCTGGAGATGCGATAGCCTTACAATTATCCAAAACACAGAAAAATCACATTATCATGTCAGGTGTGCGTTCTCATCCATACACTAACCCTCAACATGTGTGTTACTCTAAAGTGCACAATCACAATGGTAGTAAGCAATGGGGACAATTAACCTCTCACCATCAGGTATAGAGGTCTAACTACAGTCCTCCCAAATGGGAGACAGAAATCACAGTCTGTTCAATCTTTCCCAAACAATTTACATGTACTGGAACCTGAGTAGTTACCTCTCAATCATCCAAGTTACAGAGTAGTAAGCTTACCTATGTGTGCTGGACAGTAAGGAACCACAGCGCCGACCGTGTGCCCAACGCTGTTTCGGTGTATTCCTTCCTCAAGGGCCACAGTGTCTATGTCCCTTCCAAGTCCCATTTATACCCTGGTTGTGCCTGCATCAGCTTGCCCGCCACGCTGCCGGTCCAGCTGCGTCTCCGCCACGTATCCCTATGACATGTCCACGTCGCCCCAGCGCCTCTATGCCACACAATGACGTTACCCTGGTAACGCCGCTCGTCATGCGCAGTGAACATTCTGAGGCGTCGGGCGTAGACACCTCTGGGCGCGCATGCGCGCAACTGAGTCACCATAGGGAGGGACCTGTGTAAAGTGGTAATCATCTATGCAGTTTATATAGAGATCCTACCATGTCACCAAGCCAAGTTTATTGTGCCGCCGCACTTAATAACTAACCACATTTTTCTCCCTTTCCCCACTCAATAATGTGACTTATATCAGTTTCTAACTCCACCATTACATACTGTTGATCGGATAAACCCAATCAACTGAACCCACTCAGACACATATCAGGTGCCATACTATTTTCTTGAGAGAGTTGGTAACAGTGGAACGTGCCATAGCGGGTTGTCTACCAGCATTAGAGGGTCATCATGCAAAAGACCTGTCCGACAATCAGGTGACAGTTGCCTACATCAACCGCCAAGGGGGGGGACAAAGTCGAAAGCACTGATGGGGGTAGCAGAACGAATCCTCTTGCTGGCGAAAACTCTTCTAGCCTCCATATCGGCAGTACATATCAGAGGGAAAGACAAAGCGGATTTCCTCAGCCGGGTACACCTTCACCAGGGCGAGTGGGTTCTGAATCAGTCAGTATTTCACCTGATCACAGACATGTGGAGAGCCCCCTCCATAGATTTGTTTGCAACACGGGGGAACCGACAAGTGGATCGGTTTTACTCCCTGGATCCCAGTGATCATCCAGTGGCGGTAGATGTGTTTCACCCAGGGATCTATGGGAACTCGGTACCCGGGCTTTACTGTAGAAGGGGGATGTCACTGGTGGCCTGCCCGGACCTGTAGCCCCGGTGGTCAGCTTTAAAAAATTGGAGGTAAAAGGGATAAATGTGCAGGCCCCCCACCACTGACCTCTGTGCTGATGATCTGGCCTCTTACTTTATGAAGAAAATAAACAACATCCGCCAGGAAATCAGCTCCCAGCCTCCAAGCGCTGACACTCCCATTCTTCCCCACATCTCCTCCAGCTCACTCTCCACATTTGACCCAGTCACAGAAGAAGAAGTCTCCAGGCTCCTCTCTTCCTCTTCGTCCCACTACATGCAACACTGACCCCATTCCTTCACATCTACTCCAGTCTCTCTGTCCGGTCGTCACCACTCACCTAACCAAAATCTTCAACCTCTCCCTCTCTTCTGACATCTTCCACTCCTCCTTCAAACACTCGATCATTACTCCATTATTGAAGAAAGCTTCTCTTGACCCATCCTGCATCAAATGACTACAGACCAATCTCCAATCTTCCCTTCATCTCTAAACTCCTGGAGCACCTGGTCTTCTCCCACCTCACCCGTTACCTCTCAGCTCACTCTCTTCTAGATCCATTACAGTCTGGCTTCTGCCCCCTTCACTCTGCAGAAACTGCCCTCATCAAAGTGACCAATGACCTTCTGACGGCAAAACGTAATGGAGACCACTCTCTACTTATTCTTCTTGATCTCCCTGCAGTTTTTGACACTGTTGACCACCATCTCCTACTCTCTATGTTGCACTCCATTGGTATAAAGGACACGGCTCTCTCCTGGTTCTCTTCCTATCTTTCTGACCGCTCTTTCAGTGCATAATTTGCTGGCTCCACTTCCCCCCCTCTTCCTTTCACTATTGGAGTCCCTCAGGGTTCAGTCCTTGGCCCTCTCCTCTTCTCTCTCTACACGGCCCCGATTGGACAGACCATCAGCAGATTTGGCTTCCAGTACCATCTTTATGCTGACGACACACAATTATACACTTCAGCCCCTGACCTTAGCCCTGCAGTTTTAAAGAACACCAATGACTGTCTAGCTGCAGTTTACAATATCATGTCGGCTCTCTATTTAAAACTCAACCTTTCCAAAACTGAACTTCTTCTGCTCCCGCCCTCCACTAACCTCCCTAAACCTGACATCTCTCTCTCAGTGTGCGGTACCACGATAACACCTAGGCAGCAGGCTCGCTGTCTGGGTGTCTCTCTTTCACCTCCTATATACAATCTCTCATCTGCTCTTGTCGCTTACACCTGAAGAACATCTCTAGAGTCCGCCCCTTTCTCACCATGGAAAGAACTAAAACCCTTACCATGGCCCTATTCCACTCCCGCCTTGATTATTGCAATTCTCTATTAATTGGTCTCCCCCTCTCTAAACTTTCCCCTCTACAGTCCATCCTTAATGCAGCAGCCAGGATCACCTACCTGGCCAATCGATACTCAGATGCCTCTGCTCTGTGCCAGTCATTGCACTGGCTGCCTATACACTACAGGATAAAGTTCAAATTGCTTGTTCTCACCCACAAAGCTCTTCACAATGCAGCGCCCCCCTACATCTCCTGCCTCATCTCTGTCTATCACCCCACCCGTTCTCTTCACAGTGCAGCGCCCCCCTACATCTCCTCCCTCATCTCTGTCTATCGCCCCACCCGTTCTCTACATTCTACAAATGACCTTCGACTAACATCTGCACCAATCCTATCCTCCCACTCCCAGCTCCAAGACTTCTCCCGAGCTGCACCAATTCTCTGGAATGCTCTTCCCCAAGAAATCAGGACTATCCACAACTTGCATGGCTTCAGACGCTAACTAAAAACACATCTTTTCAAGGCGGCCTATCATACTCCCTAATAAAATTCCTTTGTACTGCATATGGCCCATTCACTATCTCTTTCGACATAACTCTTCTTCAAACTCCACCAAACCCAAAAGGTCTACACAGATTGGTGACAATTCATGTAACTTTACTTCTATCCCCCATTTCCTCAAGATGCCTGGACCTTTAGTGTAATAAGCCCCTGCAGTTTGTGTAACCCCTATCTCGTTGTAGATTGTAAGCTCTTTTGAGCAGGGTCACCCTTACTTTTACTTTATCTATTGTATTGTATTTTTTACATTGATTCTCTGCTTATTGTATTGTTTCCTATTATTGTACTGTATTATTTCTCTACTGTAATTACTGTATTATATTGTGTATTTTCTTGCTGCATTATACTGTGCATTTTCGTCTATTACCCACTGTATTGTAAAGCGCTGCAGAATATTTTGGCGCTATATAAAGATTTATTATTATTATTATTATTATTAATTTTATTATTATTATTAAATGTCTCGTGACGCCACCTGTGGTTTCTGGTGATGGCACCAGCGCTGATGGGCATCTGGATAGTATAGCTCCCCACAGGCGGAGCAGGTCCCCGGGGTTGTGATGAGGTGACAGGGACTTGCACAGGTAGGTGGCTAGGCAGCCGAGCTACTGCTACAGTCCCTGGGCTGGACAAGGTCAGGGTTGAAGAGACCGACACACACTGAGGGTTGTTTCTGTACCTTTACTGGTGATATTGAAGATACTGTCCAGGGTACACTCCGGTGGTCGGGAAACACTTCTGGGTCTCCACAGTGAGTGGGTATAAGGCCTCCTTGTCACTTTTCCCTTGGTGAAGCCTCTGACCCATGTAAAACTAGGCCTGGCCTCCTCTGTGTCTCTGTCACCTGCGTTGTGTGGTGGGAAACCTCTGTGTGGACTACCGCTATCACTTCTCCTGCGGTGCCTGGCTCCCTTCTTGGTTGCTGTACAGGTGTCCGGGAGACTGGAGTATCCCCTGTGAACCGATGTTTCTGCTGGGCTAGGTGCTCTTCTGCAGACTCGGACTCTGGTGTCCGGGTTGCTTTCCGGGGTGAGCCGGTATGGCTCCTCTGCCCCCAGTCTGCGGTTACTTCTGCTTTGCCCTCAACCTCGCTCTTAGGGCCTTCACAGCGGCTAGGCTTACTACCAGTCAACTAGCTCGGGCCTAGCACGGCTCCGACATACCAGGACGTCTTCACAGTTCTTCTAGCGACTGCACACTATGACTAACTGTGCCCCCAGCACCGGTATTTATAGGAGATCTTGCTTAAAGGGATCCTGTCACCTCCAGAACGCCTCCTAAGCTACGAAAACATGTCCCTGCAGCATCCCATCACTAATCTCACACTCCTTTTGTCTCCTAAAAGCATCCTGTGAAAGTGCATAAAAACGTTTTAATACTTACTCATTAGTGATTATAATTAGCAGGGGCTATATTCTTTAGTCACCAGGGCGGGCTGTTTTGCAGGCTCCGGGATCCACCCTCTCTCTGTCTGTGTGCTCTGCTTGTGCAGGCTCTGCCCTCCCCCCCTCTATCACTCACAGAATGCAAATCATTAGTCGCGCCTTCAGCTCCACATCCCAGCAGCACAGACAGACAGAGGGTGGATCATTCAGGCTGCAAAACAACACGCCTTAGGGGCTAAAGAATATAGCCCCTGCTAATTATAATGCCTAATGAGTGAGTATGCTTTTAAGAGACAAAAGGAGTGTGAGATTAGTGATGGGATGCTGCAGGGACATGTTTTGATAGCTTAGGAGGCGTTTTGTAGGGGACAGGATCCCTTTAAGGCAGCAAGTGGAGCTCCCCCTACAGGTCTGGGGTGGAAGGTGTTGGGTGTATGTGAGTACCTACTGTGGAAATCCATCCATGTTTTAGGTGGATCTGTGGCTGCCTGTAATGGCAGGGTGCCACAGATGCACTCCTGTTCCCCCTGGAATTTCAGGCTAGACTATGCCTCTCCCCCTCTGGTCTTAATACCGACAGTCCTCCGCAAAATTCGAGAGGATCAGGCAAGCGTGATATTAATAGCCCCCTTCTGGCTGAGAAGGCCGTGGTTCTTCTGGCTCCAACAGATGTCAGTATCCGATCCTTGGATCTTTCTGGATCTTCCAGACGTCCTCTCCCAGTGGCCGGTTCATCACCCACAGGCGGACTGATTACACCTGACTGCCTGGGACTTGAAAGGCGGATTTTGAGGAATAAGGGGTTCACGGCCGCACTCTCAGACACTCTGCTGAAATCTAGGAAACCTGAGACTTCCCGTATTTACCATAGAACTTAGGCAGAATTCTTGTCCATCACAGGAGCAGATGCGGAGGGGGCTGCTCCTATTAACTTAATTTTAGCTTTTCTACAAAAAGGGGTGGAGATGGGACTCTCGGTGAACACTCTTAAGGTCCAGGTTTCGGCCCTTGGAGCATTGTATAATTTCAACCTAGCAGGGGACCCTTGGGATTCTCGGTTCATCAAAACCTGCACCAGGTCTGCCCCAGTTAAGGCCATTAGTTCAGCCCCTTGCGATCTCAATCTTGTACTCATAGTGTTGACAGCCATCCCCCCCCATTTGAGCCCCTGTCGGATGTCTCTATTAAAGTCCTTTCCCTTAAAATCATCCTATTGGTAGCACTGACGTCGGCCCGACGGATTGGGGACATTCAGGCCCTCTCCGCTGACCCTCCTTTTACTTTGTTTCGTGACGATAGAGTAGTTTTACGCCATGACCATGCTTACCTTCCTAAGGTGGTTTCCACCTTTCACCGGTAGCAGGATATTGTGTTGCCCTCAACCTCACTATTTTCAGTAATCCCAAAAATGACAAACAACAAAAATTGCTCTCTCTGGATGTTAAATGGTGTTTAGAAAGATACTTAGAGGCGACGAGTCCTTGCAGGAAGGATAGGTCCCTGTTTGTTTGTTTTCAGGGCCAGATGAAAGGTCACAGGGCCTCCAAAGCCACCTTAGCTCAATGGGTTAGGGACGCTATTAGCATGGCCTACTCTGCAAGCGGAAAGACAGTGGAGAAGACCCTGAAGGCTCACTCCACGAGAGCGGTGGCTGCTTCCTGGGCTGAGAGGTCAGGGGTATCTATTGATCAGATCTGTAGAGCAGCGACTTGGTCTTCCCCTGCTGATATCACTTTGGTGGTAGGGTACTACAGACTGTGGTCGCTCCCTAGATTACGTTTCTCTGTAATTCTCTCGTTCTGTCATGGACGACCAATAAACACGTAATTACTTACTGGTAATGTGTTTTCTCAGAGCCCATGACAGCACCCTCATATTCCCTCCCATTGTTAAGGGTTCGTCACTTTTTTCTTCTTCTCCTCTTGGTGTTTTTGTGTTACACGTGGTGTTCGGGGTCATGGTGGACTAACGATATTCTGGAGGTCTGTATATCAGACTCTGTAACCACCTGACATGAGGAGAGGAACAGCCCCTTTTAAAGCCTGATGGTTCCCTCTGTCCTTGGAGGGCGGATCCCTCTCTCGTTCTGGGTGCTGTCATGGACTCCGAGAAAACACCTTACCGGTAAGTAATTACGTGATTTTTAATTTTCACATTTCTATGTTGTAAAATTCTGTGACTCTCCTGTGGATTCAAGGGGCTCACCACACATCTAAATAAATTCTTTGGGGGGGGGGGGGGGGGGCAATTTCCAAAATGCCGTCACTTGTACCTAAGCAATGGAATTCTCTTACATCTAGGGCTCTCCAAACACGACATGACACCCGCAGACCTTTCCATCAATATCTGAGCTCCAAATCGTCATTCTTTCATTTTCGAGCCCTGCCATGTGCCCAAACAGAGGTTTTCCATCCCATATTGGGCATCATTATATTCGGGCTGAGGAGATGAATATCTAATGTTCATGCTCGCACATCAGCCAGTAGAGGGCAGCACAGTACACACAGCACAATGCACATTTATCAGTGGTCAGTGTCCGTACATACAATGCATTATACATCTCCTAACTCACTCAACAGTAGTAGAATGGTACCAGGATACTGCACTGGGCAGTGATCTGGAATGAACATTATGAGAATTGATTGTGTATGCAATCTTTGTTCCAAGTAACCAGATAGCAAAACTATATTATTATGTATCTTGCAGTTTGTGTGTGATTTTTAATGTTATATTTAGGTATATATATAATATTTCATGTTACATTATTCATTAATATCAGGTGTATTCTTGGCAGATGACTGTACCAGGAGCTCCACAGGACATCTGATAGCTTCAGAATTTATAGCAGATGGTGGTAATATCACACAAGATACACAAGAACAGCATGACGATACCCTCAGCCGATCACAGCAAAAATCTGTCATCTGATGATTTTACTGAAGAATTATCTCCAAAATCATCTCAGAATGTTAAACAAAATAAAAGTCACAGAAGAAATGCTGAAGAAAAAAAAGGAAGAAGGAAGACGCCATATTCATGTTCAGAATGTGGGAAATGTTTTACTAAGAAATCACATCTTGTTACACATCAGAGAATTCACACAGGGGAGAAGCCATATTCATGTTCAGAATGTGGGAAATGTTTTACTCAGAAGACAGCTCTTAATAAACATGAGAGAATTCATACAGGGGAGAAGCCATATTCATGTTCAGAATGTGGGAAATGTTTTACTTATAAATTAAGTCTTGTTGCACATGAGAGAATTCATATATGAGAGAAGCCATATTCATGTTCAGAATGTGGGAAATGTTTTTGAATTACATCTAATCTTGTTAGAGATGAGAGAATTTTGAGATACTAATAGATTAGATAATTCATGTTCAGAATTTGACATATATATATATTTTTTTTTGAAAATCAGCTCTTTACAAGCATAAGATAATTTACACGGTGAAGCGTTTTTATGCTCAGATCATAACATAGTAAAAACCACATCCTAATAGACACAGTTGTGGGTATATAAATTCCCACAGTTCCAATCTTCCATATAGGTATCTATATTAACCCTCTCTATGTCATCATGGGATTTCTATAATTCAGGACATACATGTGCTAATTACACCTGTATAAGCATGCACACGCTGAACACGTCCACATCCAATGGCAGCCGCACGCTCCAATGTGCATTTCAGCCTCACAAGCCCCGCCCACCTCGGACACTTATCATAGAGATGACGGGTAGAGCGTCTCCTCACTGCGGCTGCTCATGTGACATCATCCCTCTAGCCACGCCCAGTCCTTTCACACTTTTTGTGCCACGCTGGCGCCCCCTCTGAGTTGCGCCCGGGGCAAAGGATCCGACTGCACCCCCCTAGATACGCCGCTGCTGCTGCCGACCCCTATGGTCATTTCAGCATCACCTTCGTCATGGGGCGACCATCTGATGTGTGCAGTGAGGCTAAAAAGGCGGGTCAGGACCCCTTCCCTCTGATACCCTTCTTGTTCTCTTTATCTTTATTATGATACTTCATGATCCCTTTGACCTTCTATGGGAGGTTTGAAGGTTTCATCATGAAGGCAAGACATATTCTTGTGTATAGCCGGACTTCCACCCACGAATGAACAAGGTGATGTTATAGAGTTCACGTACACTTATATGTGATGACGCTCCACCTTATACTTAGATCAGACATTATACAGGCTACGGGAAGTTTTATAGTACCCATGTGATGTCTATATCGCGGCAGAACACACTGAGATTACTGAGACTCAGAAATGTTTGTGATGACCCCTATGGGTTGTCCTTTATTTTTTGTACGCTTGGGAATGTGATTAAAGAAAATATATGTTGACTGCTTATTCTTGCTGAGATGCAACTTTGAAACATTAATAAAAACAGAATTTAATACAAAAAGGCTGGCCAGCCTATGGGGTTCGTGGGACCAGGCGGTGCTGTTACGCCGAATCATTCCCGGAAGTGATGGGCGTAGCCACCGTCACAGCATCGGTCACGTGTAAGTCACATGACCCGGCTCAGCGAATGAGACTCAGCGTACGGCCATCGTCATCCATTACCAGGGTTACCACAGCCAGGTGTCATACCTGGACCCAGAACACTTGCCTGTGCTCTATTAACCATTAGTTTGCTAACATAAAGTGCAAGTGCTTCTATTAACCAATCCACAGAGATTGTTGGCTGAAATGTGGTGTCTATACATATCCAACTTTACAATATGCACCATAATTACTGAGATGTAAGTGTCGGGGTCGTTGCGACAATACACGCCTTCACCAGTCACTCCAAATTAGACTATGAACATATGGTACCAGATAAGAGTAAATCAGACGGAGAATCTGGTTCAAACTTATATTATGTTCGTTGCTTTATTAAGCAATGGCAATGGTCACAGCAACTGAACTTTATTTCCGGGTACACTACATTTTATACTCTAGGGAATAGGCGTGGAATAACCAGTACAAGGTGGGATTAGATGGGGGTTAGGCTAATATATCTATGTCTGTTAGTAATAATTAGTCCTTTGTCTTCTCGACACGGTGCCATCTCTGGGCTCCTGGCATGTAGGACATCTTATCTCCTCAGTTCTCATCCATCCCAACACAACAGTATCTTCTTTTCAGCAGACAGATATATCTATTGGATACTAGGGTTAAGGGAAAAACTTATATTTTCCTTATATACTTTTATATTATATATTTTTACTAATGTTCTAGATGAGAAACAATAAGTATAGTGGAAGAGCGTATTTTCTACCTTGACGTTTTTCCCTAAAGGTCCTTTGAGACTGTCCATGTGATGGGAAGGGGAAGTGGATTTCTTCATCCAGACACCTTAGAGACTCCTTCCTTATAAAGGGCCCCCAGGCATCTGAACCCTACACTAGCCTCACATGGAGTCCCTAAAGTCCATTGTCCCTAAATCGGCTCTCTTAGTCTCATTGACTTCATCTGAAAATAAGAGGGGGAAATTGTAGAATAGTCAACATAACATATTCAGACATTGCTACAAGGAAAAAGGTTGTGTCATTTTTACCCATCTTATTCTAAAAAGGAAAGATTCAATTAGATTCTACAGTTAAATTAATTTCGCTATTCATTGGCTGTTTTCAGAGTCCAATCCGTTGAAGGAGAAAGAAACCTCAAATATATTAGAAACGGCCTGGGGAATTGTGTATCAGTTTTACACTATTAGTAATATATAACCTTAAAGGTACAAGACTCATCCTCCCTTGAACATTTATCATATACCACTATCATTATGGAGGGTATACAAAAGGATATGAACTTCTTAAATATCTGCAAATAAGCACAGTTATCCACAAGAGAAAAGAGATACACAACAAAATCATACAAGAACCATGTTATGTACTCCTGTACTTACTCTAAAAACATTTTCACCAGGGTATATTTGATGTTCTATAATACCTTGGATAGGAGAAAGAGATTTACACATATTGGGATAATTTTTATACAGTTTTCTTGGTTTCCTTGTCCGCTCACTATTTGCAATTTCCAAACCCATGGAGCGATCGTCGCCCGAAGCCCGTACCTTTCTGAGTTGTGTTGTGCGCAAGAATAATGCAGGATAGTATACACAGCTTACCTGTACCAGGAGCGAACTAGGAGGTGCTCACCTGATCTCACCTGTGACCTATTTTGAGGCGTAAAGTGAGGCCAAGCAGAGACCAGTCTAACCTTTGTTGATGAGAGACATCATGGCCTGCCCTGTCCCCTCTCATGACTCCTGGTTTAACACTGTTAGTGGTTCGGTCAGTCCCTATAAGGCAGTCGACTATAGAGAGGGCTCAGGTCGCCAGACGCAATCCGGCTGGGATGGGACAACCACCCGCCACTACCTTTCCTACCTTTTGTTGTAGCTTGCCTTCTACCTCCAAGAGGACAGGACACCTGTGGTGATTGTCAGTATGATTATACCATCCTAGACTGATAACATGGTGTCTACCTCACCGTGATATACCAATTCTGCATTTAGTAGGCTTACCGTATTGTTAAGGAATTCTTCAACCGGAAATCGCTCCATTCGCTCAGAAAGTGCAAGTCAGAACCAAATATTCTGATTACCTCATGTGAGGATCCTACCATTATCCAGCATAAAAATATCTTCCGTCTATAAATATATCTGCAATAAAAAACTTTAAAAAATTTGTATTAATTTCAGAGATTAGAAAATTTTTATTCAACAATCTAATTGCAATTTTTTTACTAGTTATTTTGATTACATTTTTATTACTAGACAATAAATAGTAGAACACTACAGAATATATGGGCGCTGTACATCAGAGCAGACGTGTGTAACATCACCTTTAATTCAAAATTCCTGCTACCAGCATTTTCTCCAGAAAGCCTCCTCACCCCTCCCATATGGGGAAAGATAACGGACTACAAGAAATATTCTCACACAGTAAGGAACAAAGACTGCTCTGATAGAAAGAATTTAAGGAGATATGGGGGGGGGGGATGGTCTACTCCCTTCCACATTTTCAAACCCTTTGGCCTTGATATTCCTACAAGATGTCCACAATCCTGAGAAAAAACCTAACTACTTTCTTCTTACTTGTCTTTCTACCCCCTTTTTTTTTTTTTTTCTCGACTTTGCGTCACTTTCTAAACTATACTTTCTGTTGCTTTTCTCATCAAACTTGCTAATTTCCATCTCTAACATCTCACATTGACTCAATTGAGTGCCCCCTTAAAATACAATCTATATTCCTGCTTATCGACATACCTTACACATTCTGGATCTATTAACTTAACAATACATTCATCACATTGTAGTTAGATTTTCCTGTCTAGTACCACCTCCCCACAGCATTAATACATATATTATTTCCCCTTGGGCGCTCAGTATATTCCCGTATATACTCATGTATAAGCCGACCTGTTTATAAGCCGACCCCCCTACTTTTGCCCCCAAAAACTGGGAAAACTTATTGACTCGCGTATAAGCCGAGGGTGGACTCCAGCACAGGTATACAACCCCCAGCAGTGAGGTATACAGCAGCCTCCTCAGTGGTAGTATACAGCAGTCTCCCCAGTGGTAGTATACAGCAGCAGCCCCAGTGGTAGTATACAGCAGCAGCCCCAGTGGTAGTATACAGCAGCCCCAGAGGTATATGCAGCCCCAGAGGTATATGCAGCCCCAGAGGTATATACAGCAGCCCTAGTGGTGTATACAGCAGCCCCAGAGGTATATACAGCAGCCCTTAGGTAGTATACAGCAGCCCCAGGGCTGTATACAGCCGCAGTCCCGGAAGTATACAGGCCCCCCATCAAGCTCCAGGGCTTCCCCCTTGCGCGGCAGCCTGTAAAGTAAAATCATACTTACCAGTGTCCTGTCGCGCCGTCCGCAGCTTGCCGACACACACGATCCCGGGCTTCAATCCGCGTCTTCCGGCTTCCGACTTCCTGTAGTCGCGGGCAATGACGTCATTGCCCGCGACTACAGGAATGCGGAAGACGCGGAATGAAGCCGGGGATCGTGTGTCGGCAAGCTGCGGACGGCGCGACAGGACACTGGTAAGTATGATTTTACTTTACAGGCTGCCGCGCAAGGGGGGGGCCCTGTATACCTCCGGGCTGCGGCTGTAAAATTTATATACTCGCGTATAAGCCGAGGGGGGACTTTTCAGCCCAAATTTTGGGCTGAAAAACTCAGCTTATACGCGAGTATATACGGTAATCTTCCCTTTAGATAGCTTAAGTTTTAAAAAGCCTGAATTATAAGAATATATTTGAGGATATCTTTGTTCTCCTGACATTACATCTCACATCTCAGCATATTACAGTTTACACAAACCTCTGTAAGATGATTTGAATACAAGGGAGCCCTAATTACAGCTTCATTTAACACTATATATACTAGTCACAGCTCCCTAAAGCAGTTACATCTACCTGGCGTCAGACACACACATGCACCAGCATTGGTCTAGGACACTGGTCAAATTATTCCCAGACACAGGTTTAGCTACTTGAATCCCAGGACAAGCCAGGTATCCCCAGAGACTCCTCAGCACGTATTCTACAGGTCACCAGCCGCTCCCACGTCTGCCATCACAGGTCCAGACCTCCAGAACAGCGACTGCACTAGAACACACAATCGCAAGTAACTTCAGGTTTAAACCGTCTTCCCCACTGGAGGAGCTGCAAGACCCTCTGTCTTCTAACCTCATATCTCTATACACATGAGCTAGGCACTACTTTTAGTACACATGCATACGAATTGAATATTTTAGGATCTCTTTTTCACTCACACACATCTAAGAACACATTGAAACACACAACAACCATAAATGAGGGAAAGTTTCTCCCTGCCATAACTACATCTCTAGCTAAATTATCCCTGTGCTGCAGGTGGCTATTAGCAATATTCACTCATATAAATCAATAAAAATCTGATTACTATTATTGCATTCAATATTAGGCATTATTATTAGTACCCAAGTACCATAAATATGAAAAATCAGTCTTTGCCATTCAGAATCCCTGGAAAGACGGGTAAAATTCCAGTGTGCATGTCAGGCATCCTGCAAATTTCCCCTTTCTCTCGCCCTCTTGCTCTCTCCCTCCCCTCCTTCCTACACAAGCAGGCTTTCACAAGGTCATACACACAGCTGTTTAGATAAGGAATTCTGAGATTCACACAATAGAAAAAAAATAATCCTTCTCTCCCAAACAGGTTTCACAAATTTGATTAACTGTTTCACACTTGTAGTTATATACAACTAACAATTCTAGCCATTATCTGAGATCCCGTGGCTTAATATCTAACTCTTCATTTACTTTTTATAACTTCAAAAACTTTCTTTCCATGACAGAAAAAAATAGTAAAATATATTGATAGACGGACCGTGAATAGAGTGTAGTGATATACATGTTAACGAGCATCTCATGTGGTTATGTATTTTGGAGTTGAGATTTTGTATTTTGTTATGATGTACATGTATTCTCATTTTTTTATTGTGCTTATTTGTCATTAGTTGTCCGTGAAGAAGACCTACGGGTCGAAACGTTGACTGTAAACCACTGAATTTAATAAGCTGAAAAAAACTTTATGCTTGTCCTGATCCAATCAATAAAAACGTGGCTTTGCTCGAAAAAAAATCTATATTCCTTCATTTTTGGGGTGCTCGATACTCTCTTGTTATTAGGATTACATTTCTGAGCACCCACAAGTTGTAGAGCCAGTCCTATTCTTCCAAGTATATATATTTTTTGACTGTGCCCCAACTTTTTGTAGACAAATGTCTAACATCACATTTTCATATGCAAAGGATGAATCTGCCACTATAGTGGATCGAGTCACCTCATCCAATCATTTTCTTTCTACATCAGTGGAAGAAGCCCAATATAAGGAGTATGTGAAAGAATTAAGAAGGCAGACAGCGTTGGAACTACATCAGACAACCTTGGCAGAATATTTTAGAGAATACCACGTGGCCCGAGGGTCAATTTGCGACCAACTTTGTTTACAGACGATACTGATTATTGCGATCGCTTTGAAAGTATCCTGAATAAGTGTTCATTCGACCGGATAACTAACTATTGATTATCTACAGACTGAATTGGCTACTATCACGGATAAAGTGAAAGAGATTGAAGACCAACGTAAAGAGACCTTAACACTGGAAAATTCGGTAGAGGTTAAGAATAAAACCAAAAAAACTATTACGGATTTTAAGAAGACGGTTCAGGAACGCAAGAAGAAAAAATTCTTGCGTGATCAGGACGACTATACTCAAGGTCACGTATACTGTTGGAGGAGTGCAGTTCCCAATAACTGGCCTCCACCATGTTATGACTTGTTAGCTTGCGGGACTTGCAGATCACTGCTCTGAGTTCATTTAATCCACCAAAGAATCAACATCCTATTGAAACCTTTGTCAATTTGGTAAATCAGATACACAGAAGGCATTACATAATACGAGTCTTGATGAAGCAAAAACCATTAGCCATCTTCAACAAAATAAGAAAATTATTATCAAACCAGCGGATGAAGGGGGTGCGATTGTTATTATGGATCATACTTATTATGTAGAAGAAATTTTTCAACAATTAGGGGATACCTCTACTTACATACCTATTCCCTGGGACCCCACTAGCTCCATTAAGCTATTAATCAAAGAAAAAAATCATTTCTACCTGAAAGAAGGTGTCAGACAATAAATTGGCTACATATCTAGAGGCCCAGCACCCAATCATACCCATCTTTTATACGCTTCCCAAGATACAAAAAAACCTGATAAGACCTCCTGGATGCCCAATAGTGGCATCCACAGATACCCTGTTATCTCCGTTGGCTATTACATTAGATAAAATTTTGTCTCCTTTCGTACCTAATATACCTTCGTATATTAAAGATACGTCACACTTTCTTCCCGTTTTAGGCCAAATTGACCATTTACCTATGGGTAGCATTTTAGCTACATTTGACGTTAACAGTTTGTACACATCTATATGGCATGATTTGTGCTTGGAAGCCCTTAGTTGGTTGTTGGATACATATACTTCGTGCAGCATACTTAAAAAAACGGTTTTGCATTGACATATTGACAATTGTCTTACAGAACAACTTTTTCTTTTTCAGGACCAATTTTATTTACAGCGTAGGGGGACCGCCATGGGGTCAAACGTGGCGCCCCCCTACGCTAATATATTTAAGGTGTATTTTGAATATGTGTTTGTCCATAATGATCCAATTTTCCAATCTACAGCTCCAGTATGGAGAAGATTTATTGATGACATATTCGTGGTGTGGACGGGTAAATAAACAGAACTTTTAGGTTTTTATAACAAATTGAATACATTAGTTCCTGATTTAACATTCACGATACACTACAATGACGATAGTATCAATTTATTGGATTACCCTGATAAAGGTCAACACACAAGGTATAATTTCAGTAGATCTCTATACCAAGCCGTATCATTTCAGTGGATCTCTATACCAAGCCTACTGATAAAAAACAGTATCTTGCACTACCAGAGTTGACATCCAAAACATATCAAACAATCCCTTCCTCATTCCCAACATACAAGGATAAACAGAATAGTCAATAATCCTCACACGAGGTCCCTGCGCCATGAGAAAATGACCATTAAATTTACCAATAGAGGTTATCCTAGACTCATTGCTGAACCTAGGAAAGAAACCAGCAGGAGATCACCAAGCTCCACTTTAAGGGTCCCCTTTGTTCCACATTTCATCCCTTTCATTATATGTTCAAAAAAATCATTATAGAACACATTTCCCAATATACCAGAATTTAAAAATCCTCCATTATTCTGTTATAAGAAGGCACAAAACTTGCGTAATAAATTGGTTAGAGCCGATATAGGTTCCTCAAAGCCACCAGGACAGAGATTTCTGAGTACTCCGAGGTATGGGAATTTCCCACGCCTGGGGTGCATGCAGTGCTCTCACATCGTGAAAGGTTCTAGCTTTACACATCCGAGGAGTGGAAAGGTGTATCCTATACGTGTGAAACATCATTTGTGATTTACCTGTTGAAATGCCCGTGCGATCTCGGGTATGTTGGTGAGACTACCCAACATATCTGAGACCGCATCAGCAAACACAAATCGACCATACATTGTCGTAATACCTTATTACCTGTCCCCTATCATTTTTTAATTAAGGTACATCATATTACCCAGTTGCATTTCCAGGTAATTGAACAGGTGCCCCTCGCTAGACGGGGTGGTGATCGTGTACGTAAACTTAAAAGAAAGAGAATCCTATTGGATCCATGAGCTCCAGACCTTGGAATCATGGGGCCTGAATCGGGAATATGAAGTTGGGTATTAAAGTTTGGGATTTAGTTTTATTCACTTGGTCATTGCAGTTTATATACAGTATGTGTGGGTGTAAAGAATTTTTGCCCACATATATGTATATGTACAAACATATATATATATATATATATATACACACACACACACACACACACATACCTTGGATTAATTTATTTTCTAAATAGGTTTTAGTCAGTTGACTCTAGGTAGATATATTTCAGAAATCTATGTTACCTAGTTATACAGGGCTCTAATATGATTCACATTTATTAATGTATTAAAATCATTTTTGACATCTTGCCATCAAGTTTTTATGCCATTATCCTTATATTGTTCCCCATGTTTATTTATTGTTTACATAAATCTTTTCCCCTTATAATTATGTTCTTATTTTCTCCTTTAGGCATAAAAGCAAAGTTTTCCTACAATAGGGATGCCAGATACTGCATAGACTTTCCTGAATTCACTTCTATCTGCACAGCTTTTACTTTCCATTGCGCATGTGCGTGCATACGCGATTGGTGGCGTCATCTTGCAGGTGTCCCTTATGCGTTCCATTTAGCGACGCTTCTTGCGTTCCAAGGGCAAGAAGCGCCGCCGCGCTCTTACACTATAAAGACGGCGTCCTCACATGGAACTATAACCCTCCGCCATTCAAGCTTGCGCCACATACCAGTAAGTAACAGAAATCATTTAGATTTACAGCACATGTCAGAACATGAAGGAATTAGTTTGTGATGCAATGTTTTCCTAATAGCCTTGAGGTATGAGGGTCTATTTTATATTATTCACCTGGAACATGCCTTTTGTTTACATCTTTAATATAATGACACTTAATCTTGCAAATTTGGCATTAAATATTACATAAAACAGTGGGCTCATTAATCTCCATTTGACAATACAGGTACTTTATATTAATACACAGGATACTGATGATGGCTTTTGTGGACTTTGAGATAGATATATGCTTTTGGATTTATAGCATTGATTTTCCTTCTATTACAGCCCTTGTACTGAAGTTAGAGTCACATAAAGACTAAACAACTATTATCATACACATATTGGACTGAATGCCTTGATCAATCTACCACACTACTGATGATGCCTCAAATAATTCATTTTTATTGCATTAGTGGATATTCTCTTTTGTCTAGCCTGGGAGCATATATTAACCCATATACCTTATGTATCATGGGACGTTATAGTCCATACAATATACATCATTCTTTGCTTCTCCTATTTTCCTAGAATACAATTATGTCTGCTTTGTATCATAATAAAGATATAATTTATTACCTTTTAGACACGGCAATAAAGGTGTCTATCACACCTTTAGCTTATTTGGTTTGGATTTCTAGAAGGTACTATCAAATATTATTTTTCTTCACCATAGAGGGACATCCTATGTAAATAATTGATACCATAGATGTTGGAAGACAATTTTTCTTTATGTGATATACATGTTAACGAGCATCTCATGTGGTTATGTATTTTGGACTTGAGATTTTGTATTCTGTTATGATGTACATGTATTCTCATTAGTTGTCCATGAAGAAGACCTACGGGTCGAAACGTCGACTGTAAACCACTGAATTTAATAAGCTGAAAAAAACTTTATGCTTGTCTTGATCCAATCAATAAAAACGTGACTTTGCGCGAAAAAATCCATGTTTCTTCATTTTTGGTGTGCCAGATACTCTCTTGTTACTGGTTGGACTAGGTCACACAAATATATACATAGAGTGGGGTTTTGGGTGTCCACCCCTCACCCCCCTGGTAGAGGTATTTTAGGTAATCTTCCCTCACCCCTAGATATCTACTTCATCGGGGGAATTGATTGCTTTGACTGTGTGTTCTTGCGCTTTGTCACCAATATTTGGTCTGTACTGCTTTACGGTTGTGTCACTGCTGTTTGTTCCACTGGGCATTGTTATGTGCTGTTTTGTATGATGATAATGGGATGGGGTGCATTATACCAGACAACTTGTTGTGCATTGTTTAGATGCTTTGAACCCTGATCTTTGTATGTCTGAATAAAATTGAATCCTTGCCTTTTTACCAATTCTTTTCTCCCATGTTTCCCACTGTTTTATTGGCACGCAGCACTCCTTAGTACTTTATCATATTAAACTCCAGCAGTGCGCCCCTATTCTCTTGTAAAGTTCTTTTTTTTCTCATTAATGTGCGCTCTGCACCCCATCTTGACTGAAAAAAACTGAAATGTAGATATTTGTGCAAATCTATTAAAAAATAAAAACTAAAATATCACATGGTCATAAATATTCAGACCCTTTGCTCAGACACTCATATTTAGGCCACATGCTGTCCTTGTGATCCTCCTTGAGATGATTCTACTCCCTCATTGGAGTCCAGCTGTGTTTAATTAAACTGATAAAACTTGATTTGGAAAGGCACACACCTGTCTATACAAGACCTCACAGCTCACAGTGCATGTCAGACCAAATGAGAATAATGAGGTCAAAGGAACTGCCCAAAGAGCTCAAAGACAGAATTGTAGCAAGGCACAGGTCTGGCCAATGTTACAAAAGAATGTATGCAGTACTCAAGGTTCTTGAGAGCACAGTGGCCTCCATAATCCTTAAATGGCAGAAGTTTGGACCACCAGAAGTCTTCCGAGACCTGGTCGTCCAGCCAAACTGAGCAATCGAGGGATAAGAGCCTTGGTGAGAGAGGTAAAACAAAATCACTGTTGCTGAACTCCAGAGATGTTTTTCTTCTACGGCTCCTCAGTCAAGATTCCCAGACAAATATTTATTGCCACATCCAGACATGGTACATTTCCATGTCTTGGGTGTGTCAATTGCTCGAATGTTCTGAAGGGTTCAACGTTTACACATCCTAGGACGGGCAAGTCATACCCCATCAAGAGTTACTAGTGATAGCACTTTTGTCATATATTTCATCAAATGCCCTTGCGGTCTCGGGTACTTGGGTAAGACCACCCAGCCTGCCTGGGACCGCATCGGCAAACATAAATCTACCATTAGGTGCGGGCAGGTTGCCCTACCTATTCCTCATCATTTTCCACTGCCAAATGATTGAGCAGGTGCATGTTGGTTGCAGGGGTGGCAAAAGGGTCCAGAGGCTCAAGACCAGGGAAGCCTTCTGGATACTTCAGTTGCAGACACTCGAGCACCACGGGCTCAACAGAGAGATGGATATCATGTGCTGAACATATTTTCTCTCAACTGGTTTTTCTTTGTTTATATTGTTAGGTACTGTAGTCATTTGGAACTGTTGACAAACTACATATTGAATACACATGTACACTTAGAATGGGTTATCATGTATTAGTGTCA
The DNA here is from genome assembly GCA_033576535.1 of Allobates femoralis. Classification (NCBI taxonomy): domain Eukaryota; kingdom Metazoa; phylum Chordata; class Amphibia; order Anura; family Aromobatidae; genus Allobates; species Allobates femoralis. The sequence continues at coordinate 871,267,979 of JARQOC010000003.1, read as the reverse complement.
TGTATTTTATTTGAGCAATAGCACACATAAGCCGGATCATTGTGAACCCTTGGAAGTCTTGTTTCTTTATATATGTTCCCTGTAATTTTTCACTGTACCTTTTCTATGGATTTCATGTAGCAGGATTACCTTTACAATTGAATGATATGGGTGCCTTAACACAATTTGCCATCAGGACTTTACTTAAGGCAAACTCTGATACTGCATAGTTGTGCCTTTATTAACTTTTTAATTCTTCTGGCCCCTTATATTCCTATCTGATTAAGGACTAATGTTTGTTTACTTTTTTCCACATTTTCCACAGTGATACTGACAGCATTTGAGAGCCCAGCGGTCAACTAGTTATTACTGAACATCAGCGACGTCATGCACACGCCCGCGCATGCGCAGAACTGCTACCTGCATTCCACGGCGGGTTGCTTCCTGTGTTCCAAAGGCTGGAAACAGGAAGTGGCCCGGCCGATTGACACACTCCCTACTTAAGCTTGCGGTTCACATTATAGCGGTCCCTGCACCACGAAGCATGCCACCGGTCCCAGGTAATATGCTGAGCTCCTAGACCACATCTTTTTGTGCACAGGCCACTAGCCACCTTTCACTTTGTTTTTCTTGGTTTCACAGATCCCTTTCATCCAGCGGATAGTTATTACAGTGGCATCCAAACTCACTACAGGCTCATATGGCCTGCTCCCTTAAAGGTGCAGACACAATTTTCTACCCATAATTTAGGTTTACCTATGTGATTCTAAGTGTGAAGTGTAAACACTCTCTTGTCATATTTTATCCATAGCAGGTCCACAAATAAAAGGGTGCTACCATCCCTATGGGGTAGTGTGACCCATAGTAGCTGTACTGTGATCTAGAATCAGCTAGCAACTAGAGGGATTAATAATGTGAAAAGGACACCGGAAGTAGTTGTGCTGGGTAAGAGGAGTGGTGTCCATGACAAACAGGTGAGAAGGTCTGTGAGGGAGACATGGAGAACAGGCAAGCTGTATACTCCAGTTTTTTCTGAGAAACAATTACTGTCAATAAGGAAGCTCAGGACAGACAAGACTCTGTATTTACCTCAAGATAGGAGTAAGAGGGACAGCATCAACTCATTTCTTCACACCCGCCTCCATTGTATGAGGTAAGTCCAGTCTGCAGAGCTCTGGACACAGTGTGAAGAGGACTGATCTGTGAGGAGAAATTCTTTGTATATAGATGTTGACGAATTATCGGGTGAGGAAAGTGTATTCATGTATTGGACAGAAGTAAAATAAAACTCCAATAATCAACCCCACTTCTGAACTGTGTGATAACTGGGCCTGAAGATCCATCCTGCCTCCCCTTTACTGTACAGAAGGATAATAGTTGTCCTGTGTAACATTTCCCTGGGATTCCAGAAGAACTCATGTTAAGTGTAAGCCTTCACATAATGAGGGTAGTACATACAACATTGGTGGCGGTTCAGGGAATCCTGAGAGGCAGTAAGGCTGTAATTGAGCAGAGGCACAGCTATTGTCATACACAGCACCCGCAACCTGCTACACCATATAAAGGGGACCAGCATTGTAAAAGCATAATAGCAGAACCAGCAGCTATGGATGTGGAAACACAGATTAACAGAATCAGTGAGCTTCTCCTGCAGTTATCCTTTGAGGAATTGAGTACAGTAGCACGGCATGTAAAGATGGCAGAACAGATCACCAAGGGCAACCGCAGACATCTCTTAACAGCCATTAACAAACATAAGGAAGAATTAAGGAGCAAGATCTGACGACAGACGCCACCGGACCCGTTGAAGCGGCAAGTGCTACGAAACGGCGAAACGGCGAGCCGTCGTCCGCCGACCCCCACTCACTCTCCCAGCCTGATTTGTCTATGCTAACACAAAGCAAGATGAAGTAAAAGGATTTCTTGGCATCTAAAAGGGTGAGTGCCACTTTTCTTTTTCTACTTGTGGATGAAACATATGGATGAGTTAAGATAGAGAGAAGATGAGGACGTCATGGGGACATTTCTTCAAGAATCAACACAGTTCATAACCGGGTTGAGGATTAAGGATGTAGAGGAGCTGCCAATCACCAAGAGTAAGAAACTCCTTCCACAGACAGAACTACAGGAATTGAAAGAACAATTCATCGCTTTGAGAGCAGCTGTGCAGCAATCTGCTAGAACTCCTGAACCAGGGAGGCAGACCTCCCTTACACAGCAAATGACCACTAGAAAATACTTTAAGATGCTTGGACAGGTTGGGGAAAGAGAACAGGAGAAACGGTTTTATACAAACTTGCTGCACCAGATTGATGCAGGATTACAGAAAGGCTACGAGCCAGATGAGATCATCGGGTCTTAATTGAAAAGATGAATGAGGCAGCCAGCTTGTAGTCAGAGAGTGAACAGAAATGAAAGAAAAGCTCCGTTACCAAAATTACCAAAATGAATCAGCTGAAGTTGGAGACCCCTAGCGGTCAATCAGAAGTTCATTCTGGAGACTCTCCAGCAGCAAGACAGAGAGAGAACACCAAATCGCCGGTGATAGAGAAGACAGCCAGCGCTGACTGGAAGGAAATGATCGGAGAACTCTGAGCTGACAGAGGTGAAGAAGTTAATTTGCACCAGGCCCGAGTCTCGAACGTTCAGACCCAGGAGTGGGTTTCAACAGGGAAGACGTCCTGCTTGTGAGGGTTGCCGATCATCAAGTCAAAATACTGTCTGTTGCCATTGTCAAAGATGTAGTGAAGAAGGGCATTATGCCAGAGAATGTCAAGCGCCACAACCCTTAGGGTTAAACGACAGAAGGTTGCCAGTGCAGGGCGACTGGTAACTGCAACATGGATGAGGCCCCAGACACAAAAACCACTAACCTCCAGAACTGCTGCATCAGCACTATCCCCAGGTGTGTGACCATCCTCGACAGCTCCAAGAAGGGGAGGGCCATCAGCTTCTTAATGCCCAGTGCGGAAGTCAGACCATGCATTCCTGGGGGCAAGAGATCAGCTTCTTAATGCCCAGTGCGGAAGTCAGACCATGCATTCCTGGGGGCAAGAGATCAGCTTCTTAATGCCCAGTGCGGAAGTCAGACCATGCATTCCTGGGGGCAAGAGGATTGTTCAGTCAGTAAGGATAGCCTCATCAGCTTAATCGGTGAATGGTGCTTCATACAGTGCAAGTTATATGGACTCCTGGTGAAGGCACTGTGGGATACAGGTGCCCAAGCGAGCCTCCTAAATGAAGAATGGAGAAGGTGCCATATGCCACACACCTGCCTTCGTCCATTAAAATACTCTTAATACTGGTGGAACTCCATGGCAAAGTCGTCAATCAGCCCGAGATCCCTTTAATAGGCTGGGTGGAAGTGACATTTCAACTCCGTGCCACGAAGAACAGCAATATTATTGAGTTATTAGTACCCTTTCTTGTTACCAGTGATCCCAATGTGGCATAAGAACCCATCCTGGGTTACAACGTCATTAGTGAGGTTATCAAGAAATAGAAATCAGGGACACCTGTGTTGGAGGCGGTAGTCAATTCGCTGGCTATACCCAAAGTCGTGGCAGAAAATGTTATTCGTGGGATAAGTAGAGCACAGAACACAATGGACATGAAAGAAGTAAAGGTAGGGCCTGCGTCCAACCTTCATCCCTGCAAATAGAATGGTGGGAGTGAGGTGTGGAGTTCGGGTCAAACCGGGAAGAAAACTGCAGAAGAGACTGTTTGCGCCGAGAGACTAATCAGAAATTCCCGAGGGTCTCATCCTAGGTGAGACTGTGCTTACGATTCCTACTGGTAGCTTTGCCCAAGTGACAGTGCTGGTAATTAATATGACAAAGCATGAAGTGAGATTGAACCCTAAGACTGTGTTAGGCCACATTGAAACCATTAAGACAGTGTATCCAGCCAATGTAAGGCCAGTCCAGATTTCTGCAATGAATTGTTGCTGAACCACGAAGCAAAGGGTGCCCAGGGAGAGAACCTCACAAATTATCTCGGCAGCTTGGGATCCTCCAGTACCTGTAGAACATCTAAGTGCTGAAGAACTAGCAATAGCGAAAGAGATGTTAAGAGAAGAGTGTCACACATTCTCAAAGGAGGACTGTGATATCGGGTGTATTCCATCATTGCAGCTTAAGATCAACTTGAAAGACACTACCCCCGTAACCAGACGTTACGTATCTGTACCCAAACCATTGCACCGTGAATTAAAGGAATATCTGCAACACCTAATTAACAGAGGTTGGGTACAAAAATCAAAAGTCTTACTACTCCTTTGTTTGTGTTAGGAAGAAGGACGGCACACAGACTGTTGTGACTACCGGGAACTAAATCGGAAGTCAATACCTGATCGGCACCCAATAACAAAGATTCAAGACATGCTGGATAGCTTATCAGGAAATACCTGGTTTTCAGTTCTGGACCAGGGCAAGGCATACCACCAAGGGTTTGTGGAAGAATCCAGTGAACCACTGACAGCCTTCATCACACCATGGGGATTGTATGAGTGGATCCGTATACCATTTGGGCTCAGCTCTGCCCCGGCAGAATTCTAGAGGAGCATGGAAGCATATCTGAAGGGGTTAAGGGATGATATCTGCCAGCCGTACCTAAATGAGAATGTGGTACACAGCAAGACCTTCACCGGGCATGTTGAGCACGTGAGGACTGTACACCAACGTTATCAGCAACATGGAGTTAGGCTAACCCCAAAAAAGTGTGAAATGTTCAAAAGACAAATGCTTGTCTTTCCAGTCCATTACTGGAAAGATTTCTGCTGGGTCCATGGTGTATCCATCTCCGGATACAATTTTTCCCAGAAATCGAACTTGTCACATGTGGGGGAACTGAGGAAGATCTTGGGATTCCTCTCCTATTACAGGACTTACATAAAGAACTTTTCCCGGATTGCCACTCCGTTATACCACCTCTTGGGGGGGGGGACAACAAATTCAGCCACATCAGTGGGAAAAGAAAAGAAACCAGACTGGATTCGGCCTAAAGGAAAAAGTACAGTTTCTGCTCAGCAACCAATTAGCTGGACTTCAGATCACCAGGAGATATTGGAAGAATTAGTGGAATACCTTGTAAAACCACCCATAATGGCATATCCTGATTTCAACCAACCATTTGTTCTTCATTATGACGCCTCTCAAATGGGACTTGGAATTGCCCTTTATCAGCATCAAAATAGTAAATTGAGAGTCATCGGCTATGGTTCCAGAACACAGACAGATGCTGAGAAAAATTAAAATCTTCATTCTGGAAAACTGGAATTCCTGGCATTGAAATGGGCAGTCTGCGAATGATTTAGAGATTATCTCTATTACAGCAAGGAGTTTGAGGTATACACTGACAACAACCATCTGACCTATGTCCTCACTACAGCTAAACTGAATGCTACAGGTCAGAGATGGGTAGCTGAACTAGCTGACTTCAACTTTAGTATCAAGTACAGGGCAGGAAAATGCAATGCGGATGCAGATGGATTGTCAAGAATGCCATTAAAGCCTGAAGAGTTCATGCAAGAGTATTCCGAAAAAGTCAGTCTAGAAGCTATTGTGACCACCACCCAAGCAGTACAGGTTCAGCATGAGGAATGCACACCATTGTGGTGTCCGTTGACTGTGGCAACTACCGTGAAAGCACCAGAACAAGATGAACCCATGTCCATCCAACAGTTATCAAAAGAAGCAATCCGAAAAGCACAATGGGAAGATCAAATAATTGGCAGAATTCTACCTTATGTGCAACAAAACCAGTTTCCAAGGAAGCGAGAGAGAGATACAGAGTCACCAGCAGTAGCTGTCTTACATAGAGAATGTAGAAGGTTTTGTGAATGGCGTGCACTCAGTTTTTGGGGTTTGAGGTGCAAGTGAAAGGATTACTGGAACTCGTATTCATAGATAAAGGAAAATCACTGCACTCTCAGAGTCATATATGATGCAAACTGAAAAGTTTTTATTGTATTTGGACAACAAGCGACCACTGACGCCGTTTCGGTCCACAATATCGGACCTTTCTCAAAGTGTCGCTAGAATTAAAACAAATGAAACAAAGTGTGTCACCATCCTGTCACCCCTGTCTTCTACATTTTACCCAAAGTTCATAAAGACCTAAAAAGAAACCCTTGCAGACCCATTGTAGCAGCGACTAACTTCAACCAACATCAGACAAATCTTTGCCTGGAACTACTGAACATAGTTCTTAGAGAGAATTTCTTCTTAAACGGCGATGACTACTATGTTCAGATATGCGGGACCGCTATGGGGGCGAATGTGGCGCCCACGTATGCAAATCTTTACATGTATCTCTTTGAAAAATCTTATGTCTATACCAATGATCTCTTCCAGCAGCATGCCAGCTGCTGGTACAGATACATTGATGATATTTTCTGTATCTGGGAAGGCCCACAAGACAGCTTAGATGTATTTTTTAACACCATCAACAACATCAGGGTAGAACTCAAATTCACCATACACTCAGACAAAAAGGAGATAATCTTTCTTGACACAAGAGTAATCAGAGACCCTAACGGAACCCATCACACCAATCTTTACTCCAAACCGACAGATTGTAATGGCCTCTTATCATATGATAGTTGCCATCCAAGATCAACTAAGAACAGCTTACCGCGATCCCAGTTCAAACGAGTCAACCGTATTGTGTCTAATCAAGAAACTCGGATGACAGAAATGTCAGACAAATTTTGAGCTAGTAACTATCCAGACAAACTCCTTCAGAATGAACTAACACGGGCAAACACAGAGACACCCAACACACCCCTTACAGTCAAAACTGATAACTTCCTTTTGTCCACCATTTTCATCCCACAATGCACAAGGTTCAGAACATTATCAGGAAACATTGGCCTCTATTAAATAAAGCCTATCCCACCGTCAGCACGTTCCAAGAACCACCCCTTATGTGCATGCAAAGACCAAAAAACATCAAGATGATCTTGTAAGTGCAGACATTGGGCCCACTAAATCCCTGACACAGACACGGATACAACCCAAAAGGACAGGGACTTTTCCCTGCCTTAACTGTGCTTGTTGCTCAAACGTGATTAAGAGCAGTGAGGTCACCCACCCGAGAACGGGCAAATCATATCGCATAAAAGACTATTACACCTGTGATACCAAATTCGTAGTCTACATTGTCAAATGCCCTTGCGGCCTACTTTATGTGGTGGAAACTACACAGGCCATTAAGGACCGGATCTCTAGACATAAATCCACCATTAGATGCAATAAAACCTGGCTTCCTCTCCCCTACCATTTCAAAGAGGCTGCACACACGGTATCACAGTTACGTTTTCAAATAATCGAACATGTTTCCCGTTCTCGTCGAGGCGGCAATCACATTAAGCTCTTAAAAGAACGTGGCTATTTACCTTGGACACCCTATCCCCTAGGGGTTTGAATAGGGAACTGGATTGGTAGTACCTAATGACCATTTTTTGTTCTTTTACCTTGCAGGTGCACTGAGAGTCTTCCCTTCACTCACAAATAAATTACCCCTAGGCACTGTAAGTGGTAAGCATAACCTGACCTATAGACATGGCAATTTATACCAATGCTGTTTCCCCCCCCAAAAAAAACCTTCCCCCCCTTTTTTCTTTGTTTACCCCCCTCCTGAAGTTGTTGGACAGGTTTGGACTCCTACTAATACTTATAGATTTCTTTTACAGGTGGGCTCCCTAAGGGGATTGTTATACATTACATAATAACTATTGTAAGCATTAGTGGATGTTATCATACTGTATTCAATTTACATATATATACTGGCACTGTGCATTTCTAATCCACTTTTGACTACTTTTCCCTTTATAAACTAACATTCCCTGGGCGCTCTTACCTGTCCACATCCTCTTTCACTCAGAACAACCCATCATCCCTACCCATGTGAGCCTCTAACTAATCTATATGCAAACTGCGGTTTATTACCACTCTGCCAACACTAGGACGCTTCCTAGTAACTGTTGGCAGGGTAAACAGCGTCCACATCGACCGCGCATGCGCGCGGCCTACGTTACGTTCGGGTCACGTGACGGCAAACACTTCCGGTCATGTGACACCGCCGGGAGCACGATATAAGGATGCATTGCATCCATACACACATACACACCAGCCACAGCGTGGGAGCGCAGGGCAGCGCAGGGCAGCACAAACCACGCAGGCAAGGACTCCTGGAGCACACAGCCTTCTGATTACATCAGATAAGTGACACCAATTACTCTGCTATTTTGTTTCAGGTTACTAATATATGCATTACCCTATACTTGCCCTACTAACTACACTATTAATGAGTGCTGGGACCACTGTTGAACTTATGGTATCTATTCATTTTATTCACTCACCCACCATAGTTCTATATAAGGGTAGATATTACACTATATATCTTCCACAGGTGGATCAGCATGATACTAGGGGGACGGTTCATTTGAGTACCCCCGGACTCAACAAAGCCTATAACTACCATAGGTGTGCCCCTGATCCTTACGCAATATAACCCCCCATTAAGGGACATTGCTCCAAGATACAGGATTTTACACTACAAGTCATATCTTTCCCTTCTAAAACTACTGGCCTAGGTTATTTTAACACTAATAGCTCTTTCCTTTTAATATCCTAGACTCTATTACCAGTCAGTACACACCATTACCAGTGTCCCGTTCTCCCTTGATCTGACTCTGAACTACAACCTTATTCTTCTTCCTTCCTGGTACACTAGTCTTGCTTGTTCTCTAGTGTATAATGATGATCTATCATTGAAACCATGCCTCTGTATTTGGAACCAACCATGATCAGCCAGGTCATGACTCTGACGATGATGTATTTCATATTGTATATATGTACAGTCAACAAAAAACCTTGTTCACTTTTTTTTTACACTTTGTTTCATTTGTTTTAATTCTAGCGACACTTTTGAGAAAGGTCCGATATTGTGGACCGAAACGGCGTCAGTGGTCGCTTGTTGTCCAAATACAATAAAAACTTTTCACTTTGCATCATATATGACTCTGAGAGTGCAGTGATATTCCTTTATCTTTATATAGAGAATGGGCAGAGCTCTACCTCGTCACAGATGGTATCCTGTATCGCAAAAGAGGACAGAAGCAACTACTAGTATTACCAGGAAGATACCATCGGTTGGTCTTCAAAGAACTACACGAAGACATGGGACATCTAGGAGTGGAAAGGACTATAAATTTGGTTCGGGAATGGTTCTTCTGGCCGTACATGCAGAGAGATCGAGAGGTTTGTGACCAGAGAGAGTCGTTGTTTGAAACATAAGTGTCCCAACACACCATCCCGAGCAACTACAGGCAACATCCAAACGACTTACCCATTTGAGTTAGTTTCAATTGACGTTCTGCATCTTGAGACGTGTAAAGGTGGATATGAATACATCTTGGTTCTGATGGACCATTTTACTCGATTTGCTCAAGCATATTCAACCACCAATAAGTCTGGCAAGACAGCAGCAGAGAAGATTTTCAATTACTTTGCTCTAAAGTTTGGCTTCCCAAACAGACTACATCATGACCAAGGAAAAGAATTTGAGTACCAGCTCTTTGCCAAGTTAGGAAAATACTGTAAGATCCAGAGATATCACAATACACCCTCTATCATCCCGAGGGTAATGGACAAGTGGAACGTTTCAACTGGACATTACTTTCAATGTTGAGAACGTTAACAGCTGATGAGAAAAAGCATTGAAAGAATTCTGTATCAAAAGTGGTGCATGCTTACAATTGTACCAAGAGTGAAGCAACAGGTTATTCACCATTCTTTCTGTTGTTTGGTCGATCTCCAAGACTACCACTTGATATAATGTTCGATACTCCAGTTTCAGAGACTTATAAGACGTACCCTGACTATGTTCGGAAATGGAAAGAACGTATGGCAGAAGCATACCATATAGCATCGAAAATAGTCAAAGAAGAGCAAAGCAAGAGCAAATGCTATGATCGGAAATGTCATGGAGCGGAATTGATATCTGGAAGTCTGCTGGTGCTAGTCAGAAACATACGAGAGAAAGGAGGTCCTGGAAAACTTCGTTCATACTGGGAAGACAAAGTGTATGTGGTCATCAAGAGGATGTCAGACAACAGCCCAGTTTATGTGATCAAAATGGAAACGGGAGACAACAAAACCAGAATAGTACATCGGAACTTGCTACTACCCTGTGATTACCTCCAACCGCAACAAAACATCCCGGAAGTGAATCACCGCCGACCAAAAACAGCAGAGAGACTACTACACTCTGAAGATTCTGAGGTGGACAATGACCTTGAGAGTTCAGATGAAGATCAGACTTTTGTACTTGAAAGTGAACTAAGCTGGGAAGCTCCAGAGTTTGTACCAAGAAACCCAACTGAGGTGCATTTCCAATGTGATGTTCAAACACCAATATAGATAGGAATCTAGGGTTAGAGGAATGAGTGGACCATACAGAAATTGATGATCTGAAAGAAGAATCAGAACCTACAGCATCGGAGGAAGTGGTGGAAGTGAATTTGGAGGAAGAATCGGTATCAGAGGAAAAACCCTGCAGGACTTCGACTCGAGAAGTAAGAAGACCAATGATGCTGACCTATGATACACTAGGTGAGCAGAGTACCAAGAACTGTTCAGTTGAAACAGGTATCACTGCTTATGGATCAGGTAAGCTTATGAGTGGTCTCTCTCAGTGATGTACCTTACCCGAGACTTTACCTGAGTGAATAGACTCTTTGCCTGAACTTAAACTAAAAGACTTTAGTTAGCCTTAGCTGGTTGAAGTCGGACGGAAAGCTCCAGCTGAAGAGATGTTGATTGTTAAGTTGTTTTATGTTTTGTAGGAGATCTACAAGAGTTAGTTAGGATCAGATTGTTGTTAATGTTGAACATACAATGTTACATGATTTTCAGCACCCTTTGCAAAAAACACAGTAAAGGGACAATAACTCCTAGGGTTTGTTAGACCATCGAGAAAGAATACGAATGTCAGGACGACATTAAATTAGGAGGGAAGAGTGTGACCCATAGTAGCTGTACTGTGATCTAGAATCAGCTAGCAACTAGAGGGATTAATAATGTGAAAAGGAGACCGGAAGTAGTTGTGCTGGGTAAGAGGAGTGATGTCCATGACAAACAGGTGAGAAGGTCTGTGAGGGAGACATGGAGAACAGACAAGCTGTAAACACCTGTTTTTCCTGAGAAACGATTGCTGTCAATAAGGAAGCTCAGGACAGACAAGAGACTCTGTATTTACCTCAAGATATGAGTAAGAGGGACAGCATCAGCTCATTCCTTCACACCCGCCTCCATTGTATGAGGTAAGTACAGTCTGCAGAGCTCTGGACACAGTGTGAAGAGGACTGATCTGTGAGGAGAAATTCTTTGTATATAGATGTTGATGAGTTATCGTGTGAGGAAAGTGTTTTCAGGTATTGGAAAGAAGTAGAATAAAACTCCAATAATCACCCCCACTTCTGAACTGTGTGATAACTGTGCCTGACGATCCTCCTTTACTGTACAGAAGGATAATGGTTGCCCTGTGTAACATTTCCCTGGGATTCCAGAAGAACTCATGTTAAGTGTAAGCCTTCACATATTAAGGGTCGTACAAACAACAGTAGTCTGCCTCCCTATTGTTATTATTACCAGGTGTGATATATACCACATAAGTCACCTATATCTGTTTGGTATAATTCATGATATATACATCATGGTTCCTAGCACTATTTTTACACCCTTTCAGTGAACCGCTTTTGTTTTTTTTACAACAACATTATATCACCATTTTTCTTACAATTTAGACATTTATGTCACTTTGATCAATACTCAATGAGCATTTGCTTGTACTCTGTTTTCTCTACTGTTTCAGTGACCAACTATCATTACTCCATCCAAGGGATACATTCACTTCAACTATTTTTGGTCAATTGATCATAGTGTGACCATAATAAGAGTACATTTGGTAAGGAACAGTTAGGCCTTATTCACACATACCATAAGGGCTTAAGAAACCCATTAGGAAGTGTGAACAAGGCCTTATTCCTCTTTTTATGCAACACACTTGTCAATGTTCCTTTTTTCTGATAGTCCCTGGTGTCTTAATTTTCTGTTTTCATTGTAGTGTTCATATCTCTTGTTGATTCATACTGTTTGGGATACAGACAGTGATGAAACTTTTTTTCTTTACTTTAGATCCCATCACAGATGTGCGACCGTTTTTGTTGCTCCTGCTAATAAATGCTAAAACTGCTTTAGGTATGATCGTTCTCGACATCATTCATCTTGACCTGTACCTTCTTGTTTCTATATGTTCACCAATGGTTGAATTTCTGTATTTTGACTTTTATGGTATGCATTATTTCATATTATCATCTATATATGTACAAAAATTTGTTATATTCTTTTGTTATCAGATCCCAGAGTCTATGAAAAAGGTTGATTATACATGCCGAAACGTTGACTGTCCAAACTTGTCTGCTGACTAATAAAAGCTTAATCACGGAAAACTCTCCTGGAATCTATTTTTCTTATACTTAGTGCCGGGGTTCATATATTATAATATTCTACTTTTTGGGCTACAATATATCTTATTGACAGTTAATCTTGATCTTGACTAATGGACTACGTTACATTTCTCCCTCGTGTAGTTTTATTATACTGACAACCTATTTTGGGGGGATCTATTATAGCTCACTGTCGTTAGCCTAGACAAATCCTGGATTGGACCTATTCCCTCTAACATCTCTTTGGTGAATTCTGTCTTCAGCCCGTAAAGTCCTTTACCTCCTTGGACTACACAGTGTATATACACATATAGATAAACCTTGCTTTTCTTGTAGATACTGATATAAGAGGGTATCAACTACAGGTATATGCGTGTATAACACCACTACTAACTGTTGGGATATACAGGTGCAATAACACTCATTTTTATCTATACCTTAAATCCCTCAAGTCCTCTAGCTTTCCTTTGATCATTCTTTATGTACTCCCATATCTGGATCATAATAAATATTTGGGGTATACCATGTAGCTATATATCACATTACTAGAACCAGGGTCATATCTAGGGGGGTGCAGCCGGATCCTGTGCCCCGGGCGCAACTCAGAGGGGGGCGCCGGCACCAACCCTTCCCCCCCCCCCTGCTCCTCACCCAGGGCTGCAGGGGCAGTGGGGCTGAAAGCTGAAATAGATCTTTGCCCCGGGCGCCATGAAACCTAGTTACACCGCTGACTAGAACTATATCCCTGTGTGCTTTGTCTTAACCTGCTGTGTGGTTTTTATAATATGCGCCCCATTTTTAACTTTGTATATGTCCATCTAATTGAATAAACTAAACTTTGACTTATTTGAACCTTGTGATCTCATTGTTTCTTCTTGAATTTACCTATGATTCAGGACAGGACGATTGAAACACAATTCTAGCTTTAGGAGATCTTATGCTTGAACTGAACAAATACACGATCTATGGAGATGGCACCTGTGATTAAGTATCCAATGTGTTTTATCAACTGCACACCTAACATGCCAAGGAGGGCAGCTCAAACCTGTCATATTTGTACATGGTACTACAAAGGACATGAACACATAAGAGAATGTTTGAAATAATGAAGCGATTGACACCAAATCTGGATCCTCAAAAGGTTTTAGTGGATTGTGACAAAGCTTGTATGACTGCAGTAAGGATCCCCATCCACATTCTGAGGATAAAGGGTGTTATCTTTGTGAGGCTCTCAGCAGAAAACATGTAATATCAATCTAATATCAACATAAAATGACACTGAAGTCTCTCGCTGGATAAGCCTTTGTGCCAATCGAAAAAGTGAGATGTGTTTGATAAACAGCCATATTTCTAGATGAAGATGCTATAATTAGGGGTTCAAATACTTATTTCCACAGACCCCCCTCGGAAGAAGCTTTGCAAAACGCGTAAGGGGGCCACAGCCACTGTTAGGTAACATTTTGACCCATAACTCAATTTGATTGCATTGGCGATTTCTGTGCTTGTTGTGCTTATCTTGCACCCAGTTTTTGGGGCATTACATATGTATTGAATAGGCAACATGTTATTGGTATTCCTTTGTTTGTACCTTGCATGATTTATGTGGTCACCTATCTGGTGTGCTGTGTTGCATCACTTTTACTTGCGGCACTTATGCTGTTATTTTAATAAATTGCACTTTATTTTTGAATTTGGGCCTGACTCCTGGGTTGTTTTTATATAAAATATATTATTTCTACATATATTGAGGTGCAGCTGGTTGAGATCCTCAGTTTTCTACAAGATTATGGAGTCATCATGATGCAGCTCTGGAGCAGTCACCAAAAACTACAGTGTTGTGCGGGATTTCACTCTGCACTTAGGGTAGTTGACAGGGGCGTAACTACAATAGGTGCAGGGGTTGCGATCGCACCCGGTCCCTGCAGCCTAGGGGGGCCCCAAAAGTCTAATACTAATACTATTAAATATTTGCAATAATTGGGGGCCCCGTTGGAGCTTTCGCATCGGGGCCCCTGGGCTTGAAGTTGCGCCACTGGTAGTTGAACACTTGCATTTTTTTTTTGTGTTGCGTTATAATCCATTGAAATCCTGAATCCTCCTGATCAGGCATGAGTCGATATACTTAAAATGGTACCCCAGGTACATGCAGTGGCATCAGGATTTCCCCTGATACGACCTCCAGTTTTTTTGTCGTCCCCCCCTTCCTGGACGGTTCCATGACAATTGTGTACAAGATAATTGTGTACGGACAATTGTGTACAGACAATTGTGTACAGGCCAATTGTGTACAAGGACAATTGTGTACAGGGCAATTGTGTACAAGGCAATTGTGTAGTGTACAAGGCAATTGTGTACGGACAATTGTGTACAAGGCAATTGTGTACGGACAATAGTGTACAAGGCAATTGTGTACGGACAATTGTGTACAAGGCAATTGTGTACGGACAATTGTGTACAAGGCAATTGTGTACGGACAATTGTGTACAAGGCAATTGTGTACGGACAATTGTGTACGGACAATTGTGTACAGACAATTGTGTACAAGTGTGTACAAGGCAATTGTGTACGGACAATTGTGTACAAGGCAATTGTGTACGGACAATTGTGTACAAGGCAATTGTGTACGGACAATTGTGTACAAGGCAATTGTGTACGGACAATTGTGTACGGACAATTGTGTACAGACAATTGTGTACAAGTGTGTACAAGGCAATTGTGTACGGACAATTGTGTACAAGGCAATTGTGTACGGACAATTGTGTACAAGGCAATTGTGTACGGACAATTGTGTACAAGGCAATTGTGTACGGACAATTGTGTACAAGGCAATTGTGTACGGACAATTGTGTACAAGGCAATTGTGTACGGACAATTGTGTACGGACAATTGTGTACAGACAATTGTGTACAAGTGTGTACAAGTGTGTACAAGGCAATTGTGTACGGACAATTGTGTACAAGGCAATTGTGTACGGACAATTGTGTACAAGGCAATTATTTGTGTACAGGCCACTTGTACAGGCCACTTTCACAATGACGCTTACTTTCAGTTTCATTACTCACCCCTTGCAACTTTCACCATGACTTTTACTATGAGCAAGTCTGAAAAAGACAAAGATGTCCTTAGGCTTGGGGGACACGAGTATATCCTGCACAGGACACGTGATGACAGCATCAAAGAATGGCGGTGCAGGCAAGTCAACAAATTCAAGTGTCCCGCACGCATGCACACATCTGGAGCCGCGATTGTTAAACAGCCGACTGAGCACAGTCACTCTGCAGATCCAGTTCAAGCTGAAGCCAGAGCTACAATGGCTGCTCTGAGGCAAGAAGCAATCAGCTCTCAAGCATCTACTAGAAGCATTGTTGGACAGGTTCTTCGAGACAGGTCTGATGACGTGTTGTCTCGAATGCCCAAGCGAAGTGACGTTGAGCGAAATACACGTCGGGTCAGGCAGCGAGCAAACACCATGCTGACTCCTCCTCAAAGCATCAATTTTGCTATCCCCCAGGAATACAGCGACATCATTTTATATGACTCTGCAAGAGATGACCCCCACAGGATTCTTGCCATTGGTAGCAATGAACTGTTGCCTTATTTCGAAAGAGGAGAGACATGGTTTGGCGATGGAACGTTCAAGGTGGTGCCAACCATGTTCTTTCAGCTGTATTCTCTCCATGCAAAAGTCGGCAACTCCTATCCTCCCCTGATCTACTGCCTGCTGCCAAACAAGACTGGTCCAACCTATCGTCGAATGATCACGGCGCTCAAAGGGTTGATGCCAGGTGCAAATCCCCAGAAAATTCTTCTTGACTTTGAGATGGCAGCAATGTCAGCTTTCCAAGATGAGTTTCCAGCTGCAGCGATTTCTGGCTGCTTCTTTCATCTGAGCCAGTCCATTATTCGAAAGGTCAATGAGCTGGGCCTAAAGGCTGAATTTGAGGCTGAGGATGGAGAGTTCAATCTCAAGGTAAAATCTTTGGCCTCCTTGGCGTTTGTCCCACCAGCCGAAGTAAGTGCAAGGTATGACGAACTAGCCCAAATCTTCCCTGATGATGATGCTACCAATCAGCTCCTCTCCTACTTTGAGCATACCTACGTTAGGGGGCCAGGAGTAGGTGGACGCTTTCGAAACGCAAGGTTTACTCCAGAGGTCTGGAATCATTATGCTGACGCTTTGGCCTCTGCCCCCAAGACCACGAATTGCTGCGAGGGGTTTCATAACGCCTTACAAGCACTCTTTCTTTGTGCTCATCCTACCGTGTGGAAACTGTTCAACGGACTCATTAGTGACATGGCAATTCATAGACTTACAGCCCAGAATGCTGAGGTACTGAATGTTGAGCATCCACGAAGCAAGTATGTCCAGCTAGCTGAACGACTGCGTGTGAAAGTGGCTGATTATCACAATCAAGGAGACAAGCTGCGGTATCTACGAGCGATCAGCAACATGCAGGCACGATAGACAAGACCAGCAATATTTGTAGAATAAGAATGGAAGAAGCTTTGAAACTGTTATTCAATAAGCAATCTTACGTTAAAATCAATGATGAATAAAGTATTTCCTTTTTTTGGACGTTTAATTTTTTGTTTTCCCTATACTTGTCTGTAAATAATCGTCCGTACACAATTGTCCGTACACAATTGCCTTGTACACAATTGTCCGTACACAATTGTCTTGTACACAATTGTCCGTACACAATTGCCTTGTACACAATTGTCCGTACACAATTGTCCGTACACAATTGCCTTGTACACAATTGTACACAATTGCCTTGTACACACTTGTACACAATTGCCTTGTACACACTTGTACACAATTGCCTTGTACACACTTGTACACAATTGCCTTGTACACAATTGTCCGTACACAATTGCCTTGTACACAATTGTCCGTACACAATTGCCTTGTACACAATTGTCCGTACACAATTGCCTTGTACACAATTGTCCGTACACAATTGCCTTGTACACAATTGTCCGTACACAATTGCCTTGTACACAATTGTCCGTACACAATTGCCTTGTACACAATTGTCCGTACACAATTGCCTTGTACACAATTGTCCGTACACAATTGCCTTGTACACAATTGTCCGTACACAATTGCGTTGTACACAATTGTCCGTACACAATTGCCTTGTACACACTTGTACACAATTGTCTGTACACAATTGTCCGTACACAATTGCCTTGTACACAATTGTCCGTACACAATTGCCTTGTACACAATTGTCCGTACACAATTGCCTTGTACACAATTGTCCGTACACAATTGCCTTGTACACAATTGTCCGTACACAATTGCCTTGTACACAATTGTCCGTACACAATTGCCTTGTACACAATTGTCCGTACACAATTGCCTTGTACACAATTGTCCGTACACAATTGCCTTGTACACAATTGTCCGTACACAATTGCGTTGTACACAATTGTCCGTACACAATTGCCTTGTACACACTTGTACACAATTGTCTGTACACAATTGTCCGTACACAATTGCCTTGTACACAATTGTCCGTACACAATTGCCTTGTACACAATTGTCCGTACACAATTGCCTTGTACACAATTGTCCGTACACAATTGCCTTGTACACACTTGTACACAATTGTCTGTACACAATTGTCCGTACACAATTGCCTTGTACACAATTGCCTTGTACACAATTGTCCGTACACAATTGCCTTGTACACAATTGTCCGTACACAATTGCCTTGTACACAATTGTCCGTACACAATTGCCTTGTACACAACCGTACACAATTGCCTTGTACACAATTGTCCGTACACAATTGCCTTGTACACAATTGCCTTGTACACAATTGTCCGTACACAATTGCCTTGTACACAATTGTCCGTACACAATTGCCTTGTACACAATTGTCCGTACACAATTGCCTTGTACACAATTGCCTTGTACACAATTGCCCTGTACACAATTGTCCTTGTACACAATTGTCCTTGGACACAATTGCCCTGTACACAATTGTCTGTACACAATTGTCCGTACACAATTATCTTGTACACAATTGTCCTGTCACCTTCCTGGACACATCATGTAACATTGTTTGGTTTTCATCTAAAATCCGGATCCGTCCCAATGCCGCCACAAATGTTTTTCAATGGTGTCCGGAACCGGAAATGGCCAGATTTGTCCAATCAGATCCTTTGTACCACACTAATCATGATCAAGTTTTAGTTTCTAACCCTTCCAATGCATCTACTGTATTCTGGGGACTCTATCTCTCCAGATCCGTCAGCTGCAGTGGCATCCATTTGCAGACGCATGACCCCATCCGGATGCAGCCATTTTCATCATGACATGGATTCACCGTAAGTGTTAAAACTAGTCTTAATTCCCTGATCTACTGGTGGTTTCTCTTTGATGGATTGCAGAGGGACCAGGCTTGCCACAAACTAACAATGGATAATGCACAGGCAGACTGCCATGAGAAAGCGGAATGTTCAGGCGCTGGATGACACAGTGCCACTTCTCTACAGGACGATCACCAAGAGGAACATGTACTTAAGGAGATTGGCTAATTAAGCAGATTTCCCATCAGATAATTTGCAGGTGAGCAATTGTTTAATAAACTGGAGCTATTGTTAATAGACCTCGTTAATAAATTATAGTTGTGTCCACGAGGGTAACTTAACTGTGGCCATTTTTCTGGTCACCATTAATTCCTAGTGATACCGCTATTATCTGTACACATTATTCTCTGCCGCCAGTGATGGCGATATCTCATGTTTTGTGTTAGGCTGGCTTCACATTGAGTTTTTGTGTGTTCCGAGTGTATCCGTGTCAAATCGGATATAGTCGGATGCGATTTTGGCTCCTATGTATTCCGATGGGGCACGGATGGGATCAGATGTTGTCATCCGAGTTTCGTTCCGTGCTTAGCTTTACGATTTCATCATGGATGGCAATTCGTAAACGAGTGTATCCGTGTTGAACTCTGATACAGTCGGATGCGTTTTTGCTGGCCATTTATTGTTATGAGGCACGGATCTGCTCGGATGTGACACGATTGGTATTCCGAGTTGCGTTCCGTGCGTAGCTAGCCCATTTCATGACGGACGGGTAATCGCAAGCTGGTGCGCTTTTGTTGTCCGTGAGGAAAAAGCGGACAGCACGGATCTGTGGCTGATCCGTAGCGTTCCGTGACAAATAACATGGGAGTCAATGTAAACTCGGATGCGCACAAACCATCGTATCAGAGTTACGTCCGTAATCATGCTTTAAAAGGCTGCAGGAGTGCATTTCACCTGTCTGCAGAATCCATTTTGAGGTGTTTGTTTTGGGTGAGCAGCAACTGTTTGCTGCAGTGCTCCTCACATCTACACAGCTACTAGCATCTGGGTCACTCCACCTGGCCAAACCTTTCATCGCAGACGCATCCACCATTGAATACCGCATGTTGCCGAGCTGAACATACTGCATGGTGAGTAGTCAGCATATCTGGAGATGTCATCATACATGCTATTACTTGAGGACATTTTTAAGGGGGCATTTGAACCTGGCCGGTGCTGTCCGTGATGACCCTGACAGGCGCACACTGGATCAGCACACAGGACTTGAGGGCTAATATGCCCTTGGGTCTGTTAGGCATCCGCACGCAGTTACCGCTGCTGCTAAGTGGGGCCCGATGTGCCGTGGTCCTGACCTGTCAGCGGCTGCAGCTATGTGCGGCGGCACACTTGACCAGAGGCCATATTAGCCCTCCAGTCCTGTGTGCTGATTCAGTGAGCGCCTGTCAGGGTCAGCCTGGACCGGCCCGGACCACATCACGCCGCAGTGTGAAGGCACCCTATGAAGTGTAAGTTGTTGGCCCTGCTGCATTGATTGTAGTGTGTGACACCCTCCCAACAATTTAACTTCCATGTTGGCCTTGTGAATGTGGTTGCCCACACTGTTGCAAGTGATGCAAAGCTTATCTGTGGAGTGATGTTAACCCTTGCTTTGCCTCTACAGGTTTAAAGCAACATTTTAGGATGCGGTTGGAGTGGCACTTTAACAGCAACCATCACAATGTTTTTTTAGGGGGGTTCCTTGATTGAACATTGTAGTGTGGAACCTGCCCTTTACTATGAGCCTTCATATGTCATGCAGTGTGCTGAGACACGAGTAGGAGAGTGATGGCACCATGGGGAGGTTGTGTTTTCCCACGGTCTGTGTCCGTTGTGATGTTGTAAGGCAGTGGATTTTGTGTCTGTGGCCTGTAGTGCATGTTCGTGTTGCGTTTGGCACGCCTTCAGTGTGTGGTGCTTTTGAGGAGACCTGATAATGTTGTTAACAAACTATGTTTTTGCTTGATGGATATTGTATGGCTTGACTCATGTGTGTTTGCCTTTTTTGGACAGATAGATACCTACAAAGCTTGGGATTTGTTGGGCCTCTCACATTGACACCACCAATTTCAGGTATGTATGTGCTTGTCTTCACTTTGCATTTCTAAAAGTTTGGTTGCTTGAGCCATGTCACAAGAAAGTTTGTTCGGGTGGCATTTCAGGTTTCAACTGGTTTCCTGCATCAGTGTGTAATGTGTCACTATGTATGTGTCAGCAGAGGTAGGTTTCAATCAGTCCTCCATGTCCGTGTCACTCTGTCCCTGTATACTTACACAAACATAAATACATATTTTTGGCCGCTCAAACATTGTTTTTGGTGTTTATGTTACAGAAACAAGGCCAAACCACACAATTCTACCTGGGGACAAATCTGGGCAGCATATCTTGCAGTGGACTCACCATCAGAATACCATCAGTATACCAATGTAAGTGCATTTTGATTAGCAAACTCAGGGCCAATGCTGTGGGAAGGTAATATGAAATCCAACAAATTACACATATGTATTATGCTGTACTACATTGGGTATTGGAGACTATGGTTAGCAGAGTCTACGGGACCTCATTGGTTAGCAGAGTCTACGGGACCTCAGGGGCTCAGTGGATAGCACAGTATACGGCGGGGGAGTGGACAGCACAGTATACGGCGGGGGAGTGGACAGCACAGTATACTGCGGGGGAGTGGACAGCACACTATAGGGAGGGGGAGTCGACAGCACAGTATCTGTGGGTTGAGTGGGGGCATTGAAAGGCTGCGTTGCGCAGGACATTGGTCCCTGATGTCAGCAGTGAGCAAGCATCGGCATGGGAATCAGCATTAACGACAAGCCGCACACATTTTCAATGGCGCCTTTCTCCTTTGTATACACAATATGTTGCATTAAAACTGCTCCGCAAGCGGTGCTCCTTCTCTGCTTGTTTACTGCGTGGAACAATCTGATAACTCCCTCGGCTGTGCACGCATTTTTAAAGGCATGCCGCCCACTACAGCTGCCAGAAGCCGGGAGATGAGTGGCTGACGACGCTCATCTCTCGGCTGCCTTGACGCGTACCTCTGTGCACCAGGGGTTTGCGCCTTACCTACTGCTGGCCAGACGTCAGCTGCTGGTCAGGTGGGACATGACCAACTGGCCACGGTGATCTCCCAGCCGCCTGTGGACCTCTGTACATGCTGCACGGTGCCAATTAGTAAGCCTTGGGGATCATCTGGAGAAGTTGCGCTGAATGTCTGACACGTTTGGACACGCACAAGGAGAGCTGCTAAGCAATTGTTCACGCCTTCAAAACTGGCCAATACACAATTATATAGTAGATGTATCTGTTGACATATAGTTGTCAGGTGACATGCATCTGAACATATGAAGCAATGTGAATGAGGGATCACAAGGCCAAAGATAATTTAGATTAAAAAGGTGGCCAAATGTCCTTGACACATGTAGCCTCACACAACGTGCCTAAACACATCAACACAAGCACTCATGTATGTCTGAGAACTGTGTTTCCTTGCTGTTGGTTTTTCGTTTCCCAGATCTGTAAATGTATTTTCGCCAGTAGCCATGTATGTATGTTGAGGCTGCGGCATGATGCTCACATGCAACACCCTGAAAGATGGCAACATTATTCTTTTTTCACCAGACTGAAGAAGCTTCAGGAGGACACAGTTTAGAGAGGGCCCAGAGCTCTCGGGGAAGAGGACGTGCTAGCAGACGTCGGGTAAGTACACATCAAACATTCTGAATGGGCTAGCCACACTCATCCATGGATTGAGGGTTATGTTTCATATTTATCTCCCAATAGGGTTCCCAAAGGGTGAGTCAGGATGATGGTGGCTCCATAAACACCGAGCTCCTGATCCAACTAGTTGAAAACAGAGTACCCCTATGGGACTACAGGCACATCCAACATGCCAGTCTGCTCCACACCCAACAGTTCTGGGAGGAGGTCTGTCATGGGCTCTTTGAAGGATGGGATGGCCTTCGTTCTGCCCGACAATATAGATACCGTACGAACCTGTTTTGACTGTACCTTTTTTTCAACTTAACATGTGTTTATGCTGAAATGGTGGTCACTTAGATGACAAAAAACAGTGTTTACACTGCTTTCGGGTCTATGTAATGTTATTTTCTGGTTGTTGCAGGAAGGCTGTTGTCAAACGGTGGCGATCTCTGAGGGACAGCTTCCGAAGGCAGGTCACAAATGAATGTCTGGCTCCAAGTGGGTCTGCAGTCACCAGGCAACCATATGTATACTCCCAGGAGTTGGCTTTCCTGAGACCATGTATGGTTGCGCGCATGTAAGTTTTTAGCAAGCTTTAAAGGTAACCCTATGTAATGTGTGGCCTGCGAGTTTTTTGTGCTCTATAAAGTAACTCTGTGTAATCTGATCCACAGAACTCATGGGAGCACTATGGAGCCGGCACCATTGTCAGGCCTGCCACAAAGTGGAGCTGAAGCGCAAGATCCCATCCTGGATGATTTGGCCACATCTGGGGGAGAATCAGATGACCCTCAGGGCTGGGCAGCAGAATCCTGGCAGCCCCAGAGTACTGCGGAAGCCGGTCCTAACATCCCTCCCCAATCTCAGCCCTTAACCGCTGGTCAAGGTCCGACCGTGCCCACTATACCTGGTCGCCAGCGGGCTAGGGGTAGAGATCGGAACAATCTGCCTGAGTTTCTGAATCTGTCTCAGGTTCATCACCAAATGTGGCGGCATCACATAAAATCTCAGAGGGATTCCGCATTATTGGTGAGCAGCACCAGGTGCTCAAGGACATGGTGATGGGCCTGCAGCCAGAATTTAAGAGCACCATCACACCAATTCTTCATGGCTGTGTCCAGGGAGATGGATGAAATGGGGACCGAGCAGCAGCTACGTGTGTTACAGAGCTGCCAGGAAGGTCTGCTGCAGGCCAGGCGGATGGGCCGGAATGTGAGGGCGAAACAAAACCCTCAGCCATCCCAGCACAGTCTCTCTCATCCTCCTCCTGAAGCACTCGCTCAGCCCTGCCCTACACAGGATGTCACAGCAAGGCAGCATACGTTCTGGGCTCCTCAGCAGGCACAGATCTCCGCTCATGCCCAACACCCCACCCAACCAACCCTGCCTACCCCACATTACCTCATGCCTCCCATGTCCCAACATCCGCAAA
The DNA here is from genome assembly GCA_033576535.1 of Allobates femoralis. NCBI lineage: Eukaryota > Metazoa > Chordata > Amphibia > Anura > Aromobatidae > Allobates > Allobates femoralis. The sequence continues at coordinate 871,243,986 of JARQOC010000003.1, read as the reverse complement.
CAATGTCCACGGCAGCCCACCTTCCAAATGAGTACACACATGTGTCTGGCAGTCAAAGGACAGCAACATACCCCAATGTCCCATCAACCCACCAGCAGACATACAGCCATCACCAACCCTATCCACAATATGTTGCCCAAACATCATTGTCCACAAACCAAACACACTTCTCCACCCAAGCACTGGCCTCAACATATAGAACCCAAATGTTCTGCTGTCCATCATATTCTATGTACCCCAAATAAATCCCACCAGACCCAACATGTGCACCCCTTGTCCAAACCTCTTCTAACGCCACTGTCACACAACCCTCATTTCAGTTTCCCACTCCTGTTGTCCTATCTGTGAATGTTGTGTGTAGCCCCCATGCACATGTTCCCCCCATTGGTTTCACCACCCCGACTAATTCTCAACCTCCTACCCCTTGGCGCCCCCAACACAATGCGGACCATAGCCTACACACCCCCTCACCTCCTTAATTTGGCCCTATGTTGGCCTGTGACTTAACACATTTATGTGCTCCTTTTCTTTTTATTTCCTCTGCAACCACTACCACAAGAAGAAAAGGGAACCTGCACGGATCTTCCTAGGTCACATTATCAAGATCTTTAGCAGACCGTTTGTAACAAAGCAGGATTCCCATGCAGACCTCAAACAGCAAGGTGTGGGCCCTGACTTGCAATTCCCACCACTTTGGCTACTAAGGCCGGCCAGGGCCGGCGTTAGGGGGGGGGGCAGCCTGGGCATTTGCCCAGGGCCCCCAAGTTTCAGAGGGCCCCCAGGGCCGGATAATAGGCGGGGCTTGCAGCGCGCCCCACACTAGAAGAGCATGAGGGGGGCCCCCTGAGAGTCCCGGAGCCCATGTGACTTTGCTACACAGCCTACAGGCACCACCAGCGTCCATCTTGGCACTCCCTGGGGCCTGGGCACTGCGCCGGCTGCAGCCTCCGCTCTGTCCATTGACGTTCGTGGCTGCCCGCATCAGAGACGAGACTCGCCGTCCGACCGTGGACTGGGCGAGTTAAACTCGGGCCCGGGGCTGGTTGCTTATGTGCGGGATCCCTGCGGCCTTGTGGGGTGGGGGTCCGGTCACTGCGTCCATGTGGGGTGGGGGTCCGGACCGGTCACTGCGTCCATTATGTGGGGTGGGGGTCCGGCCTCTGCGTCCATTATGTGTGGTGGGATCTCTGCGTCCATTAGGTTACATTCACACGACCGTGATTCACTCTCTGTCAGGGTTTGTGTTTGTTGTGGGGGTGAAAGGGGGGCAGCATGGCTTGGCTGGCTCCGTCTGTGAAATTGGGAAGTGTGATATGTTGGGCCGGCAGGTGAGTAGCAAAACCGATCTGCAAATCCCTTACCTTTCATTTCATTGCTTTATCAAAGAAGAGGCCAATATGAAGCGTTTGTATCCCAGCGGTTCCGAAAAAAGAAACAAAATCGAAAGGAAAAAGCAAGTTATTGGATTCATATCCAAAGCTTACTACATTCTTTAGAGCACCGGAAGAATCCAACCAAGGACAGAGTTCAACTTGTCATGAAGTCACTGGATTATCACTACCATCATCTGATTTTGAGGAAAGCGTCCACAGTGTGCAAACAGAGGAGTCACAGCATATGGAATCAGGCGTTTGTGAAGAAGAGACTGAGGAAACCACTGCAGCTGATGCTTTGATGACCACCGACCTACCTGTGCAGAGTTATACACCTTATTTGTTATTTAGCTGAACGGCACTTAGCGTTACGTGGAAGTACAGATAAACTGTACCATCCAAGTAACGTCAATTTTCTTGGAAGTGGAGTTACTTGCTAAGTATGATCCAACTATGAACGAACATGTCAGGAAAATACAGAATAAAAAAATCAAAGACCACTATCTGAGTAAGGACATCCAAAATGAACTTATTAAACAAATGGGTAAAACAATACTAAAAGTGGTAACACAGAGAATCGGCAGTCCAAAATACTATGGAATCATCAGGGATTGCACGCCGGTCACAAGTCATATAGAACAATTGTCGGTTACAATTCGCATTGTACAATGTGAACTTGTCAGTCGGTGCGTCAGTGTCTGAACACTTTGCAGTTTCCTTCTAGTTGAAGAAACTACAGGAGAGGCATTGTGCAATGTGAACTGTCAGTCGGTGCGTCAGTGTCTGAATACTTTGCAGGTTTCCTTGCAGTTGAAGAAACTACAGGAGAGGTATTGTGCAATGTGAACTGTCAGTCGGTGCGTCAGTGTCTGAATACTTTGCAGGTTTCCTTGCAGTTGAAGAAACTACAGGAGAGGTATTGTGCAATGTGAACTGTCAGTCGGTGCGTCAGTGTCTGAATACTTTGCAGGTTTCCTTGCAGTTGAAGAAACTACAGGAGAGGCATTGTGCAATGTGAACCGTCAGTCGGTGCGTCAGTGTCTGAATACTTTGCAGGTTTCCTTGCAGTTGAAGAAACTACAGGAGAGGCATTGTGCAATGTGAACTGTCAGTCGGTGCGTCAGTGTCTGAATACTTTGCAGGTTTCCTTGCAGTTGAAGAAACTACAGGAGAGGCATTGTGCAACGTGTTTTTACAACACCTACAGGAGCTACAAATCAACATAGATGACTGCAGAGGCCAAAGTTATGACAATGGCAGTAACATGAAAGGGAAGAAACAGGGCGTACAATCAAGAATTTTGTCTATTAACAAAAAAGCATTGTACATGCCCTGCAGTAGCCATTCTCTGAATTTAGTCATTGTAGATGCTGCTAAATCATCAGTCCTCTCTGTCACCTTTTTTGGAGTATTACACAATCTTCAGTTCATCAACACAGCGCTGGGCAATTTTAAAGAAAAATGTTCCTAACTTAACTGTAAAACCCCTTTCTGATACTTGTTGGGAATGTCGGATTGACAGTGTAAAAGTGATGTTTGCTCTGCCTTGGAAGAGCTTGTTGTCTATGCTGCATCCAAGAAAGATGATGTAAAAGATGCAGAGGCCAAGAGTCTTTCCAATGAAATTTCTTCGGGTCAATTTATCATATGCATTGTTGTCTGGTATGATGTTTTATTCCATATTAATCATGCAAGCAAGATATTTCAGAATCCGAAGGTTGGCATGGACGTACTTAAGAAGGAAATTAAAGGAAACCAACCACCCCAAATGACCCCCCCGGACTGTTAATATGTGTCCCTACACCCAGCACACAGATTTGGGGCAATCGTTTTTGCTGAAAAAAACTGTTTAGTAGAAGCTAAGATATAGCTTTATAAAGTTTAATAAATCCTGCCGACTGGGCATTACCTAGATTCTCCTGCTGCCGAGTGCATCTGCCTGTCAGCCTCCTCTCCCCCCTCCCTTCTGTCAAGCCCTGCCCTTTCAGCCTCGTCACAGGCTGGTGCACGGAGTCTCATGGCCGTGCACACGTCATCAGCTACAGCTAGGGTCACGAGCACACGCTTTGTGACTTCCTGGCTGTGCAGCTGTGACTCACTCTGCCGGGTGATCACGTTACATTCAAGGCTCAGCTGTGGATGAGAGCAGGAGGCTGCAGCGATTCTCAGCAAGGTTTCAAACCTTTAGAAAGACTAATCCTTGCATATGACAAATATATGTGTAAAGACTCCCTTCCCATAGACCTGCAAAAGGAATGTTTGGAGTGTCCCAGTATTAGCTCATATAGCATCACTGGCTATAGGCATAAGCAATATGAGCCTATACTCTAAATCAGCCTTACATATACAAATACATTTATATATACAATAAATACAGGTGGCTAAGTGGGTAGCAGACTAAAGAGGGGGCTCCGTGTTTAGCAGGGTATACAGGTGGCTCAGTGGGAAGCAGAGTATATACAGGAAGATCAGTGTGTAGCACAGTATACAGGTGGCTCTGTTGTTAGCAGGGTATACAGGTGGCTCAGTGGGTAGCAGAGTATATACAGGCAGAACTGTGTGTAGCACAGTATACAGGTGGCGGAGTGGGAAGCAGAGTATATACAGGCAGATCCGTGTGTAGCACAGTATACAGGTGGCTCAGTGGGAATCAGAGTATATACAGGCAGATCTGTGTGTAGCACAGTATACAGGTGGCTCAGTGGGAAGCAGAGTATACACATGCAGCTCTGTGGATAGGAGATTATACATGTGGCTCAGTAGGTGGCATAGTATATACATGCTGCTCTGTGGATAGCAGAGTATACAGGTGGCTCAGTGGGTACGGCTATATACTGCCGGCTGCTTGTGTAGCCAAATGTATGCAGGCTTCTCTGTGGGTAGCAAAGTATAAAGCCAGCTCAGTGGGTAGCATAGTATTTCAAGGCAGCTATGTGGGTAGCAGCAGAATACAGACATGTGACTGTGCTGCTGCTGATAAAATACACATAGGTGACAGTGCTGCTGATACAATACACCCATGTGATAGGGCTGCTGCTGGTACAATACACACAGTTGACAATCCTGCTGGCACAATACACACAGGTGACTGCTACAGGTAAAATACACACAGTTGAGACTGCTGATAGTGGTAAAATACACACAGGTGACAATACTGCTGGCACAATATTCAAAGGTGACAGTGCTGCTGGTAAATAAAACACAGAGGACAGTGCAGCTGGTACAATACAAACACGTGACAATGATGCTTGTGGTCCCCAGTGCTACCCATGCTGTTCACCATCCTCTCCCCTGTTGCGCACCCCCCGTGCAGGCCCCTGCTCTCCCCGTGCAGGCCCCCTGCTCTCCCCGTGCAAATCCGCGGTGCTCCCCTCTTGCCATCCTCTCCTAGGGCCTGCAAGGCTTTAAAATAATAAACCATCTTAGATCTTCACCTGCCCAGGCTCCATCTGCGGGAATGCCCTATCTTCATATTCTGTGTACAGTACCTCGCGTGATGTCACAGTAACATGCCCGCTCCTGTGACTGTCACATCAGGCTAGGTCCTGTAATCATCTGAAGTAATGGCTTGACCACCACTGTAGCCTGAACAGGTAAGGATATAACATGGTTTACTATTTATAACATATGACGTCCATAGAAGAAGAGGGGGAGAAGAGTGCACTGCGGACCACACAGGGAGAGCAGGTTTCACTGCGTCAACATCGGGGAGAGAAGATCACTGCATAACGCACGTGTCCAGCTGGGCGCACGACTACACAATTGGCGACGCTAAAAACTGTTTCACCGCGGCTCCCGGTGGCCGTTTACGTCACACCGCTCGCGGTGCTTGTGTCAGTTAACCATGGCTTGCGGAGATACTTTGCGCAAACCATCACAGTGCACCAGCGGTGAATGACGGAATAGCGCCACAATCCTGCACGCGGAAGTCGGACACATTGGTGATTAGACATATCGATATACTCCTGTACACTCTAAACATTGGATGGAAAAAGAACATGAGGAAAGTGATTTAAAATGGAGGATAATTGACACAGTGCCAGTTTTACGCAGAGGAGGGGATAGAGAAAAATTATTGAAAGAAAAGGAGCTCAAATGGATAAAAGAATTAAATACACTGAGACCTTTTGGTTTAAATGCAGATTACAAATTGAAATTTTTTGTTGTGAAGATGGTTACATATATGAGAAATATCCAAACCCTGTATATGAATCTACTTTGTACCTGATATGATGTATAATTTTAATCACAGTTCACGCTATACACTTATTATATATAAAATTAAAAATTAAAGATTTCACAATGTAAATTTTCTCTTTTCTGGTCTCTATAATAGGAAATTAAGAAAAAGAAAGAAAAGAAAAAAATATATACATATCCGAGCATCTGATCCAGTGAATCCCCATTTTTTTTATTATTTTTTTATTTTATTTTTCAATTTTTTCCTGATATATATTTTTTATTATTTATCACATTTTTGTAAGCCATGAGTTCTCTTCGGTGCAAAGCCATAGTGTTCACCTAATTTTCACCACTAGAGGTGTTTGTTAAAAATGAGTTAAAAAATAAAAAAGAATAAGCAGTAAATATATGTATTGTCATTTGTGCCCCGCAGTATGAATGAGGTAACCCTTAAATGACCTCTATAGTGGAGAAACCTGGTCCTAATCCAGAGATCTCCAAGAGGGGTCTCACAGTGCTTTAGCCCTTTCATTAGGGTAAAAGACATGTGAGGGGTTAAAAATGTGTGTAGCGGAGAGCACATAAGACCAAGTTGATTTATATCAGGATCACGTAATTGATAGCTACTTAACAATACTCGCTTCAATACTCCACCTCTAAAGCAGGTATATGTATCCGATTATTAAATAGTTACATTAATTTGGCAGTGAACCGCCGCTTGCCAATGTAATTTAGCAGTGATACATGCGAGAACGGTGTAAACAAAGAGAAAAGTAATCGCGCATGCGCGAGATTCACCCGGTCATCGTGAGATGACGCTACGAGCTCGTAGCTATGGTGAAAGTAAACGAAGAGAGGCGCATGATCAATAGATACTTCCGCAACGCCGAGATGAGGCACGAGCGGTACAAGTAATGGCGCTGCACTGTAAGTAAACATAAATGGCTTGATATAAAGTACTTTACTTAATTAAGAAAAAATTAAGGGGATATACTGAAATGAAATGCTCTGAGAGTCCAAATAGTATGAGACCGGAGATAGGAGAAAATAGTATAACATATTTAATACACACAGGCACAAAGTGGATCATAGAAAAACAAAAAAACACTGTAATTCACTCATTTATGATTGATTTAGATAAAAGATTATGTGTTAATTTGGTAGACTGTATATAAGGCTGAGAAGGCTGACATGTGATTGCTTGACAAAGGGCGTGTGAGCCCGATACGTAGCCATCTCCTGCTGATGTGTAACAGAAGCCTGAAATAAACTACTACTAATCTTCACCAAAGGAGTGCTGCAGTGGAACTTTTTATACGTACATATAGAGATATATATAGATAGAGAAATCTCTCTCTCTACACACACACACACACACACATACACACACATATACACACACACACATATATATACATATATATTTACACACATTATTACACATATATATATACACACACACAGACATATATAGAATGTGTATATATATATACAGTATATGTAATAATATGTGTGTGTGTATACACACATTATATATATATATATATATTTTATTAATATATATATATATATATATATATATATGTAGCCTCAAAAAAGTCATCAGCACTACAATAACCGTGTATTAGTCTTTAGTTGTGGAAGTAAAACCTCAATGTTGCATGGAGAAGAAGGGGTACATACACCATTACTCTAGGTGGACATTCCACTAGCTTAGACAACAAAAGTTGTACGTCAGCCGTGCCATACTGATAAGTTGTGTGTGACAAACTTTTAATCCTGGTTACAAAATATATTTGCAGCTCATATTTTTGTGATAAACAGTATTTCTTCAAAGGAAATAAAATGAATAGTTCACATAACTTTTTATTTTGTGTTTTGAATGGTTTTTTAACTTAACATTTCAGAGAATACAAGTTTCTTACTTCAAGAAAGCAGAGGAATCACTTCAAATATGTCCAATGAAGACGTGTTAATTTTTTGATCTTACAGATTCTAATCACTCGCATTGTTTTTCACTAAAATATTACAACACTTTAATTAAAAATTTAGTCGGAATTGCCCGGTACTTCTACACAAGAAGCTGATGACATCACAACCTGGACACCGATTCCTATCAGTGAACAATCCGTAACAGTGGACAACAACAACAATGTGCACATTTTCTTGCACGATGATGAATACTTAGTAACTGTTGAAGAGCAGGTGAGAGATAATTTAAAAAATAAAAAGGAAATATAAGTAAATAAATGTTAAGACTTTGACTTATGGTTCTGCTTTAAATTAGTAGGACTTAGAACGTCTTCATCTGGTTCAATAATATCTTCTTCTTTCAGGCAATGAGACTACCGGTACTTTAGCGGTTGACACTAATGATGACGTAAGTATAATTTAAAATAAATTAAGCCAAAAAATAAATACCATGTGAATAACTTTGGTTTCCATTACATGTTGTATAAGATTGTCAAAATCTAGTGTATTTCCGAGTTTGTTACAGAAAACAGCATACCAAAGCCTTCACCACACAGTCTAAGTCGAGCCCTATGGATTCGTATATTATTCATAGGAAAGCACATTGTCTCCGTTTGTTAGCGTTTATGGGTTTGTTGGGTTCGCATCAGGTTAACTCAAGTGCACTGCCGGATCCCCCGTTCCTCAGCCATTCTGGAACTTGATGTATTGTTTGCGCACTCGCTCACCTTTTTAAATAAGCAACATCCCTGTAGCGCGACAAGAATTTAGTTTTCCTCAACGGGTCATTAGCGTAAATTACAAATCAGCTAAGGATGTAGTGGTGGAAAATAGAACCTCTCTAACGGTTACCGATGTCGAAGTCCTGGAAGATCAACAAAGGCTCCCTTTAGAAAAGCATTTAACTGTTTTGATGAATTGCTGTGCATCAACGTTTTATTTCAAAAATGTCGTTGTGGATACACAGCTGATCTGAATAATGTGTGATTCTCCGTTTAAGACATCTCATTGACTATTTAGATCACGAGTTTTATACTGCTGTAACATCTTGTGTTCATCCTCGGTCCAACATAACGTAGCGTACATTTGTCTGGGTGGATGAGATTTCTCATGATGTTCACAGCCTACGTGACGCGCATGTAGAACGCCAGGTAGATGACCGGGCGGTAGACAAATTATAATAAATGAGGATACCGTTTGCTGCGCTACCATTACTACCATAATACATACACAGCTTCTTACAGCGTGAGTGTATGCGTTGTTAGTATAGTTGAATAAAAATTTAATAATATGATCTAGGCACAAACCTTTAAAAAGTAATATAAGAAAAATGTAAGATTTTTGCAAGTTTAACGCATACATTTGTTCATGTGTATTCCTGTATTATTTAAACTTCTATTTCTGTCGAGAATGTTTGTAAGCTCAATGACAATGACGGTATGCATTATGTTCTTTTATGATTCACAGATGGAAATATTAAACCGTCAGATAGATGGCAGATTTAACCCATCGGGATCTGATATTGGTAGTTTTCCAAGCAATCCTCTAGTGTCTGCAAACCAACACTATATTGATTTTGATTATCCTGTACTGCCACCACGAATAGGAACAATTGATTGGTGTTCATGTTCTCATTGTACTACCATGGACACTGATCTAGAAAGTATATGCTGTAAAGAAATTGAAAATGCAGTAAATTGGACCCAGGAAGGCTGTATTACACAGCACGAATTGTTCTACACTGTTTTTGAACGCAGTGATGTATTCACCATACTTACTACTGCAATTATATTTGAAGAGCCTTCATCAAGAGAAAAAAAACGATAAATTAAAAAAAAAAAAAAAAAAAAAAGGGGGGGGGATTTTAATAGTTTCATTATTTACAGCTAAAAGGTCATTCCACTAAACTGAAAAGTAGCATTGTTTCAATTTAAATTTTCTTCTACAATTTGTATCAATAATGGGTAAGGGATCGTTAGATTTTTCTATAAAAGGTATGGATAAATAATTTATTGAACGGCCTAACTGGACCCTTTGGTATTTTGTACATGTGTTATATTTTTTTCATGGTCAAACACATTTTTTAAATACTGCATCTATCATTCATTAAGTCAGACCAAAATCTTTTTTACTCTAAAAAAGTATTAAAGGGAACCAAACACCGAAATCTACTCATATATAACGTTTAAACCTGTCCCTGAACCCTTGTAAAGGCCACTTCACACACACAGATCTCTGGTTGCAGTGAAATCATGGATACATTGTTCCATTTTGTGGCTGTGTACAACATGGAGCAATGTATCCATGATTTCACTGCAACCAGAGATCTGTTCAGATATTGGACTCAGATATCTGTGTGTGTGAAGTGGCCTTAACACCTTTACTGGCATCCGTTTGTTGATTTTCAATGCATAATATATGTACAGATAATCGTTTATAAACTTACTGGAGCTGGGACGGTTGGGCGTTTCCTAGAATGTGTGGGTCGGAGGGGATTCAATGCTATTGAGTCTCGCTGCACCGCCCAGTGACTCGCAAGCACGCCCACATCAACGTCACTATGATTGTTAAAGCGCGGGCACGCATTCACTGGAGCGTGCCTGCAGGTGATCATCGCCGCCTTCATCAGCGTGGCCACATTACGTTTCAGTGACGGGGGGCTGACGCGTAATACGGCCCCGGCTGATGACGTGCGCGATGATGACGGGCGGGCACGCTCCAGTGAATGCGTGCCCACGCTTTAATTGCAAGTAAAGCGCAATATGTACCACCTGGTCCGGTGCCGTCCCTGCAGTCCTGTCCTGTGCCCGCTGCTCTGTCCGGTGCTGTGCCCGCTGCTCTGTCCGGTGCTGTGCCCGCTGCTCTGTCCGGTGCTGTGCCCGCTGCTCTGTCCGGTGCTGTGCCCGCTGCTCTGTCCGGTGCTGTGCCCGCTGCTCTGTCCGGTGCTGTGCCCGTCTACATGCTGTGCCCCAGGCCGGTGACATGATTATCGTTGCGGGCGCCTGGCAATGGGGACGCTGCCTGCTTCCTCCTGCCAATCCGCGCCCAGGTCAGCCCTGCACCAATTGAGAACGCAGGGCCATTGTGTCATGTGATCGCCGCTGTGACCCGTGACTCACGGGTCCTGAGCCAATCACAGCACAGGGGCGGTTTACATTACATGACTGGCCCTGCGTTCTCATTGGTGCAGGGCTGACCTGGGTGGGGATTGGCAGGAAGAAGCAGGAAGCGTCCCCATTGCCCGGCGCCAGCACCAATAATCATGTTACCGGCCTGGGGCACAGCATGGAGACCATGACAGGAGGACACCAGCGGGCAGCACCGGACAGAACAGCAGGGACAGCTTCAGATAGGACTGCACGGACGGCACGGACCAGGTAGGAAGGTATGTGTGTGTATGCATGTGTATGTGTGTATGTATGTGTGTGTGTGTCTGTGTATGGGTATGTGAGTAGGCTTGGTGACTGCCAATATAAGTCACCACCCGAAAATACGACATGGTGCCACTTTTTCCCCCCAAAAAAATATAAGACAGTGTCTTGTTTTCGGGGAAACACGGTAGATGTTGTAGTATATAATGTTAATCTCACAAAAAATACTTTTTATTTTCGTTTAATTTTATTATTACTTTGGGGGTTTTCTTTTGGCAATAAAGTAATGTAATATAAATGATGCTATTATTTCTTTGCAACTGCTTCATGTAAAAAACAACGTTGCTATTGTTATTTCAATATTTTTAATTATTTTGAAGAAAACATAAATGTGCATTTTTTAAAAAATAATACAATTATTACTCCACAGAGCGATCAGAAGAGCTGCATATCGTACCTTCACTTGTTGGGTTCACGGTTATCTTGGCAAAGGCAATCTACGACCAGTCCCTTCATGTGTGGTGTCAAAAATTAGGAACATGTATCCCGATCCAGAAGAGCAATATACCGGATTCAAGTTTACACGAGACCTTCCAGCAGAATTTATGATCTATGAATAGTACAAATATTTTCATTGCAAGGTTCAGTGTTACCTCTATACAGTATGGAAAAAAAAACCTACATTCCAATTTCAGCCATTACATATATATCTACTAAATCATTTTTTATGTAGATGCTTTTTTTTGATGTATACATAGATATTAGTCAAAATACGAATCATTACCTATTCTATTATTTTAATAAAATCTTATGTTAACATTTATTTTGTTGTCTTGTAATCAATTACAATTATTTTTGGGGTGTTTAAAATATTGATTACTATAAAGCAGCCTGTAATCGGGCGCATGACAGTATCCATGGTAACTTCGGGTCTGTAAGCGCAGGTATGTGCTTAATGACCCAATGTAACCATGGATAACTTGGCCCAGCGCTGATGTGAGGCGCTGGGACATGTGGTGGCTCACCGATCCCTGCACCCGCTTTTAACAATCATCATTACGTGCTGATCTGCGGTGGGGCTAGCGACCTAAAACTTCGCCTGATCCCTGAGCACCGATCAACCACCTCACAGCAGGTGGACGATCGCTGCTACATGTGTCACTTAGCGATATCGCTTGAGAGAGCATTGCTACGTCATAGATACAATACTCTTACCAAACATTTTGTTTTGGGAGACACCAACATAATATATATAAAACCCGAAGGCCATTTCCGGCCATTTCGGACAACTTCCCTCCGTTTTGCCTGGGACGGAAGTGGCCTACACCCATGCAGGTTGATCCAACATGGCGACCGTAAGCCCGAGCGGGACTCATAGAGCCCACTATGCTTTAGGTCGCCCCTACAGTGCCCACGGGTGGAGGGGCGGTGCTCTCAGTGCCTGCGGCGAAAGATTGTAGGACGGGGGGATAGGGGCCGGCAGCCTGCAGTGCCGAGTGGTAACAGCTACTCACTGCTCGCACAGCCATCTCAGCAGTCAGCATCGGTGCCCCGCTGCGGTTACTTCCTGGTCGCGCTGCCTCGGCGGCTGTAGTGAGGATGGAGGCTGTGCAGAGGACATAGAGGACATGGAGGAGGCTGTGCAGAGGACATAGAGGAGGCTGTGCAGAGGACATGGAGGAGGCTGTGCAGAGGACATAGAAAACAGAGGAGGCTGTGCAGAGGACATAGCCTCCAGCCGCCGGTGACCACTCAGCCTCCAGCCGCCGGTGACCACTCAGCCTCCAGCCGCCGGTGACCACTCAGCCTCCAGCCGCCGGTGACCACTCAGCCTCCAGTGACCACTCAGCCTCCATACTGTGCTAACCACTGAGCCTCCATATACAGTGCTAACCACTGAGCCACCGTATACAGTGCTAACCACTGAGCCACCGTACAGTGCTAACCACTGAGCCACCGTATACAGTGCTAACCACTGAGCCACCGTACAGTGCTAACCACTGAGCCACCGTACAGTGCTAACCACTAAACAGTTTTTTTTTTAGCAAAAACGATTGCCCCAAATGTGTGTGCTGGGTGTAAGGACACATATTAACAGTCTGGGGGGGTCATTTGGGGTGGTTAGTTCCCTTGAAGTCAGTTCTGTGCTTTTTGCAAGATTACAGAAAAGACGGGTTTGAATCAGCCTATTCCACTGCCAAGGGCATAGCTGAAGAAGCAGATATTGAGTTTTCGTTGCCCGTCAGAAGAAGACAAAAAAAGAGAAGAATGTTTGACTATGAGCACATAGATGAAGAAAGCAGCACTCCAGAGAAAAAGGTGGAAAGGGTGTTTTTTCTACCCGTGATTGATGCCGCCATTGTGAGCATAAATGAGAGGTTTTTCCCAAGTAAATGATTTTTACCACCTTTTTGGTTTCCTATTTAATAAAAAAGAAATGAAAGCTGCTAAAGATGAGCAAAGGCTTGAACAGTCCTGCAAACGTTTCTCTGAAGAAATGGGCGACATTGATACCAAAGACCTGAATTTTGAAATATGTTCAGCAATAAGGAGCATGGATGATGATGTGTCCGATTCACCGCTCGACATGCTTAATTACATTTACTGTTCAGACCTATTGGATCTCTACCCAAACCTCAGTGTGGCATTGCGCATCCTTTTGAGTGTTCCCGTAACAGTAGCTTCAGGAGAGAAGTTTCTCCCGTTTGAAATTAATCAAAAATGATTTAAGATCATCAATGTCACAAGATCGCTTAAATGGACCAGCGGAGATTGCAATTGAGAGGGATATTTGCAGAAGTCTGGACTTCACAAAAGGGATTGAAGACTTTGCCGCTGCAAAAGCCAGGAAGGTTTGCTTGTAGAATGCATTGCTCTAGCTGTGATATAAAGCAAAATTCTCTTGTTGGTCTTTACTACATTGTTCTTTGGCCTTAAACATTTTATATTTTTTCCTAGTTTTAATTCTTATTTATATTAAAAGGGTATTCCAATATTTCCATATTGCACAATTCAGCAATATCCACAAGATATACCATAAACGTCTGAGAGATGTTGGTCCCGCCTGAGTGATCATCTGGACAAAATTCCAGAATCAGTGGGACTTAGGGAGAGAACACACTGGCGAAATTCTCACCCGAATTTCAGCAGTGAAAGCCCAAGATGTCCGCGGCTCCCCTGCGCTGCACTACGAAGCTCACATGAGTTCTGGAGCACAGCATGGACATTTGTGGTGTTACTTGTGGATGTGTGCTATGCGTATGGAGTTGCTCTTTACATGTATATTATTATGTTGTTCTATATACTTCATTATTTTGTTTGCTGTTACATCTCCATTTGCATTGTGCATGGGTGGGTGTTGCTTGCTTACTTGTTATGCACTGTGCTAGTATGTACAATATGTAATGTATGTATTCTTTATACATCCTTCAGTGTCTCTGCATTCATCATAAATATGCTCTTTTTTTATTTTTTTGCTTTATTTTTGCTTTCCAGTTATATATATAGTGTATATACATATAGGTGTACATACACAGTACATATCAAACTATACATACATACATACCCCAACAACACACCCATATTTTTAAACACGGCAAGCAAGATTCAATTATTGACACGTGTCCATGTGTGGACCATATGCCCTTTGAAGTAGTATTTGTGAAACATGGGTATGTGTTTAGTTGATGTATGTATCTGACCGCACTCACATACATACATGTCCCAATTTCACATTTCTACCCACAAGCCCCTGTCAAATAGTCTCAGAATCACTGGAATATATTGAGGCATTTCAGATTGATTACCATAAATAGTGACACTGGTCAGAGTTGAAAACATCGACCTTGGCAGGAAGGTGCGAACAGGCTTGAAGGTGAAGGGTTAACTCATTTTTACATTTTCTGTCATTCAGTGATGTTGGGACTCCAAGAACTTTCCAATGGAGAAGCGCTCGTCTCCTGGGCAAACACAAGCCTATCTAGAAGTGTGAAGCGGCATTCCCTCCATTCTATTTTCGGCGCACGGTTCCCGGTAAGATGTATGTTTGTACATTGTATATGTTTGTACATATGTTTTCCTGTGTCTATTCTTAGGCTACATTCAGACTGTGCATTTTTATTCTCTTCTGTTCTTCAGCGTTTTCCCCATTTTGAAGATCTCCTATGGAAAAAAACAAAACAAAACAAGTGTGCCATTGCAACACAGGTATATTAGAAAGAACATAAAACCCATTACAGATTAGTAATTTGGGTTGGTGGTGCATCTGTACACTGGGGGTCTGTAGGTTGGGGGTCTGTAGGTTGGGGGTCTGTAGGTTGGGCGGCGGTGGTGGGGACACAGAAGGTAGTTGGGACAGTAGCAACAGAGGAATCAAATAGTGAAGAGCTGTCCCCACTGGTGCAAGGGGACGGCCTTTGGAAGTAATGTAGCGCCGCCATAAGTGATTCTAGACATTTATGAGCTTCTTTCACCACTTGAATACATCTGTTCCCGGACTCACTTTCACCATCCACAGTGATAAAACCCAAATCAATTTCCTGGACACTTTGGTTCTGTCAGACCAATAATGCGGACTATCTACACACATGTATACAAAGCCTAAGGATCAAAACAGTCTCCATTTCACAAATTACCACCCTCCACATGTGAAAAAATCATTGCCCCACTCACAACATGTACGTGTATATTGAATTGTTTCTGACTCTACCACTAAATATGACAGACACGATGAGATGACTAGTAAGTTTACTGCTAGAGGTTATTCCCTCAGATATACATTACCCAAATCTGGTCAGACCAGCAACAGGGTGAGCGGACTACCCAGGGTGTCAACACTTATCACCTCTATATCAGACCCCTGCACCAGATCATATGTAACCAATGGTCCCTTTTGGCGACTGCTTATCCAGAGATAGATAAATGTAAACCCCCCCTGATCTGCCACAAAAGACCTGAAAACGTAAAAAACAAACTGGTTAGGGTGGACATCGGGTCATCTAAATCTATTCCAAGGCAGTGCTTCCTATCCACACCTAAGCAGGGAACGTTCTTCAGCTTGGGCTGAGTTCACTGCTCAACTATAACTAAAGGGTCTTTATTACCAACCCCAGGACGGGTAAATCGTATCCCATAAAAGGGTTTCACACTTGCGATTCATCCTTCATAGTCTCTTATTAAATGTCCTTGCTGTCTCGTGTATGTGGATGAGACCACCTAGCGTGGCCGTGTCATAGGCAAACATAACTCCATAATTAGATGTGGCCAGGCACATGGTGGGATGTGCTTTTGGACTGCTAGCAGGGAAATGGTGAGTCCTGGGCACAGCCATCAACCTGAAAACAGAGACCATTGATGACGGTAAAGGCCTGTGTTGTGCTGCATAACTTTGTTTTGTAAAGAGAAGGAGCATCTGTTGACCCCGATGACATGGCACCAAGCGCTTTGGACCACTTCAATGCTCCTCCGATACGGTCAATCACAGCCGTTGCCCAAATGAGGGATCGGTTTGTTCATTATTTTCAGTCCGAGGCCGGCAGAGTAGCGCGGCAGGGTGAAATTATATGATTTCATTACAATGTTAAATTACACTGTAGATGTTGAATTGACCATAACCTTTTGTTCTGACCAGTAATATTTTCGTCCTGTTTGGATCCAAACATTATCATCACACTGTTTTATGTTTGTTGGATTAGAATGTGACAGTTGAACATTCTACGTTCCGTAACATTTGTGGTTTTACTCATTGTAATAAATTGTTTTACATTTGAAGTCTCTGGATATATGTATGTATGTCTGAACAATTCTGGGTACATACATCTTGCTGTAAATGTGTGTAGATGGTTTATCAATTAAGAAACCAAGGCCCATGTATGTCCCCACATCTGTCCATACCAATGTGTAATGTGGTGAGGACACTAAATGTGTGTGTGTATGTACCTGTGGCGTCACAAACATATAGACGCAAAATCCTATGTGGGGAAACATGGCTATATCTAAACACACATCTGTGTGACCACAAACCATCACATGGCTGTCTATACACATGGTAACACATTTGTTGGTGTTTCAAATTTAAGTAGTCACTTAATTTTGTCTAATGTCCATTTTGCTCTATATGTGTGTAGACGGTTTTTCCATTAAGAAACCTAGGCCTATGTATGTCCTCACATCTGTCCATACCAATGTGTAATGTGGTGAGGACATAAAATGTGTGTGTGTGTGTGTGTGTATGTCTACCTAAATACACTTTTACGAATTCACACCATTAACTATTGCTTTTCTTTCTTCCTCCCAAACATTTCTGTACAGCAAAACCATGTCCTGTCCATCTAACTGAAGACGAGAGAAAAATCCTGAGCAGTAAAGATGATCAAATTGTTAATTTGGCCCAAGACGTTCTTGCAAGACAATTCAATGCAGAAGATGGATTCCAGTGCACTCTGGTGGGACGAACAGGATTTCGACCCGTATGTGGGCCATCCCTACAAATACACATTGATCCAAAACGTTACCACTTATTTACATCCCGCTACAGTCAAGGGAGAATATTCGTTGCGGACGGCAAGTACAACACTGTCATCTTCAGGGGCGAGGCAAATCACGGATCTTTACAAACTTGTCGCCCATGACCCCCTGAAGGTGGTGAGTTTTGTAGAAGTTGAGTCACAGCCAAATAATTCTGACTGTGGCATTTACGCTATTGCGAACACGTACGATCTGTTAAATGGGGATCCAAATTGTAGTTATGACAATACCCAAATGAGAGGACGAGGATCTCATTCAGTGTCTTGAGAGCGGGTTCTTTACTGCATTCCCAAAAATGGCTCCAATAAATCCTGCACAGAGTGAGGAAATAGAATTGCCCAGCGAAATGACCCGAGGGAGAGAACAACGTCATCCTCTTCCACCTACACGCATAGCAGAAGTGGAGGCAGAATGTGGAAACCCCATGATGGAAGGAAAGACTAAAGGCCCCATCACACCAGGCGACGGGGCATGTCGCCGGTGACTGGTGGGTGCGCGCACATTTTTGGTGCCCTGCCAGCATCGCCGTCCACCATTTACACAAGGCGACACCTCCAGCCCCGCACCGACGAGCAGACAGGCGGAATGCCGGCTGGGTGCCTGAAAATCCCAGCGGCGATGCAGGACAATGGGAGCCAGCGCTTGACAGGAAATGCAGGTATTTGACAGTTCTTGACACTTGCAAAACTTATGTGTCGGCACAGGGTTTCTCTGAAACACATTCATTTTGCTGGGAAGCAAAACTGCAGGAACAAATTAGCATAAATTACCATAAAACCTATGGTAAACTGCAAGCAGAAACTGCAGGAAAGACGTCCTGTGGGTACAGTTGCGGACCTTGAACCCGGAGGGCCCTGGTGCAGCCATGGTGAGGAGTCGGGGGGTGGGGGTGGGGGGAGGGTTGTGCTGGAGGCCGTCGGCTATGAGTGGGGGCAAAGGAAGCAGGAAGCTTTCCTTGCCTGACCCTCCTCTCCTCTGTCATCGGGTTACGGGGGTCGGCTGGGGGCCCCCCTGCAGGCTTGAGGGGCCCCCTAGCCGGTCGGGGCCCTGGTGTAGCTAAACCAGCTGCAGCACGGTAGGTCCGCCCCTGTGTGGGCACTCACCCTTAAAGTTAGTCCCTTTGATACCCAGTCCAGTCAGTAATTATTTTCACTTCTGCAGCATATCCTCTTCTCTTACCTGACCCTCCTCTCGTCTGACATCGGTTCACGGGGGTCGGCTGAGGGCCCCCCTGCAGGCTTGAGGGGCCCCCTAGCCGGTCAGGGCCCTGGTGCTGAACTAGCTGCACCACGGTAGGTCCGGCCCTGTATTATTGTAGTCTAAAAAATGATTTTATACTGACGTTTCGGTCACATTGACCTTGTTCACAGTGTCAAGAATATCTATCATAAATAAAGATAAAATAAATCAGTAATACATCATTTTTTACATGAATTTACATAGAAACATGACATTACAGCTTGAATGACAGCTTCAAAGGAACATATTTATACATTATTACAGTGTCACATGTCTAGAAGACTGTATTTTTTACAACGATCTTGGTGCATTCACTGTTATATACATAAATAAATTTTTCTTGCTCATAGAGGTATATGCATGAATACTTTCTCGTAGAAGTGTGCTTGCTCCTAGAAGTATATGAAAGGTACATGACATTGAAACTCAATAGCAAAGTGTGTTTACCTTATGACAAAAATTTCTCATAGAAAAGAAAGAATCAGCTCTGCTGTGTTTTAATATCAGTCAACTGCAAATTGAGAATATAGATTAGTATAAATTGATAGTGCATCAATCCCATCCTTCTTTGAAATATGAGTGACAATGTGTGACACACTACCTTTGTTGTAGGAGGATAGTACAAAAGACCTGATACCCTGTTTAGGGCAGGATTATAAATATCCTAAAAAGATAATAAATAAATAAAATGAATGTGTGTAACTGGAAAGCGTGGACTCGCCGCGCGGGATGCAAGTGCGGCTCTCAGTGAGCCGCGCCATTAAGAAGCAGCGTGTGACGTCAGTTCCGCCGACGTCAGTGCAGGTCGTGCGCGTGTGCGGGAACGTAAGGCAGTGTAGTGTATACGTAACCTAGGTGAGGCTGGGGTTCCACATAAGCCCTCAGTCCGTTTTTCCTATCCGTTTTTGCAATGATTTTGTGTCCCAAAACGGATAAGAAAACGGATCCATAGGCCTCAATGTAAAAAACGCATTGCCAAAAAGTGGTTTGTGAAATCCTGTGCGTTTTTGAGAACGCACACCAAAAACGCGGTAGCCCGCGTTTTTTGTCTCCTTCTCAAAACGCATGCGTTTCCCTCATAATGGGGCCCTATGGGAAACGCATCCGTTAACGCGTTGCCATTTTGAGCACATATTGCACAAGTGCGTTAACGCATGCGTTTTCCTAATCTGCTCCAGAAGGTGGCAAATGTCAATCCTTCAAGGTCATGCGACCTTAGCCAGCCACACAAAAGTGGGGGTGTCAACCAGGAAATCAGCCCTGCTCCCTGGACATACTACATGTGTTGGAACCCTTCACACTGACACTATGGTAGGTACAAAATGTTAGCACATATGTTCCTGATAAGATGTAATTGTTGTAAATGCTGCCCTCAAGTAATGTCCCTTTCTGTTTGTCTCACCTGCACAGGTGACTGATTCTGAGCTCAGCGACAGGGACAGTCCCTCAGAGCACTCATCTGTCTTGTCTGTAAGTAGCCCATGCATTTTGGGTTGTGACCTACTAATTGCCTAATAATGCTTGTGTGGCACTGCTGTTTACCTCAGCATGTTTCTGGGTAGGGGTTGATGCCATGTGCGCGCAGCCAGCTCAAGCCACACGACAATGCGGATGCAGGGTGCTGCGCTTCACTGTACATGACCGTGTGCTCCCCTTCCCTGCAATATGTGCTGTTGCGGAAGGCTGGTGAACAATCACACAGTGTGGTCCGCAGCAGGCATGCAACATGTGGTCTCCTCGACCACGAACCCTGCGCAGGGGAATGCCATTGTGCAACCAGACTGTAACTGTTAAGTTCTTAAAAATGACAACTTCAATGTGTTGGTCACATATCATCATAAGTTGCCTTGGGACACGTGTTGGTGTCTGCATGCGAATGGCATGCAGATGGGAATGCAGCAACAAGGCTGCCCATATTGATGTGAACGCATTGCACTTTGGAAACATGCGTTCACATTACTATGCACCCTACTCAGCCAAACAGCTGACTTGTTATTGGTCCGGAGGCGGCAATCTGTTGTATGGCCGGAGGTGTCAGTGTATGAAAGTTAACGCAAATGAGGATCATCCAGGTGTTTTGATGTAATGCGCAGAGTCAGAATTGGCTGATATTGTTGCACTACATTAGGAGCATCTGCCTGCTTAATTCAATGTACTCTGGCAAACTCCCTTATTTTGGGTATGTGTGTTTGCGACTAACAGCTGAATCATCCACTGATTGTCACCGTTTATACCTGCCCACCATCATTGCCGCCTGTAGATGATGTTCCGTTGTCAAACGCACATTAATGCTGGCCATGGGTACAGATGTCAATGACATCTGCAACCTTGTCGTGCAATGCCATGGGGAGGAGACTGTGGATCCATGTCCCTCAATGGGTGTATGGCGCACTTGTTGGCATGTGATGATCCAAAGATCCTCTGGTACACCTCCCCACGTTCCACATGCTGGGGGCCCTGGGGTGTTAGAGGTGTACCAATCACTTATACCCACCCCTGCGGTTCACTATGTCTTCTTTATGTTTTGGTGTTTTTAACATGTGGTTGCAAAGTGCAGGTGCCTGTATGTGACTGCTTCAAACAGACGCTGGGCCTGCTTTTCGGAGAGATATTGTGCTCAACACTTCACCCACCATGGTGCTGATTGTCGCCAGAATGGTCCTTGGTACACAACTGGTGGTTTCATTGTGTCCCTGTGTGCTATTTGCAAGCCGACACTATGCAGCCTGTCTGTTGTGTGAAGTGTGTAGCACCTGAAACATTGTGTAAATATTGGCCACGTTGGCTAAAAGTGTAATTGCCACTGCTCCTCTGGCCAAAGTTACTTTGTATGGGTCACATTTTTTAAGTCAAACCATAAAAAAGGGGGTGTGTACAACGGCAAAGTTACCCCACTAAAAAGTATCATGCTGTGTGTTCCCTTTGTGGGGGCCAAATGTACCTTAACACCCGGCCAAAACAAAAGTGTGAAGGTTGTTACATGCCTACCTATTGTTAACTGACCACAAAGAACTTATTGGCCCTCTTCTGCATGTCAGGCGTAAATTTGCAACGGACACTTTAGTACACATAACGCTGCAAGATATGTCGGTTATGTTTGTGTTAATGCGTACACATATGTGTCCAGGTGTGATTTGACATTGATATACTCATGTTCAATTGCAGCCTTCATCCACATCATCTTCGGACTCCAGTGCCCGACACGTCAAAAGAGTAAGTCACACTTGTCTCTTATAATGTGCACCAATGTGTTATTTTGAGCCAGGGTGCCGAACAGTCAGTTGCCCAACACATATATGAATCTTTTGGGAAGATATGTTATTCTGTTGGTGTTGGGCTGCCAAGGTAAAGTATCTACACATTGGCTAAATAATCTTGGTTTAGTGCCCACATGCTTGTGTGGGCAACCATATGGGTGGGAGCTTTTTCCGATTTCTTCAATATGTGACACACCTTTCAATGTGCCATACAGTTTATCACCAATCTGCAGCCGATTTTTGTTTCACATTATTTTTGTTCTCTCCCTCCAGCACAAGAGAAGCCAGAAAAAACACACAAAGGCCACCCGAAAAAAGCACAAAGCTGCAAAGGCAGGGCCATCCACACAGAAGGTACGTCTGGAGAGTGTGTGTGGTCATGTATGGGGCGATGTTGCAATGATTGGTTGGCCCACTGTACACACACCAATGTCTGATAGAACATCCCTTAACAACCTCTGCTTGCAGTAAAATCATGGACACATTGGGCTATTTTGTGACTCTGGTGAGATCTAGCACTGTGTCCATGATTTAAGGGCAAATACAGATGTGTTGGGAATTTGGGCACAGACGTGTGTGTTAA
Source organism: Allobates femoralis (assembly GCA_033576535.1). Lineage (NCBI taxonomy): Eukaryota > Metazoa > Chordata > Amphibia > Anura > Aromobatidae > Allobates > Allobates femoralis. The sequence goes on along the minus strand of JARQOC010000003.1, from coordinate 871,221,485 downwards.
GCGGACGTTAGATCTCCTGTGTCTGTCTAAAGTGTTGTTCTCACACACACAGGAGCCACCTAAGGCACTCCCAGAGCCCAAGGCCACCCAGACTGGTAAAGGGCGTAAAAAAACAGCTGCTGCTACCGAGGTAAGTGACGGTAGGTTTGTTTGGGTTTAAGTCTTCATCTGCCTTTCCTGCCTTCTACACATGTGTATTGTGTCATCAGTGCACTCACATTATAGTGTTGATGCTCAATGTTGCCAAACACCATTTGTCCCATATTTCTGTAAATTTTCATTTTGCCACACAATCCTTTTTGTGGTTCATGGATTCCTTTTTGCCACTGTAGGAGTATGTAGAAACAGGCGTAAAGACATCCACCCGGAAATTTGCAAAAATACGGCTTGACAACCAGGTCCTAATCCATCTTGTGGAGAAGCAGCCCGCTCTGTGGGACCCGGGGAATGACAACTACAAAAATACTACTGTGACCAGGCAAATGTGGCATGACATCTGCCACACCATGTTCCCCAGGATCAGAAATATTGACTCTGATGAGCAACAGTACATAGGTAAGGACACCTCCAAACACACATACATGTGTGGTGTTGTGAGATGTTGTAGTGTATAGATGTCACACATGTCTCCTGTTGTGTTTGTTTTTTCACATGCTATGTAGATGACAAGGTGAGAGTCCGCTGGCGCTCCTGCCGTGACCGATTCATGCAAGATGTCAGGAAGATGGCGGCTTTCAAGAGTGGGGCAGTTGCCAAACCACCCACCATCTATATGCACCATGAAGAGCTGACCTTCCTACAGCAGACGCTTGGCACCCGAAAGTGAGAATCTACACACATGCAGCACTGCAGATAGGTGAAGAACTGATGTGTGTTTTATGTAACTAACATTATATCTATCTTCCTTATCTTGCAGAACTCACACCAACACAGCTGATGCGGTTCCGGAACAGGAGCCCAGCAGTGGGGACATGCCTCCCAGCCAGACACAAGACAATGATGCCGGTGTGGCTGGGCCACCCTCACAGACTGTACTGGCTACCCCAAATGTTGAAGTCAGGGGACTAACACCACCCCCTACAGCCACCCCGGCTGCTTCCCGACCTACCCGTGGGCGCAAAAGAAATACGCAACGTGAGGACACAGACACAATCCTCGTGGAGGGGTTACAGCGCCTTCATGAGAGTGTGCGAGACAATCGCACAGTTATAGAACACCAAATTTCCCAAATTGGGCAGAATGAGTGTGTGGGTCCTGGCCAGCAGTGGATGAATTATTTTAGTTCATATGTACCGGAACTTCTGGACATCCCACCAGAGGACAAATTAAATTTCAAAGGGGAGTTCAATACACTTGTACAGAAGTACTCTGTTAGGCACCCCATCAATCTTACACTTGTGTGTGACGAGGTGTCCGGGGAGGTGGATTGAGGTATTTAGGGCATTGTGCCCATGTTTCACATGTTGGTGTCGTGTTGCCACCGAGTTCAGTTTTCTCCGTTCTGATTGCCCATGTTGGGTTGCACACATGCAAATAATTTTTTGGCCCAAACCAGGCTTCATGCTGTTTGGCCAGCAGCTTCGCTCCGTGTGAGCCATTGTTGTTTTCAGCACTTAATGATACCACATTAAAAATGTTCCAAGCCTGATGAACCTGCATTGATTTTAATTGTTTTATTTCAAAAAAATTTACAACTAATGTGATGTTTTATTATAACATATTAACATATGAGCTCGGACAAGGTTACATGGTATATATCAATAGCTGTTATGTGTACGCATCTTCGAACTTCAGACCATACACATTGCATGAGGCCACGTGATCCTACAAAAATGTGAGGCTAACTCCGCCCAGGTGGTAAGTTAAGATGTCTGGGTCACTTACATTAAACAAGGGGCAGATAATTAGCATACTCGTGTTGAGACTATACAGAATAAGGCATACGTGCAAATGTCGGGTTCCTTGACACACAGCCCCAGGAAGGTATCAACCGACAGCCATAGGACACATTTGTGGCTGTTGGCATCTAAACAGCTTGAAGTGGGTGCTTGTTCACTCATGTATCTGCAAGTCACATGACTTAAAATGTTGAATTACACACAGCCACTTCAAAGTGTTTTCATGGCAACATCCACATTTGTGTCCGATGCCTATTGATTGGGACATTCCAGTGGCAGCATGTAAAGGTAGCATTAAGGCGGGATTCTAAACACGGAAGCCTTCGATAAGGACCTGTGTGGTTGACCACAATACGGGTTACAAGGCCACCTACTTGTAAAGCCACCCAAAGCAAATTCTGTGTTGGGCAAAGACATGTGATCAAGGCCACACAGAAATGCTATGTGAGTGAGGAGGCTAAACTCCACATACACACCCATCACTTACACGTTGTGGTCTGAACACTGTAACGTGTACGGCAACACACTCCCAAATCAAACACATTTACGACAGTGTTTAAAAAAAATAACCCAATCATCCATCTTAATTTATAAACACATAGATTCAACACATAGGTGAGTAAAGGATGCAGTGTGGGACCAAACAACAAATGCAAAACCTAACGAGTTGTGTTTAAACAAGATCACTTTGTGGGTAAAGGTATCCTTACACATGAGCTTGGTGGTGTGGTTCATTCATGAAGTAATTTGCAAATTGGTCCCTTACAGTAATGGCTGCAAGAGGGCCACGCACACTGGGCTGTTGTATGGGTAATAAAGGAGTAGACCACAGAGTGGGGTCAACATTGGGCAATTCCTGATTCATTACAAAGTTGTGAAGACAGGTACAGGCCTTGCTGACGCTGTCCACATTATGGGGATGCAGCTGAAGGGTGGTCAAAAGGACACGCCACTTTGCTGCCAGTATGCCAAAGCCACACTCTACATACTGACGTGCCCGGCTTAACCTCATATTGAAGTTCTGACCTGCAGCCGTGAGTGTGCGGCTGGCATACGGCTTGAGTAGATTAACGTGAAGCTGGAAGGCCTCATCTGCAACCACTACATGTGGCACACTGGGTGAGCTGGTGCCAGGCAAAGGACAAGGCTGCGGCAGATTTAAGCGGCCACTGTAAAGGGCTTGGCCCATGACACTGTCCTTGAACACCCGAGAGTCATTTGTGCGGCCATATGCCCCAATGTCGACGGAGATGAATCTCCCCCTGGAGTCCACAATTGCCATGAGGACGATGGAGAAATAACGTTTATAGTTAAAAAACAGTGAGGCACTGTGTGGGGGCTTGCGAATTCTTATGTGTTTCCCATCGAGGGCTCCAACACAGTTGGGAAAATTTGTTTTTTCTCGAAATGACACGGCACTTGACAGCCACGTGTTGTTGTTTGGTTCTGGCATCACCAAAGGCTGGAGTTTCTCCCACAACACATCACATATCTGTGGAATGAACTTGGTGATGGTTGAGCGTCCAATTCGGAATTGGTAATGGAGAGAGGCATATGACTCCCCTGTTGCAAGGAACCTGTAAAACAGAACAACAACAACATTAGTATGCACTGAACAAGACTACTGCAAAATACATGTCAACAAACAGAGCCTTGGTAGAACAAGTAAGCAACATGGGTGCAAATGTTTGGCCAAAATGAAGAGGTAATGTACGATTGCATGCACACTACTCACAGACGTCCATTCCAATTTGAAAGTGGAGACACATGATTAGTGATATGCTACCAGCATCATATCCAGGCCACTGACGCCGACATTCATACACAAACAACACTCATGTAGCAGCACACTCTTAAGGGGGTGTCACACGCGTCTATGTCGTCATTGAGATGATCGCTGACGACATTGACGGCTGATTGCTGGTGAGCTGTCACACACACAGACTCGCCAGCGATCAATGGACCAGAGACATTGTGGAAACGATTTAAATATTGCTTCCACGATGTCTTGCTCCCGCTGGCAGCCTGCGGTAAGCGGGAGCAGGCTGGTCTCCAAGGTACACTGCGTGTATCTAGGCAGCGGCCGCTGCCTAGATACCCGACGTGTACCTTAGTTACCAGCTCCCAGCGCTTGTGAGAGGCGCTGGGAGCTGGATTATCGCGACTCCCGGTGTCACACGCAGCGATGCTGCTTGTCCACCGGCCGACAATCGCCAGGTTTCGGAGCAGGTTCTAAAACCTGGCGATCATCAACCAGCAATTTATCGCTGGTTGATTCAGTATGTCAGACGCATCAATATCGCTGCAACGTCACGTGCAGCCGATATTGTGCAGCCGATATTGACGCATGTGACAGGCCCTTTAAGCCACGTGCACACGCTGACGATCTTTGTTTCAAACCTGCGAACTATTTGTCTGGCAACCCACGAGTGTGTTCCCGAGCCCTAACTGTGGGGGTCCAATTGCAGCAATGTGCCATATCAACCCAAGGTTCAGCTGCTGCCAAGTGAAGTGTCATGTTGGCAAACCCTGTGTGTTTGGCAAGTAGCCCAGCTGACCCTGAAATTGAAAATTGCGGGCGCCTTGGCCACCCTCTTGCTGGTGGTGGCTGCTCTGCAACATCTGGCCTTGGGCCTTGGTGAGGAACGCAATGATGAAGGCAAGACACACATACAATGATGGGATGTAAGGGCCACGTGACACACACACATATTTGTGCAGATATTGTTTGCATATCTAGGTTTGCAGTTAAATCATGGACACATGGCTCCTTTTTGCCCCAGCCTCAGAACTGGAAAGATATGGCCGTTATTTCGTGGTCAACCCAGAGCTGCAAACTATATCTGCACAGATGTGTGTGTGTGTGTCGTTGCCCTAAGGTGCCCATGACAAGGCATAATTTAAAAGCACAATATTGCTTAGCCAGCCGTCACACGCTGCAATATCTTGAACGATATTGTTAGCGATCCCGCGTGCATGTGCTCCCTATCAATATCACTGAGAATATTGAAGTGTATGACGGCCGCCTTAAGGCAGATGACCTTGAAGACACCGGATTGAACACATCCACAGAACTATGTTTGGTTGCGTTGGATGCATCACTACCCTTTGATCCTCTTTCAAGCAAAAATGTGGACCATATTCAAGGTCACTCACGTGCAACAAGTCCAAGCTCATATGTGTGCAACATATCGATATTTCATATCAGAAATCTACATCACAACACATTCACATCTTCACGCACAAACTCTACATCAGATCTGCAACATGACTACACCTTTCCTTCAGTGGATATTGCCAGGTTCCCAGGGACAAAAATCAGGTGGCATTATAAGAGTCTAAAGCTGCATTTTAATTACACCTGGTTTACCTTCCATGGGATCTGGCAATGTAGTGGTGCCTTAAATGGCTCATTTAAAGCCAGATCTTTCATTCTTTGGGGCCGTGGTGAGGACAATGTCGTTGTTGTGGGAAGATATGCATCACGAAACTGCAATATGTGGCAAGTACAAGGCCAGCCACTAACAAACCTACTCACACTACATTGTCCATGAACACAGTGAGTACACATCATGACACATTCCAATCTACCCAGGGCAAGAAACACCATAATGAATTTCATGTCCGGATAACCAACAAACCGCCAAACACATGTGTTGTGTGGGTGCAGCCAAGAAGCCATGAGGCAAAACACACTTACCGCAATGTGACCACCAGTCTCTCCACTGGGGAAATGGCCGGACGCCAACGCGTGTCCTGGCGGGTGATGTGTGGGCCCACCAGCTCAAGCAGCTGATCGAACGCCTCCACAGACATCCTGAGGTACCTTTGGAATTTATCAGGGAAGAGCCGCAGTTGTGGGAAAAGGACATGGAAGGCGCCATGCTGTGACCGCAACATGTTGACCTCATGAATCCAGACTCTGGAACGGGCCGCTTGGCGCAACTGTCGCCGCCGTGCAGCCACGTATCGTAGCTGAAGGAGGAGGATATCAATCTCCAGATGACGATCCATCACCCCAGCAGGAACGTGTGTTATATAAAGTGACCAAAAGGAAGGTGGTCACACCCCCTCATTGAGCTGGCCTTTTTATTGGCTGAAGGGTGTGGCCAGTGATGAATAATTATGAACGACCCATGACAGTATCCATCCTTTCATAAAACGCACATCATTTTTAGAAACGCATGCGTTAACGCATTGTACACATGGTACACCATCCGGTAACGCATGCGTTTTTGGAAACGCATAGAATGGTCTACAATGGACAGTTATGCATCCCCACACCTACCAATCCGTTTTTGAAAGACGTTCAGAGAGCCAATGCGTTTTTTGCAGCACTTCCAAAAACGGATTTCTATGTGTGACCCCAGCCTGACTCATCTAATAGCGCGATACCAGACACCCGATGTTGTTTGTGTCTATGGTAAGACGTGTGTTTTAGTATCTCACCTAAGAAAAGGAAAGCTGTTGCTTATTCTTTATAGTGACCGCATTAGGGTCCTAATTGCAGGAGTAGGGAGAATTAATCCCGATTACCTCGTTCTCATTTTTTCTAAAAATTCACAAGGTAATGAATTCTACTATGGAATATTAGTGGTGCCCACTATGGAATAAGTAGAGACTTAAACACACATTCATTTTATTTATTTATTATTTTTTTAGGATATTTATAATCCTGCCCTAAACAGGGTATCAGGTCTTTTGTACTATCCTCCTACAACAAAGGTAGTGTGTCACACATTGTCACTCATATTTCAAAGAAGGATGGGATTGATGCACTATCAATTTATACTAATCTATATTCTCAATTTGCAGTTGACTGATATTAAAACACAGCAGAGCTGATTCTTTCTTTTCTATGAGAAATTTTTGTCATAAGGTAAACACACTTTGCTATTGAGTTTCAATGTCATGTACCTTTCATATACTTCTAGGAGCAAGCATACTTCTACGAGAAAGTATTCATGCATATACCTCTATGAGCAAGAAAAATTTATTTATGTATATAACAGTGAATGCACCAAGATCGTTGTAAAAAATACAGTCTTCTAGACATGTGACACTGTAATAATGTATAAATATGTTCCTTTGAAGCTGTCATTCAAGCTGTAATGTCATGTTTCTATGTAAATTCATGTAAAAAATGATGTATTACTGATTTATTTTATCTTTATTTATGATAGATATTCTTGACACTGTGAACAAGGTCAATGTGACCGAAACGTCAGTATAAAATCATTTATGAGAATATCACAAGAATTTTTCTGAATAAATAAAAACATTTTTTTCATTTATCTCCATTTGAGTGCCGAAGTTACTCGTATACAGTTATTGATTTTTTTCTTCTGAGCACCAAGAGGTTGTGTTGCGGTCCATATTCATTGAACTGTTATTGTAGTCTAAACTTTTTTTTTTTTCTAATCCCCATTAATTTTTTTAGTGTTAACATCAGACTCAAGTGGGCATTGTCTGATAACAGAAGTGAAGCGCCTTATGTAGGCTTAGTTTTCCGCTGTGCATATGTCGAGTCCCAGACCCTGGGGTACTCGGGTACCAGGCTCAGTGGTTGTTTTTAGAGATGTCACAGGTGTCACTGCCTCATGCTGTGGCCTGAGTGAATCTTCAATAAGGGGGTTATTTACAGGGAATAAGAAATTTTTTTTTTATGTGATGCCACCTGTAGTAACTGGTGATCGGTCACCAGCGCCGCCACAATCCGCCGGAGGTAGATGGTAGTGCAGCTGAGATGGCAAAGCCCCCTACAGGTAGGCTTATTCCTCCAGGGCAGTGTTCCTGCAAAGGTTACTGGTTGATGTAGAGAACCACACACAGGCAAAGTCACTTTCTCCCGGGTACTTTACTGTCAACTTGTAGCAACATCAGACAGAGTTCACAGTTCATCAAGATGTTATAATAACAGGTAGCTCTACGGGTGGCTGCAAGTGGATCCCAGGTGGTATGGTGGAACTCGTGGTGTACCTTAGTTGACGAACCCGTGTCCTTTCTTCCCCGCCTAGGATGGGCCTACGCAGGCCCAGTGCTGCTGTATTGTCCAGTGTGAATTATCACTCCTCTCGGCGTCATTGCGCCCCCTGCAGGTCGTTTGTAGGGCATGGTGCGGTCCCTGCACCCCAGCCTCCGGGCCTGCTGGGTCCTGCAAGGCCGGTTTGGCCCATGCACTCTAAAAATTACGTAATTAATTTTCACTTTAAAAACCCATCTGTTAAAGTGCTTATTTAGTTACCGGCAGTGCTTTTTTTGTGGGGGTACATACTGGTACGCCGTACCAGAAAATCTGAAGATCAGCAGTACATACCGGTACGGCGTACCGGAAAGTGTAAAGAGCAGGCAGCACTGACCTGCTGTGTCACTGTGCAGTGTGTAGTGCAGTTTCCCTCAGCGCCAGAGGACCTGCGATGATGTCACATACATGTGACTCGGGTGGGCAATGTTTTGCCCACAGGGAAAGAAGATGGAAGACTAATGCAGGCTGCAGTGCAGGGTATGTGAGAACAGCGCCACTGACAGACTGTCAGTGACAGTGATGAGTGCAGAGGGCGGCAGGCTGTGCAGGGGGAGAGGATGCAGGGGGATAAAGATCAGGACAAGCAGGGTATGGAGAAATTGAGACAAGAGGGAAAGAGGATGGAGAGATCAGGGGGATTGAGGATGGAAGGAGCAGGAGGATGAATTGAAAGGAATCAGAGCAGGGGGATGGAGAGACCAGGGGGATGAAGAATGGAGGGAGCAGGAGGATGGAGGGAACAGGCGGATGAAGGATGAAAGGAGCAGGGGAATAGAGGATGGAAGGAGCAGGGAGATGGAGGATGGAGGTAGCGTTGGATGGAGGGAACAGGGGGATGGAGAGATCAGAGGGATTGAGGATGGAGGGCACAGAGGGATGGATAGACCTGGAGGATAGAGGGATCAGGTGGATCATGAGAGAGCAGGGGGATGGAGGATGGGGAGACCAGGGGGATGAGGATAGAGACCAAGGGATGGAGGATGGAGAGACCAAGGGATGGAGGATGGAGAGACCAGGGGGACGGAGGATGGAGCTAGCAGTGGGGAGCGAAGGACTCAGGCGAGGAAGCCGGCGGTGAAAAGTGTTCACCGGCGGCTTTCTCCTTCTGTTCTGCACTCCCCGCTCCCTCTTGCCCCTACCCGCTCCCTGCCTGGTCCTAATTTAGGATCAGGTGGGGAGGCGGCGGGGGGAACGGAGGATCGGGTTGTCATGCAGCGGGGAACACAGAACCGAAGGAGAAAGACGGCGGTGAAACCTTCTTCTCACTGCCAGCTTTCCCGCCAGTAGTTTCAAATGAACAGCTGATTCTGACCAGCTGTTCATTTGAAGTAGGTCAGTGCTGTCAGGGTTCATGTGAGTTCATGCTTGCCTGCATGAACTCACATGAACTTTCCCCATGTTCGGGTGCACAGCTCAGCTACATCTCTGGTAGAGGTTCTCTACCAGAGATGTAGCTGAGCTAAAGAACAACCCTGGATTGGACTACGTTGGACGGAAGAAGGATTTATAATAAATATGGAGTTTAATTGTTGTTTTTTTTCTTTTCTAATAAACATTTTTTTTCTCTGTGTTGTGTTTTTTTTTTTTTAAATCACTAGAAATTCATGGGGGTCATGTCTAATATTGGCGTGACCCCATGAATTTTGGGCTTAGGGCCAGTTGATACAAAGCTGGCCCCAACCCCTTTATTACCCAGTGAGCCACGGCACCAGGGCCCTGGATGAGCTAGATACAGCGCCAAGGGATGGCGCTTCTATGAACGCGCCATCTTCTGGGGTGGCTGCAATTCGCAGCGGGGGGTGCCCAGAAAGCTTGGGCCTCCCTGCACTGTGGATTCCAGCCCCTAGCAGCGTAGCGGTACCTGGCTGGACAAAGAAATAGCGCAAAACCCCAGGCATTTTTTTTTTTCATTATTTCATGAAATTTATGAAATAATGAAAAAAAAAGGGCTTCCTTCTTTTTGTTTCCAGGCAGGTAGAAATAGGCACCTGGGGGTTGGGGGCAGCCCGTTCCTGCCTGCTGTACCCGGCTGGACATAAAAATATGGCGAAGCCCACGTCAAATTTTTTAGGAATAAATCATAAAAATTTTAAAAAAACTACATTTAGGGACTGCATCTTTATTAACCCCTTGAGGCCCGACGTTGAGACAGAAACAAATCTGATAAGAGAGCAGAACGAGGTCACCGTTTCTTCAACTATCGAACCTGCATCAGCTAGTGTTAATGATCCTGATGACGTAAAGCTGCTGTAGTCTGGTGATTCAAAGGCTCCCGACTGGCCAACATGCTGGACTCTAGACCAGAAGAATGATTACTGCAGTAAGTACAATTGGCTGTACGTTTGTGAACAGAAGCTCGGTTGTTCGTCGTGCAAGAAAGTTGGATATCTGGGTGTGGAGTCAAACATTGGGATAAAAATTTCAAATGCTTGGGCCAACTGTAACATAAGATTCTTCGGCGAAAGTCGGCAGCAGCAGCTAACATCTCTGCGAAAGAAAATATTTGATCACAAAGCCACCGCCAGCCACAAAGCCGCAGTTAGGCTGCTTGCAGAGGCGGACAGAGAATCACTCGTGCGCAAACTCAAGAAAAAGAAACAACAGCTAAAGTTTTCCGTACAGCGTATAAAGTAGCAGAAGAAAATCAAAGTTTTCATAATTTTGAAACTGAAATTGATTTGCAAGAACTTAATGGTGTTGATATGGGTCACATTCTTCACTCAACTAACGCGTGCATCAACATTGTGAATCATATCAGCGACGAAATAAGGAAAAATTTGGTTAAGGAAATCGGACATTCAAATCATTGACGGGTCCACTACTACAAGCAATATTTCTGCACTGATTGTTTATGTTCGTACATGTGCCACTGACTACATTGCAATAAACTCTGCAGTTAACTTGTTTTTAGACTTAATTGAACTTCCTTCAGTGAATGCATCAGGAATTCTTGATTCTTTGTTGGGTTGTCTTCATTCACACGGCATGACAGATGAATATTTGAGGAGTAAACTCCTTTGTGTTGCATGTGATGGTGCTGCTGTCATGATAGGGCGCAACAGCGGATTGAAGAAGCTACTATCAGACAGGTTTCCGCTACTGCGCAAACCACCGACTTGAGCTAGCTGTTGGTGACACCATCAAAGAAGTATCCGGAATCAACAGATTTAAGGCTTTCCTCGATAAGTTATCTGCCTTGTATCACGCGTCACCGAAGAATAGCAGAGAGCTCCAACAGTGTGCCAAATTATTCGATGTTCAGCTGCTTAAGATTGGTCGAATACTCAGCACCAGATGGGTGACATCGAGTTTCCGTTGCGTTTCCGCAGTATGGGAAAATTTCAATGCGTTGGTTGAACATTTTCAACACTGTGTCCGTCGAGGGACCAAAAAGAAAAATGCACTTATGAGGGTTTGTGGCGAAAGATAACCTCCACAGAATTCGTTCTGGATCTTCAAGATCGTAAGCTGGACTTGTTCACTGCCAACCAAAAGATAAAAATAACTGTTCTGGTGTTTTAAAGAAAGACAAACGAGACCAGGTTCATATTATGAAATGACCAAGAAAGCTGTTGAAAATTTGCGGTTTGGGAACGCTGTCCTTCACCAGAAAGGGTGTGCAACTGATCCTCCAATTAATCCGTCAGTGTTTTACACAAAGCTTCACAAATCGATGGAAAATCGTCTGCTTGATTGCGAGGACGCTAATTTGGCACAATGGGCACGTGTGTGCTTGACCAGACACAGTGGCCAGATGATGTCCAGGAGCATTTAACATTCGGCGAGCAGGAAGTTAGAAACTTGTGTAGAAAATTTCATTCGTGGATTTCGTGAATACCTGATTGAGAGAAAGTGCTCTGAGAAAATGGTGCCCCTGCAACATGCACTCTGTACCATTCCTATTTCCTCCAGCAAATGCGAACGAGGATTTTCGCAAATGAACTTGATTGCAACACCATCCCGTGCATTGTTGCTGACATAGACTATTTCTTCACTGCTTTTTGTCCGGCTAGTTGGGCCACCTTTGAAGCAGTTTGATCCAACAAAGTATGTTGACTCTTGGATATGGCGAGGTCGGCGATCAGCCATTGCAAGCAACAGTAAAGAACGATTTCGAGACGTCGTGGCCGATGAAAGTTTGGTTAAAATTTGGCGTCTCTTACGTCTCTTATAGAATACAGCCTAGGTAAGTCGAAAACCATCATTTTGTTTGTACAGTATTAGCATTTTTTGTTTACTTCACCTTTGAAAATGTGGCGTAGGGCTGCACCCCTTCCCTGCTTCCCAAGCTCGGCCGGCGCCTGACAGCATCCACATCCCCCCCCCCGGGATGCGTACCAGGAAATTTTTTTTTACAAAAATAGCACTGGTTGCCGGTAAATACTTTCTTACTTGGTTATTATAATTGATGGTACCTTTTTTAGTTGACGAACCCGTGTCCTTCTTCCCCGCCTAGGCCCAGTGCTACTGTATTGTTCAGTGTGAATTATCACTCCTCTCGGCGTCATTGCGCCCCCCTGCGTTTGAAGGGCCCGATGCGGTCTCTGCAAGGCCGGTTTGGCCCATGAACCATAAAAATTACGTAATTAAATAAGTACTGTACAGATGTATTTTTTTTTCATACAAAGAATTTTTTGATTTGTGACGTATATATAGATTTTGAAAAGAGTGCGACACTCCTCGGTCGTCTTGTAACAACTCTGTGCAAACAAAATAACAAAACCTGCAGACGCACACACACATGGTGCCGACCTGTACATCCAATGTAATAAAAGCTCATCGTGATGTGTATCCGACCCCCGGAGTCATTCAGACCCCTCCAGACCTCCCCTTGCACCTGGTGATCCTGGACCTCTCCTCGCACCTGGTGACCATGGACATCTCCAGACTGCCTCACACCCGGGGACCCTAGATCCCTCCAGACCCCATTGACCCCCGGAGCCGTCAGGACCTCTCGCACCTAGTGACTGCTCTGGAGTCAAGACCACTCCAGATCCTCTGGCACCCAGTGACCCCCAGACCCAATCGCACCCGGTAACCCCCGGAACGGTCAGGGACCCCTCATCACCGGTGACTCCACTGGAGCCGTCCACCTGCCTTTACATCTGGTGACACCATACGCGGACAATCTTCTCCATCAGTTCAGCGGCTGCCTCTTATCAGGCAGGAGATACATGAGACCTGCGGCCTGTGTGTACTCTAGTAACTAAAAGCCTCAGAACAACGTGATGCCGTCAGGACAGGCTGGGACTTGTGGTTCACCTAAAGCAGGCGGAACCAAAAAAAAAAAAGGAAGTGCCGCCATTGGATTTCTCTCTCTCTCCCAGCACTGAAACAAATACAACAGACAGAAACACGAGCGGAAATCTCCAGAATAGAAACAATTCATCCTCGTTGTGAGTGGACACCGGTCAGAGGAGACGAGTTTATTGGGAACGCTGTGCTGTGGTCAGACAGGTCACAGATATATATATATTATATATAATGTAGATGTGTACAAACAAGAATTTTATATGGACAAGCAAAAAAAACAATGTGGTGGGAGACGCGGGAGGGGGATAAAAAAAAAAAAATACTTCATCTTCAGGGGCGAGGCAAATCACGGATCTTCACAAACTTATCGCCCATGACCCCCTGAAGGTGGTGAGTTTTGTAGACGTTGAGTCACAGCCAAATGATTCTGACTGTGGCATTTACGCTATTGTGAACGCGTACGATCTGTTAAATGGAGATCCAAATTGTAGTTATGACAATACCCAAATGAGAGGACATCTCATTCAGTGTCTTGAGAGGGGGTTCCCAAAAATTGCTCCAATAAATCCTGCACAGAGTGAGGAAATAGAACAGCCCAGCGACATGACCCCGAGGGAGAGAACAACTCCATCCTCTTCCACCTACACGCATAGCAGAAGTGGAGACAGAATGTGGAAACCCCATGCTGGAAGGAAAGACTAATGGCCCCGTCACACTAGGCGGCGATTGGCGGGTGTGCGCACGTTTTCGACGCCCTGCCAGCGTCGCCGTCCCACGTTTACACGGTGCGACAGGCGGCATCGCCGCCCGGGTGTTTGAAAACCCCAGCGGCGATGCAGGACAATGGGAGCCTATGGCTCCCATCGCCTGACAGGTCGCCGGAGGCCGGTTACATAGGGTGATGCGTGCACATCGCCCCAGATCGGACGCCTGGTTTCACAGCAGCGCAGTACTTTTAGCTTTTACATTGTAGACAGTCTTGGATAACTTTTTTTTTCATGATTTATTCCTGGATCGCGATTATAAGAGTTGTCTTGATGTGAAAATGCAATGTACGGTAAGAATAATAATGACATGTGCCCACAGGACGTTTTTAAGCAGTCCTAAACGCAGCAAAACCTGAGGATCCTAGAGTCCTTGACAGGGGATTAGCTATGATCTTGTTTGCGTTTTTTGCTGCTGCGTTTTTCCATTGACTGCAGCAAAAACGCAGGAATAAGTAACATGTCAGTTCTCTTCCATCCGCACCAAAAACGCAGGTATTTGACAGTTCTTGACACCTGCAAAACCAATGTGTGGGCACAGCGTTTCTCTGAAACACATTGGTTTTGCTGGGAATCAAAACTGCAGGAACAAATTAGCAGGCCGTCTGCAAGGAGCGGGGAGTGGGGGGCAGTTGGGGGGACTGCTGGCGGCCATCGGCTATGAGCGGGGGTTTTGGTTGTTGGCGATGCGGCTCTCCTACCTGCGCTGGGCCTCCAAATGCATTCCTGGGAGCCAGGGAGGCAGAGGAGAGGAGGGGCGGGATCAGGCAAAGGAAGCAGGAAGCTTCCCTTGCCTGACCCTCCTCTCCTCTGACATCTCAGGTTTTCTGTAATTTTGTTCACACAGGAGGGTATTGCCTATATCTCCCTATAATTGGATTCTTTTGTATCAATACCTGTGATTTGATCACACAATAAGTCTTGGATTTATCACAGGTATGCTTATTTGTTGTAATGGTGCAGCATGGCTCTGGTCTATATCAGAAAGTTTTTATAATGAATTTTTTTCATGGTTTTCTTTTTTATGTAACAATTATAGCACTAGGTTGGACGATTGTGCTGTTGAATAATTTATTGTATCATATACTGGCTGATAATGTATATATACATGTATTCATTGTTTTTACCTAGTTATATACTGATGAAGGCCGTGTGGCCGAAAAACGTTTCTAATATCTGTGACTTCCATGGCTGTGATCACTTTTTTCCATCATTAAAAATGAGTTCTCCAGCATTATAAGATTCCGTTTTTCATAAATTGGTGTGCCAGAGTTATCCATGTTATTAGTCTATTTTCTCTGTGCATCCGTTCACTATTGTATACCGGTTGAGCCAAGCACTCTACGCATTATATAGTATATATTTTTGCTTGAGCTCCCAATTTTGTCGATTATGGCATTTCCTCCGGTACCCTATGATGATAATGAGACCTCAGCCATACTAGCAAAAGTTACTTCCATCTACTCAATTTCTTAACCTTTCACCTGAAGATATATAGAATAAGGACTACGAAAAAGAAATGAGACGCCACATAGCGTTGGATCTACATCTTGCTACGCTGTCAGAATACTTGAGACAAAAAAAGATCCCTCGAGGATTGCGTGTAAATTTACGCCCTACTTTATTTTCCGACAACACAGTTTTTAGTGATCGGTTTAAACAAATGCTCTTTAGACCTGATCACACTTACTATAGAATTTTTACATAATATTCTCCTTAATGGGGGTGACCTCATTAAGTCGTTAGAAGACCAGTTGAAAGATTCCTTGTCTTCTAGTGAGTTTTCTTCCTTAAAATCCAGGATAAACAAAACAATGGGAGAATTCCGGAAGAACGTTCAAGAAAGGAAGAGGAGGAAGTTTAATCGTGACCTAGAGGACTCCGTATACTAAGAACTCTGTATATAGATGGCGCAACCCTGAACCACAAGTACCCTTCTATCCACCGAGATATGATCCTTATGGTTCAGGCAGTAGTCTGGATAGTATTGATTTTGCATATTTGAATCAGGGTTGTTTTTTAGGCCAACCCCAACGTTATTTCACAGAAAGACGAGGAGGGGAAGAGGACAGGAAGCAGGGCGGCACCCGATGCAACTGAGATCTCAGGTATGGAGAACATAGTCTTTAACATATCTTCTTATAACCTTTCACCTATTGATCTCCAGGTGCTTCAGAAAGGTCTGTCGTTCAGTCCAACACCGAATTATGATGCATTTTCTGTTGACCAAGACCTTAGACGATTTTTTCGGAAATTAAGTTTGAAAGTTCATTTTGATAGACAGAAAGTGTCACCTGCACCTTCGTCCTCTACCCCTTCCTGTTCCCCACAGGGGTTTACACTTAAAGATTTAAACTTACGACTTCCTAGTAACTTTAGTCCCCCACGTTCATACCACGCAGTGGAGACATTCTCCTCATTGGTTCTCAATGATACAGAGAAACTTTGGTCAGATATTGAGGGTGGCAATTATAGGATTAGACATAATTTATCTCCACTAGAATCTCAGGCGATACGCCAGTTAAAGGGAACCAACCACCCCCAATGACCCCCCCGGACTATTAATATCAGTCCCTACACACAGCACATACATGTGCTGCACTGATTTTTGCTAAATAAACTGGTTTTTGAAACTAAAGATAATGATTTTTAAAGTTTAAACCGAAACGACGGTTGGGCGGTACTTATCTGTGGAAACCGACGAGATCTGATGCCAATCATCTTCCCTGTCTCCCCTCGCCGCAGTTATGGACAGCCCTTTGTGCAGCGTCACAGCCCTGTGCACGGGCTCGCATGCCCGTGCACACGTCATCATCTGCAGCCGGGAAGCGAGCGCGCGCTCTGTCTTCCACAGCCGAGCGCAGGAAGTCAGAGCGCGCGCTCGCTTCCCGGCTGCAGATGATGACGTGTGCACGGGCATGCGAGCCCGTGCACAGGGCTGTGACGCTGCACAAAGGGCTGTCCATAACTGCGGCGAGGGGAGACAGGGAAGATGATTGGCATCAGATCTCGTCGTTTGCCACAGATAAGTACCGCCCAACCGTCGTTTCGGTTTAAACTTTAAAAATCATTATCTTTAGTTTCAAAAACCAGTTTATTTAGCAAAAATCAGTGCAGCACATGTATGTGCTGTGTGTAGGGACTGATATTAATAGTCCGGGGGGGTCATTGGGGGTGGTTGGTTCCCTTTAAGATTGAATAAACAAATTGAAATAAAGCCTGCAGACAAGGGTGGGGCCATCGTGGTGATGGATCGCACTAAATACATAGCAGAGATTGAACGACAGTTGCAAGATAATAGTACTTACCTCTGGCTAGGGATCCTTCATCCTCCATTAAAGCTTTAGCCAAAGTAAAAATTGATCATGATATAATGACCGGTGGTAAGGCCGCGGGTGTGTGTGTATGATCTTTCTCAACAGAATCCCCATACTCAGGTTTAACCGGTAATCACGTTTCTTTACTGTCAAACATGTTTATATCACAGTCAACCGAACTATATGAGCACTTGTATATATTAGAGTCTCTGGATCTTCACTTCTTCCGGGTACGCCGCAAGAAAAAAAACACAACAATGAAGGTATCTTTCCCTAACTTTCCCTAAAATCACGTACCAGTCTATCACAGAAGAAGATGTCGCTCCCACGTGGCAGGCCTGGGGATCTCACGATGACGGGTCCCGGTGCAGCGCTGAAGGGGGAAATTCCTCAGTCTTCTTCCTTGGTCTCCTTCCGCAGGTAATGGGATTTTTCTTTGTTAGTCTCTCCCAGTCTCAGGGCACACCGAGCAGCAGAAGGGAGCCCACAGCAGCACAGAAGTCTCGGGGGCACCCCGAGCAGCAGGAGGGAGATCACGGCAGTACAAATGGCTCCCTTATGTCGGTCACGGCCCCTGCACATGCACTCCGGGTGCTCGGCGGGCAAGGTTTTGCAGAGCGGCCAGAGTCACAGCACCAAAGTCCAGTGGCCCAGGATCAGTCACGGGGGCTCGTCCGGGATGATTTTTCCGGCAAGGTGTAGCAAAGTAGCCCTCTTTCAACAGACATCCACACGCAGGTCTTCCCTGGCTCAGCTCTGGATCTGCACTGACTTCCCGCTCTCTCTCTTCCTGGGTAAATAAACACTTTTGCTGAAAAGGGAATTTCCCACTTCTCTGCGTTTGTTTCAGCACTTGTCCACAAGGGGGCAGTAGCGGACTGTGCACAGTTCATTTCCATATCCATTTCTATGATACAGTCTGAATTGTTCACCTCATTACAATTATTTGATGAACTCAGTAAGATTGCTGAATTCTTGCAACCGGTACATTGTTCAATTCCTGTTTTTTACGTGTTGCCAAAAGTGCACAGACTTACATAACTCTCCAGGCCGACCCATTGTGGCTCTTACCGATTCACTCTTGTCCCCTTTAGCAATTATGGTAGCTAAAATTATTGCCCCCTTAATTCCTCATATCCCATCCTACATTAGGGATACAGCCGATTTCATCACAAAATTGAGAACACTAGGTAGAATACCTCCTCATAGTCTTTTAGTAACACTCGATGTTAATAATTAATATACAAGCATAAAACATGATGAAGGTCTTTTTGCTATGAACTGGTTTTTAACCAATTTCCCCACTTTGACCACTTTACAATGTGACGTGTCTGGATTTTTTGGAAATTATCCTCACAAAAAATTTCTTTATGTTCCAGGATCAACTTTATGCTCAAGTAAAGGGTACAGCGATGGGGAGTAATGTTGCCCCTTCATACGTAAATGCGTTTATGGCGTTTGAGGATAAATTTCTAAAGACCGTCCGTTGCCTTCATGCCTCTACATTGCCTGGCTTGGTATCATTACATTGACGATGTCTTTATGGTATGGACTGGCTCTGTGGATGACTTACATTCATTTCATAATATTATTAATTCTTTAACACCAGGCCTAACATTCACACTTAATTTTGATCCTATTCGGATTAAATTCTTGGATACTCTAGTTTTGAAATCTGGCGATGGTCTCTTGAGTACAGACTTGTATCGTAAATCTACTGATAAAAATAGTCTTTTGTTATTTAGTAGTTCTCATCCATCTCATTTAAAAAAGTCCCTACCTCATTCACAGCATCTGCGTATTGACATTGTCTCCGACCCGGTATTAAAAGTACAGCGACATGCAGACATGACTCGTAGATTCATTGACAGGGGATGTCCCCTGCAATAGCTGCACCACGGACACGTGTTTTGACTTCGTCCCGACTGGCTAGTCCACGATTAGCCTTTGTAAATAATTTTCATCCCTTCAACAACCTCATTAAAAACATTATAATTAAACATTGGCATATTCTAAGTGAGTCTTACCCCTCTATTCCAGAATTCAAATCTTATCCCCTATGGTGTTATAAACGTGCACCCAATTTGCGTGACCGCTTAGTAAGAGCCGATGTGGGTTCGCAAATGGTTAAATCTAGACATAAGTTTCTGTCCACCCCTAAGAAGGGTAATTTTCCTTGCAGACATTGTTTACTATGTTCTAATTTAGTGAAGGGTCATATTTTTTCACATCCAAGAACTGGTCAAATCTTTGCCATTGATGAATTTCTTACTTCTGAGTCATCGTTCATGATATATCTAATCAAGTGTCCGTGCGATCTCGGATATGTTGGGGAGACCACCCAGCATGTCCGAGACCGCATTTCCAAGCACAAGTCTACTATTCGTTGTAAGAACATGTTACTTCCCATTCCTCATCATTTCATTACAATGGGTCATTCCATTGCACAATTGCGATACCATATTCTTGAGCATGTACCTCCCATTAGAAGAGGCAGAGACTGTATTAAACGAGTCAAACAACGTGAGGCGTTCTGGATCTTTAAATTACAAACTCTAGAGCCCAAGGGGTTAAACTGGGAATATGAGGTGTTTGTATAAGAATAATAATATATAATATATTCCTATGTTTCTGCATTATCTGTATTATGTTTCAGATCAATTGGTCCCTTACTGATAATATAGTGCTCTTTACTATACTGATTCCTATATATCATGGTTCATTCAATTTCAATGACGTTCTCCAGTCAGCTTTATCATCATGCTATAACTATCAATTCTATTTTCAGTCAAATTTGTTTTTCCTGTGTTAATTCTTGTTTTTACCATTCACAGCCTCTCTGACCACCTTATTTACATCTTTTGAGTGGCCTGCAAGATTCATTTCTGCACCAGTATCCTGTGTGTCATCATAGGCGTGTTAGTTCTGCAATTATGCACTGCACATGCGCGAGCTTGAGTTGCGCGGTGCGACTTCATGCGTTCCAAAGGCAGGAAGCAGGAAGTCGCGTCGCGTCCTGCATGTGTTAAATAGAGCGGCACAGCTCACAGCCACCACTCACAGCCTCCTCACAGGCCCCCACGGCTTTCATGTAAGATCACATACAATCATGCTCTTTACTTGGTGTGGATTCTCTTTTCTCTGGTTTTCCTTACTTTAGTGGTTCTTAGTTTATTCTTGTGGAACTGTCAGCGTACTGGTTATGTAAGTGCCCAGGGGACACTTCTCTTTGCTCTATGGCTACAACACATTGCTTATGGCTGGTTACAGTAATAGCAATGTTTTTTTCTGAATCATGTTTTTTAGGCACAACTAAAAAGCTGTGAGCCTCAGCTATGAAAGATTAGCAATCTTACAGGTATTCCCCTATCAATTTTCTATATATTCACATTTATTGCTTCCTTTGTACTATAATGATTTTATTTTGTCTGTTATAGATGATTCGGCCAGAGCTAGGGTGGATGAGGGACTCGGACACCGGGGCTACTGTGTGGGGAGTCACGGATGGTCGTGCCCTGGTGATCAATTTTACCAGATGTTAATGGTAAACGGTGGGGTTTAAAGGGGTTATTTACAGGGGAACGTGACGCCACCTGTAGAGTCCAGTAAGATGGTACCGGCGCTGCCAGCTGGCCACTGAGGTGATGGAGGGGGCAGCAAAGTGTGGTACAGCTCCCCACAGGTGGAGCTTTACATCAGGGCAGCTATTGTGGTGAGACGGTGAGGGAGGACAGTGATGGTGATGGTCGTGCAGTTCTTACCCCTCTGCTAATGATGTTGATGATGTTAAGCCCTCCGGGCTGCGGCAGGAAGAATAACAAACCATTTTCCAGTTTAACTCTGCTTTACTTGGTACCGGCTGATGGCATAACAAGACACGGCACAGTTTGGTTTTAGGGTGTTGCTGCCAACTCAGGGTTTCTCTTATGGAGTCTTTAGATGTCCTCTCTCTGTCTTTCAGGGTTTATTACTTTTTTCTCTAGATCTTTCAGTCTTTACCACCTTTGAAGAGCTCCCCCGCCAGTCCTACGGTCTGTATCTAGAAGATAAGGTCTGTCCACTACCCAGTCTGGACAGGGACACCCGGAACCGAGATACAGAAGGCTCCCTTCCAGCACCGCAGTAAATGTCTGTCCCTTTTAGTTTCTTCTAGTGTCCTGAACCGGTTTTCAGTCCTGAGGGGAGAGGTACCTTGTGGCGCTGTAACAACCCGTTTCTATTGGGCCTACAGCTCGTCAGATTTCAGTCAGGGATGAACTCCTGGCTGACTCGGTTGTCTGTGTCACCGGTGTCCCCTCAACAAGACCAGCTGGCTCCTACCAGCCCTGGCCCGTTGCCATCTGTCCTGAGCCCCCACATAAAGACGGGGTACCCTCCACTCAGCTGGGCTGCCAGGCCTGACCACTCTGTCTGCCTTCCCAGCACAGTCTGAGGTAAAACTGTCAACTGTCACTCTACTCAGTCCTAAGCTCCGCCCCCACCTGTGGAACCTACTATATTACCAGTTCCCCCTACTCTAAGTGGTGCGGTCCTAAGTGAGTGCTAAAAATAAACTCCATAAGATTTAATCCTAAACCAGCAACTTGCATTTATTATTTCTGTGTAATATTATTTTGTAATACTGCTCTGTGGCGCCTAGCCGCAGGGGCGCCACATAGACAAGTATATGAAATAGGGCCTTATAGCTCATAAGCGACAGCTGTGCTGATTGATGTCCAGTTGTTATTGTGGGCTATTGCATCTGATATATACAGGTATTTATTTACTATTATGAATTGTCATCTTTTGAGTATGGTTCTCCTTTCATATATTGTATATCGTACAGATATATTTATACATATGTATATCTCAGGTTTTCAGTAATTTTGTTCACACAGGAGAGTATTGCCTATAATTGGATTCTTTTGTATCAATACCTGTGATTTGATCACACAATAAGTCTTGGATTTATCACAGCTTATTTGTTGTAATGGTGCAGCATGGCTCTGGTCTATATGAGAATGTTTTTCTATGTATTTTTTTCATGGTTTTCATTTTTATGTAACAATTATAGCACTAGGTTGGACGATTGTGCTGTAGAATAATTTTTTGTATCATATACTGGCTGATAATGTATATATACTTGTATTCATTGTTTTTACCTAGTTTATACTGATGGAGGCCGTGTGGCCAAAAAACGTTTCTGTCTAATATCTGTGACTTCCATGGCTGTGATCATTTTTTTCCATCTTTAAAATGATTTCACCAGCATTATAAGATTCCGTTTTTCATAAATTGGTGTGCCAGAGTTATCCATTTTATTAGTCTATTTTCTCTGTGCACCCGTTCACTATTGTATATCGGTTGAGCCAAGTACTCTATGCATTATATAGTATATATTTTTACTTCTGCAGCATATCCTCTTCTCTTGCCTGACCCTCATCTCCTCTGACATCGGGTTACAGGGGTCGGCTGGGGGCCCCCCTGCAGGCTTGAGGGGCCCCCTAGTCGGTTGGGGCCCTGGTGCAGCTGAACCAGCTGCACCACGGTATGTCCGCCCCTGTGTGAGCACTCACCCTATTGTAGTCTTAACTTTTTTTTTTTTCTAATCCCCATTAATTCTTTTAGTGTTAATATCAGACTCAACTGGGCATTGTCTGATAACAGAAGTGAAGCTCCTTATGTAGGCTTAGTTTTCCGCTGTGCATATGTCGAGTCCCAGACCTTGGGGTACTCAGGTACAAGGCTCAGTGGTTGCTTCTAGATGTCACAGGTGGCACCGCCTGATGCTGTGGCCTGAGTGTAACTTCAATAAGGGGGTATTTACAGGGGATAAGAGTTTTCTTTTTTTTTTTTTTATGTGATGCCACCTGTAGGACCTGGTGATCGGTCACCAGCGCCACCACAGTCTGCCGGAGGTAGATAGTAGTGCGGCTGAGATGGCAAAAGCCCCCTACAGGTAGGCTTATTCCTCCAGGGCAGCGTTCCTGCAAAGGGAACTGGTTGATGTAGAGAACCACACACAGGCAAAGTCCCTTTATCCCGGGTACTTTACTGTCAACTTGTAGCAGCATCACACAAAGTTCACAGTTCATCAAGATATTATAATAACAGGTAGCTCTACGGGTGGCTGCAAGTGGATCCCAGGTGGTGTGTTGGAACTCGTGGTGTACCTTAGTTGACAGACCCGTGTCCTTTCTTCCCCGCCTAGGATGTGCCTACGCAGGCCCAGCGCTACTCCTCTAGGTGTCATTGCGCCCCCAGCATGGCGTTTGAAGGGCCTGATGCGGCCCCTGCACCCCAGCCTCTGGGCCCTGCAAGGCCGGTTCGGCCCATGAACCCTAAAAATTACGTAATTAAATAAGTACTTTAACAGATGTTTGTTTGTTTTTTTTAAAAACCTGCAAACGCACACACACATGCTGCCGACCTGTACATCCCAGGTAATAAAAGCTCATCGTGAAGTGTATCCGACCCCCGGAGCTATCTGGACCCCTCCAGACCTCCCCTTTCACCTGGTGATCCTGGACCACTCCTCGCACCTGGTGATCCTGGACCCCTCCAGACTGCCTCACACCCGGGGACCCTAGATCCCTCACACCCCATTGACCCCCGGAACCGTCAAAACCTCTCGCAACTAGTGACTGCCCTGGAGTCAAGACCCCTCCAGATTCCCTGGCACCCAGTGACCCCCAGACCCAATCGCACTCGGTAACCCCCGGAACTGTCAGGGACCCCTCATGACTGGTGACTCCATTGGAGCCGTCCACCTGCCTTTGCATCTGGTCACACCATCCGCGGACAATCTTCTCTATCAGTTCAGCGGCTGCCTCTTATCAGGCGGGAGATACATGAGACCTGCATGTACTCTAGTAACTAAAAGCCTCAGAAAAACGTGATGCCGTCAGGACAGGCTAGGACTTGTGGTTCACCTAGGACAGGCTAGGACTTGTGGTTCACCTAAGCCAGGCGGAACCACAGGCTGCTACTCCGGTCATACAGGAAGAAAAAAAAAAAAAAGGATATGATGCCGGTGGATGTCTCTCTCTCTCCCAGCACTGAAACAAATACAACAGACAGAAACACGAGCGGAAATCTCCAGAATAGAAACAATTCATCCTCGTTGTGAGTGGACACCGGTCAGAGGAGACGAGTTTATTGGGAACGCTGTGCTGTGGTCACCGAGATATATATGTTATACAGTATATAATGTAGATGTGTACAAACAAGAATTTTATATGGACAAGCAAAAAAAAACAAAGTGGTGGGGAGATGCGTGAGGGGGATAAAAAACAAAAAACACACGGAAGGCACCGTGAGTCCTGACGACGTCCTACCTGTGCGAATCCTGGCGGGGAGCTGGTCTGGCATGAAACAATTAACCAAGGAAATAAAAAGGTAAAAAATAAAATCTTCGTACGCTGCGGCCTCGTCGACCATAAGCCTGCTCTTGGGAACGCCGGCGCAGTTGCTGACAGCACTTTACCCTCAATTTACTAATATAGTATACCAAAATAAAATGTGGCAGCAACATCTAACGGGGATGTAGAGACGGCGGCGCAGCAAGGATGAGAAGCCTGACTACATTTGTATAGGTGTACAAAAAAAACCAAAAAACAAACAACTAAATCTGAGCTCCTGAAAGTGGAAAGTGTTTGTTGTGTTGTCACAAGAAATACTGATGGGGATTGTAAAAAAGTAGGCGGCGCGTGGCAGCGTTAAAACCCATCCGGTGACGCGGATAAAGTCGGTCCTGAAGACGTGTGATTGCTATACTGCCTCATCAATTAACGAGAGGATTCTGCCCAAAAAATAAATGGGAAAGTGGCACATGGAAAATAAAAACCAAACCAAGGCACGGAGGGTCTAACTGAATAACATGTTGCTCTCCAATTTAGATCTGCGCTATCGCTAGCGGTTTTCATGGTAGCGGTTACCTTCGTCAGATGATCACCCTAGACGCTGTTATTTTATTCAATTAAAGTTCCTGACCAAGTAATAGAAAGCAACCTGTAAACTGCAGAGAGGAGGAAACAGAAATAGAGAAGTCTTCTGTATAATAATATTTTCTTTTGTACAGTGGCACAGACCGGAGACAGCGAGATACGCATTCTTCTCACACAGCAGTCACACAACACACGGCCAAAGTAAAATGGAGTGTAGGGGTTAAAATACGACTTAAAAACGGTGCAGAGGTGGAAGGGAAAACTGACAGATAAGATGCAGAACGGTAAACAGGAGGAGGAGAAACAAAAACAAGATGAGTGGTCTAGTATTCTGCGTTGTGGCACAGGCTGCTCCGCCGTGCCAGGTACGAGTGTCGGCACAAACCGCACCCGTGGAAGATGGCGCTCTGAACTTCAGTCAACTTTGCAGAATGAAGGAACAAAGTAACTCAATGTAAGATGGTGTCAGCTCCACACCATCTGAAAAACAGAGTGCAAAGATCCCGATGTGAGTGTGGCGCCCCTGCGTCCAGGAGGCCACAAAAGGGTACTGCAGCCAGGCAGGTAGGACAATTGTTAAACACTAACACCCTCACAGCCCACATAACCCACGTGTCAGAGAGGTTACATCCAGCCCTGAGGTTAGACACTATATGAGACCAGAGGGGTGGTGGATGAGGGGAGTGGGTTGGGCACACCAGAGGTCAGGTGACTAACAGTATATAGAGAGGGGGAGGAGAAAAGGAAGACAGTAGGCTGAAGTAGCTGAGATGTAAAGACAGAAAGACACACACTGCCTGGAAGAGTGAAGACTGACGGAGCGCAGAATCTGTACTGAGCCAGTGCGAGCCAGAGGAGAGAGAAAGCCCATCCCGAGAGTCAGATCCCCAGGATTGTGAGAGAGCCGAGAGGGACGGTGTAACCCAGGGCCCAAGACAGCAGCTGAAGCAACCTGTTGCAGGTGGAGAAGCCCTCCTAGAATATTGGAAGGAACACAGAGAAGGAGCCTGGCAGAGCCTCATGCTAGAGGACTGTTGGAGGCTGGGCTAAAGTAGAGTGTCAGCTCTAAAGGGGACCGTAGTTCACCCGGCATCCCCAGATAACACGACGGGGGGTCTGAGTTCCAGGCTGAGATCCCTACCCTAAAGGACAGGCAGCTAAGTGACAGACTAGGACTCACAGAAGCCCGAGTCACCGCCATACTGTCCAGTGACGCACAATAAAGAGAAAGAGAAGCAATAGCCCGGAAAGAACACTTAAAGACTGTGTGAGGGGTCACAGGAGGAAGGAGTCTGGCTGCAGGAGAGAAGGGAACCCGGAAAGGGAGAAAGCAACCGCGTGTTGAGAACTGTGTAACAACTGCAAATAACTTGTAAGCTGACTGAAAGAACTTGAGTAAAGCTTCCTGCATCGCCTCTCTTGTCAGTCTCTAGCTGCAGACCATTCCTCCCTACAGATCCAGCCTGTCAGCAGCAGCCAGGAGGAGAGATCCCTGCAGCCTGCAAAGTAAGTGTGCTCAAACTGCACACACAATTGACTTTAACACCCTTGCTGCCCCGGGGGATACAGTTCTCCCCACTGGAACTATACCATCCCCGCTGCCATTCCATCACCCCCGGAGGTTCTGCAGCAGCGGCGGCCCATCACTGGCCGCACCAAGTGGGTGGCGTCACCCGTGACAATCCCCTTGTAAATAATTTCCCCTTTTATTGTGAGGGCCCAGGGACACGGTCCGGACCAAGCCACCCGTGACATCCCCAGTACCGTCTGGTCCGGCACCGAGTACCCCAGTCCCGCCTGGGGCTCCACAACCTGGCGTCACGAACAGGATCTACCCGGTCCAAAAGAATTGGACCTTGTGTGCCCAAATCCTGTGTTCTGGACTTTTCCCGCCAAATCTGACCCTAATGGCGGCCATAAGGGACTAGCGCCATGTGCAGGGGAGGCGTTCCCAAGACTCCCATCGTGGTCCGGTCCAAGGCGCGAAAAGAAGGTCCCGCCCTTGCTCTCCTTAACTCCGGGAGAGCCAGCTGTCACTTTCAAGGAAGAGCCGCTGCCCCTAGATCCTCCTACCAAGAAGCTGGCGCGAACTGAGAAGGAAATCGTCATCAGGAGGGGGCGGAGCAGGCAACCGGAAAAGAAGGAATCGCCATTCAAGTACACGAGGACGGAAGCAGAGGACGCAACAACTAGCGCTATACCCGGAAGACCACGCGTGATCCCGGAGGACCCACAGAACGATTTAGTGGAGGAACCCAGTTGAGGAGAGACCCCGTGTGACCGTGTGGAGATGGCAGAAGGTGGAAAGCTTCCCCACGTCCAAGACACCCGGCGGGGTGTGATGCGACTGTCGCCCCAGCAGATGACCCGGATCCAAGAACAGCATACCCGGATCCAGCTTAGCATCGAGCATCGCCAGCAGACTTACGAGACTGTAGCTACACAACCCGGCTGGGTTGCGGACACCCGCGACCGCATGCAGAGCGGGGGTGGATGCCGTACAGCAACGCTGGTGGATCTATCTGTGCCACGTACTGCACTGCAAGTTACCAAGAGGAACGCAGACCCACTAGGAGCTCTACCGGAGGGAAACCTGGGGTTGCCGCAGCCCTTGATACCAGCGCCTGAGACGACAGAGGTAAAGGGAGAGCAACTCCGTTGCTGGTGGGAGCGGGACGAAGATTGTGATGACATGATGGGCTTTGTAGGAGACCCTGGAGGCACAGTAGGCCCCGTAGAGATAGTCACCAGAAATGAATATCTGAGACGATGCGGTAGAAGGTGGGAGCAGGAAGAGGTGAAAAGACAAGAGCGAAAGCGGGAATTAGTTGCACTAACACAGTACTTAAAAACCGTTGCGAGGCGAGACAGAAGCATCACTGGATCCCAGAGACATGAGGGCAAGATTGTGAAGGTTAAGCATGAGGATAGATATGCGTTTGCCCGCGAGGAAGGAGTGGATGGTGACGTTTTTATCAACCGCAGAGATGTTGAACAGCACTTGCCAGAGAAGCACCCGGACAGGGAAGTGCAAGTTGGAGAGTGGGTCTCCTATGTGATTGTTCAAGGAGCAAGAGGCCCGTATGGTATAAGAGTGCACAGACTTTGCTTGGATGCGTCTGAAGATGACATGCCCGCATTGGAAGAAACAAATCCAATGATACCGCTGGACCCAATCGTTAACCCGGGTCCTAATACAGACTTAGTACCAGTTACTGAAACTATCCCCGTAAAGAACACAGCAGATGTTGCCACTCAGACTCCGGAGAGTTATCTGCTAATTCAAGCCCTGCAAGAGCTCGAGATGCTCCCCAGAAAAAGAGGACCGCCAACACTTCCGTGGAAGGCCAAGCTGGAATTAAGAAGGAGTGAACACGTGTCCTTGAAGAAACAGATGAAGATGCTGTAAGTGTGAATGTACATTGTTCCTTATTGATCCCCCAACCTTACCTGAATGAATGCTAGCATTCCCCTGTCTGTCTTATGTGTTTTACCTGAACATTTGCATCATGAACAATGAGTTGATACGAATTTTCCTTGTATATAGTTGAGCATCTTTGGTTTTAAGACCAGATGCATATGCGAGTTAATGCACGAACTTTGCATTTGTGAATCCAGAACTTTGAAGCTGCTTTTTGAGCATTTTTGCACTTTTTGAAAGAAGAGAATTTTATACTTTTATACAAAGTAATGTTTAATAATGTGTTTTACAGAGAAAGGTAATGACGAGTATATACCCATGCACTTGTTTTATAGTTAATGCAACGTTTGAAGAATCGTGCCTCCCGGATGGGAAGAAACCAAGAATCCTTAATGTTTACTGTTATAAAAATATAAATGTTTTCAGGGTAATCCATGTCAAGTCGCGCGAGGACACGCTGTTTAACTCCGGGAGAATGTGGTGCCCCTGCGTCCAGGAGGCCACAAAAGGGTACTGCAGCCAGGCAGGTAGGACAATTGTTAAACACTAACACCCTCACAGCCCACATAACCCACGTGTCAGAGAGGTTACATCCAGCCCTGAGGTTAGACACTATATGAGACCAGAGGGGTGGTGGATGAGGGGAGTGGGTTGGGCACACCAGAGGTCAGGTGACTAACAGTATATAGAGAGGGGGAGGAGAAAAGGAAGACAGTAGGCTGAAGTAGCTGAGATGTAAAGACAGAAAGACACACACTGCCTGGAAGAGTGAAGACTGACGGAGCGCAGAATCTGTACTGAGCCAGTGCGAGCCAGAGGAGAGAGAAAGCCCATCCCGAGAGTCAGATCCCCAGGAGTGTGAGAGAGCCGAGAGGGACGGTGTAACCCAGGGCCCTAGACAGCAGCTGAAGCAACCTGTTGCAGGTGGAGAAGCCCTCCTAGAATATTGGAAGGAACACAGAGAAGGAGCCTGGCAGAGCCTCATGCTAGAGGACTGTTGGAGGCTGGGCTAAAGTATAGTGTCGGCTCTAAAGGGGACCGTAGTTCACCCGGCATCCCCAGATAACACGACGGGGGGTCTGAGTTCCAGGCTGAGATCCCTACCCTAAAGGACAGGCAGCTAAGTGACAGACTAGGACTCACAGAAGCCCGAGTCACCGCCATACTGTCCAGTGACGCACAACAAATAAAAAGAGAAGCAATAGCCCGGAAAGAACACTTAAAGACTGTGTGAGGGGTCACAGGAGGAAGGAGTCTGGCTGCAGGAGAGAAGGGAACCCGGAAAGGGAGAAAGCAACCGCGTGTTGAGAACTGTGTAACAACTGCAAATAACTTGTAAGCTGACTGAAAGAACTTGAGTAAAGCTTCCTGCATCGCCTCTCTTGTCAGTCTCTAGCTGCAGACCATTCCTCCCTACAGATCCAGCCTGTCAGCAGCAGCCAGGAGGAGAGATCCCTGCAGCCTGCAAAGTAAGTGTGCTCAAACTACACACACAATTGACTTTAACACCCTTGCTGCCCCGGGGGATACAGTTCTCCCCACTGGAACTATACCATCCCCGCTGCCATTCCATCACCCCCGGAGGTTCTGCAGCAGCGGCGGCCCCATCACTGGCCGCACCAAGTGGGTGGCGTCACCCGTGACAATCCCCTTGTAAATAATTTCCCCTTTTATTGTGAGGGCCCAGGGACACGGTCCGGACCAAGCCACCCGTGACATCCCCAGTACCGTCCGGTCCGGCACCGAGTACCCCAGTCCCGCCTGGGGCTCCACATGAGCCCTGATGGCGTTCTTATCCAACGCGCTTCCATCCTAAAAGTCAGCAAATTCTTTTGCACATTTCTCGGTCAGAGACACGCGGATGTCCTCCTCCTCGTAGTCGTCGAAGTTGCAGGTGTCTCCGGGGCCTCGACACTTTGGTATGAACGGAGCCTCCACCCTTCTCTGATAGATTGCAATCCAATCCGTAGTGGCGAACCACTTGTGGTTCTTGATGTCATTGACGCCGTTCTTCAGATTCCCGTATCGCTTGGTCAGATCTACCTGCAGTAAGTTTCTTAGTAAATCTTTGAGATCTGAGTTGAAGTGGGAAGGGAACCGTACCTTTCCTGACACTATTTTTTCATATATCTGAATGGGCTGATCAGCAAAAAATGGAGGATAACCTGCAGCCATTTCATAGATTAACACACCTAATGCCCACCAGTCCACCGCCTTGTTATAGCCCTTGCTCAAAATGATTTCCGGTGCCAGATATTCTGGGGTTCCACATAATGTCCAAGTCCTTCCCTTTACTCGCTTGGCGAATCCAAAGTCTGTTACCTGAATATATCCTTGTTGGTCGATTAGATGATTTTCTGGCTTGAGATCTTTGTAGATGAGGTCTAATGAATGGAGGTACTTGAATGTTAGAACTATCTGCGCGGAGTAGAACCGGGCGTGGGGCTCGCTGAAGTGGCCGATCCTCCGTAGATGTGAGAACATCTCTCCTCCCGGCACATACTCCATCACCATATACAGGTTAGAATTGTCCTTGAATTAATACTCCAGTCTCACCAGGAACAGGAAGTTGACGACTTGTAATATCCTCTTCTCGTTCAGTGTATGTTCTATCTGTTTAAGTTTCACCACCTTCTGCTTATCCAGGATCTTCATGGCGCAATACTGATCGGCTCCTTTATGCTTCACCAACATAACTCTTCCGAACGAGCCTGTGCCCAATGTTTTTATCCACTCAAAGTCATCTAGGCCGGCTGTGTTCTGGGGCGGACTCTCACATTTTCTTAAAAAGTCTTCTTTGGCTAGAAACTCTTTCACGCTCTCTATCTCGTTTCCCTTCTTGGCGGTGGCGGCGTTCCTCATGGTCGGGGCGGGGGTGGCACTGTGTTCGCTCCCGACTCTGTCCGTCTCTCTGCTCCACCGACCCATCCAGCAGCTGCGGCCAGTCTACAGCCGCTCACCGGAAGTCAACAGATGGGTTTTTAAAGTGAAAATTAGTTACTGGTAAATACTTTCTTACTTGGGTATTATAATTGATGGTACCTTTTTCAGTTGACGAACCTATGTCCTTCTTCCCGCCTAGGATGGGCCTACGCAGGCCCAGCGCTACTGTATTGTCCAGTGTGAATTATCACTCCTCTCGGCGTCATTGCGCCCCCTGCAGGGCGTATGTAGGGCCCAGTGCGGCCCCAGCACCCCAGCCTCCGGGCCTGCTGGGCCGGTTCGGCCCATGAACCCTAAAACTTACATAATTAAATAAGTCTTTTAACAGATGGGTTTTTAAAGTGAAAATTAGTTAGTCTTGGCGTCATTGCGGCCCCTGCAGGACGTATGTAGGGCCTGGTGCGGCCACAGCCTCCCGGCCTGCTGTGCGCCGGTGCGGCCCCTGCATCCCAGCCTCCGGGCCTGCTGTGCCTTGCAAGGCCGGTTCGGCCCATGCACCCTAAAAATGACGTAATTAAATAAGTACTTTAATAGATGGGTTCTTGTTAAAACATTAAAATCTTCATTAATATTTACTTCAAATACTGGGTATAATTGTCAAAGTAATAGTATATTAATTTATTTGTATATACATATCTGCTGATATATTTAACTTACAAGTAGAAGTATACGTGATATGGCCATACATAGCTGCAACACATACAGGCTATACATATAGCTAAAGATTGCATCATCCCAGAATTGTCTAGAAGTATCCATGTATAGTAAAAATTTATGTCTCTGTCACTCTATAAGAATGAGCCATACCATGGGTGGGGGTCTCTCCCTACTGGGGACGGGCTTACTGCTGGAAGACAGAAGACAAATGTAACACCTGCTCAAGTCTTCAAGACATCAGCTCTGGTTGTGCAGGAACCATATGCCTTGGAGAGATGGATACCCCAAGACCAGTTGACAAACTCAAGGAAGCAAGTATGACACAGACTTATAAATGATAAATGGACTATTTTTCTATAACTACCTGAATAGGTTACTTTACTGCGATGCCTTTTATTATTGGTTCTTTTTGACCAATAAAAGCCAACAAGATATTTTTATATACGTTTACGTCTTTTCTCAATAATTCACAGCGCTACTGTATTGTCCAGTGTGAATTATCACTCCTCTCGGCGTCATTGCACCCCCTGCAGGGTGTTTGTACGGCCCAGTGCGGCCCCTGCACCCCAGCCTCCGGGTCCTGCTGGGCCCTGCAAGGCCAGTTCGGCCCATGCACCCTAAAAATTACGTAATTAAATAAGTACTTTAACAGATGGGTTTTTAAGGTGAAAATTACTTACTGGTAAATACTTTTTTACTTGGGTATTATAATTGATGAGACCATCTTCCATATTTGATGCATCAAGGACAGACCTGGTTCCATCAGGGACTATATATGAAGGCAAAGGTTGCATCAGCATGTCGACGTTGTCTAACATCTTCCCAGTATCAGAAGGAGAACAGTACGAGTGGTCAAAGTCTTCCATGCTTCATTCATGGTACAGATTATTATTATTATTATTTATAATTTAAATCATACAGGTACTTAAGGGCAGAGATCCTGTCCACAAGGGCTCAGTCTATAGGGGATGGTGGGAGAAAGTAGGAAGGGGATAGGTGAGATGGTGCAGCAGATTAGGTCTCAGTGTGAATTATGAGCAGACGCTCATATCTACCTTCCAGCTAATATGCAATTTCTACATACTTTGAGCACATTATCATATCTTTCATTCGGCTAACAGGATATTGAATGATAATATTACATATGTAATATGTGGTCAGGGCCTCAGCCTCACACAGGCCTGTGGTCAAGCCCTCAGCCTCATACAGCCTCACATAGGCCTGTGGTCAAGCCCTCAGCCTCATGCAGCCTCACTCAGGCCTGTGGTCAAGCCCTCAGCCTCATACAGCCTCACACAGGCCTGTAGTCAGGCCCGTAAGCTTGAAGGAAGAGGTGGGTCTTCAGGTTTTTCTTGAAGGTTCCCAGGGTAGGGGAGTATCTAATGTGGTGTGGAAGAGAGTTCCAGAGTGTGGCGGATGCACAATAGAAGTCTTGTATGTGGTTGTCGGAGGTGGAGATGCGGCAGGAGAAAAAGTTCTTGAGAGAATCGCAGGTTGTGTGAGGGGTGGTATCGGGAGACCAAGTCGGAGATGTATGGAGGGGACAGGTTTTGGATGGCCTTGTATGTTAGGGATAGGGTTTTTGAACTGGGATCTCTGGGAAGTAGGGAGCCAGTGGAGGGCTTGGCAGAAGGGGGAGACTGGGGAGTAACGGGGCGACAGGTGGATGAGTCGGGCAGCGACATTGAGGATGTTTCGGGGGGGTGCAAGGCAGGAAGCGGGGAGGCCGGTGAACAGGAGGTTGCAGTAGTCGAGACGGGAGATAATGAGGGCATGGACAAGCGTTTTGGCAGTGTCGTGGTTGAGGAAGGAGCGGATCCGTGAGATGTTTTTTTTTGAACCATCATTTTTATTAGGTTTCAGAAATATGAACCAATTTTTACAAATAACAAGGAAACATATGATTAGTAGGCTTCAGTATAATACAGACTGTCCAAATACATTCTGAAACGGTAGCATAGTTCGAGAAATTATGATGAACATCCAAACTATTTAACCCTCCCCTCACCCACCCACATGAAATATCCTCAGCTACTGTCAGACTTAACTGATAAAAGATAAGACAATAATCACTTAGTTAATACAGTGGAACAAAATTCAACTGCACCAATTAATCTCTTAGCCTAGACATCTCTGTCTACCAAAGTCCCTCCCAAATCTTCCAGTGAAAACCAGACTGAAGATCGAAAGGGTAACATGAAGTTCTTTATTTCTACCTCCGTGAATTCTTTTTCAATAAAACTTCTCCATTTGAGAAAAAAAGTTTTGGGCTAGTTTACTTGGATTACGTAAAGTGTCTAAAGATTCAAGTATGTCGTAACGTCAATCTGACCTGAGATAAGTCCAGGGGTCTATCATTGAGCCAATGCTGTAGGAGAAGTCTCTTTGCTACCAGTGCTATATAATGCCACAATATATTCAGCTGCCTATCAACGTCAGAATTTGCCCGATAATGAAATATTCAGAGCATTGGAGTCAACCCTCCCAAATCCCCACATATTTCCTTAGCCCATATTTTCACCGTTCTCCAGTATCTCAGAGAGTCAGGGCAAGACCACAGCCCATGCTCCAGGTCCGTCATAGATGTCTTACATTTCGGGCAATGAATCCACCTCCCTTGATTTGTCTGAGAAGGAGGAATATTGAATCCCTGGATAGTAGCGTGCATAATCCTGAATTGGGAGTCCCTCCACCTTTCATTCGTGATATACTGTCTAACCAGCCCCCGCCCCTCAAGAATTTTCTGAGTGCGGTCAGGATCAACAAAAAGCTTCCGCCATTTGTTAAAACATTTCTCTTCATTAGCGGTCTGAAAATCTGTTGAAGTTTGGCATATAATGAGGTAATAGACACATCACCCTCATTGATGGTCATCAACTCGGACCAAAGATTGTCCCCTCAACTTCCCCAGAAATATCTCGCAAATGTGAGAGAAGATGATAATGCAAATGACGGAACTGTATAGTATGGAATTGAGGGAGATCATAAGTGTTCAAAACCTCCATTTCTGTCATCCATCTCTTTTCTTCTATATTTATAAGATCCCCAAGTGTATTGATACCTCTATCCCTCCAAGTGTTATATAAAGAGTTTTCACGACCCAACGGGAAGGCCGGACAACACCAAGGATTAAGTATCCCTGAAACTCTCCAGGCCAGCTTGAGCTTCTTCCTGACCTCCTTCCAAATTACAATGGTGTCTCTATATATCACCATGGCGAATGCAACAAAGCAGACAACTCCCAAGGTTTGGCCCATTCCCCTTCTAAAGCTACATCTGAAAACTTGTTAGTGCCTCTGATCCAGTCAAAAACATTGCGTAAAATGCATGCTAAGTTATAGCCTCTAACATCCGGGAGCTGAAGACCCCCCTCCTGTTTTGATTGTATCAAGGCACCAAAGGCCAACCGGGGTTTCTTGCCTCCCCATAAAAATTTAGAAAAAGCTTTATTCAGCCTCAATATATCAGTATGTTTCAACAGCATGGGGATGGTTTGAAGGGGATAGAGCAATCTTGCAAAGCTGACCATTTTAAGTAAATGGCAGCGTCCCATCAGAGAAAGAGGCAACCCAGCCAGTTCTCGTTCTATCTTTGAAATAACCGGTATAAAATTAAGTTTGCAGGTCAAACCTTGAGATCAAGCTAAGTGTACCCCCAAATATTTAATACTGTCCCTCACAATTGGCAAGCCACAGAGGTGTTTCTCACCCGAGAGCCACCCCCAGCATTAATAAAAAAGACTTCGCATTTATCTTTGTTAAGGGAGAACCCAGAGTGTCTGCCAAGTGATTCAATGTCAGCCAAAATATTCGGAAGATCTCTCTCTGGTTTTTGAACATATAAGATGACATCATCCGCGAATAGCGAGAGCTTGATCTCACTAGTTCCCACTTTAAAACCTTTATAATTACTACAGGTTTCCAGGTACAAAGCTAGAGGTTCTACAGCTAAATTGAAGACAAGGGGAGGCAACGGGCAGCCCTGTCTCGTTCCCTTCTTCAGGGAGGAGTCCGACAAAAATCCAGAAATACTCACACACGCCCTGGGATTACTATTAAGGGAACAAATATATTGCCGAAAGGGTCCCGTAAGGCCTACTGAGTCCAAGACGCTACCTAGCCATGGCCACCTGACATTGTCGAATGCTTTTTCTGCGTCCAAAGTGATCATGGCTGGGTTACCCCCCTTCATTTTCATCCTCTTACCCATGATATCCAGCAAAAGCATCGCTCTCCGTATGTTCGTAGTAGTTGATCTCTCCTTGACAAAACCCGCCTGATGTGTAGGTATTAATTTGAGCAGAATCATTGCCAATCTATCCGCTATTATTTTAGAGAGGAGTCTCAGGTCCTGGTTTATCAAAGAGATCGGTCTGAAACTCGCTGGATCAGTATGTACTTTACCCGGTTTAGGTATTAGTTTTATATAGGCCAAGTTCATCCTATCTGGGACAGGAGCCCCTTGGAGTATCGCATTATACAAATCACGGAGGACAGGCGAGACCTGCTCTTTCAGTGTTTTAAAGAAAGCACCGTTATAACCATCTGGCCCGGGAGCTTTACCTGCACTTATATTTTTGATAGCAGTCTCAATTTCTCCAATCGTAACCTGACTATTTAAGAATATGATGTCTTCTTCAGAAATCGTTGGTAATTTAATCAAATTCAACCAGGAGTTGTCCTCCGAATTTTCACTGGCAGAATCAGAATAGAGGGAGGCATAATAGTTACCCAATGCTCTGACAATATCCCTGGGTTTAGTCCAGGTGTTGCCGTGCTTATCCACTATAGTCTGAAAAGGGGAAGAAGGATGTCTGCCTGGTGCCAATCGTGCCAACAGTCGTCCAGCTTTATCTCCACATTTATGTAATTGTAATTCCAACCTTCTTTTAAAAATGTCTTCTCGCCTCCCCGCCCAAACATCAAATTCTCTTTTGGCCTGTAACCATGTCTCCCTATCCGGGTCAGCCATTGTGGTTTTATAATGCAAATAGGAAGTCCTCACCTCCATACTGGCCTTCACAAATTGTTCCCTAACCTTCTTTATAATCCTCATGCTATAAGCCATAACATGACCCCTCATAACTGTCTTCGCCGCCTCCCAGAATAATCCCAGGTCAGAACTATGATTTTTGTTATCTATGGCATAGTGAGACCACCATTCCTTAAGCAGGGTGACAATATTTTCCTCCCTAGTAAGAGTATCAGGGAATCTCCATAGATAATCAGTACCCTTTTCATAGATATCCCTAGTTTCCAGTACCAATGGGCTATGGTCTGAGATCACCATGTCCTCCACTTTAATATCCGCCATCTGCTGGAGTATCCTTGGTGAAACAAAAAACATATCTAACCTGGACCAAGACCCATGGGGGTGGGAAAAGTGAGGAAACTCTCTGTCCAGAGGGTGTGTTATCCTCCATGCATCGGCCAAGTCCACTGTGTCAGCAAGGGATTCCAAAATGCTCTTGACATAGGTGCCTCTCCCATCCTGACTCCCTACCAGTGATGTTGTTGAATAACGTCTATCATCTTCTCCTCTCATAACCGTATTAAAATCCCCTCCCGGGGGCGTGGCCTGGACATGGCTGAGACCAGCAGCACCTGAACGGAGCTCCTGCGCCTGGTCCCCTTCCACAGCCATCATAAGCGTCTTTACACTTGAATGGAGGGCCTAATAAAGATCGGGGACCCCCAAAGCCGGAGCGACCACCCACACCGCCTCAGATGCCCGGTAAACCAAACATCACACAGTATTTTACACCAGCGGGCGCCTGCAGCCATTCCTCCCGATCTGCCTCAATGGCTGCCGCCTCTGCTAGGGAAGAGGAGCGCAGCAGGGCCCCTGCTACTCACCTACAGCCGGCTCCTAACTCTTGTGCCAAGAGGAATGCCTGAGGCGAACTGGGACCCCCGCCAAGGCTTCTAAGGTACCTGCTAACAAGGAGAGGGGAAAGAGCGCGAAAGCCGCCATTACAGAGGACAGGGGGCGGGATGGACTCTCTCCTCACTTCCCCTCCCCTACCCATGGAGGGAGAGACGCTGCTGCAGCCCTGACAGCCAGCAGGGGAGAAAAACACATAGAACTACTTAATGCAGAACTACCTAATGCAGAATTATCTAATGCAGCCCCACAATCCCCTGTGCTGGGTCACGATGCTTTTGAGGAGCCCTGTCCTTTCCAATGAGTATGTGAATGCTTCTCCAGATGATTATAGTGGTGCCCATGCTGCTGACCACCTTAGCCAGGGGTCTCCATCCAGCTCTCTACATAGTGCCCCCCTTACTTCTCAAGCAGATGATCTGCATGATATCAGAACAAGGATGCAATTTTTTCCCACTAAGGATGATATGGAGGGATATATCCAGAGGCTGGAGAATGTCTGCAGGTCGGAGATTGGGCCCCTTAAGGAGGACACTGCTAAGCTCAAGAGCACCATGCATACTATGGTCCAGGAGGTAGCTGACCTCTCATCTCTTGTAAAGCAACAACAACAACGAATAGACCAGCACGAGCAGAATTTCAACACAGTGCTGGACATGCTGGAGGACGCAGAAAATCGGAACAGAAGAAACAACATTAGGCTGAGGGGTGTTCCGGAGACAGTGGCCCCACGTGACATTACTCCCGTCCTGCTACGTATCTTCAACTCTCTGTTAGAAAGACCCCAAGACGATCATATCGAGATAGATAGGGCGCACAGGTCCCTGGGTCCCAAACGGGACGACGCAGCATGTCCCAG
The DNA here is from genome assembly GCA_033576535.1 of Allobates femoralis. NCBI lineage: Eukaryota > Metazoa > Chordata > Amphibia > Anura > Aromobatidae > Allobates > Allobates femoralis. Next base: position 871,182,540 of record JARQOC010000003.1, on the reverse strand, counting down.
AGACATTATCTGTAGGATCCATTTCTACCAACTTAAGGACGAGCTAGAGAATCTGATTCCGTTGACCTTAACGGGGTCCCCATTCAGCTTTTACCAGATCTTTTGCCTATCTCGCTCGCCAAGCGCAGGGCCCTGTGCCCCTTGGTGGACCTCCTCCATGAGCGGGAGACACCTTACTCATGGGGTTTCCCTTTTCAGCTCTAGGTCCGCAGGGGCTCGGAGACCCAGATCCTGAGATCCCCGGCGGACATCCCAGAGTTCTGTGGGGCGCTTGGTCTGCCACTGATAGCCATTACGAACTGGCCGTAACTCTCTACCTTCTTCTTTAGAGGCCCTGGGTCTGATCGGCGATTTCCACCTGATGAAGCCCATAGGAGAAAAAGGGGCTCTAGACGTCACTCAGCAGCACCCACAGCCGCATCTTGAACTTGCCTGCTGGTCCCTGTTTGTTATTTCTCAGTTGGACTCTCTTGGGGCTCTAATGGGTGGCCCCAGAAGTTGAACCGGAGACGGGTCCATAGCCGTTCTTAACCGGAAGTTACTAATCTCTCATCTATTAGACTGGTTGGGACCGTAAATACATCTACTAGTGGTTTTTCTCCATCATGTGTTGACTCCCCTCTTCCCAACACCTACCCCATCATACCTTTCCCCTCTTTCCCTAGTTACGCCTTTAGCTATTAGTTTTACCCTGCCCCCCCCCTGTCCCCACCTCTTTACCCACGTTCCCCTTTTTTCCCTCTCTGTTTTTCGATTCGTTCTTGGTCTGGGTAACTTATAACAATTGCAATGTTATTCTCTATATAGGTGCCTTCTATGTGTGATATTTGAATTTTAAGAGAGCTGTGGTTGGGTCCCAGGTGCATGGTCCTGTTGCCGTGTACCAGTCACCCCACACGTAGGGAGTGTCTTTGACACACACTACAGAGTTTACTCTGTTAACTTCTCTGGTCTGTGGGTTACTTAACCTACTGGCCTCTGGGACTGGAATTAGAGGTCCAGTCCCTCTTACTTTCTCTTTCTTCTATGCTGACCCTTTCTTTGCTGTTTTCTTGTCTCGTTCCCTCGCTCTAAAACCCCGTCTATCCTTCCCCCGCACCTTGCCACCAATATGTCCAGAATTAACATCTGTTCAATAAACATCGGAGGTTTCAATATACCTGAAAAACGCTCTCAGGTCCTGACTCATATGCATAGTGTGATGTAGTGAGTGGCGGCATTGTGCATGGCCGGTGTGTTTTGCACAGGCAGAAGTCTGTTGCACTGATTTTATGAATGTCTTGCCAGTACCTGGAAGCAAGTCTGCTTAACAGCATAGCAAGAGTTAAGCTTGCAACTTGCTGGAGATGTGGGTGTGTCTCAGGATAGTTAATGGAGTCTGTGTTTGACATGTGAGAGACTGACAGTGATTGAGACATGGAGTGCCTGCAGGCTGCTGGGCAGAAGTCAGACATCCAGTCTGAAGGAGCAGTGTCTCAGAGGCCCTGTGAGGACTGACAACAGGCCCGAGTGGAGGCTGGGATACAGCGGCAGAAGTGTATCTGAACCTGTGACGTTCAACAGACTGTATACCAGGCGGTATGTACTTGTAAGCTGAAGAAAGGCTCCTGTTTATGTGCTGGAAGGTGGTTTATGCTGACAGAATAAACCAACTTGACTTTTAATTAAATGGAGAGACTGTCGCTGTGTTTAAATATAGCTGCCAAGTGAGTGAACCCCAACTCGGTCCGTGAACGCGATACCACAATAGGAAACATGTCCACATCCTTCTTTTACAGGAAACTCACTTCAGAGCTGATAAGGTCTCATCTATTAAGCATAAATATTTTAATAAATGGTTTCACAGCCCTAACCCAGAGGTGCGGTCCAAGGGAGTCAGCGTAGCTATTCATAAATCCTTGGCGGCACAGGTGATGGACTCCAAAATTGACCCACATGGTAGATTTGTCTTCTTGAAGCTGCAGATAGCTGGGGACATCATAACAATTGCTAATCTGTACTTACCCAACCAGGACCCCGTCCGAAAACTGATTGCATACCTACGCACCCTGACAAACTTCGCGGAAGGCTCAGTGATCTTTATACTGGATAGGGACTTGGACTCCTCCTCTCGTAGATCCTCTGTTCCCGCTGCCCACCTTGAGAAATTGAAGTCTACGCTTCTTGACACCAGGCTGGTGGACGTCTGGAGGTTGCTGAACCCGAGATCCAGGGACTACACTTATTATTCTCCTGTTCATGACATGTACAGTCGGATTGATCTCTTTCTACTTAGCCATAAACTTTTATTGGCAGATCCTGAAGTCAAAATTGAACCTATGATCTGGTCGGATCATGCTCCGATCGTTCTTTCCCTTGGCCTCTCGGGTTTGGCTCCGACAGAGTGGACCTGGTCCCTTAATCCGGGTCTTCTAAAACAACCGGCTTTTCAGTCGGCGGTGAGATCTGCGATAGCGGGATTCCTTTCTGATCATAGGTCTGATCCCATTGCATCCCCTTTAAATGGGAGGCTTTGAAGGGAGTAATTAGGGGGATTCTCATTCAGCAGGGGTCCAATCTGAAACGTGAAAGAACTCGAGCGATTTCGGAGTTGATGGCCTCCATCCACCTACTAGAGACCCAACATAAACAATCCCAAACTCCGCAACTGCTTACTGAACTGTCCCAAGGCCCGTGCTGATCTGCGTGCCATAATGGACTCGACCTAGTTGCGTCAGCAGGACCGCTTCCGTAAATATTTATACGAATTCTCTAACAAACCAGGGAGAGCCTTGGCTAGATTTATTCACCCTCGACTTCCCTCCACGTACGTACCATCTATTAGATCGAAAACGGGGGAGCTCCTCCATAGGCCCCGTGAGATAGCGGATTCGTTTGGGGACTATTATAAATCTCTATATTATCTTAGGGGCACTTTAGCTGACATGTCTCCCACAGACTTTCTTCAACGTGTCGAGGATTGTGTGGCAGACACACCACTTCCCCCTATCGGGAAGGAGGACTCGGAGAACTTAGAGGCCACTTTTACGGAACAGGAAGTGATCGATACCATCTCTGCGCTCCCCAATGGGAAGAGCCCAGGTCATGATGGCTTTTCGGCAAACTTCTATAAACTGTTTGTGCAAGACTTGGCACCACAATTAACAGCTCTCTTCAACTCTATCTCCGACTCCTGTCCCTTTGCCTCTCAGACTCTAGCAGCTACAATCACAGTGATCCCGAAGCCGGGTAAGGACCCCCTCTCCTGCGCTAGTTACCGCCCTATCTCCCTTTTGAAGCTAGACGTCAAGATCTTTGCTACGATCGTGGCTTTGAGACTGGGACCCTTGCTGCCGGCTTCTATTCACAATGACCAAACTGAATTTATCATGCACCGAGAGGCAAGAGATAACACCATCAAGACTTTACTCATTGCTGCCCAGACTCGAAGCCACAGCATCCCTGCTTGCTTTCATTTGGTCGATGCCGAGAAGGCATTTGACCGCTTAGGATGGGACTTTCCCTTTGCCTCTCTGAAGCAGTTGGGCCTGGGTCCGGTCATTGTGGGGAAAATCCGAGCGTTATACTGTGGTCCCACCGCTCGGCTCAGAGTCAATGGGCTTCTCTCTCCTCCCTTTGGAATTTCCAATGGGGTGTCCTTTGTCGCTCATGCTATACGCCATTGCAATGGAGCATCTGGCCTGTGCCCTCAGGAGATCCACAGATATTAAGGGTGTACAGATCCAAGGTGCCCACTTCAAACTGGCCCTTTATGCTGACGATCTTCTGATATACATTTCAAACCCCCAGGTCGCCTTGCCGGTCATCATAAGAGAGTTCATGAGATTTGGCGATGTGTCAAACTTCAAAGTAAATTATTCCAAGACAGAAGTAATTAATCTTACGCTACCAGATGCCCTGGCCCATCGGCTTCGGTCTTCCTTCTCTTTTCGATGGGTTGATTGGGTATAGTGATGCCCAAGTTCTTCAAGTCTCTAAGATCCTAAAGATCTTTTTGCTCTTAATTATGCTCCACTCTTACAAGCTACATCACGTGACCTGAAAAGGCTCTGTGGCACGCAGCTTTCTTGGTTCGGCCGAATTAATGTTATCAAGATGGATATCCTGCCTAGATTCCTGTATCTTTTCCAAACCGCTCACATTGATATCCCATCACAGTTCTTTCGTCATTTAAATAACGCCATGCGTAAATTTATTTGGGGCGCCAGGAGACCTCGGATTCGCTTCTCGACACTGACTGATCCAAAGCGAAGGGGCGGGACGGGTCTGCCTGACTTCCAGCGCTACTATCATGCGACACTCCTATCAAGGATCTTAGACTGGAGATTCAATCTACAGAGTAAACAGTGGGTGATGGTTGAGAACTTGACTTCGCCCACTCCTCTACGCTGGGTGCCATGGATGCGAAAAAATAACCGCCCTTCAAACGCGCTGTTCCCCCCTCTCACACAGGTGGTGCTGAACTTTTGGGACGCAAGGCGAAGTGGAGTCGGCGACACTTCCTACCCATCAATTTTAGGCCCCCTCTTCAACAACCCAAACTTCCCTCCAGCGGTAGGGAGATCGACCTTTCTACGATGGAAGGCGGACGATGACCCTGACCTGTTCCAGGTCACGGAGTGGCTGAGGGGAGCAGCGACGATGGGGGGCGGAGGGTTGGGACCGGGGTCCTGGTTGGAGATCTCTCAGCTGAGAACATTCATTAGACCCCTAAGCAGGAAGGCCCCTTCGAGATTTGAGTCTTTGTTGCTCTTGACCGACGCCCCTGCTCACGTTATCTCCCTTCTGTATGAGGTAATATGGGAGGCTAGACCAGCATTTGTCCCTCGTTTCTTTACTGCATGGCAGACAGATCTGGGAATTACTCTCACTGATTCTGAAAGAACCAAAATTTGCCTTTTGACCCACAAGATGTCGATATCTTGCAGCTATCAGGAGACAAATTATAAAATTCTGACTTGGTGGTATAGGTGCCCCACCCTACTGCACACAATGTTCCCTTCGGATTCAGATTTATGCTGGAGATGCGGGGAGGAACCCGGCACTATGCTTCACATCTGGTGGGGTTGTAGGCTCATCCAATCTTACTGGCATTCGATCTATTCGGCATGTGAGTCTATCACTGGCACTTGCCATCCCACAACCCCTCAGACCGTGCTCCTGTCTCTCATCCCGGAACCGTGCACCTCGATCAAATGCGGTCTTTTCCGCTTTTGCCTCATGGCGGCAAGGGTCTTGATACAGAGACACTGGAAGTCCACAGTTACTCCCTCTTTCAGAGAATGGGTGATTGAGATGGACAGATTATGCCGTAGGGAGGGCCTGATGGCGCGAGATCACGACACGTGGGAGAAACACCAGAGGCTGTGGACTCCTTGGTGGCTTTACCGCGACGGTTCTCCCCTGACATAATATGACTTTTATGAACCTCTCGGACGTGTTCTGGTCGGTGCGGTGAATACCCCCCCCCTCTTTCCTTCCTCCCCCTCTCTTCTTCTTCTCTTCCCTTTTCTTTCTTCTTTTCCCTGCCCCTCTCTGTTGCTTTCTCATCTTTAGTCTCTCTTTCTTCTTTCATTCTCTATATGCATTCCTAGATGATGCTGAGGATATTCCTCTCATTTTCATGTTACTTGAGAGTCTGCTTGAGGGTTTATATTCCCTAGTGATCCCTAGGCAGATTCTCTAATATTAGGTGGACGAGGTTGAATATTTGAGTATATTTTAGGGGTAACTTATACTTTTACTATTATTCGTATACTTGCCCTGAACCTGATCTCGATCTTAATTCACTGACTTTCGTCCGCCTTCTTTTCTCTTGTACGGAGTAATAATAACTTGTACGGAGTAATAATAACTTGTATTTATATATATGCAGTTAATACATTTGATGCTGTTTTGGAAATCTGCTGATAACTGTCAGTATATATTGTTACGTTGGAAAATTTGAATAAAAATATTTTCTGGAAAAAAAAAAAAAATCCCCTCCCAATATCCTATTAATCCCAGAGTCGGTTAGCAACCTAGTCTGTAGTTGTTGAAAGAAGGGTTTTTGATTTGTGTTGGGGGCATAAATATTATAAATAGTGATGGGCGAATCCTAAATTACTCGGAATCGCTTGACTCTAGCGAGTCCGAGCCCGGGACTCGCTACTCGTTGCGAGTCTAGCAAGTCCAATGTTAATGAATGGGGAAGCGAGTAATAGCGGGTAATGTGTGATTTAAAAATCGCAGATGTGTCTCGGAAAGCGCTCGCATTGCCGTTTCGGAAGCCCCACTCGCAACTGTATTTTGCTGCTGTCTCCGAGGCCAAACTTGCATGTGTTTGAGGCGAGGCAAGCGATTTTCTGCAGCAAACCCCATGCTTTTTGCACACAGGAAATAAGCCGACTCGAGCTGCCTGGCTGGACGCGCAGAAACACACCGAGTAAGCATGGCCCCTGTCAACACCCTGCAATTAATTGCTCTGGTGGAGGCTCGGCCCCCTGCTTTGGCTGCCCACTGACCCTGCGTATGGGGATAACGTCCAGCGAACTACAGCCTGGAGGGAGATCGCTCAGGTCGTGTTCCCTACGTTTCTTTGTTGTGGCCATGATGCACAGAGCAATATGGGTGAGTTAAATGTGTTCACACGTTATATTGCATTTACCGTATATAGTCGTGTATAAGCTGACCCCCGTGTATAAGCCGACCCCCCTACTTTAGCCCCAAAAAACTGGGAAACCATATTGACCGCCATCCTTGTATACAGCGGCTATCACTGTTAGACAGCCCCCCAGCAGAGTATACAGCTCCACCTGCAGAGTATACAGGCCCCCCAGTGTGTATATATGCCCCCGATATTAGGGTATACAGCCCCCCCTTGGGTAGACAGGCCCCCAAGCAGTGGGTATACAGGGCCCCCAGTGGTTATACAGGGCCCTCATAGTAGGGTCTACAAGACCCCAGCAGTGGGAATACAGGGCCCCCATAGTAGGGTATACAGCCCCCCGTGGGTATACAGGCTCCCAGCAGTGGGTATACAGGGCCCCCGTGGGTATACAGGGCCCCCATAGTAGGGTATACAGGGCCCTCAATGTGTTATTATGCACCGTCGCATGGTTGCCTATATTTGGATGGGGTCACAATAGTACACTTAGTTTAAGGGCTGGTCCTCCTGGCTCTGAAGGCCAGGGGGTTGGGTGTATATAAATACCACTAATGAGCGGAGTCTGGTGCCCGCACTATTACATTCTCTGTGGGTTGACATGTACCCTGCCCCATTTGTGATTGTGGCCACGTGAGCTCAATGTCCGTAATACTGTTGATGATGTTCCACACTGTCGTGTCCATGTGCCTTGTATACACATTACACACACAACATGAATAAAATGTTATTGTTGATTTGTACACATACTTTTAGTGTTTCAAATGTTACAGAGGTCTAAACCCGGTTTGAAATCATTTCAGAGTTGACATCATTATGAAACGGTGGAGGACCTGCCGCGATCAATACAAGCGGCAACACCGAGGATCATGGAGGGGGGACCGGAAGCTGCTACAGGGACAATCTATTGCCACTACGAACGGCTGTCCTTCCTAGAACCGGTGGCCTGTATGCCAAGGTATGTGTCTGCTGCAATGTTGTTTACTATTATTGTTATTATTATTTATTTAAATAGCGCCATTAGGTTCCATGGCACTTTACATGAGGATAAGGGTTAACGACAAAAAACAGTACATGAAGACAATCAGGTCATACAGGTACAAGAGGAGAGGACCCTGTCCACGAGGGCACACAGTGTACGTATGAAGCTCTATAATGAGTGTGCTGGTTTACATACCCACACTGGGGTTTGTTTCTGCCATGGTGCAACACAATTCTATTACCTTTGGCAATGATCCAGGATATACACATTTATAGTCACATTGTGACGTTGGGACAAATAAGCAATGTTCCGCAGGGTGGGCAGACACAATGTTCCGTGACCTCACAATTAGCTATTATTGTTGGCATGTTTGTGGAACAAAGCCATGTTCTTCCCTGCAATGGCCTCTAAGGTGTGTGGCCTTGTCTGGTTTGCCTGTCATAAGCCTCATTTGTATCAGTTTCTAATGGCCTCGACTTGCATAAGGGCCACATACATCCCTACACGTTTAGTTGTGGGTTGTTTTTTTCGGCTAAATAACGTTGCAAGGATATACCTTTTTTTCACTAAACTGTTTGTACACCATCCCACACATTTCAGGACATACCCTGTATCACTACAAATACATGTGGTACAGTTTTCCCATGGGTATATTTGGGGCTGCAAGGTGATGGTGTAGATATTAGGGCCCACATGTGAATTTTAGTTTTTTTGTCGTTAACTCATGGCCACATTACGAATCCTCCGGAAAACATAGTGTATTAATGCTGTATAAAATCAAATTAAAGAGGGCCATATTTTAAGTGCAACAGGCTTTTATGTCCAAGGTCCTTTAGGAAACCCGAGGTTTGCCCTTGCTGCTCCCGGTTTTTTGTTCGGCCCCGTTGGAATAATTGTAAAACTGTCCATCTGTGCATACCACCTTGTTTGGCACAAACGATGTGTGACCTGCTGCTCAAAAACAACCCCATACTCTATGTCCATTACAGTCGTTTCAAAACCCAAGCCATCTGTTTGGTGTTTTTTTTTTACCAAGACATTCCTGATTAGCATACATGGCAGCAAAAAGGAGTGTAGGGCACTAACGCCGAATGCTCATGTGTCACCTATGCTGCAGGACTCCATTTCCTGTCTTGCTCATCTGCCCTATAGATCTGGGTTATGTGCATTGAGACCAAGGCCGCCCACACTGCGTCATTTTGTGTCCATCTGATGGCAAACAACCCTGAAGAATGTGTTTGCCTCACAGTGTCAGGCTATAGCTTTGTCCACATAAAGTTTAAAAAAAAAATAGCTGTCCTGCCTAAGGCAGGGCACAGTGTAATTGTGCAGACTAATTTTTTAATTTGTAATGTAATGCCAAAAAATCGTGGACAAACACTACCCACAAATAGAATATTGTTTGAGGCATGAGCCAAAATGTCCTTAATGTATTTGCTGCAATTCCATCTTAAGGCCAACAATGAAAATACACAGAATACACAGATACACTGAGTCAAAAAAGCGTGCACATTTTATGTTTGGCCTATGGTTTTGTTTCCAAACGCAACCCATTCACAAAATTTTTTTTATATTTACCCACAGAGCTGCTCACTACCAGATGCGGCGTGGGAACCCGCCACCACAGCTGCCTGAGGAGGCGAGGGAGGCCCCTGAACCACCACCAGAGAAGGAGGGAGTACCACCACCACCACCACCACCACCTCCGCCACTACCACCACCACCACCACCATCTTTGGGGCATGCCCGGCCACAGCAAGAAGAGGAGGTTGAAGGGCCACCACAACCGGCTCCCCACCAAAACCAACCTCTGCCCATCCACCTTGCTCCACTGCTGACTGCCAGTGTGGGGAGTCAACATAACCCCAGCAGCCCCGCTCAGATCCCGGGGCACAAAATTACCACATCGGACAATGTGATGCTGACTTTGCAAGGTGAGCAATCCACATTGTCCTTGATGCCTGTAGGCCCCCAAACCACCCTGTGCAGGTATTTGCTTTTTTGGAGGAGTGGCAGCTCTCTACCTCCAACATACTGGACAGGGCCACACCCTGGGACAGGTACGTGGCGACCCAGAGGTGGTGTCCACCAAACAGGGGCCTACCAACCCAAGGCCAACCGGCCCAGATGACCCACCCTACAGGCTTACAACCACTGGATGAGGTACTCCATGGGGCCCTGGACCTCCTCCACGACCAGGGTGATGGTGTCCCGGTAGAGGCAACCCCAGAGAATGCGGCAACCTACCACCAGCTGTAGGCCCCTTTTTTTTGTGTTTATTTGTTTTTATTGTGCATTGCACAATTTCTTTGTTATTTTATTATGTGTTATGTACAACTTTTTACAAAGTTAAAAAAAAAAAAAAAATCTGACATCTTTGCCATTATGGCGTAATAATACCCAGTTTACAAAAACTGCTTTGTGTCTGTCTTTTTTCAGAGAATGGATGTGTAGGTTGTTTTGTGGGTGGGCTTAAAGTCATCATCATTAGCAAGTACTTTACGGCCCGCATGGCGCATGAAGGCACCTTGGTTATTATGTGTAAAATCATGACTGCACATACAAATGTTGCTGACAAATAAATAGTGCCTGTGTTTGTGGGGGGGTTACTTAATGACTCGGTATGGCAACAACACTAGGAACACAGATGCGATAGGCTGGGACATCTACTTGCAACAGAGCGCGTCTACGCGTTATCTCCGTAGCGTACAGTGGGACCCTTCGCCAGGCTCCACCAGGATCTTAGTACAAGCCACGTCTTCGATGCAGGCATAGGCTTGTTGCCTCCAAAAATTAGCCCAAGGGCGGGATCAACTCTTTTTTGAATAAGAGGAGGGGGCGTGGCCCATACTATATTCTTGCTTGTCCTGAGCATAGGAGAAGCAACTAATTCGATGCAGGCATAGGCTTGTTGCCTCCAAAAATTAGCCCAAGGGGCGGGATCAACTCTTTTTAGAATAAGAGGAGAGCGCGTGGCCCATACTATATTTTTGCTTGTCCTGAGAGCATAGTACAAGCAACTAATTTGATGCAGGCATAGGCTTGTTGCCTCCAAAAATTAACCCAAGGGGCGGGATCAACTCTTTTTAGAATAAGAGGAGGGCGCATGGCCCATATTATATTCTTGCTTGTCCTGAGAGGATAAGAGAAGCAACGAATTCGATGCAGGCATAGGCTTGTTGCCTCAAAAAATTAGCCCAAGGGGAGGGATCAACATTTTTAAAATTAATGCAAGGCGCTTGAGCCAAACAATATGTTTTATTGCAGTTTGAGAAATGCCCACAATGCAGGCATAGGCTTGTTGCCTTAAAAAATTCAGCCAAGAGACTGTATTGGATTGTCTGACAAATCAACGTTCAAAAATCATCACAAGTGCATGCATTAGTAAAGTAACATTACTGACACTGATTGTGTAGTTTTGTTGTCATGCAGGAAGTGTAGCAGGAACATTAGTTATCAAATCTTCTTAGCAGAGGCACATTGTTTATCCTTTGTGTCAGAAGAGGACATAATGTTTAAACCGCAGTTAGCCAAACATATCAAATTTGATTATGTCCTCTTAGGTTTGGGTACTGTCGTCTGGAGGGGTTAAGAACTTTATTTTAGTAGTGGGACATTCATGCCGCGAGTGATTGGAACATGTGGACGTTATATACCGGATGCCACAACCATGGCGAATCACGAAGAATTAATATCCATGAATACCTTATATGATATGATATATACGTTACAACTGTCTGGATGGGTTGTTACATACAGTATATATATGTGCAATTATGTACAGTATATATGCGTTTTATAGGGATGGCCTAAAATAGTGGTCATGATGTGCTGTGTACTTGCACATATATTATATATATAATGTTCTCTTATATTGTACATAGACTACTATTATTATTATTATTATTAATAGGTATTTATATAGCGCCATTAGGATACATGGCGCTTTACAATTTGGAGGGTAGACAAACGATGACATATCACAATTAGTCATACGGGTACAGCAGGGTCGGGGATCCTGTCCACGAGGGCTCACAGTCTAAAGGGGGTGGGGAGGGAGACAGTAGGAGGGGGAGGTGAGATGGTGCAGTGGGTCTCAGTGTGTGTTGTAGGCTTGTAGGAAGACTACTACCATTACATATCCTTATATCCTTTTCTTTCTCTGTGTAAACTCCCATTTAGACTCACTATATTGATCCAGGATATGGTGTGTGGTGATTGGCCAGGTATAACATTCTATTCGTTATTGGATTGATTACTATATAATATTATCAGCCATTTATATAACTGTGAGGTATTCATCCTATGTACTATGGCTCGCGATGCTGTGCGAGCGCCCTCCTAACAGTTCCGGCGTCTCCATGGTGAGCGCGCGGTGGGTCAGCTGATCCGCCGGCACGCCTCTCCATGACGCCGCTGATGACAAGGGGCCGGACGTTACGTTGGGGTGGCGTCCGCCGCTATGATAACAAGAGCGGCATGTGGATTGGCTCCCACTACTATTAACCCGCCCCTTCCCCTCACGCACTAAGCCCTCAGACGAAGGAGACTTCCGAAATGCGCATGCATAGGTATTGAATCATATTACTACTCATGGCAGCCGTGTAATGTTAGGTAGGAGAATCAAGTGAAATGTCACGGGTGGTTTGTGTATATGAATCTGCAGCTTATTATGGATGGAATACGGCCATCTCAGGGGTAAATCTGCTTTACTAATGTGTTGCATATAAAGGGTATAAAAAGAACCTGTGCACACAGGTGATAGTTGTCCGGGAGATACTGGCTATTTGGACACAGTTAGACTAATATACACCAGCACAGCGATACTATAGATCTTGAACATCATTGTCTGTGTCCTAATTTGACTGTAACAATTTTTTACCCGGTGTACTCCCTGTAACCGTATATAAATAATTCTAACTGCAGGTCTATTCCAACATAGATATATATACAATTAATTCTATCTCTGGGACCTGTGCAATATACAATATTTAATATTATATATAATAGGAGCCACTAATTTTGAATTAATTTATTCTTTACCTCAAAATTCTGAATATGTGTACCACTATTTAAATGTCAATGTTGAAATACTGTGATTACATATGAGTGGACATATACACTATATTGGCTATAATTATCTGTATTTATGCTGGTGTTTCTATTGTACTCTCACTTCCTTTCCTTCTTTTTCCGCATACTATGTAGTTAATAAAAATTATGCATTTATATAAATGACCGTATGATCGTTTCCTTTTTCCGTTGGGAAGTGTTCAAGATTCAGAATAGCCTGATATTAAGGAAATCAACCACTATCTAGTCAAATCCCATATTAACGGCAAATGTACCGTATATACTCGCGTATAAGCCGAGTTTTTCAGCCCAAAAATTGGGCTGAAAAGTGCCCCCCTCGGCTTATACGCGAGTCAATACGGCCCCCTAAAAAGTTTTGCGCCCCCACCTCCCTTTCTGGGCCCCCCCGCATGCAGCGCTGCGCATATACATTACCTGTCTAGCAGCTGTCACCCTCCGATGGCTGATCGCGGCTCCCGGCTCCGGGCTCCATCTTCCTCTCTGTCTTCCTGATTGTCAGGTGACCGGCTGGCGTCGCGATGACGTCATCGCGCTGCGCCCCGGTCACACAGCAGGAAGACAGCGAGGAAGATGGAGCCCGGAGCCGGGAGCCGCGATCAGCCATCGGAGGGTGACAGCTGCTAGACAGGTAATGTATATGCGCAGCGCTGCATGCGGGGGGGCCCAGAAAGGGAGGTGGGGGCGCCAAATTATGAGGGGGGCCCTGCTGGGGCCCTGTATACTACCACTGGGGCTATATACTACCACTGGGGCTGTATACTACCACTGGGACAGAATATACCACTGGGGCTGCTGTATACTACCACTGGGGCTGTGTGTATACTACCACTGGGGCTATATACTACCACTGGGGCTGTATACTACCACTGGGGCAGAATATACCACTGGGGCTGCTGTATACTACCACTGGGGCTGTATACTACCACTGGGGCTGTATACTACCACTGGGGCTGTATGTATACTACCACTGGGGCTATATACTACCACTGGGGCTGTATACTACCACTGGGGCTGAATATACCACTGGGGCTGCTGTATACTACCACTGGGGCTATATACTACCACTGGGGCTGTATACTACCACTGGGGCTGTATACTACCACTGGGGCTGTATACTACCACTGGGGCTGTGTGTATACTACCACTGGGGCTATATACTACCACTGGGGCTGTATACTACCACTGGGGCAGAATATACCACTGGGGCTGCTGTATACTACCACTGGGGCTGTGTGTATACTACCACTGGGGCTATATACTACCACTGGGGCTGTATACTACCACTGGGGCAGAATATACTACCACTGGGGCTGTATACTACCACTGGGGCTGTATACTACCACTGGGGCTGTATGTATACTACCACTGGGGCTATATACTACCACTGGGGCTGTATACTACCACTGGGGCTGAATATACCACTGGGGCTGCTGTATACTACCACTGGGGCTATATACTACCACTGGGGCTGTATACTACCACTGGGGCTGTATACTACCACTGGGGCTGTGTGTATACTACCACTGGGGCTATATACTACCACTGGGGCTGTATACTACCACTGGGGCAGAATATACCACTGGGGCTGCTGTATACTACCACTGGGGCTGTGTGTATACTACCACTGGGGCTATATACTACCACTGGGGCTGTATACTACCACTGGGGCAGAATATACCACTGGGGCTGCTGTATACTACCACTGGGGCTGTATACTACCACTGGGGCTGTATACTACCACTGGGGCTGTATGTATACTACCACTGGGGCTATATACTACCACTGGGGCTGTATACTACCACTGGGGCTGAATATACCACTGGGGCTGCTGTATACTACCACTGGGGCTGTATACTACCACTGGGGCTGTATACTACTACTGGGGCTGCTGTATACTACCACTGGGGCTGTATACTACCACTGGGGCTGTATATTACCACTGGGGCTGTGTGTATACTACCACTGGGGCTGTATATACCACTGGGGCTGCGTGTATACTACCACTGGGGCTGTATATACCACTGGGGCTGCTGTATACTACCACTGGGGCTGAATATACCACTGGGGCTGCTGTATACTACCACTGGGGCTGTATACTACTACTGGGGCTGCTGTATACTACCACTGGGGCTGTATACTACCACTGGGGCTGTATACTACCACTGGGGCTGCTGTATACTACCACTGGGGCTGAATATACCACTGGGGCTGCTGTATACTACCACTGGGACTGTATACTACCACTGGGGCTGTATACTACCACTGGGGCTGTATACTACCACTGGGGCTGTATATACTACTGGGGCTGCGTGTATACTACCACTGGGGCTGTATATACTACTGGGGCTGCGTGTATACTACCACTGGGGCTGCTGCTGTATATACCACTGGGGCTGCTGCTGTAACACTGCTGGGGCCTGTATATACCACTGGGGAGGCTGCTGTATACCACACTGATGGGGGCTGTATACCTGTGCTGGGGTCCACCCTCGGCTTATACACGAGTCAATAAATTTTCCCAGGTTTTGGGGGCAAAAGTAGGGGGGTCGGCTTATACACGGGTCGGCTTATACACGAGTATATACGGTACTTTAACTGTATTCATTATATATCTGCCGCTGTTAATACAGGCTCTCCACCGTGCGATAAACACTCAAAATATAGTATTAAAGCCTGAGGTTGGGTACCAGAATAAACCTAAAGCAGTCCAGTTATCAGCAATGCTTTAGAGTTCTCCATAGCAAAAAAAAAAATCCAACCCCAGTCAAATTTTTGAAAGTGCGGCCAACATGATGTTCTTAAAGAGTCATTTCTTCTTATGCCAGCGAGTTCCAGCTTGTCTCTGCTGTCTAGGGTCCCTGGTGTTGCACTTTTAGATATCCCAGGGTATTGGAACAAAGTCTGTAGGATCTCACTGAGTCTCCTTCAATCTCAACCTCTGACTCCTTATTGGGCAACGTGGGTGATCCGTCAAGATTGTGGGACGGAGACGAAGCCGCTATAGGCGAGCGGGTATTGTTCAAAATCACTGTCATTGCTTCCGCTGGATCAGTGAAAGTTAGCAGCTCTCCCTCTCTAGATCTGAATCTCAGAGTCGCCGGAGGGTTTTGCTGGAAGCGAACATTACGTTTATGAAGTAGCGAGCACGCCTCACTGAAGGCCCTTCTGCGTCGTGTGACCTCTATGGAGTAATCTGCAAACACCAACGCTCTGTGTCCCTGAATTATAAGGGGATTCTATTTGGCTTTATAAGCACGGAGGATCTCTTCCTTATCCCGATGATTAAGCAACTTGGCTATGGCATGCCTGGGATTATTAGAGTCTTTAGAGGCCGAGGGTCTCGATGTTGCCTCAGTTTCCTGAGGATCCTTGGGAGGGCCAATTCTATGGGTGCGTTCCATCTTACACCTATGTTGGAGTCCTAAAGCTTTTGGTAAATCTACTTTAAAGATTTCTTCCAGTTGGCTCACTGGAATTGACTCTGGGAGACCGACTATTTTAAGATTACTCCTTCTCGCTCTGTTTTCAATGTCCTCCATTTTAGTGTATGTGTACTCAGAACGTTTTTGTAAAGACAGTATTTGGTCCTTGAGTTCTTGGATCCTATCCTCTGCTGCTCCAATCCTTGCCTCAGCCTCTAGGAGCTGCTGATCATGTGTCCCCACTTTAGCACTCAGATCCTTGGTAGTTGCTGCCACCATTTCAGCCACTGCAAGTTTAAAATCTTCAGCCAGATGAATGGCCATTTCTTTAGTCAGCCTTTTATAATCAAATTGTTGGGATTCTTGGCTGCCTCCCAAGCCCTCTCCCCAGCTCCCTGACCACTGACCTCCTCCTGCGGCATCAGCACATGCATGAGAGTAGGATTGGAGCTGTTGCTGCTGTTGAGTGTAAGTGGAGGTAGTAGACTGCTCAGAGGGGGCATCCTGCATCTCTTCTGCAGCTTTTCCTGGTATCCCCGCTGCTCCTCCACCATGATCACCAGTGTCTCTGTGTCCAGGCTCATTCACCAACCCCCCCTCTGTCTGTATACTATGCGCGCTAGTCGCGCCATTACCGGCCTCCTCATGTGATATCCCGGTCCGGTCATTCTCCTTCCCGCGGGTCACATAGCGATCCATCGTGGACATGATGGACGCTGCAGGTGATGTGTCGGTCGCTGCTGATGGAGATTAGTTGCTTGGGCAGAGATGGAGGCTGGATGCAGCCAGATTGCCGGAGCCTGGAGCAGCGCTACAGGAGCCCAGAGCAGCGCTACAGGCGGCCGCACATGGAGGCGCCGGAACCGGAAGTTGAGATGTTTTTAAGCTGGAGGTGGTGAGGGCCTGGATGTGTGGCTTGAAGGAGAGGGCAGAGTCGAGGATTACACCGATGCACTTGGCGTGGGGGACGGTTGAGAGTGTGCACTCATTGACAGTGATGGTTAGGTCGGGTAGGGGGGAAGAGCAACTTGGGGGCAGGGGGGAGACGATGAACTCTGTTTGAAACATGTTGAGTTTGAGGAAATGAGTGGAGAAGGATTAGATGGCAGACAGGCAGTGTGGGATTTTGGATAGCAGGGAGGTGATGTCAGGGCTGGAGAGGCAGAGCTGGGTGATTTCGGAGGTGGTATTGGAGGCCGGTTGACTGGATGAGTTGGCCGAGGGTGTAGATGGAGTAGAGTAAGGATTGCAGGACTGAGCTTTGGTGGACTCCAACAGATAGGGGGTAGGGTGAGGAGATGTGGGAGTGGGTGACGCTGAAGGTCCGGTCTGTTAGGTACGAGGAGATCCAGGAGGGCTAGGTAAGTGATGTAATGGGATTCTAGAATTTGAAGCAGGAGAGAGTGGTCGACTGTGTCGAAGGCAGAGAGGTCAAGGAGAAGGATGGAGTAGTGTAGCTTGCTCTTGGTGGTCAGTAGGTCGTTGGTTTCTTTGTATAGGGCTGTTTCGGTACAGTGGTGGGCTCGGAAACTGGATTGCAAGCGGTCAAAGAGAGAGCACAAGGAGAGATGGGAGGACAGTTCGTAGTAAACATGTTGCTCAAGCAAATTTGAGGCGAAGGGGAGGAGAGATTGTTGCGGGGTCGAGGGAGGGTGTGAGGATGGGTGGGAGGAGGGCATGTTTGAAAGATGAAGGGAAGACTCCTGTAGTAAGTGATATGTTGAAGAGATGGGTTAGGGTGGTGATAAGGACAGTGGTGAGGTTAGGGATGAGATGGGAGGAGAGCGGGTCGAGGGCACAAGTGGTGAGGTGTGATCGTGCTAGAAGGGAGAAGAGGCGCACTTCAGTCATGGACAAATTACTTTTGGTGGGGGGGGGAGGGGGTTGGGTGATAGAGAGGGAGGGCCGAGGGTATTGGGGATCGGAGCTTTCTCTGATTTTGTCGATCTCCTATTTAAAAAAGTTGGCAAAGTCGTCGGCGGAGGGGGTGCGAGGGTACGGAGTAGGGCGTTATTAAACATTATGAACAGTTTCTTGGGAATGGTGGAGAGGGAGCTAATGAGAGACAAGAAGGCTTGTTTTGCGGTGGTCAGTGCTGACCTGAAGTGTAATACGTTGAGGCATCCACATATCTGAAGACCACAATTGCAGTGTTAAGCAGGACACACTTTAGAAGCTGTTTTGAGGAAAGACCAATGTGTTTCACTAAAGATTTTAAAATGCCCTACATGGCCACCTGCTACATTTCACCTCACCTCCCTGCACACCTGCCCAGTGGCCTGTGGGGGCCTTGTAGGGCCCAGTGTATCCCATTCAGGTCCCTGAGAAGGGTACGGGGCTTTGTAGGGCCCAAGGTGGACACTGCATCCCCTTCCCAGGGGCCTGCAGGTCCCTGGAAGGCCCGGTGCGGCTATTGCACCCCCTGCCCAAGGGCCTGAAGGGTGTTTGTAGGGTCTGTGTAACCCCAGCCCACAGGCCTGTCAAGGGGGAAGAATCCAGAAAGCATGTACAGATGACCAGGATCAGAGAAACAGACAAATGATTCAAAAAAAAAAAATCTTTATTATCACAAGAGTACAGAAAATATGAGCAAAAAACACAAAGAATAAAACCACTTAAAATGTGTGATGGGCAACCACCAACACAGCAGTGACTATGGCCCCAGATCTCATCAGAGTATCTTTATCATAAGACCCAAACCTGGGTATAAATACTTGATTGAGACCCGCTGGTGATTAGACTTCCGGGGAGGCAAGCCTGTTGGCATAAAAAAGGCAAGAAAACCGAGAAACACAAGAGATTCCAGGACAATGTAGGTGGCATTGATCAAAAAGTAACCAAAAAGTAAAAATCATAAATAGCGATCATCAAACCCAGTTGAAAGATAATGCAGCTCAGCTAATATTAATTCAAAATATGTTACATTAATATGAAAAATAGTAAGATGCGACTCATGGGCTCCTGTGATAAAGTGTAATACAGGGACCTGATCTCCCTATGGAGTAACAACAATGTAAAAAAAAGTCACAGATGCTATAATATCAGTCCTGCCTAAGAGCTAATCAAGGGCAAAGCTCTGAGGTCAATAACACAGGGCAAGGTGCGCACACCATAGACTGGAATGGTCAGTTACTTAGTGCTGAGGTATCAAGAATCATTCAACCTGTTAGCAGGGTGAGGAAACATGAAAGATAAAGGAAGTCAGAACAATGCAGCACCAGTGCCTGGAAAGGAAATCAAGGATAAGTTAGTCACCATAGAGGGTCAAGAGACCGGGGCACATAGCAGCAGGGACCCCGACGCGTGTCTAAAACAACGGCTTCATCCTGGGGTCGCTGTCTTGTAGGGTGTTTGAAGGGCTTGTGCGACCCCAGCTCACGGGCCTGTGGGCCCTGTAAGGCCCGATGCGGCTCTTGCATCCCAAAAATCACTTAACCATTGTGTTAACTAATTTTTAACTTTAAGTAAATAATTTAATAAATATGTCAATACTGTGGTTTTTACATCAATACATTACCGGATTACCATGAAGAGGTCAAGAAAAGTGGTGGGTGACCCTAGGGGTGGTAAATCAGAAAGATGATGGGAGTAGGCGTGTCACGGTCCGCGCTGCTCCAGGGCTTAAAAAATCTCACCAAAGAGTCAGTCAGATTTCCATCCTTTATTCTCATTCTCCTACGCGTTTCGGCACCTAGCCTGGCACCTTCATCAGGGATATTCAAATATCGCTGAGGAAGGTGCCAGGTGGGGCGCCGAAATGCGTAGGAGAAGGAGAATAAAGGATGGAAATCTGACTGACTCTTTGGTGAGATTTTTTAAGCCCTGGAGCAGCGCGGACCGTGACACGCCTACTCCCATCATCTTTCTGGATTATAACCACTGTTCAGTGGTCGGTGGAGGTCCTGCAGCAGCTTGGAATAATATTTCCTAAACGCCTTCAAACCAGTTGTGGGGATCACAACTGGATCAGGTGAGTGGCTTCTCAGCACCACCCCATTAGCATTAGTGTCACTAGTGATGGGGCACTATTGCGCCTCTTGTCCCCACCCTTTTATATTTTAGGGGTGGTAAATGACAGGCAGCTGAAGTTTGCAGGGAGGGTAGATGCAGACGGAATTCAGCTCTAAGGAGGGGAGAGTAAAAGTGGGAGGTAGTGCAATTGGGGTAAAAGTAGCAGGTAACAGACGTCAACTCTGCCACTATGCTTGTCACTGGGGCGGGGAGTGTGAGACTAAATGCAGCTGGAGAGTATGTATAAGGGTACGGACACACATGCGTCAAACTCGGACGACTGTTGTGCAATCAGACCAATGTTATTCAATGTCCAAGAGCACATGCGCGAGTGTCGGGCTTTTTTTTTTTTCCCCTCATCCGATTAACGGACGTGAAGGCAGTCGCAACATGCAGCAACAGTATGCGATTCATGTCCGAGACTCACCAATGCAAGTCTATGGGTCTGACAAAATGACAGACCACAGTCGGACCGCACACGGACCATTCGACACTGATCAGAGTTTTCACAGCTAAAACAATTGCCAAGCTGATACATACAAAAATCACATGCAACTCTCGGATTGCACTCGGACAACATTTGGATTACTGTTGGACAGCTCTCACATGTGATCTCAGATAATGTTGGATGCAAAACGGACAAACTGAGAAAAGTCATCTGACTCTTGGATCTGTGAATCGGAGCATTTTTTTCACTCGCATGTGTGTCCATACCCTTAAGAGTGAGTTACCCAGGTGTAAGATATGGCAAGTGCCCCTCAGTGTCCTTTTACCCCCTCCCCCCCTTGGTGTCCTCTTTCACCCCCCCCCTTGTCCTCCCTTGTTTATTTGGTGCCTTCTTATCCAGCTTCTTGTATGATATTTTGCAGTCTTCCGTAATTTTCTTTTTCTTTGCAGTTAAAACGCTCTAAACTATATATGTTCTCGCTCGTTTTAAAAATGTGTTTAGTTTTTTTGTCTGGTTTGCCCCAAAAATTTGAGTCGTGTGTGAAACTGGAAGCATTTGTGTTTTCAAAACTGCATGTGTTTTGGTACAGGAATTTTTCAATCTAGATTTTTTTGAAAATATCAGATCTGAGCAACACCTATGGGTGTGCACGTCAAAAAAAGCATGCGTTATTGGTGCAATTCTTAGCCACAATTGGTGCAGTATATTATTCTGTTAGCCAGATGAAAGATATGAGAGTCTGTGTGTAGAAATTGCCTGTAAGCAGACTCTCATGTCTTTCACACGGCGAACAGGCTTACACTAAATTGTGTTACTCCCTTGTTCCAAAACCGTGTTTCCCCCCCCCCCCCCCCATTTTGGAACAAAAATAAGGCTGCTAATTGTAACATGTTCAATTGTCTGCCTCACTGAACCAAAGTAGGTGGACAGGCTGAATCCCAAGTGATATTTGTTTCTGATCTTGCACTTCTCTTTTTAACAAAGTCTTCAGGTTGCCGATGCAATGTCCAATGTGTAGCGAAATAACCGATCAACTGGCACAGCATCTGCAGCATCAATGCCTTAAAGGCAAACCAAACGTGGAAAGTGAATCAGTATTGGAACAATCTAAGCAGCTGCTGGTAAACATTGCAAGAAACGGACCAATTGTCTTTTATGAGGACGTTTTAGCAATCGGTCCAAGGGAGATGGTTATCCCGTTCCTGAAGGCCAAAGGGCATCTCATATTCAAAAAATAAACTATAAAAAAGGTATGCCCCACCATTGCTAACATCTTATACTTTGAATACTCCCCCCTCATACTTTTATAGCTTTATAGGTTTTAATTTATGTTGTGAATTATGCCAAAATGTCACATGGCTTTTTCATTTCCAGGATGTATGAAGATGAGGGGCCATCTAGTTCCGATGCACTGCCTGTGGAACATGGGCCGCCCACTGAGGAGCCTGATGAGGAGGAGGAGGAGCCTGATGAGGAGGAGGAGGAGCCTGCTGAGGTGAAGGAGGAGCCTGCTGAGGTGAAGGAGGAGCCTGCTGAGGAAGGAGGAGCCTGCTGAGGAAGGAGGAGCCTGCTGAGGAAGGAGGAGCCTGCTGAGGAAGGAGGAGCCTGCTGAGGAAGGAGGAGCCTGCTGAGGAAGGAGGAGCCTGCTGAGGAAGGAGGAGCCCTACAGGTGAGCAGTGCCTGCTCCAGGTTTTTGTAGACCCTGGGTGAAAGACTGTCGGTGGGCTCCTTTCAGACATGGCACATTTCATGACCATAATATAGAGTCTGCTGGATAGATATGTATGTGTGTAATCCCTGTTACCATACTCCCTTTTTGAGAGTGATCTTTGTGTGTGCTCTCTGTTTCCTCCCTATGTGCTGTCTCTCTTCCTATGTGCGGTCTTTGCTTTAATTTACTTTAACCCCTGGCTCTAACATTGCATAGGCCTCAGAGCATATGGTGTTTTAGGCCAGCTTAAAAAAAATCTACACTGCTGGCCTACTCAAGTTTGAACTCGACTATCTAAGTATTTTTATAATTTACAGCACTATTGGTGATGAGGAGCCGTCTATGACAGCTACTCTGGATGACTCAGCCTTACCACATCCTGATTTTGTTGATCGGTCAACTGAAGAAGACTCTGAAGCATCCGATGATGATGATGATGACCAAGACTTTGAACCCAGTGAAGAGGAATATAACTCTGAATCCAGTCAAGATGAAGAGGACTTGCAACCAGAGCCACAACCAGATACGGGAGAAGGACATGATGAAAGCAGCAGCGAAGGTGAAGAGAGTCTGAGGTCAGTTTGTGTGTCTGCTTTCTCTATAGATGGGGGCGTACAAAAAAATTATGTGGCCCCATAGCAACATGTATAATTTTACCTCGAAAAGCAATAATCGTATTAGTCTGGGTCACATAATGGCATATCCCACAACTTTACAGCCCTTACAAAGTAATTTTGGTCCAATTGAAGGCCCCAAATTCCCCTTTCACTGCAGCCATAAGGCAAGTGCCAAAAAAGTGATCCACAAATGCACAGCTCTGAGGGGAGCACAAAGCTCTTGGGGAAGGCACACAGCTTTGAGGGGAGGGGGGGGTTACCTAGCTCTGGAGGAATAGTTTTTGGGAGATGGAGTTTTTGGGGGCACACAGATTTGGGGAGGTCCACAGCTCTTGTGGGGCACACAGATCTGGTGGGGGGCATACATATTTTGGGGAAGACACACAGCTCTGGGGAACAATGTTCCGTGGGGGATGACACTGCTTTGAAGAGGCAGAAAGGTGTGGGGGCACACAACTCTGGGGGGGACACACTGCTTTGGTGGGGCATACTGACTTGCGTTGCGAATCCTCACCATCTGTGGGAGTGTCACGCAGTAGCTCCACAAGCAGATGAACTTCGGTGCCCGGAAATCGGGTAAGTGGACACAGAAAATATTACTACCTCTGACAATGGTAAGTGAGATGCATGGCTGTCCAGGGCCCCAACATCTCACAAAATGTTGCTGCCGGCCCTGGGTGAGAGCCCAGTGAATGCACAGGCACCAGCACCACCCATCCCCGGCCTCATGATGTGCAATCATAGGTGGTACTCCATTGTGTGTGTGTGATTATTTATTTATATAATTTTGTTAGTCTGACCTGTTGTTCTTTCCTCCAAATTTATAGAATTGCAGCAATGAACTGGACTGTGGAAAAGAGGTGGCGCATGAAGGCAGAAGGTCTTGATAAACGCCATAAAGTAACTAATAGTCTGTTAGCAGGTTTTTCAGAGTATTTGCAAAAACATTGTTGACTGGAGAGATACCACCAAAATGTTTAAAATGTGGCGCGGTTCCTAAAATTCATGAACAAAAAAACGTGTGAGCATAAACTTTGTGATAAAGCTTAAGAAGGCCCGTTCATTCTTCCAAAAGCTGAGCGACATTGGCTTGAGCAACCCAACTGTCACCAACTACATAAAGCATGTCCGTAGATTTGTACATTATATCCTGTATGCGACCGACAAATGTAAAAATAAAAATCTATACAGAGCCATGAAACACTTCCAAGACTGTGGCTTTGGACATCCAGAAGAGCTTTGCCAAGGCATTTGCAATAGAGGTTGTCGGCAAAAGGTATTCCATTAGCTAATATTTATCCTTAGAGGTATGCACAAATAATTTTTTTGTTAATTGATCTCTCCTCCTAGGTTTTTCACACATCTTTTAATCGGCCTAACCTAACAAGCACATTTATTACTCTTTGTCTTAGGTACCAGGAGTTGCAAAACCTACTCGAAACACCGGAGGAATGCCGGAAAATTCTGGATGTCGCGAAGCCAAACTTCTTACAGGCCATCAATAATGTCATAGGAGGGAGGATCACGAGAGCAAGAGGATCAGTTAGAGATACTCTACTATCTTGAGTGTTTAATCATATTGAAGAACTTGCAAAGACCAGGAGTAGCTAGAAATATGGCTGTAAGTAATCACCTACTTCTCATTATAACAACAATAAACACCAGTCTCTCTAACTTTCGAATGTTTTGACTCTCAGGTTTCCGAGTGGACAAAGAGGATATTTCACACCTATAATAATGAACCGATGATGATAATTGGTGTTAAAGCCCATAAGACTGCTGCCCACAATGTGGCCTGCCTTGTACTTAATAAAGAAGAGGAAAAGGTAAGATTTCCCTGTCACCACTACGGCACCCACATGAGAGTGATCGGTTAGTCTTCTTAAATTCGGCCCGTAGGATTAGTGACATTCAGTCCCTTTCAGTAGATCCTTCCTTTATGCAGGTTTTCCAGGATAAGGTGGTGCTAAATCCAGACCCGCCCTATCTCCCTAAGGTATCTTTGAAATTTCATAGCAGTCAGGTGATCTTTCTACAAGCCTTTATTGATAATCCTGCTAACATTGAGTAGTGCAGGTTCCATGCTTTGCAGGTTTAAAGAGCTTTACTAAATAATGGGGATAGAATTAGGTCATCAAGAAGGAGTAGGGCTCTGATTGTCTCTGTTCCAGGTACCAGCAAAGGGTTAGGAGTCTCAAAATGTTCTTTGGCCAGTTGGATTAGGGAGTCTATAGATTTGGGAGGCTACATAGCAAAGGGTAAATTGGTTCCAGAGAGTATGAGCGCCCATTTATCCCATGCTGTAGCAAGGCTGTAAAGGGAGAAGCTTGAATTGACCAGATTTATAAGGCAGCAATTAGATATTCCCCTTCAGCCTTTTCCATGCACTATCGGTTGAATTGATCCTCTGCTGATGACGTTAACTTGGGAAGAGGAGTTCTTAAGGTGGTGATCCCACCCTAGGTGATGGGACACGTCTGTAATTCTCTTGTGTGTGTTGTCATGACGACAGGAATAGACTATCGCTTACCGGTAATGAGATATTCCAGAGTCCATGATAGAACCCCCACATTCCCTCCCTTATCACAGGTGTTCTCCAATCCTAATGGATGGTGTGTATACTTTATATTATGACATATGGTTTGTGTGAGGTCACTCTTCTACATATATAGATTGTGTCTACAAATGTACAGATAAACTAGCGGTGGTGCCTCTCATGCTCTGAAATCCAACTGAGGCAGAGGAGAGATATTGCCTTTTTGTTCTGTAGGATTCCTGTCCTAGTGGGACAGATCCCTCTGTAATTTAGAGTTTTCAAAAACTTGTTGCATTAAGCTTTAAGCCCCAAACTTTTTCAAGTGGGGAATTGTGTTTGTTTTACTTTTATTTATTTTTTTTCTTGTAGTGGTTTCAAACCTACTTCACTGAAGTGAGACCGGTCGTGAGTCATCAACACAGTTCGGATAATTTCTTCTTATCCACAACAGGAAAAATGATTCATGATGTATCAAACGACGTTAAACGCTACCACTAGAAGTAAGTTTTGCAAATCTTATGGTTTTACTCGTTGTCACATGTATATATGATCTACTCTATTGCTATCTAGGTACAAACTTCAACCATTCAACAGTCAAACTGTCAGGAAAGCTTGTCAACGTGGACCGTTAATAACTTATCAACGCACGATAAGTATTATGTTCTCTATATACCTAAGCCATTCAAACTTAACAGCTGAAAGACATTACAGGGAGCAAACTCACGATGGACTTTGCCATGGGTACACGTTGGTTGCGTTAGCAGGGATGCGAAGGCAATATGAAGACCTGCCCGGCACCGCAAGGTAATTTATTGCAAAGCAGTTATGACTTCCCATTTCAACAAACATTTGAAACTATTTAATCGTTTGTTTTCTGTCTCCACTAAAGAGAAGAAATGGAAAACGAAGAGGAGCAAATGGTCCAGGAAGCCGAAGATGACAGTGCTCAGGGTGAAATAGGTGACTCAGATGTAGATATTGGGAGTCAAAGGTGGGTATACCTTTTTTAAATAGATGCTACAATTACAAGTGATGGTCAATCAGTCTGTAAACCTCTTGTCTAACAGCTGAATTATTGTTCAAATGATAATGGTTGATTATCAGGCCGTGTAAATGTGGCACCTTACAGGACACTCGGTGTCTGTCACTTAATTTGGCTGTTG
Source organism: Allobates femoralis (assembly GCA_033576535.1). Classification (NCBI taxonomy): domain Eukaryota; kingdom Metazoa; phylum Chordata; class Amphibia; order Anura; family Aromobatidae; genus Allobates; species Allobates femoralis. The sequence goes on along the minus strand of JARQOC010000003.1, from coordinate 871,155,913 downwards.
GGGATTTTTAAGCTTTCTTGGCTGGTTCCTCCACTGGTGGAGGTATCCCAGCAACACAACACTTCAATTTGATGAGACTTTTAAGGATAATGGTGATAATGTGGACAAAACGGATGTTGGTTGTCTGCGAGACAAGATTGGGTTAATTCCGAGGGGTTTGAGAATTCAGGTGTTCCCGGCCTATCCCGTTGAGGACGAGACCTTTAAAACTAATTGGGAAACATATGCCAACGAATGTTCTAGTGGCTTTATTGGTCTGTTGTCAAATGACAAAAAGTCCAGTATAGCACGAATAGAAGAGGAGATGGATGAACTACAGGTGATCAATAAAGAAGGGCTCTCTATAGAGGCCCTGGCTAAATTTGAAACTGAAAATTATATTTCTAAGTGGGAAAAAGACATCAAGGAAGCTAAACTTAAGAAATTCCACAGAGACCTGGGGGATTATAATAATCACTGGGTATATAAATGGAAGAACAAACGGGGTAAACCAAAGAATCCTCCTACTCCAAAACCTGGTGTCCCTAATATACCTAAAGCTCCATCATTAGTCTCTTTAACCTCTGGGGATGAAACCCAGGAGGGCGAGTCCGGAGATGAGGGGGCAGGAACATCAAGACAACAAACTTTAGAAGATCGTCAAATGATCACTTGCTTGCAAACCTCTACTCCCATGAAACCCAAGGGAAAGGTAATTAACAATAACGTTCCTCAGATTATCAACCTCTATGAGTATATCCTCACTCCCATGCAGATTGAGGCTCTTTCAAAAGGCCTCTCCTTTGTGCCGGCTAATGCTTTTAATTTTTTTTTGTAGCCATGAAATATTTACATCTATTCTCACGAAGGTTATTGATGAGAAAGCTGCATGAAGGGAATACTAAGGGGACGGATGAGATGTTGGAACATGAGGCGATAAAGGGGACAACATTGTCATTTGGCCTTGCCATATGTATGAGAAGGAGGCCTTTAGGCAGCTTAGGTATAAGAACACGTACTGTAGGCTTGAATCTAACCCGATTTCACCCTTTTCTGATGAATTACAACAGATATTGGTTGGTGCATGTGAAGAGGGGGTCATTACAAAAAAGGTGCTTGAAGGCCTTACTGTTAGATCTCCCAAATTGCCTACTTTTCATCTACTTCCGTAGGTTTACAAGGACCCTGTCTGTCCACCGGGGCGTCGGAAGAGTTTCCACCAAGGGCTTTAAATAGATGTCGATAAACCTACAAACAGGATCACGTAAGCCCTCAATCCCTGACACTATCGATCTTACATACGTGACACTACGGACGCCCTCACTAGGATAGACGGGGTCTTTGTGGAGCCAGATATGTATAAAGTAACGGCTGATGTGAAGTCTCTCTACACCTGCATTAATGACAGTGCAGGTGTGGAGGCGGTCCGCTTCTTTCTTAAGGAGTCCAACCGGGATGCACACCTGTGAGAGTTGATAATTGAGCTGCTCGGCTTTGAGGAAGGAGCTCGGTACGTGGCTCCGAAACGCGTTGGAAATAAACCTCTACTACCAGTACTCAGACGTCCCAGTGTCGTTGGTGTATTTTCCTCTCTGGCAGCAGCGCGGACATCAAGGTACTTCGTCCAAAATACCTGATCACAGCACCGCACCTCGTGGAAGTACAGTCCCTGCAGCAGCTGCATTGGTTGAGCGATTACGCTGGTTGTGTGCTACACAACCTGACCAGGTGAGCAAATCTGATTTTCTTCACATTTACCTGCCTATAAAGGATAAGACCCTATGTGCGCATTCTCAACCCTCTAGATACACAATCAAGAGTGGGAATCCGTGAGGCAGGTATTAAAGAGACATTGGCCCGTACTACTGTCTGACCCGACCCTGAAGGGAGCTTTATCTGAAAACCCTTTAATGACCTCTAGAAGATCACAAAATATGAAGGACATCTTGGTTCATAGTTAGGTCCCAAGGATTTTTGGAGCTGGTCCACCAAGAAGGGGACGTTTCCCGTGTGGGGATTGTGTAGCTTGTGTCAATGTCTCTCGCAGTTTTGATTTCACGTCAAGTGATGGGTTGAAAACGTATACTATTAATCAGTATATTTATTGTAGCAGCACGCATGTTGTATATTATGCAACGTACGGTTGCGGCAAGATATTCTCAATTCCCTCGAGGTCAGGCCAACATATGAGGGTCAGGGAACATGCGAGAGACATTGAGGTGGCACACAAAGTAAAAGATGTCACCACCCTCAAAACCCTGCCCCGTCATTTTCAATAATACCATAATTGTAATCCTAAAACATTGAAAGTGAGAGGGATTGATAACATCAATGGAGGGATTCGGGGTGGTGACCTTAAGAAGATATTAGCTCAACGAGAAATGAAAAGGATCGTGACTCTAGATACGGTGTCACCTAAGGGTCTCAACGAAGCACTTAGCTTTGTACCGTTTCTTTGACTAAGGATATAATTATCCTTGAATTTGCGATCTAAGCTCTAAAAAAAACTAGATAACCAGCATCCGTTTATGTCTACGATTGTGGAATTGTAAATAATTCTCCCTTTTCTCTTCCCCTTGTACCATAACATTGACGCATGCACATGCGTGAGCTTTGGCCCACTAGGCAAATACAGGTCACTGACCTCCCTGACTAAGTTTTCCTATAACAGTCCAAGAAACTTATTGTTGGCCCACCTGTGTAAGGCGGGCATATAACATTGATGGGAGACTTTGCATGAGCTTTGTGGGACTCGATTACCAAGTTATGCAAATCTGTTCATGGGGCTGCTCGAGTCCCTGTTGCCAATCTGCTCTGTAGAATACAGGGAAAATACAGTATTATATAGGAAATATATCTGATATTGGAATGGTCCACAAAAGAGAGCTGAAAAAATGATTAGGGAACTGACTGATAACAAATGGGGTATTACTTTTACTTCGGATATAAATGCGGAAAGAAGTGTCTTCCTTGATTTAGAGATTACACCCGAAGAAAATAAATTTATAACAAAAATTTTGCACTTCCAAAAAGTAGATGTAAATGGATACCTGGACTACAGAAGTGCACACTATGGGAAATGGAAAAGGAATATCCCCTATAGTCAGTTTCTCAGGATTAGAAAGAACAATACTAGAGATGAGGATTATAAGGAACAAGCAGAGATCTTCACTGAAAGGTTCAGAGAGAAAGGATACCCCAAAAAAATAATACAAGAAGCCTTCAAAATTAATGAGCTAAAAACCCAACAGGAATGTCTTACAAAAATGACAGGAGGAAAGGAAGGAATGACAGAATCTATAAAAAGTCCAGAAGAGGAAACAAAAAATTCCCAAAAAAAACCCAAAAAAAGAAATATAGGATGATAAAAGACAATACAATTTTATTACAGCTTACAATAGAGGGAATGTAAAAATAAGAGAAATCTTACGAAAATATTGATACTTATTAAAACGAGATCCTCTACTTAGGTAATACATTTAGACGGGGAAAAACTTTGAGAAATATAGTGGCACCAAGACACTTGAAGGGTCCCTTAAAGGTGAATGGAAGAATGAAAATTAAAAAAAACTAATTCGAACTATAGAAGTACTGATAATCACAATGGAACCTATAAAAGAACACAAAAAAGTGTCAATGTTGTCCAAAAATCACCCATGGAAAGCAGGAGATCACTTCCGATAGTACGGGAGAAATGTTTTCTATTAAGGTACCGTTACACACAGAGATATCTCTGGAGACATTGCTTGCAACTCACTGGTTGCAGTGAAATCATGGACACATTGTTCTATGTTGTTTCTGTGTACAAAATGTAACAATGTGTCCATGATTTCACCGCAACCAGTGAGTTGCAAGCAATGTCTCCAGAGATATCTCTGTGTGTAACGGTACCTTGAGGGACAACCTTAGTTGCACGAGTGACTTTGTAATCTATGTGATTACTTGTGCCTGTGGCCTCCAATATGTGGGTCGCACCACACAAATCGTCCAGATCTGTCTGAATGGCCACAGGAACAATGCAAAAATAGGCCTAATGACACAGCCTATCGCGACATTTATTGCTGAATCATGATAAAAAATTCAATATTTCAATAACACCAGTGGAACGAATACCAAATGATAATCCTAATAGAACACAACAACTTAATAGGAAAGAAGCCTTTTGGATTTATAGGCTCAGAAGTATGCACCCTGATGGCTTGAATGAAAAGCTGGAGAATATCTAAGTTCCTCCTTTTTTTGTTATATAAATGATGACTCGAGCAATGGGGGTCCTGGACAAAGGATCGTTAGTGGTATATCCCTGACCTGGGACATGGAGACACACTGGTGCTCATCGATAGGAGTGCAATGTAGTTGTAATCCTCGATAATGGGATAAAATGGGATGGTGTTGTCCCTATGTGGACATCCTGCCATCCACCAATCATTCCTGAAGAGATAATGTAATTCTTCCCCTGGATGAAAAAAACATCCAGAGAAGAGAGGTAACTGAGGCTGTTGGGGTCATAAACCCTGAGTGGTAAGTGAGAGCCTCCGGGAGATTTGCTGTTCTGTATGAAAAATCCCGATTGTGACTATTAGTTCTTATTTATGAATGAATAAGTTAGTAGAAGGATGAGTGGTGGTTGAACTGCGGACCTTGTGAGTGAGGGCGCCTCTCCCTTTTGGTACCCCATTCTTATGAATGATAAATTGTAAATTGTAATTAGGAGTGAGTGTAACCAAAGAGATCGGGCTGTAAATTTCGCTATGGAAAAGCAGCTCTACATCTTTTTAAATAAACCTCCATTGTAAATGAGTAGACATGAGTAAGAACTGTAACTAATGGACTGAAAACCCTATGAGCAGAGAGGACGATGCATTATGACATCTCACCCATTATGAATAATAGACTGTATTTATGAATGAGAAATTAATTTTGTGAATGGGAGGCGAATACTACGGTTCATGTCATGTTCACATCCATCTAACAAAGTAGTAATGTGAGAGGTATCCTCCAGATTGTTAACTTAATTTCCTGACGCCGAAAGGTCTAAAGGTCTTTACTTATAAATGTACTAGATAAATTCAAACTAATTAAGGGTGTCTGTTTTGTAGACAGTCGGATTTTAAACTATTGTACTATCATTCCTCAGTCATTGAGTCGCTGCCCCCTCAAGTCTTTCAGGATCTTTTGGAACTGTTGGAGGACAGTGAAACCAGAGATACTCAAAAAGAGAGACCCTTTACCCATGTGCCTTCACAAGCCAATAGGGTATAATCGTGTGGACACCGCGTAGGTGGTGAGTGGAGGTGCCAACTAACAGGATTTCTTCAATCCCAGTAAATACAAATATGGATACAAAGTTGCACACTCCTTTAGATGTTTTTGATGCAAGGTTTATTATGAACAGTTAATGACCACAGATGTCAACGCGTTTCGGCTTTAACCAAAGCCTTGATCACGACAATTGGCAGGTGTAGGTAATGGAATGTTCTAGGATAAGATTGGAAAGAGGCGTCTTTCCTTGGTGGCGAACGCTCGATTAAGGTGGTTTGCTATATTTCAATAATTCCCAAATGGGGATAGGCGTTTTTCAGCATGGTCCTTCTTTCAGTGATAGGTCCGCCCCCATCAGGGTCCTGGTAGGAATGAGCCTTCACAAGCCACACCACCTCTTTTCACTATTCCCCCCATTTAAATTTTCTTTGATACCACCATCAGGGACAATAGAGATTTAAAAACAATGTCTTAAAAAAAAAAACAACATTGGAAAGGATGAACAGGAGGCCTTGAATAATCGAGGAATAATCTGGAAGCACTGCAGCACTGCCTCAGCTAAGTGGCAACAGGCTGTGCTGAAGCTAATATGCATAGGTGACAAACCCCTCAATGATGAAGAGTTGTGGACAGCTCTGAAACAGCAGGCAGATCACCGGCTCACACCGCTGAACCTAAAGCCAGGAAAGGTTGTGACAATGGCGGGAACCTTGTGGCGGCTCAGAAGCGAGGTGAGCTGACATGTTCCATGCGTGGCTCATGTGCTCAACCTCGTGTTTCAGTGGTTTATTAAATCCTACCCGGAGCTGTCGGATCTGCTCGTCAAAGTACGCCACCTGTGTGCCCATTTTAGAAAGTCACCTACTGCTTCTGCCGGCCTTGACAGCTTTCAGCGGCGTTTGCAGCTTCCGGCTCACAGACTGGTGTGTGATGTCCCCACATGTTGGAATTCCACACTGCACATGTTGGTCAGGATATGTGAGCAGAAGAGGGCAGTTGATGAGTACCAGCATCAACTAGGCCGTCGGTATACGGTTCAAACTCCACACAAGACCTCAGGAGTGGACATGGATGTCCGACATATGTACCGTCCTCCAAAAAGATGGTGAGCGGCGATGATGCCATCATTAGCGTCACCATCCCGCTTCTCTGTCTTCTAAAACGCTCTCTGCACAAAATCAAAGACGATGCATTGCAGGCGGAGCACGATGAGTTGCAGTAAGAAAACGTACTGGGTGATTACACACAGCCCAGCCTCATCTCACCCCAACGTGCATTGGAGGACTATAACGAGGAGGATAAAGAAATAGAGCTACTTTCATTGACGGCAATACATGCACAACCGCCAGACCGTCGGTTCAGCGTGGATGGCCAGAGGACAGGGGAGAGGAGGAGGATGATGATGAGGCCAGCATGGACAGTCATGCTTAAATCTTCCCCATGCTGTTCCCATATCATTTCAGCACTGTTCTGATATTTGTGACATTTTTAGGGGTTTTCCATGCTGCCGGGGGTCATATCAGAAAAATACTCGTGTCTCCCATGGGATAACATTGGGCTCGGTGCTTAGGCCGAGTACACGAGTATCTTGGGATGCTCGGCCCGAGCTTCGAGCATTTTAGTACTCGCTCATCTCTACTAATTAATGTTTTTTTTTTATTTAATATCAGTTAATCTGGCAGAAGACCCCTGGGCTTTCCTGGGCTAACCAGTCTGACCTGAGTAGTTTGGTTGCTGCTGCTCCTCCTGTTCGTGTTGGTGCCGCTGCACGGTTACCTGCTGACACTTTAGATTGTATTTTACACTGTTTATAATGTGAATTCTGTGGCATGGTTCACACCAGCCATTTTTTTTTTTTGGAATACAAATATTTATACATTTATGACATGTAAATCACTGCAGAATTTATTTTTAAAAATGTTCTGACTTTCCTCCTTGTCCTGCAGCGCCTGCTGGCGATCCACAATGTCTGACAACACGTCCAGCAGTGATGGATCTGCCTCACCAAACAGGGTGGTAAGTGCCTCATGTAACTGATGTGTATGTCATCATGCATTCTGCATATTGTGAACACTAATATCTTCATTAAATCTTATTAAAGGCTCGGGGTACTGCGACAGAAGTCACTGCCGACAGTGGAGCAATGCAGGACGTTGTGTCTGATGCTGCGTCAGGGACTGTAAGTACTTTATATTCACACTTGCTCATAAGTAATTTTTGAAAATTAGTTATTCTGTTTAATTTTACATAAGATTTATTTTTTATAATGATGTTTCATTTTTGTGTTTTTTCTTAATTTTTCACATGTCTATGTTTTTCATTTTGGTAGGTTGGTCGTTGGTTGTGTTTTATTAATAATTTTGATTTAAATATTAAAAATTGTTAATGTTTTAGGTTTCACAAAGTTCAAGCAGGTCCTCACAGGACCAAGTGGAATATGTGGACCTCCGAATCAATGGTGACCGGCTGATACACTTATTACAAGAGCGACCTGAGTGACAACCGCTACTGGGATAACCAATTTACCCAACGAGTGTGGGAAGAAGTATGTACTGAGATTGTGGATGGTTGGAATGACCTCAATGCTGACACTCAAACTTATTGTCGTAAGTATTTTTTTTTTTTTTTATATTATTCTAAAACTTTTTTTATTTCAAGATAATAATTTTGTAATATTTAGTAACTCATTAACCTTTCTATGGAACGCTGGCGGTCAGTTCAGGACCGCTACAGGAAGGACTACAAACTTGAGATGGTTGCCCCCAGTTTTTCTGTGGCAGTTTTTATCTTTAAGGGACTCTGTTATATGTAATGATACTTAACATCCCTATTTTCATTCCCACAGAACAGTAGGAAATGTTCATGGAGAAACACCAAGTGTTGCATCATGTAGCCTTCCTGCAGCGGTCTCGGAGGATAACCCAACTGCGGATAACGGTGATGGCGCTGCGGTATCTTCACAGGCCTCTGACAGACCGATCCCTCCATCTGTTTCCAACCTATCACAGCCCTCTGTTGCTACCAAACTGCTTCAACCAGCCATTCAGTTCGACAGCGCCAGAGTGCAGTCAATAGGAATGTTCTTCCGGAGTACGTACATCTTTCTGGAGATTTTGAGAATTGTGTTTCCCTATTAAATAAAACAGTTGAAGCTGGTTTTGAAAGAGTAATAAACGGACAAGCCGGCTACAACGATGCCACAGACGCTAGAGATCATCCGTGAGACCTCAACATTGGTAGGGATCCCTCCGAAGGAAGCCGTGTTGGATGCCTGCATAATTAACCTTAAGGACCCATCCAGGATTTCCCCCTGCACCCTCGGAGGCGGCATATCTTTGTCGGTCACAACCTTGCTGGCTGCTATTCCTCCTCTTTACGACGTGCACTCTTGTCAACTACAGCAACACATTACTCCGGATCGGGGAATAGCGGGCGCCAGCGGTCCTATGCCCTGGACCCATGGCTCTCCACGCCTTACAGCAGAGGGGAGAATCAAGATATTCAAGCATGCACTAATGCTAGTCTACCACATGGTGAGGAGGCCTCAGCAGAACCCAGCAGCGCAGGTGACCAGGAGGTTCGGCGCACTCTATACCACAGTGTGTCCCGGGGCCACTCCGCCCACAGTCGACTTTGACCCCGTCCTAACCCACAGGGAGGCCGCTAGCTGGCTCTGCACTATAGGGGCCGACACCCCGATTCTACGAACTTTTTCGACATTGCAGGGGACGAGATTTGCGGGCCCACCGCACAGGCTTTCATCAGTCAAGTAAAACTCTTTGCATCCTTTGCCGAGATGACTCCCTACCTTACAATGAGGTCATTCATAGACGAGGGACTGTCCAAAGCTAGTATGCTGCCTGGTGTTGGGGTTGAGATTAAGGCCTTCACTGAAGTGGAGAGGAGGCTCCAAGGTGAGCATGGTGTTATGTTTCCCTTCATAAAGACCCTCAAGCTTTCTGGTTTCGAGCTACTTGCCCCCGCGAAGTTCCCAAATCTCTGCAAAGTCGCCTGTTCTAGGAAACGCAAGACAGACTCGTCTTTCAGCGGGTATGCTGCTACAAAGAGTTCCTTGTCAACCCTGAATGACCAGGACGTGGAAGAAGCGGTCAAGGCACCCCCCTTGAAAAGAAGAGTTATGTCAGTTGGAGATAGACTTGGTCTAAAGGACATATACGGAGCCACTGACGAGGATTTAAGCCCGGGCCAAGGCTCTGCTCAGCATGGGGCACAACAGGATGCGTTGACACAGCTGTTAAACCTCCTTAGGTCCCAAGGGCAAGGGTGACGGGCCGGGCGAGGGCCAATGAGACTTTTAACAAACCAAACTACCTCTTTTATCAATGATTTTATTCCAAAGAAATTTAGTATTATCCCCCACATGTGACACAGATCAGTATTAATTTAGATGTTTAGATGTTGGAAATTTTAAAAAAAAAAAAAAAAAAAAAAAAAAAGAGAGTAATAAACGAATTCCAAAAACTCTGCATAGATAATACTTCGCAAGTGAGAAATATGAACTTTCAAACTGTCCTGAACCGGATGAAAAATCTGAGTGGACCTGGTCAGCTGCATGTCATGCAGGCCTGTGAAGATGCAGTAAATTATGCGCTAAAACACATGAACATCAGTGACCAGCAAGAGTCGGAGACGGGCTAGCAGTAACCAGTTCCTGAACAGCAAAAGAGGTGCGCAGCAGACCTTTGCTGAACAAAGTCGTGGGGCTACCTATCATCCTGATCATTCACTGGAGAGGGAGCCCAAATATCGGTGGATGAGATAGGAGCGTGAATATGGGCAAGATGAGCAAGAACATTGGCCACAGAGAACACAGCAGTGAGACTGCCAGTCAGGAGATGAGCCAGCACCACGGCGCCCAAGATATGAAGACTGGCAGTCAGAAGAGTTTAGAGAGCGGCCAGAGCAAACTAGACAGAGGCAGCGGCCAGGATGTGTTTCTAGTCATCACCAGTCAGCTAACCAGGGCTCTGAGTATGGTCACCAGTCGGCTACCCAGCGCTCTGGGTATGGTCACCAGTCGGCAATCCAGCGCTCTGGGTATGGTCACCAGTCAGCTAACCAGGGCTCTGAGTATGGTCACCAGTCGGCTACCCAGCGCTCTGGGTATGGTCACCAGTCGGCAATCCAGCGCTCTGGGTATGGTCACCAGTCGGCAATCCAGCGCTCTGGGTATGGTCACCAGTCGGCTACCCAGTGCTTTGGGTATGGTCACCAGTCGGCAATCCAGCGCTCTGGGTATGGTCACCAGTCGGCAATCCAGCGCTCTGGGTATGGTCACCAGTCGGCTACCCAGCGCTCTGGGTATGGTCACCAGTTAGATACCCAGGACTCTGGGTATGGTCGCTTGCAAGCAGACCAATCAACTCATCCCACTGCTGAGAACATCAATTTTTCTTCAAGGATGTAGAGCACCATTGGAGACATAAGCAACCAGTCAAGCTTGGCTTTAAGGATGAGCATGCTTGAGACACCTGAAAGCACAAAGGTGTCTCAGCCAGGTGAACATCCTCCTCCCTCAACAGTGCCCTTAAGCCCCATAAGTCTGTGCATCCATCTGACTAGCACACCATCTGATAGTCAGACTCGTACGCCCAGCCCCACCACAACCACTAGCTCCACATGTAAAAGACCATTCCCAAATATGTAATCTACATCTCCTTGTGTATGAACTGTACTCCAAGGTAGGTAGACTTCATCCAGATAAGTAGTTATCAAGCTACCTGTCCTAAACTGCACCTAACTATACCAACCTGGATATCTAAAGCTACCAACCTACTTGGCTGAAGCTACCTAACCAACCTACCTAGCTGAAGCTACCAAAAATTACCTACATGAGTGAAGCAACCAGCCTACCTGGATTTTGCTACCCCAAAATTGCTTTTGTGAGTATTTAAACACTGTGCTTAAACTGTTTATATGTTACTTCTGACTACTAATGTACTTTGTCTTTTCTTTTTCACAGAATAGCCGGCTGCATCCACCTGCCTACATGGCTGAAGCTACCAAAAACTACCTGCCTGACGGAAGCAACCTGCCTACCTGGATGGAGCTACCGCTAAATACCTGATGTGAGTATTGCGACACTGTGCTCAAGCTGTTCATATATGTTACTTATGACTACTGATGTACTTTATCTTTTCTTTTTCACAGAATAGCCGGCTGAATCCACCTACCTACATGGCTGAAGCTACCTAACCCTACCTACATGGCTGAAGCTACCTAACCCTACCTACATGGCTGAAGCTACCAAAATATAGATGATAACCAATTTTGCAGAATCTACATACATACCTTAAGAAATACCTACCTACATGGATGAATCTAACTACATAAGTGCAAGAAGATCCATACCAGGCAGAAGCTAAATACATAGCAGAAATTACACAGCTTTACATTAACTTACCAATTACATTTATATTTTAAAAATTAAAAAAAATTAAAAAAAAATTAGTAAACAATAAAAAAAAAACTAAAAAATAATTAATAAAATTGTATTTTCGAAAACTTATTACCCTAATATAATGATAATGATTACCCTAAAATAATGATTAACCATGCTAAATAGTATAAAATAAACTTTTTTTTTGGTTAAAACATTTTTTTTCTTTATTTTTATATAACGTTATTTTTAATTTAAAATACAGATACTTCTTGATCCGGCGCTGGCATGGCTGAAACGGAGTGAGGGAGCTCCATGCATCAGCCCAGCCCTAGACCATCACATTAGACCGTAGGCCACCCACCGACAGTCATATCAGACTCCCCGGGATCCCTGAATACCGCGGCACCGTGAAGCGCTGGCTGAGGAGCGCAGGAGGAGGAAAGCGGGCGAACCCAAGAGCACACATCCAGGCGGAGGGTCGATCTAAGATGGCGGCGGCACCGCAGGCAGTAGCAGCGACCAGGAGGAAGGACCGCGACACTCAGGGGTCCTTCCATCCTCAAAAATCAGATCGGAGGGAACCTGCGGGAGCCCAGGAGGGCCGTGTATCAGCGGTGGTGGTGCGGGGGGAGGAGAAGAATATTGTACGTTGAAGGCCTTGTATTTTTTTATAATATTCTTCCAGAATATTGTAGGTTAATGGATTTTATCCCCTTTGGATAGTCCTTCAAGACCATTGTAGGTTGAAGGCCTTGTATTTTTGGGTGTGATTGAGGTATGTTTTTTAAAGCATGCGTTGGGAAGACCCCAGTTGTTGGTGATTGAAGAGGTGGGTTATAGTTGCAAGACAGACTGAGGTTGGATAAGAGTAGGTCAAGTGCATAGGTTGTGAGATATGATCTTGTGCTTTAGGGGGAAAGTTGATCTTGTGGCATGGGAGAAAGATGGTTATGGAGGAAGAGGGTTGACAACTCATGAGGAGTGACTGTGGGTACTCAGCCCCTAACAAAAGCATGTCCGGAGACTTGTGCACAATTTAAAACTGTGAAATGAAAATTCTACAAGGCCATGAAGTTCTTCACGAGCATGACTGCAGACATCCAGAAATCATTTTTGCAGGGGACTTTTCGTTTTACCTAATAAATAACTTACGTCCCCTCATGTCTATACTGGGATAACTCCTCGCCACCATCCAACCCACCAAGCTACTGCTCTCCACATCCCAGTAATGTCACCATGAGGTAAATCCTCTCCTACTAATCACATAATTCTGCTCATAACCTGAATATACAGTGAGTCCCCGCTTAACGACGAGGTGTGTGTAACGACAACTCCCACTTACGACGGTCAGTATTTTCAGAACGACCAAATTTCAAAGGTAAGACGGACCGCTATACGACCGAATTTCAAAGTTACGACAGATTTCGCGCGGGAGTGGCAGCACAGTGGAGTGTTGAGGCTAGGGTCACACATTACATGCAAAAAGTCCCTGCTGAAGTGGTGCTTTATTATTGTGTAACAGAGATCTCTGCTTTCCAAACATGGTTACCTCCTCTCTCACCCATTCTTAACTACAATACAGTACAGTACAAGACTTACCAGAATGTCTCCTGAGATTATGAAAGGTGATTTCCCTGGTGGCTCCGGGTCTCAGGATTCCGGTACATTGTACTGTACAGTACAGTACTGTACAGTACAGTATTCGTAAACTGGGGTCCTGTTTTGCTGTCCAGGTGCTGCTCCCATCTGCCGGCATGCTGTGTTGTACAGCTTGCGTCCGCCCATGCTGTACACTGTACATTCCGGCGCTCTGGTTTCCTGTGCGTTTCCTGCACACCGTTTAAACGCGTCCCCCCAGGGTGCTGGACTGTACAGCATGGGCGGCCGGAAGCTGTAGAACACAGCATGCGGGCAGATGGGAGCAGCAACTGGACAGCATAACTGGACTCCAGTTGGAGAATACAGTACAGTACTGTACTGCACAGTACAGTGTACCTGACTCTTGAGACCAGGAGCCACCCTGAAGAGGGCCCAAAACAGTACAGTACAGTACAAGTGTGACCCAGTACTGTACAGTGTACTTGAGTACTGAGACCCTGAGCCACCCTGAAGAGGGCCCAAAACAGTACAGTACAAATGTGACCCAGTACAGTGTACCTGAGTACTGAGACCCTGAGCCACCCTGAAGAGGGCCCAAAACAGTACAGAACAAGTGTGACCCAGTACAGTGTACCTGAGTACTGAGACCCGGAGCCACCCTGAAGAGGGCCCAAAACAGTACAGAACAAGTGTGACCCAGTACAGTGTACCTGAGTACTGAGACCCGGAGCCACCCTGAAGAGAGCCCAAAACAGTACAGTACAAGTGTGACCCAGTACAGTGTACCTGAGTTCTGAGACCCGGAGCCACCCTGAAGAGAGCCCAAAACAGTACAGTACAAGTGTGACCCAGTACAGTGTACCTGAGTTCTGAGACCCGGAGCCACCCTGAAGAGAGCCCAAAACAGGACAGTACAGTAGTACGTACAGTGGCCTGGCTGGAGGCAGTTGGCAGCCTCCACCACCTCCCATCTGCATGGCTGACAAAAGGAAGAGTACAACTCCTACAGGATCTTCTGCTAAGAAGCCTAGAAAAGCCATCGACCTAGACACGAAGATGCAGATCATACAGAAATATGAAGGTGGAATGAAAGTCTTAGCAATCGCTAGTAGCGTGGGGTTTTCTCATTCCACCATTTCAACGATACTTAAGGATAAAGAGAAAGTGAAGGAGACGGAGAAGAGTACTGTGGGATATAAGGCTGTTATCACCAGGCAGCTCAAGGGCCTGATCCATGAAATGGAGAAACTGCTGGCGATTTGGTTTGACGACCAAATAAGCAAGAAAATGCCCCTTAGTCTCCATATCATAACGAGCAAGGCACTTAGCATCTTCACTACGCTGAAAGCACGTGAGGGAGAAGAGTGCACTGAAACATTCAGCGCAAGCAAAGGTTGGTTTTATCGCTTTCAACGCCGATTTAGCCTATACAACAGAAGCATACATGGTGAAGCAGCAAGTGCGGATACAGAGGCAGCTGAGGAATTTTGGTTCAAGGCTTTTAAAGATCGTGTGACGTTGCTGTTAGGCGGAAATGTGGAAGGGCATAAATTAAAACCCTTTTTCATCTATCGCTCCCAGAACCCACGCGCTCTGAAGAACGTGAACAAACAAACACTGCCAGTGATCTATCGGGCAAACAACATGGCGTGGATGACTCAAACTTTATTTTAAGACTGGTTTCTGACCTGCTTTATTCCTGCTGCCAGAGAATACTGCCTTGAAAAGAATGTTCCTTTCAAGATTCCGCTTCTCCTTGATAATGCTCCAGGACATTCCTAACATATCGATGACCTGCATCGTGATGTCAAAGTTGTTTAACTCCCCAAAAATACGACTTCAATTCTGCAACCTATGGATCAGGGGCCATAGCAGCGTTTAAGGCGCATTATTTGCGCATTACTTTTGGTAAGGCGGTAACGGCAACGGAGAATGACAGGATGACTCTTCGCGAATTTTGGAAAGACTACAACATTCTTCACTGCATGAAGAATATTGACAGCGCGTGGCGTGAAGTGACTGAAAAATGTATGCAAGGTGTTTAGAAGAAATGTTTGAAAAGGTTTGTGAATAACTTTGAAGGGTTTGACCAAGAGGAAGCAGTACAACAAATCAATAGCAAAACTGTAAATCTTGCACGTGAGTTGATGCTAGAAGTGGAAAGTGAGGATGTTTCGGAGTTGGTGCATTTCGTAGAAGGTGAATTGACGGACCAAGACTTGATTGAGTTGGAAGAGCAACAACACATGGACGAAATAGAAGAAATTGAGCAATCAGATGTATCACCACCGAAAATGTTCACGACTAAGGGGGCTTGGCAAAAGTGTTTTCGAAAATGATGAGATTGTGGGTGATTTAGAGGCAATGGACCCCAACATTGAAAGGTTGTCGAAATTTGAAAGACACTTGAAAGAAGCGTTTGCCTGTTATCGTGAAATTTATGATGAGAAGAAAAATAACAAAAAAAACAGTCGTCCATGTTCGACTTCTTGCAACAAACTCCGACTCCTACCCAGGCTTCAACCCCTACGCCTGCTCCTGTCTCAGTAACAGACTCCCTTCTCTGCTCCAGCCTCTCCCTTGCCAGGGCCGTCAGCTGTCGGCGATTCAGATGACGAAGATCCGGATGACACAACCTGCATGTTTGACAGTGACGATGAAGATGTCATCTTTGAAGGGTTTTAGAGTAAAATTCATACTGTTTCGTGAACAAGCTTTATTTTTCATAATTTTGCTTTGTACTACATACTGCACAGTATCTTGAAATTGTTTAGTACAGTACTGTACTGTACTTGTTAAGAGTTATTCTTTCAGCCAATGTAACAAAGCATTTCTTTAACGGTTCGTGATACACTTTTGTATCAGATGTACCTGATGTGTCTGTCAAAGCGGAACTGTTCCCCATAGGGAACCACAGTACTGTACAGTATGTACTTACCTCTCTGGCCGCTGCACAGACTGCGCTGTGCATCCGCGGGAGAGGTAAGTAACAGTTCCCTGTAGGGAACAGTAGCCCCAGTATACTGTACACTGTACTGTAATGTACTTGTTAGAGTTATTGTTTCAGCCAATGTAACAAAGCAGCCGCGGGAGAGGTAAGTACAGTAACAGTTCCCTATGGGGAACAGTAGCCTACATTCATGTCTTGTTTTCAATTTAAAAAGTAGATTGTGCTGTGTAAGTTGAATTTTATTTGCTTCCATCTTAATACAGTAACTACAGTACAATCGTATTTTCCTGATGTAGGCTACCTGTTTATGTTTTTTTCAATTTAATTTGTATGTGCAATAATTTATATTTTTGTCAATAAAACAAAATTACTGCTGTAAACTGTAATATGAATAGTACTGTGTGCACGCATGCAAACACTAGTACAATAACGTGAAAAAAAAACATGTACCATACCATGATGGTTGCCCTTTAAGGGTCACGCTTAACGACGGACCTTCTGGTCCCTAACCCCATCGTTAAGTGAGGACTCACTGTACTGGAATCTCTATACTGTCTCTGGATGAATATGCTTCTCTTGTTTCCTGGTTAGTTTTTAGATAGTCTAATATGGGGACATAATTACCAGCTGTAATTACATCCAGTAATGTCTGCAGGACCCCCCACATAGATCCTGCTCCTTAGATCTGCTATTACAGGTAAAGTTTAGTTAATAAAAAAAAGCATATGTGGCGCCCCGCAACGAGTGCGTCACAGGAAGGTATTGCATCCCTGAATGAAGATGTAATAACTTCCATCTTAGTGATGACATGGTTAAACCCAGAGCTCCATACACCACACAACACACTAGAGGGCCAATCACGTCCTGGTGGGAGGAGTGAAAGGTGTAGCGTGTGGGGGGAAGTTAGTAACTTAGTAGAGCGAAGTAACGTAGGACAAGGTGCAGGGCCCTGCACAGTGCCGTGCAGCCCTGAAAACAAACTTACCAGCTGGCACCATTAAGCGGTGACCCAGACCGGAACACAGGCAGCTACCGAGCTCCAACTTACCCGTGCCCAAACCACCAGATCACCGGTTCCGAGGCAAACAGACGTCCACCGCTGTTTTGCAAACCGGAGTGAAGGAACCGCTTCTTAGGAGCACCTCACTGCAGCCGCAAACAAGCTGTCTTGCCAGCAGGGTACCCACCACTGGGACACAGGACGTTACAGCTGTTGTAGCTCGGCTAGAGAATCCACTAGAAGTTTCCCTAGTACCCTGAACTGGCACACTAAGGCAACAACGGCAACCAATATACAAAGGTTAGATAAAGGAGGAACACCTTGGAGCTCTGGACTAAGATCAGTCACCGCTGAGATCACCCGGTCCGTTACCCAAGACTGTATACCCTGTACCACACTAACAGTTACAGTAAAGACCCGTTACAGAGGAAGCTGGTGTCCGTGCTTTTCTTCAGAACTGTTAACTCTGATCACTTAGAACTACTGAGCTGCCGTATTCCATCGAGTGCAGCTCCTGGCTCCGGGGACTCCTGCTCATCCTGTGGGGAGTATCCCATTTAGCTGGCGCACATCCCCCGGGGCCCAAGCAGCGCCGCAACAAACAAGAATCATCCCAATCCTTTCATCCTCTTTTCATCTGACCACCGGGCCCCACAGCCTCAGGTGCGGAACCGTAACGAGGGAATCAACGCCTGAGACCTGAGAACCGGCAACGGTGAGTCACATGTGTGGCGCCCCTGCGGGTATGCGCCACAGAGTGGTATTGCATCTAACATCTATATGTAATATATTGTAAGTTGCTAGGTTAGGATTTAATGCTTATGGAGTCTATTTTTAGCACTCACTTAGGACCGCACCACTTAGAGTAGGGGGAACTGTAATATAGTAGGTTCCACAGGTGGTGGGCGGAGCTTAGGATAGAGTTAGAGTGACAGTTGAGATTTACCTCAGTCGGTGCCGGGAAGGCAGACAGTGTGGTCACACCTGGCAGCTCAGCTGAGTGGAGGGTACCCCATCTTTATGAGGGGGCCCAGGACAGATGGCAACGGACCAAGACTGGTAGGAGCCAGCTGGTCATGTTGAGGGTACACAGGTGACACGGACTACCGAGGCAGCCAGGAGTTCAGCCCTGACTGCAAAGCCGACGAGCTGCAGGCCCAACAGGACCGGGTTGCTGACAGCCCCACAAAGGTACCTCACCCCTCATGCCCAAAAGACGGTCCTACACTAGTGAGGAAAGACTGAAACCCGGTGTCAGGTGGGAAACTTGTGCGTTCCTGCTGTTCCCATTTGGACCGGTAATAGTCAAGTTAAGCCTACTAGACACAGACTGCAGACTGGCGGGTGAGCTCTTCAAAGGTGGGAAAGAAGGAAAGATCGGGAAAGAGAATAGAAACCCTGAAAGACAGAGAGAG
This sequence comes from Allobates femoralis, assembly GCA_033576535.1. NCBI lineage: Eukaryota > Metazoa > Chordata > Amphibia > Anura > Aromobatidae > Allobates > Allobates femoralis. The sequence continues at coordinate 871,137,305 of JARQOC010000003.1, read as the reverse complement.
AACATCTATAGACTCCTTAAGAGAAATCCTGACTTGGTAACAACACCCTAAACCAAACTGTACCGTGTATTGTTATGCCATCAGCTGGTACCGAGTAAAGCAAAGTTAAAATGGAAATGGTTTCTGTTATTCTTCCTGCCGCAGCTCAAAGGACTTAACATCATCAACATCAACAGCAGAGGGGTAAGAACTGCACCACCATTTACCATCACTGTCCTCCCTCACCGTCTCACCACAGCTGCCCTGAGGTAAAGCTCCACCTGTGGGGAGCTGTACCACACACTGCTGCCCCCTCCATCACCTCAGCGGCCGGCTGGCAGCGCCGGTACCACCTTACCGGACTCTACAGGTGGCGTCACGTTCCCCTGTAAATAACCCCTTTCACCCCCACCGTTTACCATCAACACCTGGTATAGTTGTTCGCCAGGGCACGGCACCGGGGATACCGACCACCCGTGACATCCCACACAGAAGCCCCGGTGACCGAGTACCTCATGCACCCCAGCTCTGGTTGAAACAAATTGGCGTCACGAACAGGATGAGCCAGCCTGGTGTCTACCAGGTGAAGTGTGCCTTAAGAACTTTATTATTGTCTAACTGTGTGGATTATAAAAACTGTGCCGAGCCGCCATTACATCGCCTCAGAAATTCAAACTGCGTCACAGCAGGAGAAAGAGCGGGAAGATGAGCCCCGCCCCCTCCGCTCTGCCGAGGAGTGACGAAGGCAGTGGCGGGCTCCGGAAAAGCCCGAAGGACTTGCCCACAGGAACTTCGTGGTGGGCGGGCCTAAAAGTGCATAAACAACAATGTGCCGGCCTAGGGGCGTGCCTCGGTCCCTCAACAAACATAGGCCATTCAAGAGGCGCCAAAAAGTCTCCCCGCCCCCATTGCTCTCAATCAATCAAGGGGGCGGGTCGAGCACCAGCCCACACCAGTTATGGACTATAAGAACTAAACAGGGTGCGGTAGGGTGCGGTCGGGAGCAGAAGCGTGATACCTGTTAAGGCTCCAGACCTGTTCCAGTTATCAGAGACCGGGTGTGAGGTTATGGCTGTTCCCAGTTTCAAACAGCTGGTGAGAGAAATCGAACAGGACATCCTACTGGACCGCGCAGAACCGGGTGTGTTACTGCGAGAGATGGACGGTGAGGATGGTGCCTTTTGGAGAACTGCCCTGGATGATTTGCAAACACAAATCCGGGAAGTGACTGAGTGGACCGTCCGGCGCTGGGGAGCAGAGATGGTGCTCCAATTAAACCGTAGACAGAGAGCAGCAGCGCAAAGAGAACGAGAACTTCGGGTGTCGGTTGCTACTCAGACTGACCGCCTTGTGACCCCTGAGCTGCTGGTTGACATCTTGGAACCGTTTCATGTTCCCCCTGCGGAGTCTGGAGAGGAGAGAGCTGTCGAGGTGAGAGACCTCATCCAATTCTTTGAGGAGCCTGAACTGATACTGGAAGAACCGGAGGAGTACAGCGGTGACCAGGTCGGTGTCGGGGAGGAGAGTTACGATGAGGAAGGAGCTGTTGGCATTGATGAGGAGGCCGGACCCCGCGAGTCATGGAGGGTTGCTGTACCAGCGCAAACAACGATGGGGCGAGGAAGAGGAGCAGCGTTGTGCACTAACAGCAGCGGACAGACATGGCAACCGGTGGGCCGTCCTTGGTTTACCCAACCTGAACCCGACGATGAGGCCGAACGACATCGGAGACGTGAGGCCTGTACGTCAATAAACTTGAGACTCGCCAAGCCCGTGTCATGGCCCGTAACCAACCCCCACTGCCTATAGACCAGCGTAAACGGGGGGTGGTCACCCCCTTTAATCTCAGTACCGGGTATGGTTTCGCCAAGGAAGAGGGTCTGTACCAAGAAGTTCATGTGGGTCGGAGGAATGTGGAGGAACATTTACCCCGGGCCATCCAGGACGGGACCTGTATCGTGGTGATGAGATCACCTATGAACGCCACGCAGGTCCCAGGGGTTGGTTTGCAATCCGATTAAGTAAAGCCAAATAATAAAAGTTAACCCGGTATTGCACTGTTAGTTAAAAGTGTGAAGTGCAATTGTTATTTTTATTGTTTAATTTTTGCAGTACAGGAATGCTAATGTATGCAATGATTTTCTTTTATTTACAATCCTGATGACAATAATCAGAGACATGTTACCTGGTCCCCGTTGGACCGACAAGGACTAGACTATAGTCAGAGTTTACTAAGTTAAATGTAACGTTATAAGTAATGAGCCTCCTGCAAAGGAAGAATACAAATGAACAAAAAATGTTGTTATTACATGTTTGAAGTTATCCGGTTCACCAGTTAATAAAAATATTCAATGTTATATGTAAAATGCATTTTTGTATTTCAGGTTTGGTTTGACACCCGCGGACGGGTGTGTTTCACCAAGGGGCGCCACACATACATACAGGTATAATTAACAAAAAGCAGACTGGTACAGGAAGAGAGGACCTGGACTGGGGACTTAGTCTACAAGGCATGGGTAAGTGCCTTGTAGACTAAGTGCTCCACCCCTTCTCACTGAGCCTGAACACATAAATTGCTGTTTCTACCTTGTGTGCCCATAATGAATCTGGCCCTGCTGCATCCTGCATCTATGAGGTATGGTCACACTAGATCAGGTTTTAAATACGTTAGTCTAGGACCGTTCTGATAGGGGTCACCGTGGAGTGGTAGAATGGCTTCCGTACCTCTTTTGCAAAAACGTACTAACTAAGAACCCTGCTGTTGACACTATTTTGCACTTGCTTTTTACTTTTATAGCAGTGATATATATTTTTTGGACGTTTTTTGCACTCTTTTTTGTGATATATATTCTTGGTGGTGTGAACACGGTTTACAGCCCTGTTCACATTGTGATCTGGCTCAGTATCAGTTTTTCATTAGATTCTTGTCCTGCAAGTTGAGAAGTGCTCCACCCCTTTTCACTGAGCCTAAACACATAAATTGCTGTTTCTACCTTGTGTGCCCATAATGAATCTGGCCCTGCTGCATCCTGCATCTATGAGGTATGGTCACACTAGATCAGGTTTTAAATATGTTAGTCTAGGACCGTTCTGATAGGGGTCACCGTGGAGTGGTAGAACGGCTTCCGTACCTCTTTTGCAAAAAACGTACTAAGAACCCTGCTGTTGACACTATTTTGCACTTGCTTTTTACTTTTATAGCAGTGATATATATTTTTTGGACGTTTTTTGCACTCTTTTTTGTGATATATATCCTTGGTGGTGTGAACACGGTTTACAGCCCTGTTCACATTGTGATCTGGTTCAGTATCAGATTTTCATTAGTTTCTTGTCCTGCAAGTTGAGAAGTGCTCCACCCCTTCTCACTGAGCCTAAACACAAATTGCTGTTTCTACCTTGTGTGCCCATAATGAATCTGGCCCTGCTGCATCCTGCATCTATGAGGTATGGTCACACTAGATCAGGTTTTAAATACGTTAGTCTAGGACCGTTCTGATAGGGGTCACCGTGGAGTGGTAGAACGGCTTCCGTACCTTTTTTGCAAAAAACGTACTAACTAAGAACCCTGCTGTTGACACTATTTTGCACTTGCTTTTTACTTTTATAGCAGTGATATATATCTTTTGGACGTTTTTTGCACTCTTTTTTGTGATATATAGTAGGAGGGGTATAACTGGTTGTGCAGGGGTTTCATGGACATGTGGCAGTTTAGTGCACAGTTGGGTTCACTGTACTTGGTAGGCTTGACATAACCATTGGAAGCTGAAGAAAAACAAACAAAATGTTGAAGATGTGTCAAGTTTTCTAAACTTCAGAAACAATCACCATGTGAGTCTTAACTTTGCAACAAACATTGAAAATCCCCGTTTATTTTTCAGAACATTGTAAGTTAAAGGCCATGTTTTTTTTTTTTATAATATCCTTCCAGAATATTGCAGTTTACTAATCTGTCTAATGCAGGGCTTTTGTAGCCTTTGAACTTACCTACATGAATATTGTAGGTTGAAGGCCTTGCTTTTTTTTTTATAATATTCTTCCAGAATATTGTAGGTTAATAATCTGTCCAATTAATGGATTTTGAATTCTTTGGATAGTCTTTCATGAATATTGTATGTTGAAGGCCTTGTATTTTTTTTTATAATATTCTTCTAGAATATTGTGGGTTGATGCTTCCACACGGCTAAAACTCCCTCCAAATCTCTGCACAGGCAACTCCTTCAGGATCACAGGCCTTATCATAGGGTGAAAACCCCCCTTTTCACTTCTCTCTCCACAGGTTTCTTGCACTGGGACACAGGCATTTCCCTAGGGCCAAAACCCTTTCTGGCTCTCTCATCAGGGCCACAGGCTGCTACTAAAGGGCAACAGCCCCTTCCACAAGGCCAAAGTTCAGATTCTTGTCTGATACAAACCACCAGTACGGACACTGGTAAATATACCCCTAAAACAGATATTTGCACCTGTTTTATTATTTTTTCACTCACCCTAATGAGATAGGGCTTTTATGTTCCCTTTTTTCCCAAATTCAGTTAAACACTTTGGTCCCCCGACACTCAGTTGCACACACAAGCCCTTTTACGCACAGATAAACATCTAGATGATATTTTATCACCGTCACACGGTAATGCACAAGTGCCACCGTGCACCACAATCACGGGCACCTGATGATGCAAAAGATGCTTGTATTTTGTTTATTAATTCTATGTTATGAACTTGTTTCTGTATATAGCTCCTTGAAAAAGGTCATAACAGGCCGAAACGTTGGTTTTTAAGTGTCTACACTGGGTGGCAAAATAAAAGATCACAATTCTTCACCTGCAAACGTGCGGTTCCAATTCATCAGTTATGGTGTGCCCAGAATATTTTCTTTCATCGAGATCTTTCTTTTTGTGGAGCACCCACACAAGCACGTAGAGCCCTCTATACACTAATTACCGATACAGTAACACAGACACGTGCAGATACTGTCTGTTTGGGGCAATAGTATGCGCATATTGTTAAGATAATCAACCCACACCTCGAGAGAGGAGCCAATCTGTGGATAATTAAGGTTAGTCACAACATAATATGATGAGAATTATGTATGTATAGGCACTTTGATGCAAATTTATATAGATAAGAGCACACAATACACTGATGGATAGAATGTAATATTAGATTGTAAGGTAATTGATGTATACTAATTATGTAAAATAGGAGGTATAAGAGAGGAACAAGGGCTACAGGCTAGTTGCTAGAAAAACTCCCACTGAGGCTGAAACGTCACAGTGTCGCCCTGAAGGTCTAATAAGGGCATAAGATACCCCTACTTGGAGTGCTGCTTGTTGATCAATACTGTATTCCATGGAGCGGCTTATAATAGCCGATTAATCATGTTGAAGTTTGGTCTAACAGAAGTTTTTTTTGTTAACATTGATGCGTTCTATGTTATCCACAGCAACGTCTGGGGCGATTATTGATTTCAAAATCGAAGATCAAGCGTTAATTGTACAAATAAATGAGTTGTTCAAAAATGACCCAAATAAGATTTTAGATAGGAATAGTGCAGACATGCGGGACTAAATCTCTAAACTGAAAGACCGGAGCAATGTAGGAGGATCTATAGCAAAATGTATCTACGTTAAAGGAAGATGTCGATAAGACTTTATTATTATATTATTATTATAAGACTATGGATGCCCTGATCAAAGAAATTCATACTACCAAGTTAAACAAATTTCAGAGAGACACCAATAATAAATTGGCTACAGGATCTACAAATGGAGAGAGAGTAGAGAAAGGGCTCACCCCTATCAGAGAGCCATACCTACACCTAAACCATGTTCTGGTTCGATTGTATCTGATCCTTGTAGCGAGGTCAAGAAGGTAGATGTGAACACCCACAACCCTGGGATGAAAGACTTCACAATCCCAGAAAGAGACATGGGAAGAATAGTAGGGGAGCTAAAACACCGACAGGTACCAATGTGTCGGAGCATGTCCTTAAGGACACCCAGTTGGACCTTCTCGGCAGGGGACTTACCTTCTCTCCTACTGATGCATTTAATGATTTTCTAGCATTGAAGGATGTTGACATTGTCGCTGCAAGGGCAGTTGGGGATGACAAGGTCCAAAAGTGCAAAGCGCATCACTTCAGTGTAACCAGTAGGTAAGTATTAGGATACTTGTTTGGAATACTCATGGTTACATCAGTAGTAACTATATTTGAAAAGGTTAATTCAGTTTTTTAGGACAGTTTAAATTATTGCATACATAAAAATGTAAAAGGGTAGCGCTGAGTCTATCCTTAACAATAGTTTTTAGGACAGCCCAAATTCCACATCGATTAGGAAGAAGGCTACAATCAACTGTAGCAGAAACAAGCCACGCTGATCCCCATACAAGAGAGGGGTGGTATATTTCCATTTTAAACCAAAAAATCATAAAAGATCATGCTCTTGATGAGTATTAAAACCAATCTTTATCATCTCATAGGGTACCTTTACACGCCGCTACAACGGGATGGATACAACCCGCTACAGGCTACAAATGTAGCTTGTAGCGCCAATATAGCCCGTAGTAGCGGCGTGTGAAGACGGGACGTGACAGCCGGCAACAGATACATCTGTTTCCGAGCACTGCTCGAAAACAGATGGCTACAAAGCCGATTGCAGCGAGCTGTATCGGCGTGTAAAGAAGCTACAGAAGGGAACTCTGGACACCCGGCGATGTAGCTGCAATGTAGCTAAGGCGTGACCCTGGCTCCGTGTTACCGCGCCCCATCTGCGATCATTGGTGGAAGAAGCTGCGTTCCGATTGGCTCTTGCCTCACAGCCCTCCATCTTGGATGAGCTGTCCGTTCAGCACTACACATACGCGCCGTATGCACGATCATATATTAGTACAATTACGCGGACACAGACTTGACGAACGAAAATTAGCAAATGCCTCATGATCTTCATACAGTGTGCACATTCTCTCAACACATAACGAATAATGCTGTACACAGCGCACAAGTGTGTGTTACGTACCGCTCTGGCTTATTGTACAGCAGCTGCCGTAGAAGTGTTCCTTGTGTGGCACTGCGCGCAGCGCGCACACAGATGCACTCAAACCCATACCACATCGAAAGTTATTACTCAGCACACAGATCATAGCCGTGTTGTACGCACTGCACTGTGGGTCTTCTGTAGTAGGTGCCGCATAAGTGTGTCGGCCGTGTCACTGCGCGTTGGGCTACTTAATAAGGTGCGTGACCCCGACAGCGGCCGTAATGACGTCATGACGTTGGTTTCATTTTCACTCTGCCTGCAAGGTGCCAGCCCCGCCTCTGCACACACCATAGCAGTCATGGCAGCCGTTCACCGCGCTGCAACGTGGGGGATGGCGGAGCTGATCATCCTGATTGATCAGTGTGACCGTCATGACTATTGGGGCCACCATCACCACCGGCACCCCAGGCTGCGCAATCAGCGCACCGTTCGGCGGATCCAGCGGTCCCTGATCTGCCAACTGGGGGTAGAGAGGACAGTGAAAGCGATCCAGAAAAAGATCGCGGACTTAAAACACAAGTGCCTGGGTCGCATACTGGACATCCGTGCCAGGATTGCCAGGCTGCGTGGTGAGTAATTGTTGGGCCAAAACACACACCGCCACATGTGCATGTCCCAAAATACACAAAAATGGATGGAAACATATGACAAGGGACAGTGTGGCCTACACAATCAAACACATCTTCACAGTGTTGTGGTCCTCCAGTCAGCGCAAACAATGTTTCCCACGCACAGTACATGCATACAACATGAGTGTATGCATCCAGCATCACCTGGTTGATGCCAAGTTAGGCGTCAAATACATAGCCACACAAGCTATATGTAGGAGAACAATGTGTTGGTACGAATTTATAAAGTTTTGTGTTTATTTAATAAAAAATAGATGCCGATTCGTCATCTGAAGAAGGGCACCATGCCCCACCCCCAGGTGGCCCATCCACAACACCGCCACATCAGGCTGAAGTGCCACCCTTGGCCCCAAGCTCCACACCTTCCCCAGGGCCTCAGGAGCCAGACCTGCCCTCACCTACCGGGACAGAGGACCTGGAGGAGCTGTCACCACCTGCAAGGCCGCTGGAGTGTGACGACCTGTCCTCATCTGCTTGGCTGGAGGAGGACGACATCACCTCCCCACAGGAGGCCGAGGAGCTGGAAGCACCTGCCGGGCCAGAGGAGGGTTTGCCCCGTAGACCAGGACCCCTTTTGCCCCCAAACCACGTAATGTGGCCACGGAGCCCCAGCCCGGGAGTAACACCACCTCCCACTGTCTCGAGCTCAGTGGCGAGTCCTGGGGTGACCATGTCCCCACACAGTGACTATGGTGGTAAGTGTGTTATGTTGCCACATACACCCTGCACACTGTTACTAAAATTTTATCTTGGACAACAAGATTTTTCTAAACATAGTTAAGAATGTTGTTTAACCATTTCTGCAGATGGTGAACGTGTGGGGCATCAGGATGGAGCTTGAGGCCATCTCTCTCCCCGTCTGATGGTGATGTGGAGTTGGAGGAACAGGGTAAGGGGATGCTTGTGGCCAGTCCTGACTAGCCATCACCAGCGACTGCTGTGTACTAAAGTGTGTGTTTACTCCCAATACAGGTGCCCCTACCATGGAGGCATTCATCCTTGCCCATCAGGCGTTTGTCGGCCGCATGACCAGGGCTCTACAGTGTGGGCTGCAGGACCTTGCCCGGCTGGGTGAAATGGTGGAGGGCCTACGGCCAGAACATGGATCACAGCCATGAAGTTCATGGCTGCAATTTTTTCTGGACAAACATGGCCCCAAAAACTGTTGTCCTAGTTGGACCCAAAAATTTACACACCTTGCCTTGTTGGCTTGAAAATGTCAATGTGTTTTTTTTGTTTTTTAAATCCAATTTTAATTATGGTCTGTGTAATGGATTCTGGCACATTTTTGACCAACATTATTGGTGACACATGTCCTTTTCTAACTCACCTAGGTGCAGATGTTTGACTTTGAGACCCTCCGATTGAAGTTGATGTATAGGAGGCCACTATCATTGGCCGTGTGGCATTCTGTTTGGGGTGACTACTGGGTGTTTGCCGTCCCTTGCTTCAGGGATGTGTTTTGGGCCCACACGAGAGATCCCATCCACTTGGCTATAGTGTGTCATCGAAAAGAGGTGTGGCTTGCTTAACCTGCTGACATGGCCACATATTGTTCTATGTACTCATGTTGTGTATTCTCATCTACAGGTGCTGATATTGAGGATGCAGAATATCCATGACCGCAATGTTATCGTGGCTCTTGCGTTGGTGGAAGAGCAAATGTGGCTTCAGGATCGGTATGAAAGGTTGATGAGGCGCAGACAGCGGCTGTTGTGGACCCGGGATTGGCTGCGCAGACAGCGGCGGTTGTGGACCCGGGATTGGCTTCGCAGGCGGGAAACCCGGGGCCACATGCAGCTGTTGCGGGAGCTGGAGCTTAACTGTCCTGATGATTACCGAAACTATCTCCGTATGTCCGAGGACTGTTTCACCTTCCTATTGGAGCGTGTTGGGCCAATGATAGCGCGTCAGGACACTATAATGCGCCCATCAGTATCAGCTGCTGAGCGGTTGGCTATCACTTTGCGGTTCCTGGCTACAGGGCAGTCCATGACATCCCTCACATACTTGTCACGTGTCTCCCTGCCCCTGCTGAGCCGCCTGATCCCTGAAACGTGTTGGGCCATCTGGAGAGCTCTGCAGCCATCCTACATGAAAATGCCTCTAACCGCCGCAGAATGGCTGGAAGTAGCCCGAGGCTTTGAAACCCGGTGGAACTTCCCCAACTGTGGCGGGGCATTGGATGGTAAGCACGTGAGGATTACCAAACCTGCCAACTCGGGCTCTTTGTTTTTCAATTACAAAGGGTATTGTAGTATAATCCTCATGGCTGTAGTGGATGCGCACTATGAGTTCCTCTACGTGGATGTTGGAATGAACGGTCGCAACTCAGATGGGGGGGTGTTTGCACGCAGCTCCTTGGCAACACTACTAGGGAGTGGTGGGCTAAACTTACCCTCAAATGAGGACACGACCGAACATCTCAACTTTGCGTTTGTGGCGGATGAAGCATTCCCACTTCAGGAACACCTACTGCGGCCATATCCCCAGAGGGCCCTTACTTCTGAGAGACGCATTTTCAATTATAGGCTATCCCGGGCCCGCCGAGTAGTTGAAAATGCGTTTGGGATAATGGCGAATAGATTCCGGGTTTTTCATACGCCTATACATATGAAACCGGAGTCTATTGACGCGGTAGTGGTGGCCTGCTGTGTGCTGCATAACTTCCTGCGTCGTAGGGATAGAGCATCATACACGCCAGGAGGTTATGTAGATCATGCAGATGCTACTACAGGGGAGCTCCGTCCAGGGTCTTGGCGTGATGAGGGCCATGTGATTGTGCCACTCCAGCCGCAGAGCCATGGCCGCACTCGGCAGGAGGCCAGGGACAGTAGAGAAGCTTACTGCTCCTACTTCAATGGGTCTGGTGCAGTGAGCTGGCAGAACCAGGCCATGTAGTGTGGCTGGCTCTGGGAGATGTTTTTGAGGTTGCAATGGAGGTGACAGCAGGATAGCTGCTCCCCTTTTCTTTTCTGTTTACCATTTTCAGGATCTTTGGTTTCATTATGTGCATAAGGTTTAGTTAGTTTAGGTATGCTATATTTTTTGGTGTTGCTGCACAGGTTTCAATGTCTGCTCAATTTGTTATCCCTTTAATGTGGTTCAAGAATGTGACATGCACTTTGATTGTCCATTGTTTTTACTTTCTGATTTTTTTTTCCTTTCCAATGCAAGGTCAGGATTAATGCATTATATTAAAAATTTTTCAGTTGGATCCAAAATAATCTGTGTGAGCCTGATTACTTGGTGGAGGAGGGCAATGTGATGAAGGTTTTGGTGGGGGTCAGGGATGTCATAGCCACCTATTGGCTGGGATTGTGCAGACAATATGTGTGGGTAGCCATATTTTTTTCTAAGTATTTTGCCCAACAGTGTTCGTGGCCATTGTGCGTACATGAGGCTTTATTTTGTTGTAGGCAGAGGGTCCCCTGCACATTGATGCAGGACATATTCTTCTCAGGTGTTTTCAAATACACTGTCACACAGATCTTTGACATGTTGCCTTGGGAGCAGTTCCACTCCATTCACATCTGTCAGCAGATATATGAACACCATTGAGCCTGTATTCACACATAGTTAGCCAGAGTTGACACAAAAACAATTTCAACAGAAAACGCACATACTGTGTGTTGTAAGCCGCTACTGTGTGTCGCACAAACACACCTTAGCGCAATCGCCACACGCCGCTGTCACAAGCACTGATCGTGCGTGACAAGGCAAACACTTCTACTACGCACACATAGCCCAGGACCGCTACTTTTATACACACGGGGTATGTGACGGGCCACCGCTCCAGCGTGACGCATTACCATCGATTTCGATGCATTCGCCATGCTCCGCCATGTCACAACCGCTTATTCCGTGCCACACTCCGATCACTAGTACGTCACGTCTCGCTCATCCGCCCTTTCCGTCGTGCCCAATCACAACTCCGTAGTGTTGGCCAATGGTTGTGGTTTGGGCGCGGCGTACAGGACTGTGGCACGCCTATTTGTTTTACGTCCTGCCTTTGTTCCTCCCAGATCACTCTGTGGTGGCGGCGTGTAAAGCGGGTAGGCTGAGCTACAGATGGCTACTTGAGACACCCGGCGATGTAGCTAGTTACAGATGTAGCGTAGCGCACCTTGTGGCGGCGTGTGAAGAGGGTGCGTTTCCCGTTTGTAACCGTTTGGGCGTGCTCGTGCACGTGAAGTAGCGGATTGTATCCATCCTGTTGTAGCGGCGTGTAAAAGGTACCCATACAGATTAAAGCACTTCATCTAAAACTTGAAAGGTCTGACAAGAAAAAGTCAAGTCGGAAAGAAATAAACAATCCACCATCGAACTAAATAACCCCGATCTCATTCCTATATATTAAAAAGTAGAAAACATCGATTTTTGTTAATTTTATTGTTTTGTATTCATTTTTTATTCATATTAGCTTAGAGATTCCTATTTTCTTAGGCTGCCTTCACATCACAATTTCTGAGTTTCCGAGCGTATCCATGACAAATCGGATACACTCAGATATTTAAAAATGTCCGAATACGGATGGACACGAATGTCCACGGAACGGATTGTGCATAGATGCGTGATACAGATCCGTACCAAAATCATACCGATGGTATCCATAGGCATCCGATCCGATCCGTATAAAATGTTACGCTCATCCAAACAGTGGTTGTGTATATATAGCATGAACCTTCTTGGTCCATGATGGTGTTGTCCCATGCAGAATTTTGCCGTGTGCTGGACATTGAGTACGAGTATGCCCGGGCTTTTGCCATTGCACATGATGCTGAGCGTAGACGGTGCAGAGGAAGACCCCGACGATTCTGGCAGCATCCAATCACCTTCCACCGAGACACCAGTGCTGTGTTTGCTCAGTTGTATCCTGAGCTGCGAGCTGATCCCCAAAAGTTCCGAAACTATATGCGGATGAGTGACACCAGTTTTGACATTTGGGTGGATCACACGGCTGGACACCCCTTTCAGGCGAGCCAACACCACAGAAGAGCGTTTGATGGTGACATTAAGGTATGTCTATATGTGGGGTCTGAGAGAGTGGTATTTTACAACGACAAACAATATTGTGTCCTAGATGATTTCTGTTTCTTCCCTTTAAAGACGCTGGGTGAAGCTACACAACTTACATGCCATATACCACTCATGTTCCCATCCTGATCATCATCTTGTAGTATTGTCCCATGATGTAACAATTGTTATCGTTAGGGTACGGACACACATCCACTTGCATCCCGTAGGGAGAATGGAGTACACTCAACCAAATTCACCACCACCCAGTAGTTTTTATAGGGGACTCAGGATATCAGTCTATCATTAAGGAACATATATAGGTATGGAGGGGAGAACACATTGACATAATAAACATGGCCTCGGTAGTATCCATAATTCAAGTCACGCAATGTGACAAGTGATGGGGGCACAATGTCAGTTAGTGACTCCTCCAGATTTCTTGGTCCATTAATGTATATCCAAGTCCTTATAAGAAATCCATAAATTCCAGACTCCAAGTATATGTGAACATAAATACACACAACTTAAAATACCATACTGACAATGGTAAAGGCAGTTCTCAAAAGAGAGACAGAGCAGCTCAAGAAGGTCTGATATATAGACAGAAAAACTCCAAAAAAGAGAAGGGCAAGTGTGCAGGTGGTGGTGGTGAATTTGGTTGAGAGTGTACTCCATTCTCCCTAAGGGATGCAAGTGAGGGGTTAAAACCCAATACACTGCATCACCGCTCACTATGTTGCCTCTCTCCCCTAGTATGGCCAGTGCGCATGCGCTGACCGCCGGTCATGTGACTGTGACGCGGCCATAATGGGTGGGGTCCTGGAATCACATGACGTCTAAGGGGATTTCCCCTCTTCCGGGACTCCTCCGGCGGCCGCGTTGGGAGTCACCACTGATCAGCGGTAAGGTGGCGTTCGTGCGCCGATATTGGCCACAGCTGTATACAATAAGAAAAACCCTTAAAAAACCGGACTCACACTGCACACTGGACCACAGCCCCCTGAGGAAAACAGGGAAACACATGTTGGGGCTCCCTGACACTGTGTGCTTCTCCCTTCACTATATGGGTATGCAATGCACCAGTGTGTCTATAGGGATTGTGCAGACTACTTGGTACAGCCTATTCTGTCAGTCACTTAAATGCATTATACATTTGATTACACTGATAGTGTTGTGTTTGTATTAAGTCTGGTATTCCATCCTGTAACTTTTATACCCTTGGTGATTGATGTATTACGCGGCACACAGTGCCTTTGTCTCCTGAAACTGTCAGCACCTCCCTTTTTTATGTATAATACACGGATTGAAACTTGTCTGTCTGCTATTAGATTGTATTAAACATTCAATATTACTTGTAAGCAAACAAGTGGCCGTATCCACTTTATCTAGGTGCAGTTATATGTTTTTTTCGTGGTTGTCAATGTTGTTTGTATAGCGCCATATTACACGAGGTCCAATACGCCCCTCATTAATTTTAATAATTGGATCCTGCTCATTAGTGTCATAGATGAATTGACAAAGGGGTGTGCCTTGATATTCACGGGTCACACCTTGCAGTTTGGGGCGTGAATGTCAAACATGGACACCACAAAAATGCTGCCAAACATATTGAGAAGCTGCCCTAGCAAGATCCGTGATGGCTCCCTTTAAATGATGTGGCTGGGAAAATCAGAACACACTGAAGGTGTGTAGGTTTTGCTGTTGTTTCCAAGGGCAAAATCGCATGAGTTTGAAGGATAGCACACGAATTGCATTGGGATTCCTCATTTTTTTTGCACTTCCATGACACATATACGAGACAAATAGGTCTTTAAGGTTAGTGTGAAATTGTGAGACCCATAACCCCTCACCCTAGTGTGCAATCAGGGTTAGGAGGGGCAGTCGCCGTGGTATGGGGACACCAGCAAGATTTTACGTGTCTAAAACTCCATTGCAAGGCAGGGTGAGATAGGGAGAGTATAGGGACAGCGTTCCCATCCCCCTAGATCCCCTTGGTAAGGTTTGGATTGCATAAACCGCATCACAGGAACTATAGGTTTCTTTTTAACAAAATCAAATAAAAGTTACATTTTAGAAATTAATCCTCTTTGATATATGATTCCTCTGGGTAGCATCCCACAGCAACCCGATTTTTGGCTGCTGTATTCTTGTCGGAATCACAGATCAGGGTTCAGCAGCATCTCCCACATCAGGAAACAGGAAGTAGGAAGTGTACAATCCCGATCTGCAGCGCACAGTGCGACAATGAGCACCCACATTACTACAGGGAGGCTCATAGCCCTTGTGGAGGAACGCCCCCAGGTTTGGCAGCCAACACACCGGGGGTATGGTGATGTGACCCAGCGGATGACAGCCTGGAGGGACATAGCCCGGAACATCTTCTCTGCTTTTGATAGCAGTGGGCGTGATGCTCAGAACAACCTTGGTAAGGCATACTTCACACTGTGCATATTTGCTGTGCATTTGTGTGTGTGTTGGGCTGCAAAGTTAGTGTACTTTCACTTTAGTTGCTCAGACACATTGCTATTTTGCCCTGTGCTTTATTGCTCCAAAACATGTGTGACAATAATAAACCTGTTCATTCTTTCTTGTCTGTAGCATGCACTTTTGGCCATAGTCCACATCGTAATCCCTGCTGTTACACTTTGGTGTTCATCCATAATTGCAGCACACAAACACCAGCGATGATGTGAGAGGGGATAAAGAACGCTGTAACTCCAAACCCTCTGTCACATCTATCATAGCCCAATTATATACACTGCACAAAGTAATGTTAATAATGGCAAATGTATGTTAAACCATAATGTTTGTTCTATGTCCCCTCTGCTGTGTGTTTCCGAAGTTGGGAGCAGCAGCTGGTGTTACACCTGCAAGGATCTCACATAATGTAATCTTGTGCACAGATTGGGCAGCTTCCCGTCATGTGATATGTGCGGTCTGATGACCTATAGATCACAGGATCACAAGCGGACAATCACACGCACACCAAACGCAAGGGATTTACTGGGTGTTGTGTAATGGTGGTCACAGATCCCGACTCCCAATGACAAGGCGGATGCTAAGTGTAACCATATAGATGTTGTGCACACAGTCTTTACAGTTCTTTTGGCAGTATGTAATGGCCTTAAGATGGTAATGTGGCTGTGACAGATGGCACAGAGGGCAGGAGGCACAGGATTCTTGCTCCCCTCTGTCACATCACAGACAAAGTTCCCTGGTCCAAACTCGCGGGGCGTGAATGCAGCGGGTTATGGTTTAGGCGATTTGTTGGTGTTTTTTGGTTGTGTCAAAAGCAACATACAGCTGTCCCTGCAAACTAACGCATCAGAAACGATGTCCGTGAGCACAGACTAATGTGGTGTACTGAACAATGTATGGTAACCCAGTAATGTGATAATACATAGGGCCACTCTGGGTCATGGGCGCATGACTCCATGTTGCATCAAATATTGGTCAGCGTTAAAACCAAACGGTCGCTAAAAATATGATTCCACAATTACACATTGATGACCTCAGTAGCACACACAAACTGAGCTGGTAGTTGACTGTTTTTTCCGGTACGCACAAAAAATGCTGTTTGCAGCGTTGTATTCAGTGCTGTGCAAAACCACCCGTCATGCACGTCTGTGTGCTGGCGATAATAAAGATAAGGTATGTGATGTTATTGAGCCAAGTTTTGTGGCACCTTGTGTACTGAAAGGTCTATGTTATTTTGAACACCCTACCAAGGTGCCTCCATGAACCACGCAATATCTCACCTTGGCCTATGTCCATATGACCATTTGGAGAACATATCATTCCCATCAACATAACACTTTGTTGTGAATTCTCCACCTGCATATGTTTCAGCCAATTGGATCATACTGGATCGTACTATGAATAATAATAAAAAAGGAAGTCATGTGCTATAGAGATTTCTGTTGGACAATGAAAAAAGAACTCAAGAAAAAGGGAAAAAAAGAAAATGTCTGGGATTATATATATAATTGTGCACAGATGTAATGTATATAATGATAATATATGTATAGTAAAATGCTTGAGGGAGTTTTTTAATCATGTATAGACATGTATGGGCAGTATATCATGAATTCATATGTGCACTTATCACAGTGCGTTTACTGTGTCTTAATGTATTTATAATTGGTCACTTTTATAATCATAGTATAGGCGCTCTTATATAGAGATAATCATGATTCTTAATCACTACTTTAAAACTATATAATAATATATAGTATTGTTTGGATGAATTTGATGTATGTGGTGTGCTCATTATAGAATGCCCAGCACTTTAAAACGGTCCACAAATGTAATCATTAGCTCTTCATGACTTCCCAAGGGTGGATATCTAGTTTGAACTACAATAAAATGGCCGCCGCTATTGAGATGTGCACATCGCTCTTGTGACCGATCAGCCGACCGGCGCATTGCGCATGCGCGTAATGTGACGTCGTATTGACGTCTCGCGCATGCCCAGTAGCAAAGGGAGGCTTTTTGGCGGCGGTAATGACGCGGCGTAATGGCGGGCGGCTTAATTAGGGTGGCAGAGTATTTAACAGCCCAAGATCACTTCATGAACCAGCCCCTGTGATCAAGCAGTGGTGAAACGGCTGTTAGGGGCGCGCTGCAACGATAGGACCTGTGGGGTGTAATCTGTGCTACACTTTTGAGTGAACTATGGGTGAGTGACTTGCTATATTTGGTACTTTTTGAATCACTATATGTGCTCACATTAGAAGTGATAATTATGTTAGCACTATACTTTGATTACTAAAAAACCACAGTGTGACTACCTACTTGCAGCCACGGGAGGTGTCTCCAATTAATCACTTCATGTAAAACGTTCATGTGTCTGCTTTTATATATTTTGTCTAATAAAAGTGAAATTTTTATAACAAAAACTCCAGTAGTGGTTTCCACTTACTTTATTGTTAAAAAGGAGTGTTATTTACGGTCCTGAACTATAATCACAGTTTGATAATGGATTTATAAACATGCATTACATTTACAGGTGTGTTATGTTTTTGAATACTTGCATGTTTCATGATGTATGGGTAACAGTAACGCCGGCACGTACCCACACATTTCTTCCCAGGACTAATCAACAACACCGATCTGGCTGATGGTGCCTTTGTTGGATCACAGTGCCAAATCCTGCACACTGGGTTGGCCTATGTAGTGTGGAGTACACGCCATCATACACCTCTGTCTGCAGCCGCTGCAAGGGAATTCTTGTTTGCCTACGGGGCTGCGTGTTGCAAAAACCCAAACTAGTAACAATATGTGTTGCTTTGGCAAAATAAACATTTTCACGTTGATGACAATGACAAATTGTAAACCAAGTTACTGGTCACCTTGGCTCGGCCTAGTCTCACACATGGCAATATTTTGTAGGATGTATGAAGGTTATCATATGTTGTTTTTGGCACACACAGCAATGCATTTTTGGTCACACAATATTGTACCATACAATATTTTCTCATAGAACCCATAATGAATGGTGGGTAGATGTACTGTGGCACCCCAAGGGTTAATATGCCACAGAAACAACACAGGTTTAATCCCCACACAACACTACACTAGAAAGTGGGAGGAGCTTAGCTGGCACCTGCACTAGTGGGAGGAGCTAAAGTTGTTTACCACAAAACAAGAGTGACAGTTAGTTCAGTTCAGAGGAGAGTGGAGTTTACCTCAGGAGTAGAGTCAAGTAGCAGTGGAGGTCCTGAGAGGTCTGAGGAAAGGAGACAGATTAACAGAGGAACATGCCCGGGATAAAGAGTTACCCCAAAAGCTTGATCCCGGGGAGACGCTTAAGACGGATACCGGATCCGAGGCTGTGCCTGAGACAGACAGGACAGTAAACACTGGCATAGTGAAGGTCCACCATCTTCACCACACCATAGCAAAGCAACACGGAGGGTTCAGTGACACAGAGGACTCAAGTTGCCCAGCAGATTGGTACCCGTGACCAGAGACAGGGCCAGCAGTACAGCTACAAGCAGCAGCAGGGCCACACACAGCGCTTAAGTAGGAAGCCAAGGACCCGGTCAGGGTGGGAGCAACCTGGTACAGACTCCGTGGACAATACTGTGTAATACCATCTGCCAGTAAAGACTTGAAGAACAGAAACCGTGAGTGTGTGTCATCCTTATGCTGAAGCCCCACTTGCCCTCATAGACTGCCATTGCCTCTACTCTTATCATCTCTACTGCTACCCCTACTCTCCTGCAGCATCAATAACATCCTCACAGACTTTAACTACCTCTACCACTGCCCCGGGTAAACCAGTTCTGCCCACAGGAACTATTCCATCCAAGCTGCTAACCCATCATCCCCGGAGGTTCTGCAGCAGCGGCGGCCCCATTACTGGCCGCATATAGTGGGCGTCACGAGTGACAAATCCCCTGTAAATAACCCCCCATTTTATTGTGCGGGCCCGGGACACGGTCCGGACCAGGACCGCCGTGACATTCCCCCAGCAGCACCCCGGTCCGGCACCGAGTGCCCCGTCCCGAGGGGCTCCACAGCACCATGCGTTAACGGATCCCTTCCCCAGAGGGACACATGTTGAGAAACACGTGTGTAAGTCAACAGTCAATGTACAATGTGGCTTGGAGCATTGTCAGTATCTGAACACTATAAAGCAAATAGCAGTGCAGTGACAATTGACCCCAGCATCCGTGGCCAGCATATGAAATGTTTACAGGGATCAGAGCATTACAGCAACTCATGTCAATAACCGTTCCATGGGTCATGTGTGACTGTAGCCTAGGTTGATGTTATGATTTGGGACCCAATAATTTGCACATGTTAACAAATGTGGTTTGTAATTATGCAGTGGAGATGGTCATCCGAAGATGGTGAAGCTGCCGGGACCAATATAAAAGAGAACATGACTGTCTAGCATGCGCTGGGCCACAAGCAGTACCAGGGAGGGAATAAGCCCACTACGGCAGACTGGCCTTCCTGGAGCCTGTATTGCGGCAGAGAAGGTATGTGTGGTCCACATTGTATAAAGGTCAGCTTGCAGTCGGGGTTGTTGGCAGCAACGTCAATAACTTACACTTAGTTACCTTAAGCGGACACCAATATGGGGGATCACTTCAGCAGAACGTTCACCCATAAGAAGCCATTGAATACCTGATGAGCGGGCGCACACAGTATGCTTTGTCAACATCTTTTAGGGCTGCCCCAGCCAAACTTACAGGCAACGTTTCCTGTCCAACACTGAAAAGACCCCAACACAAAACCATGTGTGCGTCTGCTCTGCAGGTACTGAATGGCTTGGGATGGGTGACCCCTTCTGGTGAACCAAACACACATATTGGTGTCTGCTTCAGCAGCAAAGATCTATTTATGTTGGTTTGGTGCTTAAAGAGGCAAGTGAGAACAATGACTTGGCCAAGTTTTTGGGAATGTGAAGACTGTGTACGTGCATTACTTAATATGTTGAGACAAATCTTTTTGATCACAGGAGCATTAGAACAAAGGCCATCAGTGGACTTTCTGCTTGGTTGCAAAATTAATGCAGATGTGGCTTTGAAATACTGGATCCATCAACTGACACTGTTGGTGTGTAGTGTGTTCACATTGGCCATCGTTAACAATGGCTACACGGGAGCTGGCAATCTAGCCAAGCACCCATGTGACTTACAACTGTAGTGTTGGTCAAAACATATGTGCCTAGGAAAATAACTCACACATTGGTGTTGTTGCAACCCAAATGGCTCCATACAAAACTCCTCAGTGACAAAATGTAAAATCTTGCACTGTGGATAGAATGTCCATGTGTCTGGTATGCTGGTATCCACATATTTTCTGGAACTTTTGGTGACCCTACGATGTTTTCACATTTGTGTTTTGGAATCCCTCACAATCCCAAGTAGCAGCATGTTTTGTGGCTATCAGCAGACCATTCATTTTTAAGGTAATAAACACTGTTACCTATGTTTTGCTACCAAATGCCATTCTCATCTATTGTTTGCCTTCCCATTGGTTGATTTTTGGCTCCCATACTATATATTCATATGTTTTCAAATCCAGGACCTTTAAATATATATGTAAACATAAATTGTGTGGTCTGGAGTTTTGATGACTCATACATATGTGACGGCATACTAAGTGTAAATTGATGGCCGAAAATAGGCTACAACTGTCCAAAGGCAAAAAAAGACCAAGGAATACATAGTTCAAATAAGGAGAAATGTCCACAAACATTGTACTTGTAAGTCCCGTTGATCGCAAATAACTACAAGAAAGATGAAGACAAATACATATTCTTCCCATCACTTCTTCAGGGCTGACTCTAGTGTTCTTTCTTCCTAACTAGATCTGTGGCCACACGGAGGCTCCCTTTGCCAGGGCCGACAGAAGAGGCCCAGTGATGATGGGGTACCTCGGGCTGGCAACGCAGAGGAGGCTGGACATGCCGGACCAGCCCTATTGGAGGCTGGGCCGAATTTGGCGGTGGGAGGACACCCACCATTGCGGGAAGACCTACCACAACACCCACCTGACCCAGTAATGGATGAGCCAGCAAGTGGGGCCAAACACAAGGCTGCAGCCCTGGTTCCTGTCCCCTCCATCTCTGGGCCCTTGCCCCATGCGTGCGTGGCATGTGGTTGCCCCAGCCACATTGACCCAGATGGACACAGGGGTCTCACCAGACAATGTTAGGGCTGAAACGGCAGTTGGGGAGACTGCCTTTACACGCAGTCTCAATGAATATCTTGCGGACATTCCACAGGATCGGAGGCTGCGTACAAGGGCAGCATCCAAATTGTGCTTGATGCCTGTCAGCCCCCCAACCACCCCAGAAGGGTTTTTGAAATGCTAGAGGGGTGGCAGAGTTCTTCTGAAAATTTGCTGGACAGGCCAACCCCAAAACAGACAGACAGCACGACCATCAACCGTTCAGCCCTCACACTGTCTGAGACCCCGAAATCCACCAACCTTATGAGCTCCCTACCAAGACATCCCAACTCGACAGAATGTGTCCACAGTGCCACAAATCCCAGCACCCACACCGCCCAGGTCCCTGGAAAAGGAGGTTAACCGGGCACTCAGCTTTCTTCACAACCCCTCTGACCAGGGACATCTTCATGATAGACCGGGCAACCTGGAAGGCACAACCTACAACAACCTGTAGGTCTGTGGTGGGAAACAGATACTATATCTTTTTTGTTGAAGAGGAAACATGGGGCACTGCGGTACCGCTGCGATATGCTGCACAAACACAGAAAACATTTTGAGCACTATTGTCACAAAAACAGGCGTGGACGTAGAGGCTCCCCCCTATTTAGGGTGTGGAGCTGACGTCAGACGCCGAGACACTTCCTCCCCTCACCATGCCATGCCTGTAACCTGGCTCCAATAAAGTGAAGACTTACACTGGTGAGTGCCGCTTAATTTTTCTGTTGTATGAACTATTCATTGAACTTTTTAAGCGTTCACCACCAGCCCGGAGTGTCTGCACCTGGTCCACACTGGATCTGTGTTTGTGCAGCATATCACAGAGGTACCGCAGTGCCCCGTGTTTCCTCTTCAACAAATTTATAAATACTTTTTCACACTGGTGAGCACGCGATAACTGCAGCTGCATTGGGTGCTTTTTCAAGGTTCAATATGGATTCAGAACCTGATGCTGAATCTAACACTCTCGGAGATCTCTCTATGATTTCCATGGCGGGGAGGGAGGATGCGGAGTTCTTTTTTGAAGACATTGACGACCATAATATTAAGACCTTAGAGTTCCGCATAAAAAATCTGGCGGAACGTGAAATTCGCACTTTTTGGACTATCCAATCTTTAAAAAGTTACGTGGCATGCAATAGAGTGCCGAGAGGATTAAGAGTGAACAAAACAGTCACTTTCTCTCTTAACGATCCCAGTTTTATAAAAGAACGGGAGAAAATCCAAACGGATTGCTCAGAAGCCTTTCTAAAGTTGGTTCTAAAACAAAATGAAAAGGAACACACTGAAATTATAGCACAGCTGATCCATCTACGAGCTGAGCTGACCTCAAGATATAAGAAAAAGAAAGACTGGCAATCGAAAAACTGGACAAAAAATGAATACCTCTACAAGATGAGATTAAAACAAAGAAAAAAGAGAAGTTTATTAGAGATAAACTTGACTACTCTACAGGAAAAGTTTTTTCTTGGAATCAAGATAATAATCCAAAGCATAAAAGGAATAAAAAGAAAAAACCTAATCCTGAAAATCCAGACACTCCAAAAAATCCCCAAAAAACTGGCACATACCCCTAAAAAAACGCACTGCAAAAAGAAAACCAAAAAGGATAACAGCGACAGTGAAAAAGATTCTGAGGAGGATCAAAGTAGCGCTGAAGACCCCCCTCCCCAAAAGAAACATTCTGCAGGAAAATCTGCTGCACATGTCCCTTTAGGAGACGGATTCGACGGGGAAGAGAAAGGAACAGGGAAGAGGAAGGAGCAGGGAAGAGGAAGGAACAGGGAAGAGGAAGGAACAAGCCACAGAACAACTTTTGAAGTCTCTTGGCGGGAGACTATATAAATCTTTAATTTATCTGATAAAAATCTCACGAGTGATATGATTTCAGCTCTGAATAAAGGTCTTAATTACTGTGTAGAGCAAAATTTTGATTTCACAGATTTTAAGGTAGATCTTTCTCGAGCTATTAGGAAGATTCACTTGCACAAATATTATTTGAATCAAAACCCTAATAAAAAGTCACAATATACAGCACCTACCAACAAACAGATCACTGTAGGTTCTTTTGTTTTTTTTTGTTTTTTTTGCTACAGATGGGTCCTTAGGAGAGGTAAAAGAAGACCCTGAGATTTTATTAAACATTATTGAAAGTAATTCAGACACCTCTTCTGCCTCCCCTTCAGCCACACCCTTTCTTGGAGGAATTAAATCAACCTTTGTACCCCCCGTGTCCCCGGGTAAGAACATAGATCTCTTTGCAGAGCTCGTTAGCAGAAATGTAAAATCTATACTCTACCCAAAACGAATTATTAGCCATTAAGGAATTAAAACAGTGGGAAGATGTAGTCATACAAAAATCAGACAAAGGAGGGGGAGTTGTCCTTTTAAATAAACAGGATTACATAAAGGAGGCTTTAAGGCAATTAAATGATGTAGAAACTTACAAAAAATTACTATCAGACCCAACTAATGATATTAAGAACAAACTTAAACACTTATTGAGGAAATATGATGAGAGCCGGACCCTGGGAAGGGCTCAAGCTGAAATGCGTTTTCCAGAGTTTCCACTTCGTGCATATTGGTTTTATCTTCCTAAAGTACACAAATCACTTATTCAGCCACCCGGCCGTCCTATAGTTTCGGGTATTGGCTCTGTTACAGAGCCATTATCACAATACATTGACTGGCTTTTGCGTCCTCTCCTTAAAAAGATCCCCTCCTACACCAAGGATACAAAGTGATTTGTCAGAATGGTACAGGCAATACCTTGGTGCGACAATTATAGCCTAGCTGCTATTGATGTCGAAAGCCTTTACACTTGCATCCCCCAGGTTTTAGCGCTACGAATAGATGAGAAACAGGATCCCAATTTCATAAATTTTGTTTGTGAGTCCCTTCAATTCATCCTACAATATAACACTTTTCTTTTATGGATAATTGGTTCCAACAACAGGTAGGTACTGCAATGGGTACTCCTGTCTCTTGTACGCTATCCAATCTTTTTTTGGCCCACCTGGAGGATAATTTAGTGAATTCTAAAAATAACCCTTTTTTGAAAAATATAAAAACATACCTAAGATATGTGGATGATGTATTTGAGGTGTGGGAGGGGTCAGCAGAGGACTTTGATAACTTTGTCAAATACCTCACTGAATCAAATAAGTACAACATGTTCTTTACCCATAACTTTGGAGATAAAAAACTTCCTAGATGTTACCATAGAAGTAAAAGATGGCACACTTATACGATCCGTGTATAAAAAACCAACATCAACTAATACACTGTTGCTTTACAACAGTGCTCACCCCTGGCACACAAAACGCTTCCTGCCATATAGTCAATTCCTCAGAATTGCTAGGATCAACAATGATAAAGATCTACTTCAACAACAATGCCAAAAACTATATAATGATTTAGTAGTGAGGGGGTATCCTAAAAATCTAATCGAGGATGCTAAAAGTAAAGCTTTAGACTGGGTAAGGAATGGGAATACGCCTGATAAGTCACAGAAAGATCATACCATAATATTGAAAAAGCAAGACAAGCGTTTCACTTTCTCATTTCATTTTGGCCCCATGTATGAGAAAATCAAAGAAAGTATCTGGAAACATTGGCATGTAGTCTTAGCCGATAAGGAATTGGCTTCTCAGTCTATTGGATTTCCCCTAGTAACTTATAAAAGATGTGGCAACCCGAGAGATATGTTGGTAAAGAATCGAGTCACTAGCAATATTGTAGAAAAACGTGGTTAAATATGAATAGACCAATAGGGAACGTAAAATGTAGGAATTGCCACTTTCGTAGAAATCATGTCACCTCAAACCCTATAACTTTTGGAGGGATTACACAAAGTTAATTCTTTAATAACATGCAAAACCAAATGGGTCGTCTATGTAATAACCTGCCCATGTGGCAGATTCTACATTGGCAAGACCATAAGGGAGTTATGCACGAGATTCAAAGAACATGTAAAATCTGTGTCATCCAATATTGGGTGTCCCTGCTTGATCCAACATGTGCAGGAACATCATAATGTACTTTCATTTGCAGGACTGAGCTAGTTGTGCCTTCTCGCAGGGATGGAGATTTGCATAAATTGCTACTCCAAAAAGAGTGCCGCTGGATTATAAGATCACCCTTAGGTGTGAACGATAGAAATGACCTATCATCCGTTTTGTAAAATAGTAACTTTTTTTTAATGAAGTCTAACATGCAGCAGTTCTATATAATACTCAGTTTCCCATTTTTTCACATGGTTCTGGCATGACTCACCCTGCTTATATAGAATAGCTTGTCCCAGGTTTTACGGACTCACTCTCTAAAAATCATTTTAATCAGCAGGCTTGTTTTTGCTGAACATGTGAAATCCCCTTGAATAATAATATATTAATAAAAAAAAAAAGGCTAGTTTTGGTTAATTAAACACCTTGGGAATTGGTTATTATGCTTAAAAAAGAAGGTTTTTAGTTTACATGCATATGGGTTTTTCTATCCCATTGCATGTTTGACCCGTCCTTCCTTAATAAAAATAAACAATATAAGGAATAGAGCAATGAGTAGGTAAAACATTAACCTAAAAGTGACTGTTATCCCGTGTACCGTGCATAACCGAAGTAAAGACCCGTGCAGAGGAGCATTGTGTCTCTGCTTTCTTTCTGAACTATTGCTAACTTATTCACCTACCAAATCACCTGGGCTTCCGTATTCCACCAGTGCAGCTCCTGACCCCGGAGACTATTGCTCATCCTGTGGGGAGCGGTTCCATCTAGCTGCCGCACATCCCCCGGAGGTCCAAGCAGCGCCGGTGCCATCACTGGACACCCACAGGTGGCGTCACGAAACAAACTTTATTCCTTATTTAACTGTGCATTGACCACCGGGCCCTTACAGACTCAGGCACCGAACCAATTTTGAAAAAATCCTATCTCCCCCCCTTGTACCATTGACCCCTTCGTACATTAAGGATACCGGACACTTTTTGTCAATATTACAGGACATTCAGCCAGTACCACCTGGCTGTTGTCTTGTCACTATGGATGTCACAAGCCTTTACACGAGCATCAGACATGGTGATGGCCTTGATGCGGTGTCTTGGTTTTTGAACAAACACACAAACTTTTCTATTGCCCAAAAGGATTTCTGTACGGACCTTTTAAATCTCATTCTTACGAAAAACTTCTTTCTCTTTCAAGACCAATATTACGTCCAGTGTAAAGGCACCGCGATGGGCAGTAATGTAGCACCGCCGTATGCAAACATTTACATGTCTAAATTCGAGGAGTATGTATATCCACAAACCCTTTACAAGACACATGCGGTACTATGGCGACGCTACATTGATGACGTGTTCCTGTTATGGAACGGTGGTATCGATAGCCTCATGGAATTCTTTAATCACCTTAACACGTCAGTTAGTGGCCTTAATTTTACATTACATCATCATCAAACACAGATCAATTTTTTGGACACGTTGGTTTTGATTGATTCAAGTGGCGGGTTAAGCACTGACCTATACACTAAACCCACCGACAGGAATAGCCTGCTGCATTTCACGAGTTGCCACCCCCCACATATGAAGCAGTCTCTACCCAGGTCGCAACATATCAGGGTAAAGCGGATTGTGTCTGATCCAATAAAACTTAAGGAACGACAAGATGAGATGACACGGAAATTTGTCACTAGAGGTTATCCATCGCGGTTTGATCTCCCTCAATCAATGCAGCCCAGAGTAATTAGGTCTCAGACCCCCAGGGTGGTGTTTGTGAATACTTACCATCCTTTCAATAAGTTCCTGCATGGGATATTCCGCAAACATTGGCCCCTATTAGGGACAGCATATCCAACCATTCCTGAGTTTGAAAATCCACCATTAGTGTGTCACAAACGCCCTAATAATTTGAGAGATGGATTGGTTAGGGCTGATATAGGCCCACAAAGACCACCCTTAGTACAACGCTTTCTCTCCACTCCTCGGCATGGTACATTCCCGTGTCTAGGTTGTGTTCATTGTTCGAACATTACAAAAGGCCAATACTTTACTCATCCGAGAACAGGGAAGGCATACACGATTAATGGATTCTTCACGTGCGATACCACTTATGTGGTGTATCTCATTAAATGCCCGTGCGGTCTCGGGTACATTGGGGAGACGACCCAGCATGCCCGAGACCGCATTGGGAAACATAAGTCTACGATCAGGTGTAAACAGAACATTCTACCAATTCCACATCATTTTAACGAAAACAGACACACCGTGGCCCAGTTGAAATATCAAATCATTGAGCAGGTCAATGTGGGCAGACGTGGCGGCAACAGGATACAGAGGTTAAAGGAACGGGAATCCTACTGGATCCACCAGTTACAGACGTTGGCTCCATTTGGACTCAACAGAGAATATGATGCATTGCCATCTAGCTAAGCATTGAGGGCGTCCCTCTACAGAACTGGCATACTGTCAGATACTTCATTTTGTTCTATTTCCAACTAAAGATCTATGACAGCAATGGGGAACTTTTGGCCGATCAATCTGGCTCTTTCATGTGACCTGGTCGTCATATTTATCCCACCACCATGTTTTTGCCATCAAAAGTTATCATCTATTATTACATTATTAGCATCTACCATTGTATTGTTTTCATATTTTCTATACTTAGTGTGTGATGCACGGTGCACAGGACAGGTCAGATGTGCTGTGATATAGGAGCATATATGTAATATATTGCTGTTTGGTGCTCGCTTCTCCTTTTGCATTTTAGGTCCTTATACACTGACACTATAACATTGGTAATGCAACTGACATCAACTGACCAATACCTGTGCACTGTGTTTTCTCACCTTTATTGTGGATACTACCCTATTTGTCTTTATATTATGGTTTACTTTCAGTGCCCCTATGTCCTTTAGTTGCCTGTTTTCTTTTTCTGGCAGAGATATTGACGGAACGGAGAGGGAGGCGGGACTCACAGTCACCAGACTCGTCACATCTACGTTACGCTCCGCGCATGCGTAGTATGACCGCTTGCGTTCCACTTCAGATCGCTTCCTGCGTTCCAGTGGCAGGAAGCAGGAAGCGATCTGTACACTGTTCAGTAATGCACAGCACCTGGCTGTATCACAGGTACCAGACTCTGTATGGGCTTTATACCTCAGTCCAGCAGTTATTCACTGTCTTTGCTTTGTCTTTAGGCCATTAATTCCTCTTATTATCACACCACTCTTGGGGCACAGATAGAAGCCAGTAACCTGTGTTTGCCGCTCATTAAGGTAGTGCTGCATAGTATGTTATTGGTGGGATAGTTGAATGATGACATTGTTTACTTGCAGTATGCTCATAATATTTTTCTGTACCTCGCCCTAGGTGGTTCTGGTAGTGGGAGTATTCATTAGATACTTTGGTGAAACTGCCCATTAAATAAGGTTTGCTTTTGATCACAAATAACAGTCTCTTATAATAACTGTATATTGTAGTATTCACATATGCTCATAAATACCACACAATGCGGTATACATCTACTCTTTGACTCTAGACCTTCTGCCGGACCCCCTAAGGGTATTTAGACCCTTAAGATACTATTACAAATGAACATATGCTACAGGTAATCAATCTACCTCAGGTTTTCTCCTTTTTCTTTTTACGAGCCTTCTTGAGGTCATGTGTTTACTCTATTGTCTGGTTTATATTTCTTTACTCAGTTCTTCTATGACCATAATTGTTAACAGAGCCCGTCGCTGATCTACACAGTTATCATAAATATACCATTGGGTTCCTCTGACAACCACTACTCGCGACCATAGGTTCTGTCCCTACCAGGTGCCCCTGGGTAAGCCTGGTGTTTGATTTAATTTTCCCTCTAGCTTTTGCTTCATTTTTATTTATGTTCACTTCATTTTTTTCCATTTAATATATATATGGATATATATACTTATATACGTTAGTCGTATTCGGGTTACACCTCCCATATTTGGTCCTTCAGAGACAAGATATGTCTAGATGTGCATATACAATTATGGATTAATAATTGACTTTTTCTACACACAGATTTCTTGCATTTGATTCCCTCATTCATGTTGCAGCCCCATGTATAAGCACTTACGCATTTTGGTACGATGAGTTCGGCTTTACTATGTTTTTTGATTTCTCTATTATAATCCTAGTTTCATTTGGATGCAACTGATTTCTCTTGTATACTATGTAATATTGTCAATAATATGTACACAATGTTTTTGACATGTTTTTCTTTGTCATTTATTCACTTTGATCTAGTATATTAGAATTAAATATTACAGTTACGCTCCAACACCGTTTGATGTGTCTTTGAACTTCCTTACTCATATATTGTGTGCCGGGGTTTCTATTTTTGATATCAGGCACCGAACCGTGACCGCAGCCAGCGCCTGAGAGTCACATGCCTGTAACCCGACTCCAATAAAGTGAAGACTTACACTGGTGAGTGGCGCTCATTTTTTCTATTGTATGAACAGATACTATATCGTTTTTGTGAGTTTAAAAAGCATACACTTTACACAGCATTGAATTTAGGAGCTCAGAGAGCAGCCATGCCTCGTAAGGGATGGGTAAACTGGAAGAGGAGACATAGGAGTGTTTGGATCAGACGTGGAGCTCAGCATCCAAGAGAGGATGCCGCCAACGTGGCTGATGGAGGTCAACTGCCAGCATCTTCTGCTGATGGGCCTTCTGATGAGAACTCCGCTATGCTAGGTCCAGTACCAGCTGATAGACCATCCACACCAACTCAGCCTTCACCCCCACCTGCTTTTCCTGAGGGCCCGTCAAGTCTGTACCTTCCAGGTAGTGCAGACCCCACACCCCCTGTACCACACACCCCTCCTTTCCAGAGTGAGTCAACAGAAGACCTGTCTGGTGCTCAATGGTCACCCGAGACAAGCAGTGACAATGGGGCTGCCGACCATGGTGTTCATGGTCGATCTTGGTCTGTGAGCCCATCGCTGCTGCGTCAAAGTCCAAGTGTGGATGCGGAACCCAACCGGATCCCAACTTTGGCTGAAGCTTGGGAGGCCCACCACCAGGCCGTCCAACAGGTGTCCAGCGTGATCGCCATGCTGCGTCAAATTGCGGAGGCCTCTGCCATGTCTGAACCTACAGTAACCCTGGACCAGCCGTGATTTGTGGAACTTGTTATTTAGCCCTTTGGTGTTGTTTGGCTACTTTTGTACAGCCTCATGCCATGTTGGTTAGTAGGCTACTCAGTTGACTGGGTATTTGCCTTATTTTTTGCCGTTGAAAGTAAAATTGTTGTGTTTCTCATAAAAAAATTTAAAAAAAAATTAAAAAAAAAGCATACACTTTGTATTTTTGTGTGAAGTATTTTTTGGCCAGATCTGTTTCGGCAATTTTATCTGTATGAAGAATGCAATTTTATTGTTTCTTACTAAAAAAAAAAAAAAAAAAGTGAAAAAAAAACAAAAAGCACCAACAAAAATAAACAGTTTTTGTCCAGTTACCACAAACTCTGTAATTTGTCTTGTGCTTACACGCCACAATAGGCGTCTCAAAATATATATA
Source organism: Allobates femoralis (assembly GCA_033576535.1). NCBI lineage: Eukaryota > Metazoa > Chordata > Amphibia > Anura > Aromobatidae > Allobates > Allobates femoralis. The sequence goes on along the minus strand of JARQOC010000003.1, from coordinate 871,106,412 downwards.
AAAAGGTCAAAAGATATAGTAATATGATTTTAAAATTGTAATAATATGAAGGGGATCCGTAAAAGGGTTTACCCTGTAAAAAAGAATATCTATGCACTTTAATTTTATGTATCTATAATGGTATAAGCACTAATATGCACTTTCCACTTTAAATAAGCATTTGTCACTTTAAAAAGTCCAGAAACCTGGAGTCACTGTAGTATTGCTATGTTATCCTATGGTCGTGCCCCATCCAAGATGGAGAATGTCCGGAATTGGACAATGCGCATGCGCGGGTATGATAATGTCATTCCGCACGTTGGAAAGGGCACGATAGTGTCATAACATGGGCATTATGAAAATTGCACTGAGGTTCTCCAATTTTTTAATCTTTTTTTTTATAATCCTGCTAGAAAGGTGTATTGTTTGGTTATATATTTCCAATTGAGTGTGTCTAGGATTACGATATTTTTGGTCCCAGTTTGATTTCTAGCTTTTAATCTGATTAATCACTACTTCGGTTTTGGGAATAGTGATTCCCCCTTTGGTATTAGTACTATACCAACCTCTACTTGTATATTATATTTAAAAACAAACCAACATATCTCCAGACATGACAGATCGAGATCCACCAACATATCTGGGAAATCTGATTACTGGTCTGACGAATATGAAAACCCGATGGAGGAAATATCAATGCCTGATTCTTCCCAAAATAGGAGAAAGAGGAAGGAATTGGAGCTAACCTCTGTCTCCCAATTAGTTACAGATTATGAGGAAACTGCGAGTCCATTGAGAAGGCGATTGAGATCAGACTCTAATCCCGAACAACGTCATGACTCTGATAGAGACAAACCACCAAAGACTTAATTGAAACATTTGGTAAATGTAGGTCTGATTTAGACAACTGCTTTGACGCCCTGGAAAGTGCATTATCGTACATCGCTATTAGAACAAATAAAAAATGAATTAGATATAAAATCCCTCTCGACTTCAGTTCAAAATACTTCTAAAGAACAAAAATCCATCAAAGAAAACCTTACCTCCATGAGATCAAAGATTACTGACATGGAGGATAGAGATAGGAGGTTAAACCTGAAATTTAGAGGGGTATCTGAAAATATAAAAAACAACCAAATTCAACCCCACATTAAAAAAATCCTCAAGACGGCTCTTCCAGATTTATCAGATCTAGAACTGACTATTGAAAGAGCTCATACATTAGTCAAACCCTATTTCCTGAAACCGGAGATCCCAAGGGACATTATTGTCAGATTCCACTTTTATCATTCTAAAGAACGTCTCTTAAACTTCATGAGATCCCATGAAACTCTCCCTAAACCGTTCTAAATCGATAAAAATCCTCAATGACCTTTCAAAAGAACCTTTGCCCAAAGAAAAATAATCTCTCAGAAATCACTGAAGCTCTCCGTAAGAAAAATATTCTCTGCAGATGGGGCTTCAATCCTGCCAGGGTCATCTTTTTACATCAAGGCAAGACCATAATAATAGATGATTCCGAAGAAGGCATGAGATCGCTTCGACAACTCAACATTATTATAACATGATTCATACATAGCTTAACAGTTGTAAGGCTATATACGCCAAAACAGTAGCTCCCCAAGGAGGTTGTTTCTTTAAGAAATCTCCGAATTGGGATAGTTTGTTTACTCTTTAGTAATAATTTAGTTAAATAGTCCGTTGACTATCTGAAGTCATATTACCATAAATTATTCCGTTGAATTTTTTGACACTTAACCGTCTAGTCTTTTTTTCTTTTATTTTCTTCATCTAGTAATCTTTCTTCCCCTTCCAACCACTGAACCAGAGAGATGAAGATCATCAAAATCTCCTCGATTCCGAGACACATACCAAATCAGTCCTGAACACATCATGTCACTTAAATTCTTAGCCCTCAACGTCAATGGCCTCAACTCTCCCCAACGTAGATTTCACTTGTGGAAGCTGATCTAAGAAACTAACTCAGAGATTGTTTATCTCCAAGAAACTAGTATCTCCTCCAGCACCATTCATATTTAAGGTATTAACACTGCTGTACCCAGGACCCTAAACCTTTCTATTGCCACAGTTACTATTAACACCAGAATTATTCTTTTTGCACACTTATTCATTTAGATTGCAGCCTGTATCTACCCTAACAGGTTAATCCTCCTAGTGGCCAGAAATTCAACATTGTCCTTTAATAGGTATGATCTGTTATGACAGTGCATACCCTGTACTTCAAGGGGATAATTTCATCATTGTAATTCTCCTTTTTACGGGCACATCCATGATCATCACCACATTTGGTGATTACTGATTTCAACAAGAAGGTTCATTACTGCCCTGGGTACCTATATTGTCTCACTCTGCCTTATTCACAATAGGTCTTGATAATGCACGCCCACCTAATGACCCCGACACCAAGCGATATTTCTCTAACATTGGGCCGAGTTAGCTTCTTTCTTTATTTCTTATTCAGATGTAATTTTATTGGTTAATATTCCTTATTTAACACTATAAACACTCAGCCCGATGTATACCGACACTTTTGTCCCTCTAATTGTATTTTTCCCTTATGAAGGACATCAGGGACGATACATATCACCATGTGTGACATTATGTATTATTGATTCTTTGCCCTTTTATGTCTTGTTTTCCATATTCGGAACCAGTCAGCTTTTTCCCTGATGAAGACCCAGGTGGGTCGAAACGTCGGGTGTAGGACATCGCAGTTTTTTTTTAACTTTCTGTTGTATGAGAAACGCACTGTTTAAATACGAATAAAAGGACACTTAAAGAATCCGTCTTCCTTATTCTTGACTCTAATTAGAGTGCCAGGTCATTTACACATAACATACCAAATCAGTCCTGAACACATCATGTCACTTAAATTCTTATCCCTCAACGTCAATGGCCTCAACTCTCCCCAACGTAGATTTCACTTGTGGAAGCTGATCTAAGAAACTAACTCAGAGATTGTTTATCTCCAAGAAACTAGTATCTCTTCAACCAAGCTCCCCAAATTTGACAACAAAAATATCCAAAAATATTTTTCCTCAAACACCAAGAAAAAGGCTGGAGTAGCCATTATAATTAAAAATTTCGTTACTTTTGAATGACAGTTAACAATTAGTGATCCTAATGGTAGGTACTTCATTTTAATATGTAAACTCAACAATATCACTTATACAATAGTCCATCTTTATCTTCCAAACAAAAGCCACATCCCCTTTTTGAATAGGACCATAAACATTGAAAATAAACAAATTAGGTGAATTGATTATATTAGGGGATTTTAATGTAGTTTCCGACCCCATACTTGACTCTTCCACTAAATCACGTTACTTCACCAAATCCTTGAATCCATGGTTGATACGGATGAAACTTTATGACGTCTATCGTTACCACCATGCCAACTCCATTGAATTCACCAATTATTCTGGTAGATTTAACTCTTATGCCAGAATAGACCTGGTACTTTCAAACATTTTCTTTACATAAATTTAGGAGAATCAACATAGGTCCAAGGACAACGTCAGATCACCCCCCTCTATTTTTTTAATTCTGCTCCTCCCCACTCAACCGTTCTGAAAAACTCTGGAGAAATAACAGTTTCCTCTACAACCATCCCCAATTTAAGACAGAAATTGAAAATACCATTAAATATTATTTTTCCGAAGACAATAAACCCACTAAATTCTTCGCTTCCAGAATTAAAACACTCAGAGCTAAAAATAGAGTTAGTGAAATTAAAGACACTCTGGGACGAAGCAATTTCCATCCCAAAGACATTGTAAATGTTTTTGCTAAATATTACGAATGTCTTTACAACCTCAAAAATGACCCACATACCCACCACATTCCTTCTCACGATAATATTCTAGAATTCTTAAATCCTCTGCACCTCCCTACCCTTTTAAAAACAGATATGCACCTTACTCCCTTCCAGAAATCCTTTAATATCCACCCTTAAAAACGAGAAATCTCCCGGCCCTGATGGTCTCCAGAATGAGCTCCACAAGACTTTTTCCAAGTTACTATCCCCCCCTTATTCTCAGGCTGGCAAACTCTACTGCATCATTAGGCCAACTCCCCCCCTGAGAAGTTGGAAGCGATTATTTTAGTGGTTCCTAAAGACAAAGGTGATGCTACCGACACCAAGAACTATAGACCTTCCTCGCTCCTTAACAGTGATACCAAGATCATAGCTAAATTAACAGCAAACAAACTACAAAAATATATTAGTAAATTAGTCAAGAATTACTAGGTAGGTTTCATCCCAACTAGACATGCTTCTGACGCTACCAGAAGAGCTATAGATTTAAAAACTTATTGAATCATCAAAAACCCCGACTGCCTTCTTGGCTCTTGATGCTGAGAAGGCATTCAATAGGGTCAATTGGTCTTATCTCTTCCTGACGCTTAATAAATTCGGTCTAAGGCGCAATATATTTAACTCAATTTCAGCTATTTATTCATATCCCACTGCAAAAATATATTAAAATAAAACTCTCTAATGGTATCAGACAAGGCTGCCCCCATCTTTTTGCCCTATTCATAGAGCCGCTAGCAGAATCAATTAGGTAGCATGTGAATATTAGTGGTATTTCCTTAAAATCTCAACAATATAAAATCAACCTGTTTGCTGATATTTTATTATCCATCACAAACCCACTAAAATCTCTTCACCATCAATGAATTTTCAAAAATATAATACTAATAAATGTCAAATCCTAGACTATAACATTGATAGTACCTTTCTGGAAAATCTTAAAGAACAGTTTCAATACTCCTGGAAAAAAGATAGGATCTCATACTTCAATCTTCTGGACAAAGTACCTCAAGGTCGGCGCTGCTGCCAAATGGATACAGAAGACACCAGAGACAACGGGATGTCTGGATCAAATTGATGACTTGGTTTGTTATCCGCCGCGTTTCAGAGCCGGGCTCCTTCCTCAGGGAACATCAAGAATACACTGAACACAATCGTATTTAACAACAAAAAGGCGCCAAAAGATGATGCGGACATGATTGCAGTGACCTCAGCAAACAGGGAGGATCCATACATTACGTCACAATGTACATCCATTAGTCACATATAAGTATAATTATTAACCAAAAGCATTACTCTATAGGGCGAAAAATACAAACATATATTGTTAAATACATTAAAAACATAAAAATATTATTTCTCAAAAAGTAAAGAAAAATAAAATCGGTGTTAAACATAGAGTGGGCTAGAACCTGCAAATAAAAACAGTGATCCACTTCATGGATCTAAACGTGTTCTATTCATTGTGCTAAATGTCCACATATATATCCTTGTGGAACAATAGGAAACAAAAGGAAAAAAAGTGGAGGAGTGAAGCGAATGCCTTAAAAATCATCAAAAAAAATGTGTTCTATAAAAAATTGGCTAAAATTTGAAGAGTTAGTAATGTGTGATAAATATTGTGATAAAAGGAACAAAGGTGGGACAATTGGGATTGAACTCATAATAAAAATTTAATAAGTGGAATGTGTATTTGACAAACGGTATGTACTAAACTGTCAGTGCTAAGGTCATATAGGTAACAGAAAATGTAAGTTTTAATGACTATTTGTTTTCTATTTATTTATGTTTTTGTAGGTATCATCATTATTGAGAACAAATTGAGAGGAAGAAGGAATACTAACAAGCCACCAATGACAGCAATTTATGTCCATGATATATGTATCAACAATAATTTTCATCTATATATATATATATATATATAGAGCTGTAGCTCAAGAATATTTAAAAATAAATAAATTGATTTTTAAATTAAACTTATGATTATATATTAAAACTAGATATATATCGTTGAATAAAAATAAGTAAAAAGTGATTAAATATCAATTAATCAAGGCTGGGGGATAAATAATTTTTTTTTAATTTCATACAAGTGTGTATTGAATTATTTAATAAAAATATATAATGAAATTTCTAATAGTGATACTTTCTGTATCATAAAATGAAAGAACTATATTTTATGCATGAGTTTTTTTACAGGAGGGTATTAGTAGGAATAGAACCGGATTAGACCGGTCCAGTTGGTATGTGAACCACATTCTGTGTCATTCAATGGATGTAGAACAACCGGTCCGGGCTAAACCGGGAACCGGAATAATCGGATGATGTGATGTTATTTATGAGTAGGTACGAGATTTTTTTTTTTTTAGAGTAAGGCTGCGTTCACACAGTGCGTATTTTGACGCGTATTTTTACGCGCGTATTTTCTCCAGAAGAATGTGCATCTGTATTTCCCAGCAAAGTCAATGGACATTCACTTTTGCCATTCACACGTCGCGTATTTTTACGCACCGTAAAAATACGCGCGTAAAAAAAATGAACATGTCAATTCTTTCCATAGGCCCCATTGGAAATACGCGCGTAAAAAAAACGCAGTCGCGTATTTTTACGCGCGTAAAAATACACGTGCGTAAAAATACGCGCGCGTGAACGCAGCCTAAAGAGGAATAGGTGTCAGGGAATATATAGTATTTCGAAAAGGAGAAAGCTCTAAGGGGGAAAAAATGTATATATATTTGAAATTGTTTCTGAATTTTCTAAATGCCTGGGATTTCCATCAGGCACACCTATGTTAAACTATAGTGGAGAGGAATAAATGAAGAATTAAGCTATATAAGGATTAGCGCATGTCAGTGTTAAATTGTGAACGGTGGTACGTGCCAGTGACTCAGTTTGATAGTCAGCGTTTGCTATAAATCAAAAATGTGAAGGCTTGCATGCACTGGTGATTATCTCCCAACTTCAGGGTGTGCCTGTGATAGGTTTTTCTTAAACTTGGTCTGTGATGCTGTAGGGCTGGCCAGCCTTTCTTCTAATTGTTTTATCATTTATCAAAATCTCCCACTGTGGCATCTGGATTGAGTTTTATTGATACAGGGGCAGTCCATAATATCGTCGCTGGACTGTCCCTGTTATCACACTTGGGGTCTTCTCTTTAATTCTTTAACTCATTTTTTAAGATTTAGATCTCCTTGCCCTTTATCTTCATTGTTCTTAAATGGCCACTTTTTTGCCATTGCGTACATCTTCCCCTCTAGGCAGTGCTGTCCTCCCCATGGGTTGTCTTCCCTTTATTATCCTTCTTAAATCCCATTTCCATCCGTTCTCCCCTTGTGCCCCTACAGGGGTTCTCGTCACGCCCACCACCCTACATGATCGTGCTACTCACAATCTGACTAGTGAACGTGCCCTACCTCAGTATTTTATGGCACCGGCCTCTGATGAGCGGATTACCAGCCTAACTATGCATCATATGGGCCGGTTGACACGTCACCTGTTGTAATACATTGACCAACTAGAGGGCATTATTACCACACCCCTGGTTGGCACTGAGTCACCGGATGTGACGCGTGGGCCATTGCAACCACACCCCTGGCTGGCGTCGCGTCACCGGATGTGACGCGACGACCTCCAGGGATTACCGGATGTAACGGCAGTACACGCCGTATTGACCGCCGGCTATTTAGTGAGCCACTTATCCACACACTATCAGCTCCTGACGAAGCCACCTCTGGCGATACGTGTAGGGCCTGGCTGTCACCCCTCGCTCTGTGGCATATTATACTCTTAAGGACTGGTTGATCTTGACAAACAAATGTATGGGTCTAGCATTACAACCTGGGTATCATACTGATTATTCCCTATTGTTTGTGTGATAAGTATGATTATAGGTTACATATATGTAGCAAGATATCAACACATTGTGTGTAACGATTTATTAAGGTATTATCATTGTCTGATCTGCATGTTGTATTTAGTTGACATACTTGCTATACTGTGAGTGCTTTGTGTACACAGCTGAGGGATGGTTTGGTCCAGTAATTGTTTTTAAAAGTTTTTAACAATTCAATGTGGCTCTGTTGCCGTCACCCCTCTAGAATAAAATTTCACTTGCATGCACGATTTTTCTTGGTTGTGCTCGGCAGATACAGAGGTTCCTTTCCTTTTCTTTTTTACGCATTTCACCCACCTCTGTGCTGTAGCACCCTTCCTATACTTGGCTAGGCGGTTGCACCACTCCCCCCCCCTTTATTTTCTTTCTTCACAAAAACTATAGTAGACTTATTAGAAAACACAACTAAGTCCACAATTTGGAAAACTAGATGCATCTATGAAATCTTGAACGAAGATTTGGTTCTTCAGAAGCTAATCTTTATTAGTGCATGGGAAAAGGGATTGGATATCTATATAGATTTGGAAGATTTGGCTTCAGCAATAGAAACCTCCTACGCCAATACCTCTTGTGCCTCCATCTAGGAATCTTATTTCAAAGTTCTGGCTAGATGGTACTGGACACCATCCATACTAAACCATATAGATCCTCAAATTTCCCCGAACACTTGGAGAGAATGTTCACAGATTGGGTCGCTATCCCATATTTTCTGGAAATGCCCAAATATCCATAATTTTTGGCTGGGAGTGAAAGACCTGATCTTTAAAACCACAAATTTTACAATAACTTTCACTCTCCAACTGATCCTCTTCTCATTGTATATTGTCACGTGTTATAGATTGGAATTGGCTTTTACTATAAATGAAGAGTATAGGCTTCTCCAGCTTATCAGCTGAACATTATTAATTGGTGATGGGGGGAGGGCTACACTTGGTATATATGTGGCATGTTGTTTATTTGATTTTAGCTGCTGATGAAGTACGTAGTACGAAACGCGTCCAGCGGGACTGTGCTCCCTGGGTCGCTTGATTTTATGACTTTATAATAATCACCAAATAAATTCTGAAAATTGGAGAACTGTCCGGTGCTGGATTCATCATTATACTTTATCAATTGTTTGGACGTACAGGACGTCTTTATCTGGCACCAACCGGTCCATTGGAATTCGGTGAGCACGAGAAAAATCCCCCTTCCCCCTCTCCCTTATCTTTCCACTAAACAAATTTCCAAGAAGATCGCCGACATGAAACATAAGGGCAGGGACCGCATTGCCACCATCCGGGCACACATCCAGAGTATGCGTGGTGAGTATTATGCCATGATACATACAAACATGTGACATCATGACACAATATAGCATATTCCGCCTACACAGAAGCAAACATCAATTGGCTACTACGATTACTACTACTGCTATTATCATATTTGTTTACAAATACATTTTCAATAGTGGTGTTGCCTCTCATTAACTAAGCAACAGTGTGGTGACAAAGTCAACTACCCAAACCTAGGAACCTTGTGTTGGAATGTTCGAAAAACATAGTCGGTGACAGTCACAAACATCTGACGGGAACATACCCGTGCAGATACACTTTAATGTCATCATGGACGTAAGGCCATCATGTAACATGTTATTTACCCACCAAAGGCAATTAGGCACACACTACACTATGTGCATATTTACCAAGAAAAATGTAAAAAAATGCTACTTCAAAATCTACAGATGCAGAAGATGAGGAAGAGCAGGCTCCAGCTGCGTCCCCAGCAGCAGGACAGGGCAGGTCACCACAGCGATCACCAACATGCCATCAAGGGGCACATTGTCCCCAGCCTCCCCATCACCAGCAGAAGGTGGATCTCGCCCGACATCAACCCCAGCATCACGCAAGCACGTGAAGGAGACTCCCCGGGCTCAGCTCGTGCCTACTCCCCTGCGCCAGCGCAAGAACATGGCCATGTTGGAGTGTCTATGGCCTCCAGACCTGCAGATCAGGACACACCCCACGGGCAAGTCTGCCTTACAGGCACTAATCGAGGCCTACGGCACATCACAGCCGGACTCACCCATTGACCAACATGGCAGTGATTCAGGTAATTGTGAAATGATTACAGGCCTTCTTTCTTTAGTGTAAACAATATTTTGCTGTATGTTACAAAAAACACTGACCTTACCTCCTTTCTTTACGTTTTTGCACTCACTAGGCCCAACAGCCGCTGGTTTGTTTTAAAATGGTTTGTGCGTCGCCGTGTTTAATTTGAGCCTAGTCCATCTGTGACATTGTTGTGTCCCAAAAATGTTGTAATTTGCTTGAACCATAGAAATTCATGTTGCAAATGGTGCCTCTTGTGATGTGTGAGGTGTATATCTGGCTTTTATGGTGGTAGGGGGGTTACTGAGATTACCACAATCCATAGTATACAACATCTGATCATTTTCTAATTTTTACCCTTGAATGTGTTTGTAAATGGACATGATGTCCACACAGCACAGGAGTATTTCTATTGTTTGGGTGGGTACATGGATGCTGGATGTTTTTAAACATGGTATGCTTATTCTGTCTCACCTTCTATTGTATTTGGACAATTTAGTTCAATGTTTTGATTTTGGTAATGTTAGTATACGAGATTTAGGGCCACAATGGGTTTGTAGTGTGGGGCCCAAGCGAGGGCACGCTGCTTTGGGTGCCGTTACTTCTGTTTAATCCATACAGTGGTCGTCGTTTCATTGCACATAGCGAACATGTAATAGTGCCTTGTAAAAATAGATCTGGCCATCACAATGTTACAAAGAGTGATCCATATGACTAAATAGTGTTGTGTTTTTTATTAATCCAGGACAAACAGCCAGCTAGGCTATTGTCCTCCTTCCACCTGTGACGACGGCGTGTGTGGTCTCGGGATTGGCTCATGCAAAGATCCGACCTGACTCACATGCGCCTTGTCCGTCAGCTGGAGAATAACAATCCGCAGGATTTCAGAAATTTCCTCCGGATGTCCGAGGATTCGTTCAAAATACTGTTGGACTTGGTTACCACCACATATTGCCCGTGAGGACACTGTGATGCGTCCAGCAGTACCAGCAGAGGAGCGGTTGGTTGTCACTCTGCGTTTCTTGGCTTCAGGACGCACGATGACTGACCTGCAGTATGCATCGGCAGTCTCACGCTCCATGCTGAGTAGCCTTATCCCTGAGACTTGTGAGGCTATTGTGAGGTGTCTCTTGCCAACCTATATGCGGTTTCCAACAACCCCGCGGAATGGTTGTCAGTTGCCGCTGGCTTTGAGGATGAGGTGGCAATTCCCAAACTGCGGGGGTGCATTGGATGGCAAGCATGTGAGGATCACACAACCCCACAACACCGGCTCCTACTATTTATAACTACTAGGGTTATTTAACTCAGGGTTGGTCCTCATGGCCCTCGTGAATGCCAACTACGAGTTCCTCCTTGTGGATGTGCGGATAAACGGCGTGTGTCTGATGGCGGAGTTTTGGCCCATACCTCATTTGGTCGCGACCTTGTGGGTGGCCGCCTTAACTTACCCACCAATGATGACACCACTGAGCATCTCAACTTCGCATTTGTGGGAGATGAGGCCTTCGCACTACACGCCGACCTCCTACGGCAATATCCCCAGAGGACTATGACCCCTGAATAACGCATTTTCAACTACGCCTATCCGGGCACGTCGTGTGGTTGAAAATGCGTTCGGGATCATGGCCAATAGATTCCGCGTGTTTCATACTCCTTTAAGTCTGAAAATTGAATCTTTCCGTATGGTAGTGATGGCGTGTTGTGTGCTACATAACTCTCTGCGTCGTAGGCATACACAATCATACACGCCAGCAAGTTTTGTGGATAGTGTGGACCCCACAACTGGGGATCTCAGTCCAGGGGATTGGCGTGCTAACGACTTTGGGACAGCGCCACTTCAGCCGTTAGGCCCAGGTCGACCAGGTCGACCTCAGCAGGATGCCAGAAGCAGCAGAGACAGCTACTGCTCATATCTCAATGGCCCGGGGCAGTGCCCTGGCAGCCACACCACATGTAAGGGGATGTGATAGGTCCATAATGTGCCATGTGTTATTAATTTTGCTATTTCTTTATGCTCAAACACTGTATTGTATTTTTTGTGGGCAAATGTAGCCCTTTTTATGTTTATGTATTATGTGATTTTCTAAGGTGTGTGTCGACACTATTACAATATATCTTTTTTGGCTCAAAAAGTCTGTGTGCATATTTTATTTCCCACATGATGAAAGTACGTGACCTACTGCATTTTATGTTGTGCTGTGAGGTTTGGTACCCAAATGGGGTTTATGGGTCCCTACACCATTGTGTGCACATGTACATTACACATGTCTTTGGTTGAGCAAACACAATGCATTTTAAAATGGGTATTTGTATAGGCACAGAGTCTTTTACACATTGCTGGGTCAACACATATGGGCTATCATTGTGTGTGTCATTTACACATATGCAGAGGTGTAAACACATACATACATTTTGCATGCAACAACAGGGGTAATGCTATGTGAGTTACATAGACATGTGCAGACTTCTAGTGTGTAGGTGAACAACTTGCTCAGTAGTGTGATATTAAAATATGTATATATGCCACGTCTCACACACAGATAATTGTGCAGATATTGTTCGCAGATCTCTGATTGCAGTGAAATCATGGACAAATTGTTCCATTTTGTGGCCATATAGAAATGAACAATATGTCCATGATTTTACTGCAATCAGAGATCTGTGAACAATATCTGCATTGATATCTGTGTGTGTGACGTGGCCCTATGGAGCAGTTCTCAATAAAAAAATAAAAAATTATTTTGATAATGTGACAATTTAGCAACGCAACAGAGTGTTGCAGCAACTGAGACGCATAACATATCTAATAAGCGGCTTAACAGTATCACACAAGGTAAAATCCATCCAGGACGCCAGCATGTTGGAGACGTTTATTGTCCAATCACGACGCACTGTCGCCGGCCAATAGGATTGTTGTGGGCGCGGTAAAATACAACTTAATAGCCGCCCATGTCCTCAGCTCCACGTAATCTACGCCCAGATTAGTTATGTGGTTGTGCTGTGTGAAAGCCCAACTACGATGTGAAATGTCGGCGGCCCGTCGGACGCGGCCACTTCCGGATCGTTGGTCGGAGGTGAAGTTGGTACGTGTAACATCTCCTCTGCGATCTTGAATTTGTGCCAAAAACATGCGCGCTCTCGTGCCGTTGGATCCGATATCGCGACGTGTAAACCCACAATTATATTCTGACCCTTTGATTGTCTCTCGGAATTCCTGCTCCTTATCTCCCATCTGGTTTAGGTTTGGTTCATAACCTTAAGTGTTCTTTAAGTGGTAATTCTTGTTAGAATATATCTCAACAACTAATATTGCTTAAACTTGATATTCTTGTGATATTCCTGTGATTATCCCAATGTTTCTGTAAGTTTGTCACCAGATACCGTATACCCTGTATTTATTCCCTCTGTGCTGTTAAAATAACCAATAAAAATATTTGAAATAACAGTGGTGTGCTGCGGTCCCCTAGGAATTGGGTCAGAAAGGTCGGCCGAGAAAATGTGGGTGTTTTTTTGTGGCACAATTCTAGCTTGCCCACGGCCTCGGCCTTTGCATGCACCATCACGTGCAGTTCCTCGTCCCTTGCCACCAGCCTTGTGCATTTTAAATGGTGTGCTATATGGGTTTAAAAAGTGTGCTATATACCCTGCCTGTATACAGCTAAATTAATCCTAACAAGGACTGTGGTTTTGATGGATAGATATTAGACATTGGTACACCAGCCCAGATGTGCTGACCAGTGTACCACAAGAGGCTGTATACAAGTTAGAAGCCTATACACCAGCCCCATGATGTGCTAATATGTATCCATCAAAACAACAGTCCTTGTTAGGATTAATTTAGCTGTATACAGGCAGGAGGGTATTTAGGACACTTTGGTATACAGCCTCTTCTGGTACACTGAAGCGACCTAAATACCCTCCTGCCTGTATACAGCTAAATTAATCCTAACAAGGACGGTTGTTTTGATGTATAGATATTAGCACATCTGGGCTGGTGTACAGGCTTCTAACTTGTATACAGCCTTTGTGGTACACTGAAGCCTGCTATATACCCTGCCTGCCTGTCTACAGCTAGATTAAAGGACTCTTGTTTTGATGGATTTTGTATCCCAGCACCTACACTCCCGAAAAGACCCAAAATCTGTCCTCACTCAGCAGCACTCTCCTTACATGAGCTGACAAAGTGGAGCAGAGCCGTTAGATCTTAGACTTGATGACGCTGTGCGGCCACCCAATCACTAATGCCACAACCAACATGGCTGTGCCATTACAGTGTGTGGCAGCCAATGCCTGCATGTGGGCTGGCTCTGTAAAAGCGTCAACATGCAGGGAGGTGGACCTGAGCATGTCGCCGGTACTCGGTGGTCGCTGAGCATCGTGAATATGATGATGTACTGATCAGAAAATGTAAAGCAAATCCAAGGGAACCTTGTGTAGAGAGAGAAAAAGCAAGACTTGAACAACTTTTTTATTTTTTTATTTCGGCACGTCTTTGGACACAATTTAAAAGAAACGAAGAGAAGGAAGAAGGAAAATTTCCTTAGCATTGGACAAAGTGATTAAATTATCACCTGTGCAATACAAGGAGATCTTGAAAACATGACCTGTTTGCGGCCCTCGAAGAATGCAGTTTAGACCTCAGCTCTACAAGAGGATGGTGTTGAGTATAATGGTTTATTGTATAAAATGGTTTATAATGGTATAATGGTTTATTTTTTTATTTTTCTGTGCAGCGCGACGGGGGATCAGGGGGTGCCAAGCATACAAGGATGAGGGAGCCATACATACAGGGATGAAGCATGAGTGGGGCCATACATACCGGCAGGAGGGGGGTGTCATAGTTTCCAGGAGCTGAGCTGCATGCACAGTGTGCCGGCTATTATGGAAAATTAATATTCACTGCTCCCCCTGTGGCTGTAAAGAGGCATATAATGGCTGACCCACGCATGAAAGAGAGGTGAGCAATACAAACGACCGGAGGTTTAGGAGCTGGGCCATGTGGCCCTAAACATTTGCTGGGAGCTTGACAAGCTCAAGCTGGGTGTGCGTATTCTCCCCTGCCGGTCTACCCATGTAAAAACATGCTTTGGGGAGTCAGGGTGCTATGTTTTTTGTGTAAAGGTCATTTCACTGAAAAAGAACAGCAAAACACAATACTGCACTGGTTGTTTATGATGAGTCACATAGCAGCTGATAGAATGCATTTTTTCTGTAATATTTTTAAAATCAGCATTTTCTGTGTGTGTGGACAGCAGCTCACAGGGATTAGTGCTATGTGATATAGCAGAGAAAGGGTTAACAGATCCTGAACTATGCGGAGCCAGCAGACAAGGGGTTAACAACTCTGCTCTGAGCCAGCTTAAAGTGATACATTGATACTAGTCCTGATCCACTGAAGAAGGCTGAGACTGAAGGCTACTTCACACACCGCGACCTCGTCAGCGACATTTCGCAGCGACGGGGCCCCTGCTGTGAGGTCGCTGATTGTTACAAAACGGAAAAAAATAAAATAGTGACTAGAAGATCATCACTATTTTGGATCATCCTTTTGTGGCGCCCCTGCGACCAGGGTGGCCACAGGTAGAAACTGCAGCCAGGCAGGAGGGTAGACCGTTTGTAGAGCAAACACCTCAACACACATATCCACTGACATAGGGACCTAACCCGGAGCCTGGGACTCTAGGCAGGCAAGGGGTAGTAGGGCTAGATATGAGTGGGTGAAGCGTAGTCATGGTAACAGACGAGTATAAAAGGGAGAAACCGGAAGCAGTTAGCCAGTAGGCGAGTGCCGAGCAGCCAAGACCGGACCAGTATCATCGGGTCTAAGGAAAACGGTAGCACCGACAGATGACTGACGGAACAGCATCTCCTGATATATCTGGGAAGTTACACGGGTAGAGAAGAACTCGGTGATCCCTTGTAAGACAGGGACACCTAAGGTTAGGCCAAACCAGAGTGTTAGCTCTGAGGGGGACTGAGGATTCAGACCAGCTCCCCAGACAAACTGACGGGGGACGTACTGGGTATAGAAGCCGCAAAAAAGGTGAAAGACGAGGACGTGGATAAGTTAAAAACAATCCCCAGACATTTTAGGCTGAAACATGCATGTGACAGCACACTGCTTCGGGTCAGAGGGATTGATTGCATTTCACCAACAATTAGAGACCAGGTGGAAGCATAACTAGAAAGCTACCGTGTTTCCCCGATAGTAAGGCCCCCCGATTGTAAGGCCGCCTGGGGGTAAAGGGGGGGCCTGCCAATGTAAGGCCTCCCCCGATTATAAGGCCTTACAATCGGGGGGGCCAATATAAGGCCGCTAGCGGAGGGGGGGGGGAGCGGGAGCGGGTCGCACGTCACGTGCGCCCGCTCATTACATATGCACTGCATCCCCCTGTCAATCAGCGACAGGGGGAGCAGTGCATTATACAGTATATATGGGCCCCCTATTGCTGGCACACTCCCCCCTGTTATGAGGCCCCCACCGCTGCTGCTGCTGAAGAGATCTTACCCTCCAGGGTCTTCTTGCAGCGCGTCCATCCGTCCTCTGTACTCGCTCGGCGGTCTCCCGGATCATGTGACCCGTCGCAGCGCATGACGTCATCGCGACTGCGACGGGCCGGTCACATGATCCGGGAGACCGCCGAGCGAGTACAGAGGACGGATGGACGCGCTGCAAGAAGACCCTGGAGGGTAAGATCTCTTCAGCAGCAGCAGCGGTGGGGGCCTCATAACAGGGGGGAGTGTGCCAGCAATAGGGGGCCCATATATACTGTATAATGCACTGCTCCCCCTGTCGCTGATTGACAGGGGGATGCAGTGCATATGTAATGAGCGGGCGCACGTGACGTGCGACCCGCTCCCGCAGTGTCCCAGCAGGAGGGGGCCTGTAGGCCACACTGCTGGGGCACCCAATGTAAGGCCCCCCCCGAAAGTAAGGCCGGGGGCCACTTTTGGCCCCCAAAAGAATGTAAGACAGGGCCTTACTTTCGGGGAAACACGGTAGGTCAAATGGAGACCAGGTGGATATGGAGGTTGAAAACAGTCAAACCACGAGGTCTCAATGAACATAATAGTTTTTCCCCGGTTTTATGAGGTCCAAGAAAGTGAGATCCAGGGTGCTTGATTTTGCATATAGCATTATTTGTATTTAATAGTTGTTTTTAATTTTTAGTGTCCCCATGCAATATGGTGCTATATGATCAGTAGGACTGCCCTAATGTATAGTTTTATAACCACTATAACAATGGAAGGATGGTAAAATCAAGTGAGCACTGTGCGTACCTGTGTCATTCTATGTGAGTGAAGGTGTATTTACACAATAATAATGATATATGAATATAATTAATCCCTCACAGTGGAATGACATGTATATGCAATAATATAATTCTGAGTCACATATCATTCCAGATGTTGTTTTATAGGACACTGTCATAAGTTGTATATATAAAATCATCCGTATACACACTAGGTCATTTAACTCTGTATGGGTCATTGTTTTCCTATTGTGGTCATGATTCACGTTCGAATATTATTTTACGAGGAGGATACATGGTAAACTCATCCTCTCCTGTGATGAAGAGAACTACAAATAAATGTATAAGGGGTTAAAACACCATGTGGGTATATCTTTAATTCTTGGGTATAATACATGTGACTTGGTCCATTAGCCTGTCCCCCATAATGAAAGTGTTAACGCGAGTCCTCTGTCCTAGGAGTGTGATTGGTTCTGGGGAGCCACATAGCACACTGTGTCTTACTGGGGGGTGGTGATGATACAGAGGTGAGATGGTGACATCCTCAGGGACCTATCACAACTGTGACAATAAGAGGTGAAAGGGATAAGCTACAATACTGCCCAGCCTAGAGTGAGAGACCACCTAATGTTATCAATACCGCCCTTAGATGATGTGATGGAGTACTTTCTATGTGCAATCTCGTTGCCCTCCACGATGATGTAATGGTGGGAGGTTGATTTGCCCGTAGAGACCAATTCAAACTTAGCAAGGTGGGAGGAGATGGGGCCGGACATGTAAGATGATGTGGTCTATCATGTGACTGCACACACTGTTATCACCATAGCGACTGGCAATGATGGTGAACCCGAGTGGACTGATCAGTCACATGATATCACCGGGCGGAGCTATGACCAAATGGGCGGCAGTGCTGGATGACAGTGTCTATTACATGCGCCGTTGCATCTTGATGACCCTCCACACCACTGACACGACGTAGTGCCCGAGTGACTGACATAAACAATCAGTTACATGATATCGGCGGGCGGAGCTATGACGTAAGTGGGCCGGCAGTGCTGGATGACAGTGTCTATTACATGGCCGCGCATCTTGATGACCCTCACACCACCTGACACTGACGTAGTGCCCGAGTGACTGACATAAACAATCAGTTACATGATATCGGCGGGCGGAGCTATGACAGAGGGGCCGGCCAAGGAATACTATGCAGTCTATACATGGCCGTGCATTGTGATTACCGTCACTGCACTAGATATCAACATAGAGCCTGATGGTCACATGACATGGGGGGCGCGGAGCGTTGACGTATGCTAAAGACTGCACAGATCACGATATACATTGTGAACAGCTGAGTTAGGGATCACATGCACTGAGCACCTTATACAATTGGTTGGGGCACCCTTTTTAAAGCATGCACTTTCTCACTTTTGTCACGCCCCCTGATGAAGGAGTGACCGATATGGCGCACGGCCAAGGGTGTTAGAATTCGGACACTGGTATCTCTCCATCCTCCTCCAAGGTAAATAAGCTTCTGCACTTTACACTTTAACCCCTCACTAAGGAAGCTTAGTTAATAACATACAGGGAGTGAGTAATCTTACACCACATAACACAATGAGTATTGGAGGGTTAAAAGATAATGATAATGAGGGGTGGCAAATAAATAAAAGGCGAGACCGGTATAATCTAGGACTGTGAAGGTCACTGTGCTGTGTAATCCTCTTTATATGAAAGATTGTCACCATATATAAGTTGGTAGATCTCACAGATATAATGATAGACAATATGACATGTATATGTATATATAACAGTTGTGAACTTTGTTGTATAATTATGAACAGTCCTACTAACCCTGTAGAACGAGACTGTAAATGCACTGTTGCACCTTATCCTGCACTTTAATAAAGCTGAATTTTCAAAAAAGTATTCAGGAGTTGTGTAGCAAAAGTTTTGTTATTAATGTAGTTATGGGAATAGCGACCACCGAATATTGATAGTCCAAGTACACGATTGGGAACCATACATCAATGTGAATGGTATTATTGCATTAATCCCAACATGTGTATGAGAGTTGGTTGGAGTTTTCTAATAAAAACTAACGGGGGACACAGATTCCAGGTCGTGTTCCCACTACAGGGTTGGGGGCACAGCAGCGCAAGAGGACCCGGCTTACCGCCCATAGACTTAGGGGGAAGCTACTATTAGGGACCGAGCTGCCACTTTGTCTTTTCCTTCAGGTGGATTGCAGAGAATCAGCCTGAAAGGACACACAGAAGGAGTGAGGAGTTTAAGAGTGACAACCTGGCTGCAGAGGGTTTAAGTGGTACCTGAGTAAACTGAGTAAAGCTGTAAAGAACTGTATTGTACCGTGCACGGTGTGACTTGGAAGAGTTGGAAAGTAAACCCGGTGAACCCTGCCTTAGTGTCTGTGTCTGATTCCAGGTATAAAGAACTGTCAATCCTTCATTTTACCCTGTCAGGAGCTGTCTCGACCCCCGGCGGGCTCATCCACCATGCTGCAGCATTCATCCATCCTCCTGACAGAAGTACACTGCAGCGGTGGTCCCCTCACTGACCACAACCTGTGGGTGGCGTCACGACAAACCAAATCCCCTGTAAGTACACCCCATTTTAATGTGCAGAACCCGGGACACGGTCGCCGGTACCCAGCAGTACCCCGTCCCAGTGGGCTCCACACTTTTACTACTGCAGAGCATCCAGTTACACATACCAATTTAACCTCTCCCGCAAAATTAATGTTAAACAAGGACACTTTACTAGGTACAATTTGCCTACTTTGTTTGGTCATCATAATTTGAGGCATTTTCGTTGTAGACTTATTCATCAGAAATAGGAAATTGAATAATTTTAACACTTTGTTGTTGAACTACATAAAGTTTGATGTCACTGATGCCTTGCACGGGTACATTGTGTACTCCTCTGGGAAATCATTGCATCTTCTCTTTCTTTGGAAACTAGTAAGGATGGAAAATAATGTTACTATCGAAGAAATGTATAATAGTTAAGTTACTTTTTGGAACACTTAGAGGGAATGTCAGTTCATTTTTTGTTAATTACATTTTTTTTTAACTCAATTATTTCAGCTAATTTTTATCAAAAAGATGTAATAAGTCATCCCACCACAACAAGGCAACCCTTGGTTGGGACAGACCCTACTCCTAGTATTTTAAAAATCCAACTGTATTGTCCAGTGCCAGGTCGTTCAGGCAGCCAGATCCTGCTCACCCATTATTGATACTGATGCAGAGTGGCCATTGCACTGGGCTACAATCGTGACCAGAAGATCATCACAATTTTCACAATCATCACTATGTCAAGGACTAAAAGGCCGGAGAAATTAACACAAAAGTTTGCCTTCTGGCCATGCCCGAACAACGCATCCTACAAATTTTTCAAAATATGCTTTGTATTCATGAAGATCTCCCCTACACCCCCTGAAAATTTGGGTTGCATGTGAGTTTTCCAGTTGGAGAAGTGGCACCCCAAATTAACCCAAAATTAAAGAGGTTGTCCACTACCAGAACAACCCCTTGTTAATCTAAATGTTTCTCCCCATTAAAATAGTAGAACATACTTCCGGTTCCGGCCCTGATGGCGGCAGCACGTAGGTGAAGAGCTCAGATTGTCCTTGGCCGATTACACGCAATTTATGATCGCTCCAGGAGGTGGCCGCATTCAGGACCGAGTGAGGAGAGGGGCGGGAGTCCCGGAGGTACTGGAGGGATCTGCTCCCGGCTTGGAAGCGGCCTCCGCGAGGTGCTGAAGGGGGAAATGCACAACACAGCTAGCCGCGCCTCGCCCCCTGGGTAAAACCAGCTACAGCACCAACATAATTAGAGGTGAGGGGCTGAGGGAGATCCACGGAAGCAAGCAATATCCCCCGCAGACCCGCCACTGCTCTTGGAGAATGGGGGGGAAGGAAGAGCCCTGAGGACATATTACTTCCTGTGGCCGTGGCTCTGTGACTGCGAGGTGCAGTAGAAAGGCGGGAGAGGGAGTGAAGACGGAGGCTGCACATAAGGCACCATACAGGGGAGACACTGCAGGAGCCTTTTAGACCCCTGAGATATTGAAGATATACGAACCACGGCTAAGAGACTGTGCAAAATAGAGAATGGGGATATCATATCTATAGGAGAAGTGGTGGGAGTGAAGGATGTGGTCGGCAGCAGATCAAGGTCTGAGACTGTGCAAAATAGAGAATGGGGATATCATATCTATAGGAGAAGTGGTGGGAGTGAAGGATGTGGTCGGCAGCAGATCAAGGTCTGGTGAAAAATGGCCTCTTTAAGCACAATACCGGTTTGAACATTAAGCACCAGGTCGCCTCACAACAATAGTGGAGACTCAGGGACTACTGTGTATGTTTTGAGAATCTGCTGAAGAGCTAGATCCAGGAATAGCTGCTCCCATATTGCACAGAGCCGGATGGTCCCTGCTCCTCTCTGGTTCCCCTTGTCACTCAGGAGCTCGCGGAACATAAAGCTGACGCAAGACCCAGCGATAGAGCCACATTGTTGACCTATAGCATATGCTACACCTGCCACGGAGAGATAGAGGTGAATGAGACGGTAGCTACGTAACAGTGAACACATACATAGTGGTGGCAAGACTACACCGGGGGCCACCGGTTCATCTGACATGGCAAACTCGCTAAAAAAAAAAGGAAAATCCCATGCAGACCCCCCCAGTCTCGGATGACACAACCGAGGGAGACAGATGACAACACTACCAAGACACAACCCAGGGGGGAGAGCTGGGGAATTGGCCCATCAACAGGAGACCCAGAGATGTCATCTAACTTTGCTTACACCTTCGCAGCTATGGCCAAAGAACTCAAGAGCCACCTATCTAATAGCCTCCAGGTCATAGTGAGAGACACTATAAAGACATCAATGGCGGTAATCAAAGAGGAACTGTCACAACTTGAAAAAACGATTGGTAGAGGTAGAACAACGCCTCTCCGATGCAGAGGACAGGATATCCCAGCTGGAGGGCAAATTGGTGGAGGCTGCGCGTGTCTCGAGATAGACAAGAGAAAAAGGCGATGATTTAGAAAACAGATCGAGACGAAATAACTTAAAGAGTGCTGGGTCTCCCCGAGAGCATTCCCTATGCTCACTTGAATGACATTTTTGAAAAAGAAATACCATCCACACTAAACGTAGCTGACAAATGCAAGGTAGAAAGGGCTCATAGGCTGGGACAACCCCCTGCCTCGGGGACGAGATCACCGACCGTGGGGGGGTGGAAGGTGACGGCGAGAGAAGGGAAACGCCTCAAAAACCTCGTCGATCTATTGCACGCTATCTGGACTTCAAAGAGAAGGAAAGAATACTGCAGGCCTTCCGGAAGAGGAGGCAATCCTTGTTTATCAGAGGTCATAAGGTGGTCATTTTCAACGACTACTCGCCGGAGGCGTCAAGCAAAAGGAAATTATTCAATGAAATATGCAGCATCTTATACAAATGAAAGGTGCCTTTCCAGTTCCTGTACCCTGCGACCCTCAAGATATCGGATGGCAATGGTCCCCCTTTATACTTCAGGGATGCTCGAGGGGCACTGAAGAAATTTACGACCAGTACCAGACAATCGCCAAGATCAGGAAGGGACGCTCCGACTACGACCTCGTCTCATAACACATCGGCGACAAGAAAGGCAGAGCTGGAAGCTACGACGTCGCTCATGGCAGACACTGAACCAGATGAAACTGAACCTGAAGGCCGAGATTGAGATCTCACTCGAAAATATAATGACAATTGAAGATACTCTTGCTGGATAAAGATGGAAGCTGGTCATCTCTGCTAAACCCCTGAATGATAAACTGATCGTAAGACTGCGAGGAGAGCACACTCACCCCAGAAATTTGCTCTGTACACGTCTAATGCTCCGACTTGGGAGCATTTCCCTCTTTTTTTTTTTTTTTTTTTCTTCTTTCTTCCCGCTATACAGATGCTGTTTTTTTCTGCGTATACAGTTGAGCCTGGTCGTGATTGGCTGACAGATGGGGGGAGGTGTAATCCGATGTTGCAGATACCGGGGAGAGGCTACGAACCCCACACTCCTGATGGGGCCACACCAGGAAACTTTATTAGACTGCCTATTAAGGCCGAGGGGACTAGATGGAAGCTAAAGGCTGCCATCGGAAATATAGAAGTCCATTGTATTCAATTGCTTTTGGGAGGGAGGCTATGGTTACCGAGACTCTATGTAAGAAGAGTCTGTTGGGGAGGGGGGTGGGAATTGTTTTGCTGTGAATGGCATCTTGGACCTGAAAGTATTACGTTAAGGTTGGGGAAGTTAACTGCTATCTGTCTGTTTGATTACTATAAATCCTCGTTACGCCGCTTTTATCACCTATCATATACATCATGGTCAACATCTTGACTTGAAATGTGAAGGGACTGAGGTCCCCGGGTAAAAGAAATAGGATTTTAAGACATTTAAAAAAAACTGAGAGGGGATATAGTTTTACTCCCAAGAGACCCACCTAAGCCAAAAAGAGATGTACCGCATGCAAAAAATGTGGGTGGGTGCGGTGTTTGGATCGGGCGCCCACGGGAGGAGGGCGGGAGTGCTCATCTTGATGAATTAATCTCTAACCTTTAAGCTGATATCTAGTGAACACGACGAGGGGAGACATGTTAGTGTGTCTCTTGACCTCTCGGGAACGATAATACACATACACAACACCTATGCCCCCAATTCGGACCAAAAATCTTTTTTTTTCCTCCATTCATGACAAAATTCTTGCACAAGACCGCCGGCATCTCATCTTGGGGGGTGATACCACCATGTATAGAGGGGAAGACAGACGATCAGACTTTCGAAAGAAACCTGGGGATGTGGCCACGGGAAGAGAGAGTCCAGGAGATCTGGACTTGTCGTCCTTCGCGAAAAGCGTGGGTCTGCGGGATATCTGGAGGCTAAGAAACCCATTGGGAAGGGAATGCACCCATTACTCCCACCCACACGAGGCTTGGTCGCGGATTGATTTGTTCTTAGTGGGAGATGGGATTATACATAGAACAATAAATGTAGACATTGGAGACTTCGGTGATCTCGGACCATAGACCCGTTGGTTTGGAGTTATCAGATAGATACCCTAGGGGGACAGACTATATATGGAGATTCCCCGTCTTTCTCCAGAGAGACACTAACTTCAATAAACTCCTGGGAGAGTGGTGGTCGGTGTATGCATCGGACAACGCTGCTCATTGTGATGACCCATCTTTGTTTTGGGACACTGCCAAAGCAGTATTGAGGGGAAAAATAATGGCTTACACGGCCACATTAAAAAAGAAAATGTCATCCATGTATATAAAATATAGTGAGGAAGGTAGGGCGGCTTATGCTGCATTCAAAGAACACCCCGATCAACACAAAAAAGATCAATGGATTAAACACAAAACCAACTTTGATGAATGGACGAAAATGAGAGAAGGTGTGTTCAGGTCGGAGTGGGAGTCGAAACTTTACAGACATGGAGATAAGGTGGGGAGACTGTTGGTGAATTTAGCTCGGGGTAACCATCCCAAAACGCTCATAACCTTACTGTTGGCACACAGAGGGGACATTGACATCGGACCCTAAAAAGATGGTTGCCATACTACGCAAATTCTATGCGACCTTATACAAGACCCCAGACGAGGTGGGATGGAGGGGGCAAGAGTGGTTGGGAGAGGTGGGAGTGGCAAAGATTCCAGACATTGACTTGATTTCGTTGAACGCAAAATTTGACGTCAGAGAGTCGATAGACGCAATCAAGTCACTGAATCCCAACAAAGCCCTGGGTCCTGACGGATTTGGCGATGGGTTCTACAGGATCTTCAGTGATCGGGTGGCGCCGTGCCTAACCAAAGTTTTTTTTTTTTTTACAGGTAGTTCTTAAGTTCCCGTCTATGTAAATACAGGTAGGTCCCGTCCCCCTCCCTCATATACACCAACTACAAGTGCTCTTTTTGTAATCTTCACTTAGCAATAAAAGGACTTAGATTTGAAATGTTACAAGGAAGTATTAAATACCAGAACCATCAAGGATATTGTCATTGACCATATAAGCAGCTCAGAAGTATTTTATAGTAGCCTAATTCTGTCCCAAAGCAATTCAAATGAGGCCAGACCGGGAAGTCTAGCCAGTTACCCCATAATTTTTCGAAATATCCAGATCTTCACCCTTTTAAGTATATATGTTTTTCCATGAGAATATTGGAATTTAAGCTACAAATGAATTCTTTGTGCAAGGGGATCTTATCAGATATCCAGTGTGACATAATTAGCCTCCTGGCCACAAAAAGCATTCTTGCGATAGAGAGTTAAGAGTGTTTAATCACCATGTAGTGTACCCACCTCCCCCAATATACACGTAAGCATGTCTCTTGGAAGCATTACATCCATCACTACTTGTATCATATTTATCACTGTGATCCAAAAAACCTCTCCCCCGAGACTGGTCCCAACTGCTCCTCCCACCTAGTCAAAGCAGTTATAGGGTGCCTAGATAGGTACTTTTGAAGAAGGCCCTCATATATAAGAGATATGAACCCCTTAGTAGTCGTACGTGAGCCAAGTATAGCAACAATGTTGTCCCTCTGAATAACAATTGAGGATTTACGAACTTGCATATCAAATGCGTGCCTCATTTGCAAATATTGGTAAAACATAGTATGTTTTAAAGGAAACTCCTTGCAGAGATCTTCAAAGGATTTGAAAGCGTCTCTATTTAGCAATTGTGACAGCCATTGGATCCCAATCCTCCTCCACTGCGCAAATCCTTTAAGAGGTAACAGCTCAGGCAACTGGGGATTATCCCATATGGGGGAGTATACCGTGTGTGCCGTGATACCCCGAATTTGCCTAAATTTGTCCCAAATTTTAACCATTAGCAATATGGTGGGGCATCCGGAGGTATGAGAACGCAACACTCCCGCCTCCAAATCTGAAATCAATGACCCATGACCCGTCAAGTACCCAAGTATTCTGTCAGCTGAATCACCAGGCCTACAGCCGTTTCTCCCTGCAAGGTGCTGGCACTGAGCCGACAAGTAGTACAGCCAGGGATTGGGCAAAGCCAGGCCTCGCTCATCCTTAGGTCTCTGTAAGTGTTCAAGTTTAATGCGTGCATGCTTCTGTTGCCATATAAATTCCCTAAAGACGTCATTAATTTTGTAGAATCTGTTTTGGGGCAGCCACATGGGGGCATTGTGAAGGACATATAAAAGTTAAGGCATAATCACCATCTTGATCAGGTTTACCCTGCCTACCATGGAGATATGTAACTTACACCAAGCTCGTAATTTGTCTTTGATTCTAAGCATCAGTGGAGCAAGGTTCAAGCGTTCAAAATCTAACACCCTAGCTGAAATAGTAATCCCCAAGTACGTAAACTCTGAAACCACTGGAATATTGGTGCACGCTGGTACGATGTCATCTAGCGGGAGCAAGGCCGATTTATCCTAATTAATATGTCATCCAGAAATATCCCCGAACTCTGACAAGAGAGCCATTGTTTTATCTAGAGAGCCGTGTGAGTCTTCCAAAAATAGAAGTAGGTCATCCGCATATAACGCTACCTTCTCTTCGTGCTTTCCATATCGGAAACCTTTAATGGTAGCCTCCTGTCTAATTCTTGCGGCCAACGGCTCTACTGCCAGAGCAAATAGCAGCGGGGACAACGAGCAGCCCTGTCCAGCGGGAATGCCTATGAAATATGCCCATTTGCCCATATTCTAGCACTCGGTGCTGAATATAATAGTTGAACCCACTGACTAAATCCAGGACCAAAGCCCATGCACCGGAGTGTAGCCCAGAGGTATCCCCATTCCACGCTATCGAACGCTTTAGCCGCGTCAAGTGATAAGATTATTCTCTGCCCTACACGATCTCCCTTTACCAGCATGTTAAGATAAAGCCTTCTGATGTTCAGCGCCATGGATTTATCGGGCATAAATCCCGTTTAGTTAGGATGAACCAGGGATTCAATAACTTTTTCAAGTCTAGCCAGCACCTTAGCCAGGAGCTTGGTATCAACTGTTAATTAAGAGATAGGCCTATATGATGCCGGAAGAACAGGATCTCTCCCTTTCTTTGGAAGCACTACAATGATTGCCTCCCGCATGGAAGAGGGCAGATGCGCCGATACCAAACTGGCATTATATACATCTAACAAGGCCGGTAGCAGAATATCTTTGTATTTGTTATACAGTTCCACAGGTAGGCCAACCCCTCCCGGCGCCTTATCATTTGACATGGAGCCAAGCGCCTCCTCCAATTCCTCAAGCATCACAAGACCATCTAAATACAATTTTGAAGGCTCAGGCAAAGTTGGTAGTTTGGCCTCTTTCAAAAACTCCTCAAAATCCACCTGTGTAGTTTGTATCTGTGAGGAGTATAAGTTAGAGTAGAATTTTTTCAGTAGACAGAGAATCTCCGGCGTAGTGCTGATCATATTGCCCCTTTCTCCTTGTAATTGGACAATAAACGAGACCTCCCGCTGTGCCGATATTACCGACAGTAAATGACCTGCACTCTCCGCATTTTCAAAGAACTGAACAGATTGGAACATACGTTTCCTCTCCGCAGCTTGGGAGATGACAATAGCGGCTTTTCATGAATGCTCACACAGAAACCGAGCATCTGCTATTGCACTAAAAAAATATTTATTCGAAAAATATCCCTATTTAAAAGAGGAGAACAAAGGACATTTAATAAATATAGCCATAAAACAAGCAGTTGACCGCAACATCTTTATACAAGTTACGGGAAAAGGAGCTAGACGCATGTATTCCTTAACTAGCAAATATAGCGGGTCAAAAGAGAGTGCATTACCACCTTCTCCGTTGTCACCACATTCTTCATCATCAGCATCTCCTTCATCCTCGTGTTCAATAAAGACTCACTTTGTTGTTTTTATATACTTGTTTGGACTCAAGTGATTTTTCCTAAGTATGGGCATAGATATACTAGTGCTATTTTGATTACAATTGTTGTTTTTGAGTAGATGCCTGGTTAAGCTGTCCAGATACCGTCCTTTATTGTCTGATTATACGGTTACTGTGTTTATTCACAGCCTTCTCAACAGGACCTATGGACCATAAAGCCCGTGAAAGGCCGTGGCTTATACAATTGGACAAAGTGTTTGGGACGGAGGGAGAAGGGGTGTTACCCACTGACGCTAAGGCCAATAATTAACTCATAGGGAGCTTGAAGGCCTTGTTGCAATGTAAAACATGGTTATGGTGGAACAAGGCATTCATGCAAAGGTATATCGAAAAACGCCTAATACCGAGAGGTCTTAGGATCCAGGAATTTCCCTCATTTAGTGTAATAGAGGGGGTTTTAAAGTAGAATGGGAGTCATTAGCTATAACATGCTCCCACGTCTTCATGGGCCTTCTAATTGAGATGTGGGGTCGCGCGACGTCACTTTCGGTCATGTGACACGGGCGAGACGTCACTTCCGGTTTCGGGTGACGCGGCTGCATGCAGCCGTTATAAAATGGAGACTGCAGAACACTTTACTATCCCCCTGATGAAGTGGTTGTGAGGGGTGCGCCCTAGACACGAAACGGCGTTGGGGTCTGCAGCCCTGATTTGTCTCCCTCCACCTGGGCCTTCAAAACATTGCGGTACTGGTAAATATGGGGGAATTTCAGCTGCCTGTTAATCACAGCTCTATGTTCAATGCCCCATTCCAGTGATGCTTGCTGGGTTCAGTAGTCCGCATCTTCTTTATCTTCACTGGAGGATGAGGGTAGTGGGAATATGGCTGTTCCTAGGCCATTAACAAGAGCGGAAGTGGCTAAAAGGAGTGGTACTAAAGAAGCTGGGGATAAGACGGAATCCACCAAGACACATGGCAAGAGGGGCAAAGGAGCCAACTTAGAGGTAATTAACCTCTCTCGCTATAAGTTGACTCCTAAACAGGTTGAGGTCCTGAGTTTGGGATTGACTTTTGTTCCTAACCAAAACTTTGATTTTGGACCTCAACCTATTTATGAAAAAACTTGTCCTTCATAAACTTCACGCTCGCAAAGAAACGGATCATCAGACTTTGTCGGTGAAGGAAATTGAAGCCATTAGAGAACTGGAGGAGCTGGAGGAGACACCATCTGCCTCAGGTACATTTCCTAGACATTTATGTTCAAAATCAACTACATTTCCAACCTTCTCTCTATGCCCACAAGTTGAGACCTTTGGTAAATTTGTTACCAGAGATCTCAAAGCTTTATCGAGAAACGTAAAAGAGATAATCTCTCGAGATCAGAGACAAGCTATAAAACAGTTGCAGGACATGAGAGGGGTTGTTATAAAACGTGCAGATAAGGGGGCTAACGTAGTGATTTGGCCAACCAAAATGTACGAGAGAGAGGCAGTAAAACAACCAAGAAACAAAGAGTATTATGAGAATCTCCCCCACAGCCCCATTAATAAGTTCTCAGTGGAATTAAGATCCATCATTGAAAAGGCCTTTGAAGCAGGGATCATCCCTAAGAAGATTATGGACGGACTCCTCGTCGATGCGCCAGTGACACTTTACCTCATCCCAAAAATTCATAAAAATTCCTTAGTACCGCCAGGACGTCCGATTGTCTCTGGCATTGCAGGGCTATGCGATGCAACATGCAAGTTCAAAGAATATTATTTAGATCCGTTGGTGGAGACGCTGCCATCCTATGTCAGGGACACATCGGACGTTCTGAGGTGTTTTGACGGTTTACAGTTGGAAGTGTCGTCACTGGCGACAATGGACGTGGAGTCCCTCTATACAAGTATCGAACACACTCATAGTTTAGAGGCCCTTAAATATTAATTGAATATGACTAGTCTGGATGCACAGTTACTTGTTCTCCTACTTGACCTCTTACAGTTTGTTTTAACTCACAATTTCT
The DNA here is from genome assembly GCA_033576535.1 of Allobates femoralis. Taxonomy (NCBI): domain Eukaryota; kingdom Metazoa; phylum Chordata; class Amphibia; order Anura; family Aromobatidae; genus Allobates; species Allobates femoralis. Next base: position 871,076,450 of record JARQOC010000003.1, on the reverse strand, counting down.
TTGTGTTCGGGGACTGGTTCTACCTACAGAGGCGTGGTACAGCGATGGGGGTGGCCTGCGCCCCGTCTTATGCCAACCTCTTTCTAGGTTATTGGGAGAGGGGGGTGTTTGGTGGGGACTGCAGTGCCGCCTCCCATGCACTGAACTGTCTTCGCTACATAGACATATTGCTACATATTGTTAGTCTGGGGTGGGGTGGGACCGTCCCTGAGCTCGAAGATTTTGTAACATCTCAACTCTAATGACCTCATTATCAATCTCAATTTCAGGCACGCTAGAGATGAGATAGACTTCCTTGACATCAAAGAAGTAAGCATAGCGGACAGGGGTGAGGTGGTTACTGACATCTTTAGGAAAGAGACTTCCGGGAGGCGTGGCCTGCAGGCTTATGGAGTAGCTGCATTCTCCAGAGCTCTGGTGCCCTTCAAAGCAACAAGGGCCCCTAAGTCCTTTTGAGGACTTACCCCACCTAAGCAAGACCACCAGACGATTGCCCAAGAAGGAAGAATCAACTTGGCCCAATCTCCAGAGATTCCATGCAGCTCATCCTGAGCTTAGCCTTCTAGGACTTTTGGGCTGCAGGGCTCTTAGGCTGAATCTGGCCCACAACGGACTGAGCTAAGCACACAGCCGACCGAGTGCCCCTGTGAGGAAGACTGACCTCCTAACCACCGGTGAGCCTGCTGCCTCTCTGGGGACCGAGTACCTTCTGGTTCCCTGCCGCCCTTCCCCCGCGCCGACGGATCCCGGTGCGCCATCACAGTTATTGCACTTGGAGGTAAGGTGCCGCTGGAGGTGAGAGTGGTGAGCGCCCCTCACCACCAACCCCGCTCAAACACTCACCATCCTGGGCGTCCGGGACAGTCTACAGACATCCAGGTGCCCCCTCGGGACCGGAGAGGAAACGCTGGGATTCTCATGTGGGACTTCTTTTTGTTCTTTCCCCACCGCTCGCTCTCCGGGAACCACAGACACGTGGGCGGAGGGATCCCTGCTCTGCCTGAAAGAGGTTCCGGCCGCAATTTCAGCTACCTCTCTCTCTCTCTCCCCTTACTGAGAGACAGAGAAACCCCGTGCAATCACGCAGCTTCAGCGTCTGCCGAGAGAGGATCAGCCCACTGGAGGCATCCTCAGAGTCTCACTAATTAACTCTTTCACCACAGTTTGTTAACTATTGACTGCCAAGACATCAGCTGACACTTACTAAACCTTACTCTCCTTACAGTCAGCTCACAATATACCTATATATTGAATGTTCTCTATTTTTCTCTGAACTCACACAGGAATATAAAACTCTTCTACCTACTACTGTTTTATTACAAGAGATACTACTTAAAGTCTAAAAGAGAAGCCCTTGAACAATACTAAGCTAACTCCATAAACTCCTGTTAGCATCTAAATCTTAGAACATCCTACTGCTACTTATATAAGCCTACTCACAGGTTCAATCATCTTTGGCATTAGTGTATCTGTTCCAACTGTGTATTACTGCTGATACCCTGTCATTCTCCTCTCATTTACCCAACTCCAGCAACCTGATAACAGGAGACTACACAAACCATATCTTAATTCTCCCATCCAACACAACCGTCCTGCCTCTTAAAATTTTGCCATTAAACTTACCTTACAATGCCAACCAAGTCAAAACTAACCTCCTCTCCCCAGGAAATTGATGTGGCGGGAGATTTACAAAAATCTCCACTAAAAAGCAGACTCCCCACTCCGTCACAACCTTCGCATACTATTAAAAATATAAAAGAGGGGAATCAAACTCATAAAGACCCTAAAGGAAAAGACACTACCATACCAACCGAAGTAAGTGACAATTCCACTATGATGGAATTAACTCACACTTCTTCAAAGAGAAAAGAGATAGGCACTCCTTCAAAAAAAACCACAGGCTCTTTCTTGAAAACAGATATAGAAGATGGAGGTCGAGACAGCGGAACTAGAAGCCCAGTCAGACAGAGGCTAAAGATCAGCCCAACAACATTTGACCCACTACTCCACATGAACCCCAACCAACAAATAGATAAATCCTTTATGATAGAACTATTCACATCTTTCCAAACCAAAATAGAAGAAAACCTAACCTCCCACCTGGAAGAAATCAAAACCACAGTGGCATCAGTAGTCAAAAGAGTGGATGACCACGACCATTCCCTAGCCAAGATCACGTCAACATCACTAAAATTAAAGAACGAGCAACAAAAGATGCAAAACGACATGGAATACTTAAGAATTAAACAAGTGGACAGAGAAGATAGAGACCGGAGGTCCAATTTGAAATTCAGAGGAATCCCGGAATCCATCAAAAACGCAGACCTCACTGAATACATCAAAAACCTGACCAAAAAAATTATACCGGGAAAACACGAATTGGAGTACTCTATCGAAAGAGCTCATAGGCTCTATAAACCCAAAAATATTGCCGAAGACATACCCAGAGATGCAATCGCAAAATTCCTTTTCTTTCCGATTAAAGAACAAATAAACAAGTACATGAGAGAACACAAGACTCTACCGGCACCCTATCAGAATATCAAAATCTTTCAGGACTTTTCTAAAGAAACCTTAGAAAAAAGAAGAACCCTCAAACCAGTCACAACTATTCTGAGAGACAAAAAAATACTCTACAGATGGAACCATCCCTCATCGGACGTCACTTTCACCTATAACAGCAAATCTTACAGCATAGGCGAAGTTGAATCCGGACTGGCAATCCTTAAAAAACTCCGAATAGGAGATTCAGGCTGATCACTCTACTAAAATGGTGGTCTATCTCTTCTCTTGACACACTACCCAAGGCACTGAAGGCCAAAACATCAGCCCCCTTGGAAGTCATTCAACGGTTCCCTGAACCCTTCCACAAACAATTTTCAGTTTATTGAACTGTTTTATCATCTCAATTTTTTGATCACTATCGAACCCAGTTGATCTTTCCCTTAACCCCAGTACTCATCCTAAACGCTTCCACCCCCCCCTCCTTTACCCTTACGCTAGAGACAAGTGCTATATCCTTGGCTGCCCACTACTAATCCAAATGTCACTCAACTTTCTATCGCTAAACGCCAACGGTCTCAATTCCCCGCAAAAAAGATTTCACCTATGGAAAGAACTGAAACTGCAGAAAATTGACATAGCGGGCCTTCAGGAGACACGCTTCAGTGACAAGAAACCTCCGAAATTTCTAAACAAACATTACCCTAACATATATCTCTCATCCAACAAGAAAAAGAAGGCGGGAGTGGGCATTCTCATTAAAGACTCTGTTAATTTTGTTGAAAAGGAAGTCCTTCGGGACGAGGAAGGAAGATATATTATTTTGAAATGCCTCCTCAACGATGTCATACACACATTAGTGAATATCTACGCCCCAAACTCAGGCCAAATCACATTCCTAAAAAAATTAATGAGAAAAATTAGAGAATGTCAAGAAGGAGTTCTCTTTCTGTTTGGGGACTTCAACGCAGTCCCTAATGCAAACCTTGACTCCTCCAACAGAAACAGAAATTCGAATACACAATTAGATCCGTTACTACGGCGAGAGGAATTTTACGACGCCTTCCGTTGTCTTAACGCATCTTCAATTGAATACACACATTTCTCAAACGTACATAAATCTTTAGCGCGCATAGATCTAATTCTGACGGACATCCACTCACTCAGACTAATCAAAAAAGTAACTATTCTACCAAGGTCTTGGTCAGATCACTCACCTATTTTATTTACCACATCACAGGGCCCCACCAAGAATAAAAAAAAAATCTGGAGAGCAAACTCCTACCTCTTCCAACACCCGAAATACAAAACAGAAATTGAAAATTATATAAAATTCTACTTTGCTGAAAACGATCTTGCAGAAACTTCAATTTCAACACTATGGTCCGCCCATAAAGCGGTAATTAGAGGACATCTAATCCAAATCAACGCTCGACATAAAAAATCACTCACATCACTCACTATTAACTTAATAAAGCAAATCAAAGATCTAGAAATCTCAATTGCAAATAAACCCTCCGACACTACCATGAAAGAAATTTTAAAACTCAGAATAGAACTCAAATCACTTTTAGCGGCAGACTTTGATAAAGTAACCCGTATCTCCAAATCCAACTATTATACCCAGTCTAACAAACCAAACAAATTCTTTGCAAACATGATAAAAATTCGCAGAACTAAAACAGCTATACACCAAATTAAGAATAAACAAGGCATGCTACAGAAACATCCAGAAGCCATTTCGCACATCTTCAAAGAATATTATGAAAGCCTCTATAATTTAAAAAAATTCTCAAACAGACCCTGAACCCTCTCCTGAACTAATTTCTAAATTCCTCAACTCAATTGATCTCCCCTCAATTACCAAAGAAGACCTTGACTTCATTAACTCTCCATTTACTGAAAAAGAAATCACTGACACCATTAAATCCCTTAAAAAATTGAAATCCCCAGGACCAGATGGTCTACAAAATGAATATTACTCTGCATACTATAACTCCTTATCCCCATATTTAACGAGACTACTAAATGCTTTAACCGGTCCAAACCACCAACCTTCCAAAGATTTACTACAAGCCACCATCACGCTGATTGCAAAAAACAAAGGTGACCAAGATGAAGTAGCTAACTTTCGTCCAATCTCCCTTCTTAATTCTGATCTCAAGATCCTGACCAAAACAGTAAATTCCAGACTCCAAAAAATTATTCCCAAACTAGTTCATAGTGACCAAGTTGGTTTTAATAAAAACAGAGGTTCTACTGATGCGACACGGCGAACAATAAACCTACTCTCTCATATAGAAAAACACAAGACTCCTGCCCTGATGGTCTCTGTCGATGCAGAGAAAGCATTTGACAGAGTCCATTGGGGCTTCATGTTTGAGACACTAAAGAAATTTGGTTTTAGAGACAACTTCATCCACGTCCTCAAATCTCTGTACTCTAACCCAACAGCCAATATTCTAACCAATGATACCCTTTCCAATTCGTTCAGCCTCTCAAATGGAACAAGACAGGGCTGCCCATTATCTCCTTCACTGTTCGTCTTATACATAGAACCCCTTGCAGAAAAAATTCGAATGAATAATTACATCAGAGGCATCCACGCCAACCACAGAGAGTTTAAAATAAGTCTATTTGCAGACGACGTCCTTTTGTCTCTCTCTGACCCTATCAACTCCCTTAGACACCTCTTCGTAACCATAGAAGAATTCTCAGCTATCTCATCATATAGAGTCAACCTGAGGAAAACTCAAGTTCTTTACTATAATCTCGATCCCGACTCCATATCCTCACTCAAAATCGAACACAACCTTGATCACGACAGAAAAGACCTAGACTTTTTGGGCATCAAAATTACACACCACACCTCTACCATAATGGACCATAACTTCGACTTATTAACTAAAATAACTCAAGCAGACCTAACACACTTATCTAAAGCAGACCTTTCATGGATTGGAAGAATAGAAGCTTATAAGATGTTCATCTTACCCAAAATTCTATATACATTCAGATCCCTCACCATTCCTCTTAAACATTTATGGATTAAGAAACTTCAGAGACAATTATCCTCCTTCATATGGGGGAATAAAAAACCAAGAACAGCAAGATCGACCTTAGAGAAAAGTAGGCTAAATGGAGGCCTAGCAGTACCCAATATATTATCCTACTACCAAGCAACTGTTATTAACCAAAGTAAACCATGGTGGGAAGACTCCTCGACTCTAAGCTGGGTCTCACTTGAAGAAAATAGTCATCAGAAAGTCAAACTCAAACTTTCACTCCTGGCACATCTATGTGACAAGAAAAAGCCCCTCCCAAAAAACCCAACAACCAAAGCTACTGTCCAATCGTGGAAAATTTTCTCTGCCAAAATATCAGAAAACTCTTCTCACACCCAACCGAACTGGATACCAATTGATATCTTAAATTCACTTATACCCACACTCAACATCGACTCGTGGAAAACTAAGGAAATAAACTTTCTATCCGACATACTTGACGAATCTAGCAACCTGATATCCTTCTCATGCCTTCAATCAACTTTCGGCCTCACTGACCAAGAACAAAAGAAATGGAAAAAAATCAACTCATACCTCTTGAAGAGGAAAATAAACTTCCACCTCCCCTCAACCATCGCGCAAATGTTCAAAAAACCCCACAGACCTACCCTCTGGTCCATCAAGAACCTCTGTAAAGAGATTAATCTGGACTCATCCCTAGATAGAACTACCAACATTTTATCTTGGGAGAAAGAACTAGGTGTCTCAATTGAAACAGATGATCTATCTAAAACTCTAGAATGTATACAAAAATCCATCTCCTGCACCACATTGATTGAAACTCATTTTAAATCTCTAACACGGTGGTACTTTACTCCCATCAAACTCCACCAGATGAAAAAGGACTCCTCACCACTATGCTGGAGATGCAATCAGGACACTGGAACCTTAACTCACATCTTCTGGTCCTGTCCTAAACTGAAGGAATTTTGGAACAACATCCAACTTTTGATCTATGATTTATCAAACAACTCTTTTACTCTCACTCCTGAATTTGTAAATCTGCTCATCAACATCTCGCAAATCCCACCTCCACTAAGACCTATTCTACTTCACATCATTCTTTCAGCAAGAACCATGATTGCAGCATTATGGAGAGACCCTAACCCACCGACATTCTCAGCGCTTTTAGAAAAGATCGCCCTCCACAATATTCACGAACTCACCTACGCTCTTCGAAACAATACTATGAGCAAATACAACACGAAATGGAACCCATGGAACGCAATCTTTCCAACTTCTCCACATTTTTAGACTCAATACTTGTCTCTACCTGTACCCTCCTTTCCCCCCCCTCCCTTCCCTAATGTTCCTTTTGATTACCCCCTCTCCTGCGTGCAGCAGAACAATTTC